>OX183132.1:17186560-18386560 GCA_945261195.1 Cryptosula pallasiana
CTCTGGTGAGAGGCATAATACTTGAGCATAGTGGATGTCCGTGGTAACCAGACCGGAATCCATTACAATATGCCAACCTAGAACGTATCAGTTAGTATCACTAACTTCGCAGCTGATCTATATGCCAGTTCTGACAAATTTCAAGCCTTAGGTAGTGCACAATCAGCTACCTCTAACTGTATAACTCTCTAGCCTGTGGAACATCAGGATCTATTTCCTCACCTACCCTCTACAGATTCAGCCAATCTGCGCTGAGTTTGAAAACTCAGTAGAACTCACCAGAATGTTACTAAAGAATTTAAGAATAAAAATTGTTGGATATAGCAAAGCTAAATTAAAATCATCCTAAAACATGCATTGTTTAATTGACGGGGAGATTTGTAAAGTTTTGGATTACAAAAAGGCAATACCTACTGGGTTGAGTATAATTGCTTTCTGCGAATCCTCTGCATAAAAATTAAATTTACCTGACACCATTCACACATTTTTAGCTGGATAATATGGAGTATTACAACCCTTAGTTTTGCAGAATCACAGTTTTTTTCAATCTAATTGATGTTAAAATCTAGTTGCCTTGTACAAGGAACAATGGGCACGCTGCGGAACTTTCTGGGTAGGAAGCAGAACGTTGCTTATTGCTTTGTTTGGCACCAATGAACAAACAGTGTTAGGGTACCCAACGTGCAGCAAGCTATTGCAGGTCAAATTTGGACAAAAGTAATCTACCGACTACTGGATCACTACTAAATTCATGGACATTATATATGGGTGGAAGACAGCCCACAACAATATGGGTGGAAGACAGCCCACAACGGAAGAGGCAATGTGGGGTTGGTCAGAAGGTGACATTACCTTTAGCTGACTCCTGGTCCAAATTGGTAGTGCTCTCCGGGGAAAAGAAAAAAAGAGGAAAATACCAAAAGAAAGATATGTACCTGGGTACACAAAGGGAGAGAAAAGGGTCTGTGCTTTGTCTGCTATTGCGCTAAGTCACCATCATATTAGGCGGTTGCTAGAGTCAGTTTGCACTGACGAGTTCATCCTGCAGGGTTTAATTGTAATCAACTCTCCTATGGACTAGGTCATCTATCTTTGAGACTTTAATGTTTTCAGGAGATACTCTGTCTAATATAATTAAAGAGAAGAGAGAGCAGCGCAGATCGTTTGACTGGAGACATGTGATGATTTTACTTGAGCAGCAAACAAGTGCTATTGGTCACATTTTGAAGTATGGAATACATCATAATGACCTTCACCCTGGAAACATCATGTATAATGTGTAAGTTTGCTACCATTATTGCTATAATTGAATACTTACATCACATGCGACTATTTGTTTTTACTTTAGACTGGGTGCTGTGACTTTTTCATGTGGCGAAACAAATAAATGAATTAATGTTCTGATGTAAAAAGCACTGCTTGACAATATGGTGATAAGTGAGCTGAGCAATGAAATACAATTTTATGGTGAAAGCCAGTGTACTGTTCTAACAGCTAGTTGTGGGCATTGACGACTATTTGTAGGCACTAACAATTAGCTGTAGGCACTAACAACTAGCTGTAGGCACTAACAACTAGCTGTAGGCAGTAACACCTAGCTGTAGGCACTAACATCTAGCTGTAAGCACTAACAACTAGCTGTAGGCACTAACAACTAGCTGTAGGCACTAACACCTAGCTGTAAGCACTAACAACTAGCTGTAGGCACTAACAACTAGCTGTAGACACTAAAATCTAGCTGTAAGCACTAACAACTAGCTGTAGGCACTAACAACTAGCTGTAGGCACTAACACCTAGCTGTAAGCACTAACAACTAGCTGTAGGCACTAACAACTAGATGTAGGCACTAACAACTAGCTGTAGGCACTAACACCTAGCTGTAAGCACTAACAACTAGCTGTAGGCACTAACAACTAGCTGTAGGCACTAACAACTAGCTGTAGGCACTAACACCTAGCTGTAAGCACTAACAACTAGCTGTAGGCACTAACAACTAGCTGTAGGCACTAACAACTAGCTGTAGGCACTAACACCTAGCTGTAAGCACTAACAACTAGCTGTAGGCACTAACAACTAGCTGTAGGCACTAACTTTTGAAGGGATCAAATTTTTTTGTCCAATGTAACTTGATAACAAAGAAATCAGAGAGAGAATTTGATGAGAAAGTTCTTATTAATAGGTTTTTTGAAAGGACCAATAAAGTTATATAACGTTAAAAAACTATAAAGAAGAACTTCTCAAAAATTGTTATTGCAAACAAAACGTAGAAAAATGAGGATGCAATCAGCCTAAAATTTCTTTGTGCTGCAATTATGTACTCCTCAAGTTTTGCTCTATGTTTTATAATTGAAAACTCAAACACTAGTACACATACTTTCGTTCAATAAAATACTTTTCAAATTTAAAATTGTTAAAATGATAAAATTTGCATTTTCCTTCCCATTAGTTAGTGGTACCAAAAATATAGCTCAAGTTATGATTCCAATTTTTTTAACAATGACAATTATTAAACCAAAATGACAAACATTCCAACTGAGACAAAATAAATATAATATCTATGCCATATACTATAATATTGTGAAATTGCGAACTGCCCAATAATAATATTCTCTACACTACTTGTAATTTCCATTCCCACCACCAATCCCTGCACCATGAATACACCCCCTACCCCCATTTACACCCTCACAAGAGTCCCTTTGCTTGCTCAGGTATAGTTATTATATGAATCCAGTATCCTAGAAAACCCAATGTCCACACAAGTGTACATTATCCCTCCTTCCTCTCCTCAGAATGGAGTTAGCTACTTTAAAGAGGAATCAGGGTGACCTTTGTATAGTGGACACTCCCAGGAAGTAATAGAAAGTGCCAGAGAGGTATCCAGTGGACCCAGCTTTGCTCAGAATCATAGAAAATCCATAGTCACTGAAACTACATGATTATCTTCTCTTTTCCCTTGTCAGGACTCAAAAACCTAAATATAATGGTATAAACATCACAGGTTTTATAAATACACCCCTCCCCAGCGGTTGCACTCAGCCAAAAAGCCACCCAAAGACCACTGATTTATGACTTGCTGGGTAAGGTTATAGCAACCATTGTAAAACAACAAAATACTCTAGTGAACAAAATGAGAAGCAGATGTAAGTACACCACAATAGTCATATGAAAGCATGGTGCCATAGTAGAAAGTACTAAGAAAACACAAAGATCAGAGACACGCTTAACCACTTGTTATCAACTCCGCCCTTATGACTGTTTTATGCAATGGGTTATCGTATTGTAAACAAGTTTGGTAAATTTCATTAGCTGTCTTTGCAGCTGTACAAAGAGAAAAAGTAGTATAACTTAGGGTAGAGTTTGTGTAGTCAAGAAATATTACATAATTGGGTAAAACTATTAATTTCTAACCTTTTCAGATAGTTTACCAACCTTTCAATTTCACTCAACCTACAAACAAGTCACTCAACCGCGACCAACCAAGTCACTTCAACAATCAACAATGGCAACCAGCGGGTCTTTAACTGAACGTCATAACAAAAATATATATATATTTTATGGTGGCTCAGAACGTTTGTGTCTTAAAACGCCTGAATGCTTTCGAAACCGTCTGAACTCTTTTAAAAAAATCCGAAATTTTTTAAACCTTTTGAACTCTTTGTGAAATCATTCATATGCTGTAAAGCAGATTTACTGGATTGTAGCTGGATCATAGATCTCCAGTCTACTTTCGACTGATATTATTTTTATTAAACACTGAATAATTAAATTTTATGTGAATAAATAAAAAGCTGATTTTATCATTTATGTATGAATTATTTTATAGTATTATAAGTAATATATAAAAGTTACTTATGTTTGCAAAAAAATAATTTTAGAGCCTATATTTAACATGCAACTATATACTCAATTAATTTTCTTTAAGTCAATTGATCTACGCCTATGTCAGTGAATTTGCTTCGAGGCTATAAAGAAAATGAGGGCGATCGCTTTTGGTTGGAAACGTTCCTGGCTGAGTCTCTCCAGTTCTGCCCTACTTTATCGACAGTTCTTTTTCTATCTCTTCCCTATGTGCTTTATGACATTGCCATTTTATTTTGTGCTTAATCCCTTTTCAACACAAGCGGGCCCTATTCAATTTGATTTGATTATCACCAGACACTGTGGACTATAATATACTATAGCAATTTTATTGTCTTGCTTTGACAGATGCCCAAGCGTTTGTAGCTGCAATCGGTAAAGAAGATTCTGATAATTACTGCCAGGGAGGGTTTGCTGCTTCACTGTAATTGTGGAAGTATTGCAGTGTTTTAATATGGACATTAAAGTACTGAAGCGTAGCTTGGGTAACATTTGAGGAGTAGTTTATGTGTTTGACTTCAGATGTACTTTCAAGAAGAGTAATGCTTCATGTACATACAGCGATCGTGCTAGCGATTTTGCTTAGCGATTGGGGAAGTTCCTCCACAAAATTGCGCAACTTTTCACTACTACTCATTCTTCAGCAACTTTGGTCAAACTCGCTGTTACAAAGCATAGCCTTCAATTTATTATATGACCGTTGACAGATCGTAGCGCTGAATATGACGAGACACTCTTGGAAACAAGGATAAAGCTTTTTTATGTTGTGATTAGCTGATCAAGGAATCCGCTAGCAATTTTTTGATCTCAATCAAAGCCTGGCGATAACCTCAAATAAATTGCTGCCGATTGCTTAGCGATTTTGCTGAAAACAGAAGTTGCAAAATCACGCAATCAATAAGGAAATCGCTTAGGAATCGCTATATGTACATGCGGTTCAAGTGTTGTTGAGGCATAGTAATTGGGTTAAAAAAAACCTTGTCTCTATAATAATAGTAGGAGCTTACATGGCTCTGTCAAAAAGACATCAATGTGATTACAAATAATCAAGTGCAATGTAGGAGTGTGATTTGATATGATAGCTACTGTCAATGTACACGAGTGACAGAAAATCCTAACTCACTTTCGTGGGATATGTTCCACCGTGAGGGAGTGCATGAAACTTTTGATATTTGAGCACCTGTACTTCCAGCAAATAACTGCACATCAACTATTTAAAGTTAATACACACAATTGATCACTTACACTGATTTCATCAACCCACGACCAAGAAATAGCAATGCTTAATGAAAGCTTTACTCATACAGTTCGGTCTGTTGCATGATAATAGCAAAACAACCTGAAGTTTGCAAACATTTTTATTTGTCATTTTTTTTCAAACTGCTAACTTTTTCGTGTATATCAAAGATTAAACAAATTTTTACATTTCACCATTTGATGTGTTATATCGGATCGTTTACAGTTTGCTTTGTTTTGAATTGATATTTACTGTTTAGGCACAATGAACAATCAAAATTGATTGACTTTGGAGTTGCAATAGAAAATGGAGAGAAAGTCAAAATTAAAGGAGGCACTATGGAGTATCAGGCCCCTGAGGTAACTGTATATAAATAATAGTGAGTAGAAGCATATTTCACTGATTCAAGCACGAAACCTTGGATGAGCTGACCCTCAGTTGCTAATTTAAGCTGGTGCTCTGTCACAAAAAGTGATGAAGCTCATTTAAATATACAGCAAACTTTAGGATTGTCTCTATTTTCTGAGTTGCTTCCCAACTTTGAAGCCAATTTATCATGTATTCAAGTTGTATTTCCATGTTTCCCTGGATATGTGTCTAAGTTCCATGGTATCCTCTATGCATCACTGAAGTTTCTCACAATAAATTTTGGAGAGAAAAAGAAAAAAACTATTCACCACACCAGGTTTAAAACAAAAAAACACAAGCTAATTTCTGTTTTATTTTGGACTTTTTCATTTATGATCGGTAGGGAAATCTGCTCATATATTACTACTATTGGTATTGTGGATTACAATTCTTATGGCATTTACAATCAGTCATTCTCGAAGATCATAAAAGCCAGTAAAAAGTCAGCAGCAAAGTTCCACAAAGTGTATTCTACTTCAAGTGTTTGGTAATTAAACGAAAGATGGAATAATTTCTAAATTGCAGAGCTAATGTGATGTGTGAAGAATGGTTTTGTCAAGTAAAAAGTTAAAAAAGTTGGCATGTAAGAAGATCCTTTGAGGTAAAATTAGAGGATTGTTTGAGAGATTAAAAGTGCTAATTGCTGCAGACCAAAGAAGGCATAAGTAAACTGGAAACTGCAACTGCAAAACACGTTCCAGTAGTCAAGTAATTGATCGAATTTGCCAACCAAAAATATTTTGCTACAGGTCCTCTTTTCCGGTTACCCTAAACTTCGATCTGACGTGTTTGGATTAGCTGCTACTATACATCATCTGATTACAACGAGGCTTCCTTGGTTCTCTGCAGATGGAATGCACAATCTTAGAGGAACAAAAACCAATAGAAAAGAAGAAGAAAGAGAGCTACGAAAAAAAATGAAAGAATGCATCATGAAGGAGGTACTACTTTTAATATTAGTTTATTAAGCAATAATAAAGCATACATTGAAGGGCTTTAATATAAGATTTGCAGAGCATTGCACCATTGTGTATGTGTGGTGGATGCTAGGAGTCCACTACTTATCCACTAGATGGTTGTCACTGGGCAGTCCTTTGTCTGCCTGCACAACAAGACAATCAGCCTCATAAGGCCTGACAACAGCAGTCAGCCTCTCCCCAGAGGTGACCCTGTGCCGGGATGGCAGTACAAACAGTTGCAAACGAGCAAACTCTACTTCTACAACAGTGGTGAGCCCTCGGCTCAAACATACAACTCGGCGCTTTCGAGTAGTGTAATGTAATACATTTATTCTAATTAGAACAAATAGTGGCATCAATATAGCAAGGCCGAAAGCAGTGTATCAAGCACAAGTTGTATATCGAATGCAGGGAATTAGTGGAAAGCTCTGCCTTTTATAGGCAGAGTTACAGAGTGACAGAAAGTACTTGGCCTAGTTGCACAAGCACTCCAATCACAAACAAGAATAATACAATTGTACCAATGACATAAAAATACAAGCTAATTAAATGAAAATATATAAAATAAAACGAACTGATGTCCGGAAATAAGGGGCGGAGTTAATAATGCCTGCTGGTTTCTTTCTCCTGGAGATTTTGGTCTTCTACAGCCTCAGTTCCCCAAATCTCAACATCTGAGGATGGTAACAGTCTAAATATGGGTCCTGGATGTCCCTAGGCTAAGTTTTGTCTTTTAGGCTATGGAAGCTATTTTGCTGCTGGGCCGGGATAGCTACCCAGGGCTGGTGTAGTAATGATACTGGGCCGGCATAGTTGAATAATGATTCTATTGCTAATGTTAGCCAATAGATTGAGTGCAATTAATGCGGATCTTGCTAAACTGCTATAATTAGGTATGCCTGATACCTGCAGGCTATCAGATGGACCTTGCCATGTAGTGAATACTTGTGGTGACTGGTGATACCCATCAAGTAACAGTAGAGGAACTGGCCCAAGCCCCTATTGGATTCACAACCGTCTACCCTATCTGTCATTGAGACAATGCTGGAGTGTGATGGTTCTAATTAGAACTATTCCTCAAACTAGCTCAACATAGCTCCAATCTCATCTACTATTTCTGTTCTATTTCTCATGACCATCATTGATCACTACTACCTTTCTCTCTAAACTTATCCAAACCACATAAAACTAGTATCCCAAACCTTCCAGGTTTTACAATAACTCAACAGCCTCACGAGCAGCCTCAAAAAGCTCCAAAAGTCTGACAAATTAAAAAAGGCTTCAATAAAATTATGCATATTTCGTTAATAAAAAATGAACCGGAAAATCCAGAGAAAAACCAACAAAAGAGGCCATGCATGACCTTTTACACAGCAATGAAGTCAGTGCACTAGAAAGTTAGCACATTTTGCCTTGAACCGGCAAAAATGAGAATACAGTCTAAATATTAACAAACTCTAGCAAAATAACCACTGCATCCTTACATCTAGCACATCATACAAACCAGCCAATCAGAGTAGCAGTATTTCGCTTCTTTCATTTTTACTCAAGATGGTTTTCTCCCAATATTAAAAAACCTAACTTTTGTGGACTAGTCAGTGTAAAAAAATTTCAACTTTCATTCTGTGCTGTTTATATATCTATGTATACGTTACTATTTGCATAACACATATTTTATAAAACATACTGTGTAGATTCAGCGGGTAGAAAATAGTAAAGGAACACTGGCAGTGCAAAAAGAAGTAGGAGAAGGAGATTGTAGTGAAGACTGTAAAAACATTTTGAGGGAAATGCTAAAATTAGAGTGGAGAAAAAGACCCACTTGTGAAGATGTTCTCGATGAAATCAGGTAAACTATAATTACTAAGTAAAAAATCTCTGAGCAGTGTGACCTTACACTTGTTTTGTTCTTGTTGTGGTAATTTTGACAAATGAGCTTTTTTGTTAAAGCTGCGAGTTACAAAAAAGTTTTCGGTCAACATCGCAAGTATTTGCATCAACCGAATAACTTGTAATTTAGCGTCTATATGACATGACTTTACAGAAATTGGTCAAAATAAATTTCATTATATGCACTGCAAGACAGTAAAAATATGTTACAAAAACTGTGAAGTACAATCAGCGATGACATGAATGGGTGTGTAAAATAGCAAATATTTATGTAGTCAGTTTAAAAGTTAATTTTGAGAATCTTTCTATCAAACAGGTGTTTGAAACTATCACACTTCATTTTTCTACCCTTTTAAAGTTGTCCGCATACGTGATCTTATCCATAATTAAAAGTTAACAATCATAGAATCGGTTTTTTCCCTGAACTAAGTTAGGACTATAGAGTAAAAGAAATTTCTTTACAAACTTATCTCAAAGTCAAGGCACAATACATACAACGTTTGCTGAAACTTTACGGTGAAATTTTATGTATATGTAAAATATCAAATCTGTTGAACCGAATCTGCTCCTATTATACTACTTTCATGTCTTTCCATCAGTAAATACTTAATAAAAACTTGGTTGAGTTAACTTGGAAAGCTTATGGCTTTCATTTTGGAAACAGGTTTCTCTGTTATTCAATTTTTACCCTAGTATATCACCGCACCATATAAAAACAAAAATAGTTGAGCAGCTGAAAAGTATCTAAATGCCTCATTACCATTTTGTACACTCGTGCTATGTTTAGCTGCTTTGTTTCAAGTGAATGTTTCAATCTTTTAAGTCTGTTTTACATGTTTGCAAAGAAGAATACTGTTGTTATACATGCAGAAAGTTGAAGAGACCAAACACAAATCAAGCTGGTGAAAGATTTAATACTCCCGCCCCCCAAGCATCAGAGAACATAGCAGGTGCTGTATGACATGATGCATTTTATTACACTGTAATTAGATGTAAGTCAAGGTTTAACAATTTGTATAGCTATAAAGTGGCGAATTGTTATCGAGTGTGTAAATTAAAACATAAATTAAAACCTTGTAGTTTCAAGGGTAACACACTTTTATGGGCAAAAATTTTCAAATATAAAATCTATGAAGTGCTCACAAAAATTATTTGGTTATATCTGTGTAAATAAGATAAAATATCAGAAATTTTAAATAAATGAAATTGACTAAATGGTTGTCGACCATTGACCAAAAATTGAATGTATTACTGTATATAATTATATTAATTAGGCACTTTCGTACATTTCAGTTGCAACGCAGTCAGTTGAAAGACCCGAATACCCTACAGAGGAAATGAGGTCAATATCAAGATCAGGTATGATTAGTCAGATTGGGGGCTTGCCTGTGCTTGAGTAAATATTTTGCAGTCGATGTGCCTAATAGGACGAACCAATATAGCATGCCAATGCACTAGTGCGCATCAGCAAGCTGATACTGAAATAGTCAATCATATGGCATTAAGTGCAGCTTCAAGCCTGATTGAATTTCGTAATGAAGTACTAATTTCTTCATAGCATAATAAAAATGATAATTGAAAAGCACATCTTTCGTATTGTGTTTGTTTTTTAATTTTACAATAAAAACCATTTTTATTTATTGATTGGATTTACATAATAACGAACCATTAAAATATTAATATCTATCATGTATTTTTGTGCTTATTACTATTAATTATTGTAATTGCACATCGTTATCAATGATCATTATTTATTTACTTTATTATTTATGTAATTATTTACTCAAATATGTGCAGGAAATGCCTCTAGTAACGCTCGTACATGAACTCTCTCTCTCTATTATCATAGAGCGATCACATCCACCACATGATAACTCCTAAACATCAACAAAAAGGGTATACCTACAGAGAGATAACTTAACATGAACATTAATCCCGCAATCGCTACCCTTTGTTACGCGAAGTCCAAAGCTACGTACATGACAAGTATACTGTACCAATTTTTTTGGCAGCCAATATTATGTATTACTGAGGTTATTCTTGCATGCGTTTACATTATCTTTTGTTAGCCCACCATGCATTTACATTATCTTTTGTTAGCCCACCTTTCCTTTGTATATGCTATTAGGGCTGGCTACCTGCACACAAAGAGACATTATGTAATCTTTCATGTAAATACTGGCAGCTGCTTCCTCTAAAGTCAAATTAGTTGGAAAAGCACAGTTAAAGGCGCAGAAGAATAAACCACTCTCACAGACACACTCTCTCTCTTTATTGCTTAATAGAAGACTGGAGTATACACTACAATAACAGAAGACTTGTAGTACACGGCATTTTTAAAAACATACCAGTAGAAGAAGACACCTGCCAGATGCCGGTCTACACCAAGTAAAGCCCTGCAATAGGCCGACCAGCCTAGCCCACCATGCAGTTCAGCTATGTCGGCCTCCACTATGGACCAGTAGTGCCTAACTGTGTTACTAGACTGCAGGCTCTGTCTGACACTAAGGGAGGTGCAGGTATCTGCTACCTAGTGAACTCTGAATCACTGCTACAAAATCCTGCACACTAGTGGCAGTGGTGGGATCTTAAGAACCTCGGACAGCATCCCTCAAAAGACTAGAAGCCTCCTGAAGACAAGACGGCCAGACGGGCACTAAGCGTGGACCAAGGCTCTTCTGCTAGAATGTCAGACAACTCTGCCAAAGAGCACTTCAACCCGCCGAAATTTGACGGGACTGGGGATATCCAGTATTTCCTGTGATGCTTTCTGGAAGTCGCAGAAGCCAACCAATGGCAGCCAGCAGTTGCTGTCATACATCTTTGTCAGGCCCTAAAGGGGTAAGCCCAGCAATATGGCCAAGGGGAGCCTTCTGGTCCATCTTGGACTCTCTACAACCTAGCTTCAGATTGACCAGCAGAGAAGTGAGGGCCAAATTATCTGGCTATAGGAAGGAAGCCGAACACTTGGTGAGCATGCAATGGCTATCAAAACCATTATAGAAGTAGCCTACGAAGACTCTTCATAAGCACAAAGGCAAGAGTACCTTTGGAGAGTTTCCAGAACGCCATAGGCAATACCTATCTCCAGTGATACCTATTGGCTATTCAGCCATGCTCCATGGAGGTTTCCGTTTGTACTGGTGACAAATACTTACAGATACAGTCGACTTTCACCCCTGGACTTAAGATCTGCACAGTAGAGTCAAAGACCAAGGAAGGCTGCCGACAAGTTAAGACAGCACCCGAAGAACCCCTCCAGGCTATAGCAAAAGCCATGAGTGAAATGACCCAGCAGTTGACCGCACTAAAGACAGCCCATGCCACCAAGACTATCAGTACGCTACCACCATGAAATTCATAGTGCTGGGAATGCCAGCAGACTGGCCAGCCCTACTGAAAATGCCAGAAGAACCCCTGGAACAGCAACCAGGCAAATGACTACGGCCCGCAGCAGTAGGGTAAACTACTGGCTGCTGACGGGCCCAACACTAGTAAAAAAAGCAATGCCAGCTAGTAGAGTCAGATAAGGGAGGGTGGCAGCAAACCCAGATGCCTGCACCACCCCCCACCATCACCACAACCAGTGCAACTGCCAACCCAGAACCGATTCAACCCTCTATCACCGGAGGAAAAAGAAAGAACAGACGACGAAGACATTCGGCTACCATGACCCCAACCAAGGCCCAGAAAAGAAAAAGCGAGCAGGGCCCAGTACGGCAGCCCAGGCAAGGAATCGACATTCCTCTGTCAAAGCCATGGCCTCAGAAGTTACTCTCCCTCTTGCCTCCCGCATGGAACTGATGGAGCATCCCTAGCGTTTAAGTTACTACATACCCAGAAAACTGGAAGAGAAGGCAGTCACGTACTTTGTGGGCACAGGATGCAATACCAACCTACTATCCAAGAAAATATTTGACATGCTACCAGACTGTAAAAATGAGCTACAGGTGCACGACTCCCATGGCCTTACGGCAAATGGTACTAATCCACCATTTTACGGCCTCCTCAAAGTAGCTGGACTTGTCAGGATGGTGGCATACACTGAAACTTTTGCCGTGACACAAATCAGTGAGGGGTCATTCCGGGAATGCCATTCTTGGCTAACCAGAGATATCACATGGATTTTTACCAACCCACCCTGGTAATACAGGGCAAAAAACTGGGATATACAGACTGCAATGGGCGGGCTCTGATTTCCAAGGTTCAAGTGCTAAAGGATACCCTGATCCGACCACAGATGGAAGCCACCATCACTGTCACTTGGTATCAAGGAGCTACTATCCACAGGGACTGATTAAGAGCATAGCCGGCAGCCTGCCATTAGCAACAAGTTTCAACCATCCAGATGAATAAGAGTGGGTACTAGTCCAGTTTTATCAACACCTCACACAAGACACAATCCACCTACTTGCAGGTGAAGTGATCGGTAGAGTTACCAGGATAACATTCGATGAGGTCCAACATTTGACCACACCCAAGGCCCCTACTAATACTGGACAATGTCACACTACAGTGCCAAAACACTTTGCAAGATTGTATGGGCAGGCATGCCCTGGGTGCCCAAGCCAGCAACAGAAAGGAGAACTGAAAGATTTGCTGAACAGGTATGAGGCTGTATTTAGTAAACACAGCAGAAACATTGGTCGCACTGAGTTAGTAGAGCACTCTATTCCCTTGCATATGACACTAAGCTCGTCCGGCTGCCACCCCACAAGCTGGGACTAAAGAAAAAGTAGAAGCCAAAAGATGAGTCAAGGATCTGTTAGAAAAAGGCCTGATTGAGCCTGCAGACGGGGCCTGGAGTTCCCAGCGATACTGGTGCGAAAGAAGGACCAGACTTGGTGCTCTGTGTGGATTACAGATGGCTGATTTATGTGACGAGCCAGAATGCTTACCTCATCCCATAAATAGATGAGCCCTTGGATGCACTGGTCAGCAGCAGGTACTTCGGCACCCTTGTCCTTGTCAGTGGATGCTATCAGGTTTCCCGTACAAACACCAAAGATAAATCGGCCTTTAACACCAGTGCTCGCCTTGGGGTTAATATCATCCCCAGAAACTTTCCAGCAGCTGATGGAGGGTGTGCTCCAGGACCTGCACTGGAAGAGACTGGTGCTGTACATGTGCAATGTTATAGTCAATGCCCCGGATTTCAAGACTCACCTGAAAAGACTGGGAGAAGTGCTGGACAGGTTGCAAAAAGCAAATCTCAAGGTCAAGCCGTCCAGGTGCAAGTTGTTGCAGCCACAGGTCAAATACTCGGCACACATAGTGAGTGCGGAGAGCATAGCCAATAATCCAGACAAAGTAAAGGCTGTCACTAAATGGATACCACCCAAGGACTTTAAAGGACTGAAGGCATTCCTGGGAATCACAATATATTACCGGCAGCTTTTCACAAACTACTCAACCACTGCCAGTCCACTAACTGTATTGACCAGCAAAGCCACTCCATAGAAATGCGGTGGCTTTTAGAAATAGACTGCTCTTTGGAGCCCCATTTATATGGGCTCCAAAGAGCATTCAGCCTTCAACAAGTTGGATTACGGGTTGAGCATAGCGCCTGTTCTAGGCTACCATGGCCCTTCCCAGATCTAAGTTCTGGACACAGATGCTAGCGCAGTGAGTCTACGTACAGTTTTCTCACAAGTCCTAGGAGAAAAAAAACGTGTCATTGCTTACTATTGCAAGATTCTGGCATCCGCTGATTGGAATTATTATGTGACATAGCGAGAGTTACTAAATTTCATTAAGGCCGTGAAACACTTGATCCTATTTTCACGGGAAACTTCCAACTCCATACCGATTATCCATCCCTGAGATGACTGTGCCGTAGGAAGGAGCCTTCCAATCCGATAACTAGGTGGTTGGAGATACTAGCCAAGTTTGTTTACCAACTTTAGCACAGGGCTGGCAACCAGCCTGGGAACTCAGATGGATTGAGCCGACAGGAGCCATGTGTATACTGAAAGCAGTGTAGTGCCATAGAGCAGTGTGATGGTGGGCCGACCCATGCGGAACTTGCCAGGAGCCTTGACAAGGACTCCAGCCAGATAAGCCAGCTATCAATTGTGTTGCTCTATATAGTGACTCCAATATTATGTATATTCAAACCTGGATATAATGTAAAAAATGATTGTTATAAGATCTTAGGTTAATTATTAAAGGGATAGTCAACAGAGAAAACTAAATTTTGATAAAAACTTTGAATAGCAGTAACAAAAAATATGGGAGTATCTTTGTTGTTTTTAACATTTTAGTTTGTGAGATATAAGGGAAAATGTGAAATCGCATTTTGGATATCGGCAATACATTCTTTGGTTCGTCACCGGGATTGGCGTACACCCCAAACGGCGTTCATTTCCTTATACGATTGAATTGTCATAATTGTCAAGCTATCATTTTCCAGTGTTGTTACACCCTTAGTTTCCCCAATTCATGTATTTTTGCTTTGTGGACTACTAAAAAAACATTGAAATATTAAATATTTTCAGTTATTAGGGGCCATTCATTGCTGAAACCGTAATAATTAATTTTTTTGCCAGTTATTTTTTTATAAAATTATAATTAAATAATAATAATAATAATAATATTTAGTATTTTATTTAGTAGTATTATTCTTATAATAATAATACTAAATAAAAAAATGCTAATAATATTTTTGATATTTTTATGTCATAATCATAACAACATGATACATAATACCAATAGTAGATATGCAATAATAGCGCTTATTATTATTAATAATGATCGATGATAGGAGAAGTTGTCCGTGATAATTATTGTCATCACTGATATAGCCTAATGTGAAATAGCCACAATGCTGATAAGTATCTGTGTAATAATGACGAGGCGTGCAAGCCTGTCCCGTCATATTAGGGGGTCACTCACAGTCGCGCTCCAGCAGTGGTGGTTTACTAATGTCGCACAAGTTGAATGCACGTTATGTCTGTGCGGGGTGTACCCTCGTTATAGACAACAATGTAAGGAGTCTTTGGCGATATTTCTAACAGCGCGAAATTCAAAGTAGATTTGTCCAAACTTGATAGTTTTATACTGCTATTTTTATACTTTTGGAAAGTTTTACAATAAAATTTGGTCCCCTATTGGGAAAATCACTGTCTTTTGGTAGCTTATGTATTAAATTAGTGCTACCTAACCATTCCAATATCAAATAAACTAGCATCAAAAAATGTCATTTTTGGCTTTCTCTGTTGACTATCCCTTTAAATAGTTAATTATTACCAGCATTGTTGATATTTGCGTATTATTATATTTTTCAATCAAATAAATTAAATTCCGTACATTTAATAATAATAATTAATTCATATTCGGGGTAATTATCATTATTATTATTCTGAATGCAAACATGAAAAAAACATTAAATTTTTTTCAAATTATTGTTTAATTTTAATGATTATTGTTATTTATAGATGTCAAAATTTCACAAGTCATCAATCCAACTGCATGAACAGGAACGCATTAAACTATAATAGCTATGATGGTCAGGCAACTCCAAAGTTGCAAACTCAAAAACTGCATGTGTTGCAACAGTGTAAAGAAAACTTGCAAGTGCGCGTGCCACCATCAATTGAGATGGAGAAGCTCTAGCAGAAATGTGTTGTAAATGGTTAAACCTGAGCTGGTAAACATAATTAATTTTAGCCAATCAGTGGGCGCCGATGCGCTTTCGCCATCAAGTATTGACCAATATGTTTACTTGGTTTACGATCAGCCTCGTGATGTGCAGATGTATCAGACAATCCCATTTTTAGGCCTTTCGATGGTAAACATCAGTCAGTGTAGCCACCCCTTAAAGGGCCTATGACGCCTAATTTGAAGAGGATTTGATTTAATTTAAACTTTCTGAGGTTGAAATGTGTTCAGAAAAATTATCTGGAGTTGCCCTCTCACCAGTAAGACGATTCCTATAGACGCAGTCAGCACTTGCCAAGACGCCTTTTTTTCTCTAAGACGCACCAAGTTATATAGAGCTATAAAGCGAGTTTTCCAAAATTTGGCTTGTTCGCATAGAAATAGGGCGTCCTAGATATTAGTTTTGTGCAGAGACTCTTTTGATTGCAAAAAAATGATATTGCAACAAATTTTAATTTTTTTGGAGCTGTTTTTCTCAAGTCAGCAATTTGTTTTATCTTTGGTAAGCTCGCTATTATGTATACACTGATGTTCACGTGATAGTGTTTGTCATCAAAATCAAAAGAAATAATGAAATTTTTTCATCAAAATAATAATTTTCATTTGAAAAATTAATCAAACAATAACATTAGTATACTTTCATGATAATACTAGGTGAAAAAAAAGACATTGCCGAAATTGTATTTCCGGCGTTGTTTTTTTTTACAACAACGATAATAATTAAATCTGAAATACCGGCTATCTTTTCAAGAAAAAACTTCAAAAGCACTAAATAATTAAGATTTTTGAAAAGTAGTTTGGAACTGAAGAAGTAACAAAAATGGTACAAACTACTTGCTGTAATATACTATATAATATCATAATGCAGATAGTCCCTTCTGCAGAACGCATTGTCATAGACCTCCATAGACCTCTACATGATACCTATTGGTGTTTTGTTGACGCGAGTGAGTTTTCTCAATAGTTTTACAATGCTTGATGAGAAAACAACTCTACGCACAAAGTGCGTCTTGAAAAGCCCGTCCTAAGCCTTTTAAGCATTGTTGAACTCGTACTATAGTGATGATATTACAGACATGTTATTCAAAATCTTGACTTTTTTCGTCATTTGGCAATAAAAACACATCAAGGTTTTCGGCGGTTTTTACAACCAACAGGTCACTAGTAATTTGTTAGAGTATGATGAAGAGAAAATGTCAACTGATAACGCAAATATTCAAAACTTTATCCTGTATTTAAAATTACAACAAACTACAAATCGAGTATTTCAGCTGCATGTGATCTCGCTCAATCTCATTCTTTCCCACAGTGAAAAAACTATCACCATTCATACAATACAATGTTCAAATTGATAGCTAGAAATAAAATGACTGCAGACGAGGGCTAAACATTGCTTTTTATGAGTCGATTTCATGATTTAAATAGAGTTTTGATCTAAAACTTACTGAACAAATCCAAGTATATATTGGTTTTATTTTTTTTTATTAATCTGACTACATATTCTACCTGATAGAACTGATAGACAGTGAATAATGCTTATACATCGGACATTCTCTAAATTCTGAAATTATTAAAATCAACATTGTCGTTCAATGAAAAAACCATGCAGCTAATGCATATATATGCATCTATATAAATTTTTATTGCGATTGTAGATAATGATCAAAATCTAGAAGACGCAGATGTCTATAAGCCATTACAGGAACCACTAGAGGAGAGTGATGATGACTTATGACTTACGTTTAGTGTGTAATGAGTAGCTAGATAGTTCACTATTATATAGTTAAACCATAGAGGTACAGGTAGAGACACAGATCAACAAACGCCATTATTGGTGTTTCTGGTTTGTCAGTTTGGTGGTGGAGTATATAAAACACACAATAGTAGGAACACCAATTTTATCATTGTAAATCAATTAAGCCCGCCCCTCTTTTTCTAGACGATTCCTTCTATACTTGACCGGCATTCAATCATAACAATGAAAAAATAGACTGTGCTAATAAACCACTTTTTGATATAATGAATCTATATTGATAAAAATTATGGAGGTGTACTATTAATGAGTTATTAAATTGTACATGGAAAATTTGATTACAAAAAATAATCGGTAAAATAATAACACTGTTTTAAAAACCTTATTAGCATATTTTTGTTCTGCAGAGTGAATAAAATAACCGGGAAAATTGTTTGATTTTATTTTTGGACAGAAAAAACTAAATATTTAATTTTACACAATTTTTAAAAAACTTTTCACAATTAATAATCTTTAAATGGCAATCATTGTAGATGCCAAATTGGAAGATAAAGCAGTTAAATATTACTGTGTCGTCGCCGCACACAAAATATTCGAAGCCTAGACCTCTATCTGTACTTTTATGGGTTAGATCAGTGGTGATGCTTTTCTGTTGTGTATTGATGATTGAAATTGCATAACATTCCAAGGTAATTTTGTGGTATAGAGGAATGGATTTTCTTCCAGCATAAGCACCATGCAGAAAACGCCAATTCAAAAACTGTTTTTCTTGCTTTTTACTAATCAATAAAACATTTCATAAATCACACCATACTGTTTTAGTCTTGTTTTAGTTTTAAACAAGTGTAAGTTTCGTGGCACCATTTTAAATTTTTTTCAAATTAATCTTCATTAAATTGTATAACTTGATGTTCGGTGTACAGTGACAGAGCTGACAATTTTGTATTATGATACAAAAATAATTATCAGAAATACAAAATTGCTTCAACTAGTTCAGTGCAACTAAATTATCATTATGATTTACACACTGCCTAAAATATAAATGCGCTGAAAAAGCAAACAGCAAATCATCTCAAATTTTTTATGCCAAGATTTTTTTAATGCACTCAAAGGCTGTGAATTCTTCTCTAATGCGACCTAGTTAGAATGTTTTATTTTTAAATATGTTTAGCAGAAAATGAGAGATGAATCCAAGACTTGGGTGCAAATAGCTATACCAGTACTTGGGTGGTTTGTAAAGCCATCCACAACCACACAAACACACCAGCTGGTGCAGTAAAAAAGTAAATTGTAAAGAGTCATTGTTCAACAACTGCGTGTACTGAGTTAGAGAAAGTTTGGCATCCATTATTCACAGACAGTAACGGAGAGAACCTTGTGTTTAATGAAAACTAAATGCATAATTTCCGTGTTTTTCTTATTTGCTATTTTTTATTTGTTAATATCCCTGTATTTCCATAAACTTTTTCATCAACAGGCACACGTTTGCAAACAAAAAACAAGAAATTAATTTTCAACTTCTTCTGTCAAAGGACTTCAATCAACAATTGAAGACTTGTCTAGTAACACTGTACTTCAGCTATTTTTTGTAATTCATGTATACGTTTTACAAATTACCCGCAGCAACTAAATTTGAGCTATTTTTTGATTAAAATACAGTTTATTGAGTAAAAAATAAGTCCAAAAATTTTGCAAATATTATTACACCAAGCGCGTTAACAGAGGCTATTAAAATCTTGAGTCATTCAAGCAAAAGTTGCTGTTGCTTTCCACCCATGTGAGATAGAAGATAACCTTCTAGACTGCATGAAGACTTTATATCTTTGTATTATCTTATACCATACCAACCAGAGCTAGTTAAATCTTAATGTATGATATGCATTCAATACTGTTTCTCCAATGTCAAAAGCAACTTGGAATAACAAAAAGCAAATAGTCGAATTACTGTAATAATTACCATGTGATTACCTTGTGGGGGTTTCCTGGCTAGTGGGCACTCTATACAACCAGGAGCCCTGAGCTGGGTGCGTCTCCACTTCAGACAAAGTCAGCTTATAAAAAGAAAGACTCACAAAGTATTGAACCAACCAAAGCTATGTCGTAGTAGCTTTATAGAGCTATGTCATGATAGCTTTATAGAGCTATGTCATGATAGCTTTATAATGCTATCTCATAATAGCTTTATGAAGCTATTCAGTGAAAAAGCTATAAAGCCAAATACAACTATTTATGTAATTCTAATTTTCAGCTACTACCATCAAAAGAAGAGCATTGTAATTGAAAAATTTTGTAGAGTTAAATGGAATCTTTAGAATATTTATAATTACCCGATATTTCATTTTAAACCCTAAAGCGGTAACTATGCTACCTTGAACTGTTGGAACAATTGATAATATTGGTATTAGATTGAGGTGAAGGCATGAGTGCATGATACACAACTGGGAAAGAAACTAGAAGGGGGGGCATAATCTTGCTACCAAACCAGGGGGGATAACCTTTTACTTTTGTACAACCAAGCTGCAATAAGAGTTTCGTAAATTTCAAAATGTTGTTAGTTAGATGGGATGAGGGACAGGGATGAGGGTACACAAGAGGCGGGGATGAGAGGTGGGTACACTAGGGGCGGGTATGAGAGGTGGGTACACTAGGGGGTGGGATGAAAGGTGGGTACACTAGGGGGTGGGGATGAAAGGTGGGTACACTAGGGGCGAGAAAAGAGAGGAGCTGGTATCAACAAGGTGGGATGGAGTGAACATTGACTTTAAGTTTAACAAAATTTATTGCATTACGAGCTAATGTAAAAAATAACAAACAACCATTATGCGGAGCGGAGCAGAGTTCAAAGCTTTTCATATTTTATTTCCTGTAGTGCAGTTTTGATACTACGTATTGCATTGGTATGTTACCACAATGTATTGATACATACAATATCAGTATTTATGCGAAAATATAAAACAATACAGGTCGAGATAAATTTTTCCATCACAAGTTAGTGGAGAGCATAAAGATAGAGCTGTTATTCAGCAATGTGGAGAGAATTTGTTGGCACTTGAACCACTCACTCATATGTTATGGACAGCCAGACGATTGGCAGCCATTTTCTCTGCAAGAACTGATTTTGTTGTAATACTGTCATTAAGTGCTCTTTGTGAAAATACTACAAAATACTTCTCAAAGTTTTACATCCATAATAACATTTCGGATGCTTATTCTGTAGAACCTGTTTCATTAATACACTCTAGCATATTCATTCCGCCCTGTGCCCTTCTACCCTTTGATTTATTTCTGTTTTCTGATGCAAAATTGAGAGTAATATACTCTTGAACAAGCAGCTGAAGAAGTTCACTCATCCGTTAAACGACAAGCTAAGTTCTAGCCTAAGTTTTAGGCCAACATTTGAGGCAGTATCTGTTTATATCTGTTTATATATTATTTTGCTGTCACTATGTTGTGTTATTGATTGGGAGTTGTATGTTCCTGCGTGATGGTGGTGGCCTGTGAATGGATTTCATTGGATGATTGGTTCAGTGGGCGGGGTTTTTTTCTGCAAACCAGCAGAAAAAACCCCGCCCACTGAACCAATCATCCAATGAAATCCATTCACAGGCCACCACCATCACGCAGGAACATACAACTCCCAATCAATAACACAACATATTGACAGCAAAATAAACAGATATTGCCTCAAATGTTGGCCTAAAACTTAGGCTAGCTAAGTTCACCTTGTGAAATTGAAGGTGAATGAAAACTGACATACAGTTTCCGTCGCTGTCCAATTGCATGATGCTGCCACAGGGGTCAGCAAAAACAGGTAAATTTGACCTTAGTTGGTCGGTAACAAAAATTGTCCAGGCGACCATTAAATCGGAGTCAGCTCACACTGTGTGTTGGTGTGGTTCTCTCTGTTGATCATCAGTGCATTAATACATCAGTTATTTATGTTTGTTGGTCAAAACTTGGATAGTTTTCAACTTGATTCAGGCACCCAGAACTGTTTGAAAATTTATCCAACAAATAATTCGACTGGTTACAATGCATTTTTCTTAAATTATTTTTGCAAAGACAAACTTGCTCATTCAATTAATCGGTCAAACTGCACCAGTATTTCTATGTAGTTCTCATATGTTCAACAGAAATAATGTTCTTTTATTTGTCCAACAAGGTTTACCTGTCCAACAAGGTGTACCTGTCCAACAAGGCACACTTCTCCAACAAGGCGTCAAAAAACAAATAACAGGACTCTTATATCCAAAAACGACTCACACTTACATTACAAATGAGTCAGTAGTTGTGAAGCATTACCAAGTTACAACTTTTGGTGATATACCCTATTAGTTGCTAGCTTTCTCGATACATATATATGGATATGTTTTGGTTAGAAATGTTTTGGGTTTTTCAATAGCAGTTATTGTAACAATCCAATACATTTTGTAAATTACGTAGTGGATATGGAGCACTTAATTTAGTTTTTAGCTTAAACTCAATTTACCAGAACACTATTACAGTAGAACACTACTACAGTAGAACACTATAACAGTATAACACTATTTTAATGAGAAAATCATTTGGAAGTTGTCTGGTGTAATCATTAGAAGCATATCCTCAGTCTATGGTTGACCATAGTACTGCATAAGTGAGTCTGATCAAATAAATATAGTGAGTGGCTAGTTTCAGGAAAAGAAGGATGGGCTCTCAATAGCCAGCCGCAATCCCATTGGTTAACGGTTGAGTCACAAATTTTCCTGTCTGCCACGAGAGCTCTAAAACTGATAACGCGATACCAACTATTGACATTGGTTGTTTACCTCTCTCATTGTATGTTATGCCCAGTCTAACCCAAACAGCTGTCAGCGCGACCACTCCAGTTACTTCCTCATAGACGTACTTGGAGGTTTGTACTACATACCAGCTGTGTGGTAACTGTATACATTAAAGCTTGTGAGAAGGGAAAGGTATGCATAACTTTTGACTGTGTATTGATCACACTTCTGCCAGCCGAGTGCAGCCGTGTGTTCTCACAACAAAACAATCAAACAATCAATAAGAATTGTTTTAGATCGGTGGATGAGAGCCAGTATCAACAGCGAAAGTGTCACCGCTACAGCCGGCCATATTTGATTTCGAAGAGAAAATCACTTATTCGCAACAGACTTTAACTCAAAGACAATAGGATCAAGTTTCAATGGTTTACGCCGAAACATGGAGGGTGAAGTGAGTGTAGAACTATGTCTCTAATAGTCTATTTTGAGAAAAGTTAGTCTGTTGAAATGATGCCTGAAATTTTCCTCTCAAACTGAAATAATTACTTTTGAGGAGCTTGAAGAGCCGTTTATGAAAGACAGTTCATGCATCACAGTACTTTCCCAAAAGCATCGTGGTATTAACCAAGCTTCCCATGCATTATGATGTTACCTGCGGCCCATGCGCACGTCACTAATAGTAGATATGAAAACAAAAAATAAGTAATATGATAATATGATTTCATAATTAAAGACAATAATCCATGATAATAGTCTTAAATAATTGATGGTAAATAATAAAACTTTCCATAAACTAAGGACGATTTATGTATTCTATGATTCAATAATTAATTGTTTATTTCTGAGTTTTCCAAGGGGCCAAGTGGTAAGCACACTACTACAATTAGTAGTAGTGTGCAGTGTATCAAGGAATGGTTAATAAAAAAATTTTTGATCTTGATAAATACATATTGAGATCACATTATGGTAATACCAACTAACATCTTAAGACATCATAGAAATACCCATACACTCATCATGCCTGTAGGCTGTACTAGAACCTTCCACACACTCTTCATAGACAAGGAGAACAATACCTTCTGATATATTATGCAGTAAAAATTGTGGTAGTGAGCATTAACAACAAATACATCTGATTTTACTGGGTTTTGATTTTACAATCTTCACTGGTCAGTGCATTTTGCCAAACTTGAGCACTTTTCCAACAGTTTAGTCTGACACAATGAAACAAAATTGAATTGCCTAGCTGTAATTAAACGAGCCACAACCTGTCTTCAAGTATTGGTATTCCATATATATGAGTATATTTCTTTTCTTCTAGTTTATTATAAAGAATTGAGTAATTCTTTATTTAATTATTACAATAAACATAAATTTATTAAAAACAATAATGTAAAACAATTTCGCTATCGTAAAGCTACTAGTAACAGATATTTTCCAACTTGCATTATTAATGCAATGAGAACTGTTAATAATATACCAGCTATATTAACAATAAATGATTATCGACTGTTTTATATACACCAGTGACTTTGAAATGATAACAGACATGGTGCAGTAGTTTTTGCCAATATCGAGCATCAACAATATTATCGCATGATTTGTTGGCAACAAGACATATCGACACAACAGTTATGCTTGTAAAACCAAATTATCGCAAAAAAACTGCTAAACCACAAGTGATACTGTCGAAATTAGTTTTATTCAAATTCTAGCCCGTTATAATCGATCATAAAACATTTGCAGTAATGCCATTAAACAATTTTATTAATTATGTTTTGTAGAAGCTGACTGAGCTGTTGGCTAGGGCAGGGACAGTGGAGGCTGAAGGCGTACGTACATTATCCTTTCCTCTGACAAATATTCTATCCGCTTATGGTCGATCAACATTTAAATTAGCTTAAAAGTTCTGGTTAATGTTAGTTTTGTGTTCTTGTCATCTCTTATTCTTAGATACTTGCTACTGGTACAAAATATGAAATCAAGCCCGACAATACTGAAGCAAACCCATGCAGAATATGATACCAATGCTATTGCCGAAGGTGAAAGTTCAGATGCAGCAAAGGTAATGCAGAATAAACTAGTGAGAGAGATTATGTTATCGCTGACAAAAATTGGAGTCAGAAAAGGATACGAAATCCGTCGTAAGATCCTTGCATTATCACTTATAAAAAGTCGCGCGGGAATTTCACAACAATATTAATTAAATTGTTGTTTTATTTTTAAATTTAACATAAATTCTAATATTTATTTATTTTTAAAATATTATTGAAAAATTGAAAAAAATTATATTTTTTTTTGTACATTTAGGTAGAATAAGACTTTATTTAGAATAATGGCCGGCACACTGTCCAAAAAACTGCTAAACTGAATACTGCTTAATCTCCCAACAAACATGACAAAAGAACCTAATCTTCCAACCAGCGAGAAAACTATGCCGACTACAAAGTAAACCATAATAAAATATAACAATTTCGCATAAAATTACCTCACCAAAAAAATTTGAATCTTTGAATAAAATCATGCATCCACCGCTGTGGTGACTATAAACTGCTAGGATAACATCTTACGACTTGGAATAACAATTTTATTCATAAAAAAACATTGGTAAATAGGGGGAAAGTATTGATTTTTGACCAAGGATCTTATGATGGAACTTGCAACTGTTACTTACTGAAAATTGTACAGATTTTTTCAATATTTCACAGTCGTGGAAAAACAAATCTTCAAAAAAATTGAAACATTGTCAAGCCAAAAATAAGCGTTAGAGTTGTTGTGATCTTTGATGAAAAATTGATCCAATAGTAATAGGTTAGCCTTTTTCTTATTATACAAAGACTCGTGCAATTTGTAACACTCTACTCACAGAAACTGATAACTTCCAAAGATAAAGCAGGGGTGATTACAATTATTATTATTACTGGAGCTAGAAAATAATAATAAAAATATCAATTAGCATAACTTTTCGATAAAGTACATTACTAACATGCAAAATACAAAATAAAGATGATACACGATCTTTGTCATAAAAATAATTTTTTTCATTTTCATAGATGTAGGTTACAAAAAGTAGTTCTTGGCTAATCTTCTCATAGGTCTAGGTCGTTAAACTTGTCACTCTAAAAGATCATGCAGAAATGTTTTGGCTCAGCTAAAACATGAGATAACATCATATCGATTCAGTAGTTACATCGATTCTGTACAACGTCGTTCAAAGAGTAACGATCATTGTTTATGTTTGATCAATTCTTGTATGAGATAACAAGGGCTGGTAAACGTTTTCATCACTTGTGTATTTGACTTGCTACACAATAGGTCTTTGTTACCACAAGCCACGCCACGCTAACGCAGGTTATTGTTTGCAATCAAAACTACCTAAGTATGCTACCACCTGCCAATGTACACCATCGGGTATAACTCCTACTACCAAACACTCTCACAATATGCCCTTAATTGAAATTAAAATACTGCCTTGAATCAGAAAAATAAATCAAAATTCATATTATCCACACCACATGCTCTTTCAAAATTAATGTAGTACAAGCAGTATAGTACTCTTCCAACTTTCTGTATGATTTCAATAGCGTTTTTGTAGTCGAATTAAAATACACGCCGGGTCACTAGTGAAACAAGTTAGAATGCAACTTCATCTACTCCTCAAAACCTTTCAACATAATGCAGCGTTTCAAGCCTTGAAATACACAGCAATACTTAACAGATTGTGATAAGATTTTCAGCTCATGCCCGGTTCCTTTATGTGCCGAACAAAATAGTAAACAATATTTGTTAACTTATTTATACACTAACGTAATTTTCAAGTAACCTTCAACTAATTTTATGGTCAAGTAGGAAATTGTAAACTTAATGAAGGATTTCAAGGCAATAAAGACCGGTTGCAATCAAGTAGATACAAATTCAAAAGAGTGGCAGTAGTATTATAAGTGCATATCTGTACCACCCTTTGTGCCTTTCTGAGGCTCATCCCACAGATCTGCCTCAATCTTGACAAATAGATGGCTGTTGATACCAAATATAAAAGAGTGGCTACTAATACTTGCTAACATGTAAGGAAAAGTTGAGCTTGTCACAAAAAGCTTTTATGACAATTCATCATCATTATAGACTTTGTTACAATAAATCACAATTAGGCTTTTTATCAGAGCTGTTAAAACGGTTCATTTGCTTGGATATTAGAGTGCTACGGGCTGAACTGGGTGAACAATTTGAAATTGCAGCCACCGCATGGACTCTGAAGTTGATTTATCAAATAAATAGTTCTTCAGTCTCTTGTCTTTGAATTGGGATGAAAATGAGCACAGGAAGTTGTGCAATTGTAAGTTTTACTGTTCAAACATGTCCATCCTTTTGTAGGGAGTAACCAAAACTTATGAAGTGTTGGTGAAAGGAGAAATTGGCGAAGGAGGGTTTGGAACAGTCTACAAAGTGACAGTTTTTGAGGAAAAAACAGCTAGAGAAGCTTGTCTAAAACAAGTAATGCTTCTTGTAATGTTTTTCAGTGATATAGAACTTTTAAATTAATTATGGTTGGTAATGTCTCGTTTCTTAGTGTGGTGTCTGCTAATAATCAAACTTTAATCTTTATTGGGCTGACCTTATTAAACTAATGGATCTTACGGGTTCATAAAACAGCGCCTGTAATCAAACTTGATATATTTTTTTTATAAAAATTTCACTCCATACTCATGTTGTAAGTTGAAACACTTCAATTGTAATATAAACTTGCTTCTCTAGCCCAAACTGTCTTACTAACAGTTCATTTCTTACAAGAAACCTCTATCAATGTGGCTTTAAAACGTACAACTGGAGAACCAATTTTTTACCCGCGCATGCATTTTGTTAATTTATTGATGTAAAGTTGATGACTAAATTTTAGTTGTTGGTAAAAATTCTTTTGAAACGCATAAACTATGTTCATCTGCTTAAGACCGCAATAAAGGTCGTCTTTGAACATCTTCTTCTTCGGTCCAACATGTGCGGTTTTCATTGCAAGTTCAATAATAACGTTGTTTGACTGTGTCCTTCCAATTTGTTATTTAACTTCTATCAAATGTAATGGCAATATTATCATGTGACATATTTCAGGCTCGCTACTCTGATTTTGAGACTATCATTAAGGAAAATGATATCTTCAACAAATTTGAGAAACCACTAAATGACTATATAATCGCGCGGAGGTTTGCGTGCCAAAGAATTGCCACTGGTGAATACTATCTCGGACTTGAATATTTTGATGGTGAGATTGTTTTTAAAATTTTGTTGCATGGCACATGCAGTTACTTGTAGTATATGAGTAATGCTTTGTATCTCAAGAAATATAACCATAAAATTTTTAAGCAATCACTGAATTACATAAAAACAATTTTGAGCTCAGTGCCAAAAGAAATAGATATCAGCCTGTATTATCCTGTAAGCATTTTTTTAGAATATTTTTTAAGAGTAAGATTTCACAAGTGGATTCAAAAACCATATAGCTCTCCAATTGCCACAAAAGTACAATGTTCTAGCATATACACCAGTTGCATAACAATGATCACTCTACTAAAACATCAAAGCATACAAGAACCAAATTTTACCATAAACCAAAACAACATGAGTTTCATCTGCTAAAAATAATATTTGCAATAAATCAAACTTGTCATCAAACACTGAATGAGCTAAAATTAGCACCATACTCATGCACTTTGCTAGAAAATTGAAAATTCTGTGAACATACTGTAATAGCGAAAAAATTGTTCGTACGTTTTAGACTGGGGTATATCCAGAATAACAGAAACCACAAGTTGCAAAAATGTTGCTGGCTGATTTTCATTGTCTGGGCTGGTCTATTAATTGTAGGAGACACTTTGACTGCAATCATCACCCGCTACATAGAAACCAGAGATCAGGTAGTTCACAATGACCTGGTACACATTCTAAAACAGCAAACTGACGCTATCACCTATCTTCAAAGCAGCAAAATATACCATGGTGACATCACTCCAAACAATATTATGTACCATCCGTGAGTGTTTCAAAATGCGCATAGCATAAATATTAATCAAAAATTTAAATCCATTTCTGAAATAATCCTAATATTAATTCGATTTTTGGTAGGGGATTGCAAAAGTCAAAATTGATTGATTTTGGCCTTGCTGTGTGCTATGATAACCAAGGGGATGTAAAGCCATGTAACGGAGGCACTACAGAGTACAAAGCACCTGAGGTAACCGCGTGTTGTTTTCACACTTTCTCTTTCCACCTTTCCCTTTCCTCTCGCTTATTTTCTACCACTCCTCACCCCACATTTTACTTGACCAATGAATAATGATTTGTGATAGTTCATTTTTTAACATCATCCATACCATACCATCTTATAAGAAAATAATAAATAAATTTATTTAAAATACTGGTATTACCCTAGAACAAAAAAACGTAACTCACAAGACACAATGTAGTCTGAGATGAACTATTTTTGTAGATGCTGATTCAATCAGAGATAGGAGATCGATCAGATTTGTATGGATTAGCTGCAACTCTGCTTCACCTGATAACACGACGCCCTCCATGGCATACAGCACAGGTTGTGGGAATAAACTGGGAAGAAAGAGGGGTTTTGGAAACGGAGGAACTAAGACGTCAATTTGAAACTTGTATCAAAGCTGAGGTACTAAAAATAACCATGAGACGAAAAAAATTTAAAAGCATGCACTCATTGTGTTGTGTTCTGGTCATAAGCGGTTAAGAGTTGAGCTTTTGCATTTATTGAAGTTTAAAAAACAAGTGCAAAAACTGTTACTAGCATAATATTTACTACAGCTAGTTCTATAATACTGTGCAGGAAATGAGATACACGACTCCACTTACAGACATTTGTCACTACTTCCTGCAACAATTGTAAATAATTATCACATTGTCAAGTACCAAATATTGTATTTTATGTATTTCTGTAAGTAAGTAGGAGACTTGTGTCAGAACTCTTCATATATATTCTGTTCTCATTATACAATGTGGGAGCCATGATCATTTTTATAAATCATTAATCGAGCGCTCCTCTGTTTATTTATCAAGTGACAAGGTAGTAAATAGTCATTTTTGTATATAAGCTGGCTGTGCCCCTCTCTTCGCTCAGAGTCATAGGAGAAGCACAGCCAGAAGATAGAACACAATAAAAGTAAAGAAAGCACTACTCTCTACAGACTTCGTTTATCATCTTGGAGCAAGCATGCTGACTTATAATTTTTTATTGAAGTAACAATTCTTGCACAGAATCACACAGTAAATACAAGCATAAAACAGCTGACTGCCGACTAGCCAACAGCCGATCAGCTGACCTTGGTAGGTTGGGACCAAACATGAGACTCAGCTGACTAGTGTCCAGACTGGGCTGGAATATGCCAAGCAGCTATCACTAGCAAAAGAGTCCTATGAGTTGTTTCAGCTTGTACTAGTTACAAATAACTTAAGTCAGGTTTTCTGAGGAAGGGCAGGTTAACTACCTCTGATAAATCCAGCCATTAATACCACCTACAAAAATTCCCGCACATTGGTCGCAGCAGTGGGATTGAGTAAATCCCAACAGATGACCCTCAGAAGAAAAGAGAACAGAATGGCTAGCAGAAGAGCAATGATTGTGAATCGAGATTCCTCCAACAGAGTGCTGGGAACACCCACCAGTATGGTGAAGAAGAAGACTAAGACGTCAGCCAAAAAACACTCCAAGGCTCCTAAATTTGACAGGACATGCGACATCCAGTACTTTCTTTATTGGTTTCAAGAAATATCAGAGGCCAATCAATGGCAGCCAGCGGCGGCTGTCATTCATCTACGGCAATCACTAAAAGGTAAGGCCCAAAAAGACGGATGAGGAGAAACTTTATGGGCCATTATGGATTCTCTCAGAGTCAGCTTTAGATTCAAATTTTATAGATACAAGAAGAACCTGAAGCTTTCCTTGATAGAACATGCTGCCACCATAGAAACCATGGTCAAAGCAACTTGCAGTGACTCACACAGGGCACAACAGTATGAGTACACCCTAGAACACTTGTAGAACTCCATAGGAAATGCCTACCTTCAGAGATACCTGCTGGCCGTCCCGCCTAGGTCAGCGGAGAATGCCGTGAGAGCAGGGAATGAAATTCTACAACTCCTGCTTACTTTAGTTCCAAGATAAGGGCAGTAGAGACAGGTGGAGACAAAGAGCACCAGCAGATCAAAACTTCCATAGAGAATTCTCTCCAGACTCTCACTCAGGCCATGAGTGAGTTGGTCCACCAAATGGCAAGCCTGAAGACGGCCCAATCAGCTGTCAGCTGTCAACCAAAGAAGGCGCCTCAATTTTGGGTATGCCAACAGGTCGGACACATCTGTCGAGAGTGAAAAGAATGCCCTTAGATTACCAATCAGAGAAACGGGGTCGGCCCAAAGCAGTAGGGCAATCTAATGGCTGCAGAAGGGCCTACAACAAGTGGAAGACATCCAAGTCAGGTGCCTAGACAGGATGACAGGAAGAGTGGTAGACGACACACCCACAGCCATCCCCATAGCCTGTAGTAGCCCACATCAATAATAGGTTCTCCAGCCTGCCCATTCCAGAGCAAACACCACCAGATGAAAAGGAGCAACCCCAATTCTCAGTCCGAGAGCCTCGTAGAAACACAAAAACAGATGATCAGCCACAAGCAACTAAAAGGAAGCCCAAAGCTTCATGCGGGATGACCACTCTGGCTGATGCTACTCTGCCTACAATCTCCTACATAACCCAAGTAAAACGCCCTTACAAATCAAATTATTACTGGCCTGAAAAGTAGAGGGTAGAGCCGTGACTTACCTGATAGACTCAGGGTATAATTCCAACCTCCTGTTCAAGAGGACTTTTGACTGACTACTAGAAAGTTGGAAGGCAGAACTACAGAAGTACGATTCCCACGGGCTAATGGCAGATGGGACGAAACTGTCGTTCTACTAACTACTAAAGGTGTCAAAACGTGTCTGCTCTGCTGCATATGCTGAGACGTTTGTAATGACGCAGATCAGCACGAATGTCACCCTGGAGATGCCTTTCGTCACCATTTAGAAGTGTCGCATGGGGTTCGACCAACCTATTTTCCTCATGCAGTACCAAGAGCTAGTTTGTACCGACTAATGTGGGCGACACTTGATCTTTATTGTCCAGGTGTTTCAGAAAACAGAGATTTCCCCACAGACAAAGGCCACCATTCCTTGACACTTGGCAGCACAGAGATACTGCCCTCACCAAATCATTGAGAGCCTGCCTGAAAGTGTGCTATTTCCCACCAGCATGAACTAGCGAGACAAACAAGGCCAAATCTTGATCTGCTGCATCAACCCCACCCAAGATGCAATACATCTACAGACGGGCGAAGTCATTGGCACTTTTACAGGAGTCATAGAGGAGGTGGTACAATACCCGTTGACTCAAGGGCCTGGGAGTAAATCAAAGCCACAGGGTTCGGCGGTAATAGCACATCTAACAGAGCTGTATGAGCAAGTGTACAAAAGATGCAAGAGCCAGCAACAAGAGGGGTAGTTGAGGGAATTGCTCAGAGAGTACGCGTCTGTGCGTAGGGAACACAGCGGAAACATTGGGCATAGGGATTTCAAAGGACACTCAATTTCCATTGCTGAAGGTACCACGTCTAACAGTCAGTCTTCCAACAGGTTGGACCCAGAGAAGGAGGCAGAAGCAGAGAGGAGGTGCAGAACCGCCGACGGGTCATGGAATTCCTGGTAATACTGGTATAAAAAAAAATACCAGACCTGGCAGTTCTGCGTGGATTACTAATGGCTTAATGACATCACCAGGCAGGATGCCTATCCTATTCCTATAATAGATGCTTCGGCAGGCGCCAAGTACTTTAGACAGCTGGATCTGACCAGCAAGTATTGGCAAGTACCCCTAGATGCTGACGCCAGGCAGAAGTCGGGCTTCATCACAAAAAGCAGTCTGTGACATTGGAAGCTGTTATCCTTCAGACTGATGTCCTCCCCAGCCACATTCCAGAAAGTGATAGAGCGTGATCTACACTGGAGGACATTGCTGATCAACTGGGATGATGTGATATTGATTTCATCCAACTTCAAGACCAACTTACAGAGGCCTGGAGAGGTGTTAGGCAGACTGCGACAACCTAATTTCAAGGTACAGTCGTTCAAGTTTGAGCTACTTCAAAAAGAGGTACGTTACCTTGGGCATGTAGTGCGTGCGGAGGGTGTAACTACCGACCCTGAGAAGGTGCAGACCATCACCCAGCGGAGTCCCCCCAGAGATCTGAAAGGACTGCATGCATTCCTCGAGATGACTGGCTATCACAGGCAGTACTTACAGACCTACGCTACAGTTGCCAACCATCTGACAGTCTTCACTAGTAGAGTCACCCCAGGGAGATACATATATGAACCGAGTATAAAGAGGCTTTTGAGCACCTCACAGGTAGGCTGAGCCAAGCACCAGTACTAGGATACTTTGACCCTTCCAAGCCCTACATCCTGGATATGGATGCTAGCGCTGAAGAATTAGGAGCGATGCGTTTGTAAGTACAACATGCACAAGAGAGGGTAATCGTCTAGTACAGCAAGACCTTAATACCCACCAAAAGAAACTACTATGTGAGTCACAAAGAGTTACTTGCCATGGTCAAGTCAGTGAAGCATTTCTCGCCATACCACTATTGGAGAAAGTTCAAGCTCCGCAAGGACCATGCCTCCTTAAGAAAAAAGAATATTCAAATTAGATAGTGAGGTGACTGGAGATCCTAGCTGAGTTTGTTTACAAAACCAAGCACCCGGCTGGCAGCCGGCATGGGAATGATGATGGCATAAGCAGGCAAAAGCCATGATGGACTGCAAGAAATACAGCACCATTGAACAGCGTGACTGAGGGCAAACCCATGATGAGCTAGCAGAGCCCTGCTAAATAATCCGCTAGACGAGCAAAAGGGAAGCTGTAGTAGGACTAATGAGGACTCCTAAGAACCATATTGACCGCATGCAGTGACCAGCAAGGAGCTGATGGAGCAGTAGCATACAGGTCACCATCCAGTGGCTTGGATGTACTTGTAATTGACTGGAGGATGGTCAATCTCCAAGCAGGAGCTGGATGAGGGGAGTAGAAAGCTCAGAACCTTGCATAATCAGAAGGAAGCCATGACAATCCGGTCTGAGGGGGTCCTCACCATACAACTGGTGCACAGCGAACATACCAAGGAGTGCACTGTATGGTGTGGAGCACCCACAGTCTCTCACATACAGGAGTCAATTGGAACAGAAAACATATCCAGCTTACCTGGTACTGGTGGGGGATGGCCAGTAAAGTACGACGACTGATGTGAGATTTGTCAAGTTCCCAAACCCAAACCAGGAGACAAAGATTGTAAATTTTTGGGCTTTCCAGAAGGTCGTAATAGACTTGGTCGGGCTTTGGCCTGAGGCCAAGAGGATGAATTGGTGGGTGCTTGTGCTTTCAGACCACTATACTCAATGGCAGGGCGCCATCGCCATTACGGATGCCACTGCTCCGATTTTCACCACTAGGTTGAACGAGAAGGAGTTTTGTTATGCCTGGAGCAATTGCACATAGATCAGAGCCCTCAGTTTGAGTCTGAACTATTAGTCGAGCTGTGTTCTCTGCGGGGTGCATAAAAGACCAAGACGGCACCCTACCACTTTCAAGGGAATGGAGTAGTGGAGCAACAGAGCAGGACGATGGCGGGATGCCCTGACAGCTCGACTACTGCAGAGAGGCCAGGAGGGTGGAATCTGTTGCTGCCTCAGATCATGTGATTTTTCCAAGGCACCTGACACACAGCCACACAAAAGACCCCCAATTACTTAATGGTGGGTTGTGAAGTTAGACACCCCAACCAGTTTAATAAAAAGGTTTTTCCACTGGAAAGAAAAGACGTCATCCAATATGCTGTGGAGATCGAGTAACGACAACAGGTGCCTCATGAACTCCTGAGAGAGAAACAAGCCAGCATACGGCAGGAAGACACAGAGGAGCCATTGCTATTTTGCCCTGAAGACCTAGTGGCGGCTCAGAATAAGCATAGGTTGAGGAGGAACTCCAAGTCACAGTCCTGCAGTGTAGGGTATAGGTATGGTAAGCTCACCCCAATCATACCTACACGATTGAAAGAAGGAGAGGAAGCTCTAGGCACACAAAACGTGCCAAGAGCCGCTAGGAAGAGCACCCTTGCATAAAGAAGTAGGTCTGAGGCTTAATGCGAGAGGGGCAGCGAAAAGGAGAGCACCGCCAGGTTGGTAAGAAGACCAGCCAAAGATCGAGGAAAGTGGTACCCAAAAGACAACCTTCACAGGAGGGAGGGAGAGATAGAGAAATACAAGAACAGCTTATGCTGTCGCATGTACTTGACCTGTTGGCCATTACCAGGGCCCCAAGAAGAATGAAAAAATAGAAAAAAACAATGAGAAAGAGACACCCACTGACCGGTGCTGCCCAGCTAAACCAACCCCCGCCTCCCCGACAACAGGGCAACCACTCCCTCCCTTGGGCAGCCGGCTCCCAACAGATAGAACAGGGCCTGAGGATAATAACACCAATAACCGGCCAAGAAGAGAGGTCTGACCACCCAAAAAGTTAGCGGATTATCGGTGTTACCAGACAGAGGGAAGGGTGAGAATGAACATTACACAGAGATACCCCAATGAGAAAGAAAGAGAAAATGAGCAATTAGGGTGTTCTCCCAACAAGGACAGAAACTACCCCACTGGCTCGAAGCCTTCAGTAAAGCAGAATAATGAAGCAATAACAGACTGGCAAACTTGCCGATATTCGGTGAATGGTGTGCAAAGAGAAGTGTCACTAAACTACGAAGATCCAGTAAAAAATCCAGAGGTGACAGTGAAGTACGAAGTTATGAAGCCAGATGAAAACCAAAAAGGAAAGGCGAGATTGTTGGTGAAACAATCTCAACATGGGAAAATAAATCTGAGGAGAAACGACCCCCGCCAACAATGTCCCCTAAACCCAGCGCCATAAAGAGGGAAATCAAGACACTTTATCAGGACAATAACTATGCAGTAAACCGCCAGAATGGTAGCAAAGATAGCAACGCACAACCATTTGCTGCTACAGCCTCACGGCATTTGGACGTTCTACAAACACTGCCAATCGCAAAATAATCATTACCACAAAAAAACTTGTCACAGATATTCAACAGATAAAGCAAAAGGTGGCCAACATATCGCTAGAAGAAGGTAAATGAATTATAGAACAGATACTGGACAAACAAAGTAGTGAGCTAATGCAAATAGCGAGTGAAATTAGTAGAAGGCAAACTGTAAGTACCAACAGAGTAGCAACAAAAGAAGAAAATTTGAAGAAAGACGGCTCCGACAGTACCAGTAACATAGCCAATCAGAGCAACTATTATAGGCTAACATTTGTGTCGTCATATTATTCTCCTAACTAGTTCTATTCCATGTTTGGCATTATACTTCTTTATCACAAACAATATGTATTGTGGTAGAAATGACTGGTGCTACCTACAACAAAGGAAGTGAACACTTGATTAACATTATCTCTATGCAGTCACATGAGGACAAAGAACAACTCATGTGACGTGGCCTTGATTCAGGCAGCACTTTTTTACATTTATTTATTCATATATGCTTATGTGACGCAATTATCATTTTCTTATCACCACCTAAGGCTGATGATTACATAATGTTATGTATATAAGCTGGCTGAAGCTCTCTGTAATTCAATACAGCTATTCAATACTGTACAGGATTTTATAGTCGGTTGGCAACGACTGGTAGCATACACCTGTACACGACCCCAAGTTACTTGTAGTTACTGTGTACGACCACTGCTACAGCCACGACTGACTGTCAGTCCCTACCACTGCCTGCCCAGCATAGTCGGACTAGCTGGGTAGGAGACTAGAGAGAGTATAGGGCTTTTACAAGCCGGCACTCCTTAGTCGTACGACAGTGTAGTAATGTAGTTGTTCTTGTAGGCGAATGAATAAGGCTTTGTGTTGAAGAGAGAGAATAGGTTTGTATTGTGTACTTGCCTAGCTGAGCTCTTGTCCTGCTCTGTTTGACAAGCAGCTTCAGCTGGCTTATAAATAAAAAGTTACATAATAGCTAGCCTCAGTGGCTAGTTAATGAATGTCAATTGCGTAATGTGATAAATATGAGTATGCATAGAATAAATACGCTGCCTAGAATAGTGGCTAAGTCACATGAGTGTTTCTTTGTGCTCACGTGCTCTCATAGAGCAATTGTATCTAGAGCGCATGTTCCTTGTTGTAGATGAAGTTAGTAATTCTACCACACACTCCCCCCATTGGTCAGACTGGGGACCAAGAAAAAAGAGAGGGAGAATGACTAATAATATGTACCATGCACTCTATATATATATCTATATACAATACAATATAATATATTTAATAATAAGAATAGGTTTTCGTGCTAGTGCACTACAGTTCTCCTGGTAAGTAATCTTGTTTCTTTGTTCATCTTCTTTCTCTTCGGCTTTGCTCTTTGCCATCTTTTTTCCAGTTCTTGTTCGTCCTTGTTAATCATAGCCTTGAGCTCATCAACTCTCTTTAGGGCACGGTATGCATCTGCCGTTAGTTTGTCTACATCTCGTTGGCCTCGGGCAATTCGTTGCCTAACTTCTTGCTGCCACCTATCACGTCGGGGGGAGGTCGTCCTCCTCCGTCGTGGGCTTCGGCATGGGGAGGTGTACACGACTACTCGTCGGGGTACGTCTTTCACCTCTGACTTTACGTCCCTTGTCTCCAATTTTGGGATTCGTGTTCCCTTTGCCCTGGCCTCTGTAGGTGGCGGTGCCGATATTGGCAAGATTCTGACGGGACTCGTTGTGGGTACTGTCGGTGGCATATTGATTTCGTCCGTTGGACTGCTTGCGCTGACTGGTGCTCCAAGGCGATCCTGTACGGTCAGCGTCCTCTTTACTTGGGGAGTCGTTTGCCTTTTCACCTCCGTAGGACTGGGTTTTCCGAAGGGGGGCGGGTTTGCCCAGTTCATGAAGCTGGCGAAAGCTGTATAGGTTGCCTCGTCGACTTCAAATAGAGGGGCGAGTTGACCTCCGTGCGCTTGATCCTTATTTTGTCTGGTGATATGACGTCGGGTTGTATCTCTCGATGTGCTACGCTTCCCGCACGTACAGTAACAAAAGGAGAAGTGTTGATGTGTATGATAGGTGATGCGTCTCTTGTTGCCAGTATAGGTGCAGAGCGTACATTTGTAATTGTCCTCTCCGATCTTCGTGGCTGCTCGATCTAAGGCACTTAGTGTTTCTATCGACAACCACGTGGTACGGAGGTTGGGGGTTGTTTTCTCCACTCTTGGTATCACTACCTTTAGCTCTGTCCTCGGCGTATTTTCTTTCTCTGTAATAGAAATATGATTTACCGTGGCTGGCTCCTGCAGTTGTTTCCTAAACATCTCCTCTTTAGTGGGCGCTCGATTTTTACAAACCGATTGCCTCTTCTCCAATTCGCTCGTTACTTCCATTAAATATTCTGTCTGCTCACCCAGTATCTCAGCTTCAATCTGAGCATCCTCTTCTAATGATATGTCTGCCATTCTGTTTCTTGTTCGTTGAGTCTCCTTCAGCAATCCTTGTGCAATTAATAATAATTGTTCTGAAGAGAAAGTGTCAAGCACGTCTTGATAGTTGATCTCCGTGGCAGCAACTGAGCTCTCTTCTCTTTGTTCACTTTGAGCTGCGCGGGCCATTACGTAATTGTCCACTTCATTGGCCGAAATGCTGTCATGCTGCGTGACGTCATTCATGTACATTGTCCCCCCTTTGCTTACGCAGTTCGGTATTTCAGAGCGGCTCGATGCCCTAGGGGGCGCTGCTTTCACGTTTTCACTTTGGGTGATAGTTGTTTTATCACTTTCACTTTTGCTTCTTTGGCGGCTGATGGGAATTATTTCCCCCTCGTTCTCCGACATTCTTTTTCGTGGTGTTGTTGTTTGTTTACTGGAAGCCATCGTCTTCGTTGCTTCCTGATTCCTTTGCTCTGCAGACTCTTGGTGGCTTGGGTAAGTAGCTTGTTGTCCTACTTCACTTGTTTCATAATTAATATTAATTATTTCGGCATCTTCTTTCTGCTCTCCTTCTGTCGTGTGATAGCAATGATAGTCGGCCAGTCTCGATGGTGGTTTGGTATTTCTTTTGGGTCTAGTTGTTGCGTCTGGCTCATCCCTACTAGGCATAACACCTTCTGTACTACCCTGTGTGTCGGCTGTGGGTGGAACACTGGGTGTTGGTGGGTGGTGTTGGTTGGGTGCACTAGTTGTTAGCGGTGGCCATTCTTTATCCTGCTCCCATTGTTGACGTCGGCTACGTCGGGGCTCGTCGTTGGTTACTTCTCCCCAACAGGAGCTGGGTGGACTAGGACCAGTTGTGGGTGGTGTTGCTGCTCTGGGGGGTGATCTAATTATTTGTTCAAAAAGAGCCTCCAAGTCCCTGTGGTCGGCTGTGGGGGGTGTTGGCCGTTCGACGGCTGGTGTCCTTGGCTCGAGAGGGGGTTCTAAGACAGCGGGGGGTGCCGGTGGTGGTCGGGGCGCCCTCCTCTTTATGGCTCCTCTCATGTTGGGTCGCAAGGCTGGCTCTCTGCTTGCCGGCGCCCTTCCTGTTGGCTCTGGGCAGGGGTTGAACTTTTTTAGTCGTCTCTCATTTTGCGTCGACGTCTGACCACTCCTCTCAATGGTGTAGGTGTGGTTGTCGTACGCCTCCACGACTTTGTATGGGCCCACGAAGCTGGACTGCAACTTGGGATTGCTCCCCTTCATACGGCGTTTGTTCTCTACTACCACGAGATCTCCTGGGGCAAACAGCAGGGGTTCCTCTGTGTCTTCCTGTCGTACCGCACGCTGTTCCTCTCTTAGCAGTTCGTGGGCTGTCTGGAGCCGCTCTTCCATGTCCAGTACATATTCTGTGACATTCTGTTGTTCCACCATCGACGGCCGTCCGTCGAGTTGGTCGGGCAGGCGAACCTCTCGACCCATCATTAAGAAGTTTGGTGTCTCTCCGGTTGCGGAGTGGGGGGTGCCTCTGAATGCTCTCATGATCTGTGGGAGCAGCAGGTCCCATTCCTCTTGACCTCGCCTCAGCAATAGCGTCCTCAGGGAGTCTCCTAGCGTCCTGTTTTGTCGCTCGACTACACCGTTGCCTTGTGGATGGTAGGGGGTCGTACGGGTTTTTTGTACGTTCCATAGACTGCACAGCTCTGTCAGTATATGGGACTCGAACTGCGCGCCCTGGTCCGTGTGTATCTGCTCGGGAAGGCCGTAGTAGCAGAAAATCCGTTCATCCAAGGTAGTGGCTACGGTGGGGGCAGTAGCGTCTGGAATGGCTATAGCGTCCTGCCATCTCGTAAAATGGTCGGACAGTACCAAAATCCAGCGGTTCTTGCGCTTTGTCTCTGGGAGTGGGCCCACTAGGTCTACTGCCACCTTCTGAAACGGGCGGCCGGCGTATAAACGCTGTCTCTCCTGTGGGGGTGCTGTCCCTCCTTTCTTCGCAACCTGGCAGACTTCGCACGTCTTCACCAGCCTCCTCACCTCACTGGTCATGCCGGGCCAGTACCAATCCAATTGGATTCGACGCTTGGTGCGGTCTACTCCCGCGTGCGATAGTCCGTGTGTCTCCCACACCACTTGTTGCCTCCTGGGCGTCGGGCATACTGCGCACATTCGCGTCCGGCCCTTGGGTGCTATCTGTATGATGAGCGTCCCGTCAGGTAGAATCTTCATGGCCTCTTTTTGTTTGTGCAGTGCGCGTAGCTCCCTGCTACCTTCGTCCGGCTCTCGTCTGGAGATCTGTTGACTGCCCTGCAGTTCCCGGTATATCCTGGCCACTGCTCCATTTCCCGTCCGCTGCTGCTCTACTAGAGCCGGACTCGTAACCACCCACATTGCAGGCGTGTCCGTCACCATCTCGTTACCCATCTGTGCCACTAGGGGTGCTCTCGTGACCACGCGCATTGCAGGCGTGTCTGTCACTGTCTCTCTTCCCGTCCGTGCCACCTGAGGTGCTCTCGTGACCACGCGCGTTGCAGGCGTGTTCGTCACTGTCTGGCGGTCTGTCCGCGCTATCTGGGGTGCTCTCCCGATCTTCTGACCGGTGGTGTTGCCTGGCTGGAGTCCTGGTCCAGGGGCTCTGGCAAGTTCAGCATGGGTCGGCCCTCCGTCCCTCTGCTCGATGGTACTGCATTGTCGGCAGTCTAGACATGGCTCCTGTCTACTTAAACCATCTGCGTTCCCATGCTGGTTGCCAGCCCTGTGCTCAAGGTTGTAAACAAACTCAGCGAGGATCTCCAGCCATCTGGCGATCTGGTTAGAAGGTTCCTTCCGGCGACACAGCCATCTCAGAGATGCATGGTCCGTCCTGAGTTTGAACTCACGTCCATACAGGTAGGGTCGGAAGTGTTTTACTGCCTTTACGACAGCTAACAACTCCCGCCGCGTCACGCAGTAATTTCTCTCGGCCGGTGCTAGAGTCTTGCTGTAATAAGCAATGACTCGTTCCTGTCCGTCCTGAACTTGAGAGAGGACTGCCCCTAGTCCTACTGCACTGGCGTCTGTATCCAGTGTGTACGTCAGCGACGGGTCTGGGTACCCCAGCACGGGTGCTGTACTGAGGCCGTGCTTAAGCTGTGTAAATGCAGCTTGTTGCTCTGGACCCCACTTCCAGGGGGTGGCTTTACTGGTTAGGACCGTTAGTGGCTTGGCCGTGGTGGCGTAGTTCGGCAGGTACTGTCGATAATAGCCGGCTGTGCCCAGGAATGCCTGCAGCGTCTTCAGGTCTCTTGGAGGTGGCCAGTCGGCGACAGCCCGTACCTTCTCGGGATCGGTAGCAACGCCGTCGGCGCTCACTATGTGCCCCAGGTACTTGACCTGCGGCTGTAATAGCTCACACTTAGACGGTTTTACTTTCAGATTAGCCTTCTGAAGTCTATCCAGTACCTCTCCCAGTCTTTCTACGTGCGTTTGGAAATCCGGCGCAATGACGATGACGTCATCCAGGTAGAGCAAAAGCGTCTTCCAGTGCAACCCTTGGAGCACACGTTCCATCAAACGTTGAAACGTGGCCGCGGCCGAAGTCAGGCCGAAGGGAAGCACCTTCCAACGCCAGAGTCCACTCCTGGTGATAAAGGCCGATTTCTCTTTTGCGTCTGCGTCCATGGGGACTTGCCAATACCCACTGGTCAAGTCGAGCGTGCTGAAATATTTACTGCCTGCCAAGGCGTCCAGTGACTCGTCTATCCGCGGTATCGGATAGGCATCTTGCCTAGTCACATCATTCAGCCGTCTGTAGTCTACGCAGAATCGCCATGTCTGGTCCTTCTTCCGCACTAGCACTACTGGGGAGCTCCATGCCCCGTCTGCTGGCTCAATCAGGCCCTTCTCAAGCAGATCCTGAACCTGTCTTTCTGCTTCTGCCTCTTTCTCTGGTCCCAGCCTGTGGGGAGGCAACCGAATAGGCTTGGCGTCGTGCGCAACGGGAATGGAGTGCTTTACCAGGTCAGTTCGTCCGATGTCACCACTGTGACGACTGAACACTGCCTCGTACCTCACTAGCAACTCTCTCAACTGCTCCCTCTGTTGCCGACTGGTGCAACCTGTGCACGCCTGTTCATACAGCTCGGCCAGATGTTCTGGTATGCCCGAGCGTCGCGTCCCTGGGCCTGTCTGAGGACTGGGATCTGTCTCTGCCTGAACTTCATCTGCCGTGATCCCCGTGAAGGTCCCGATCACTTCACCTGCTGGCAGGTGAATCGCGTCCTGGGTGGGGTTCAGACAGCGTACCAACACTCGTCCTTGTTGGTCGGGGGCGTTCACGCTGGTGGCCAAGGGAATACTGCCAGGTATACTCTCTATCACTCCCTGTGGGCAGTAGCTCCTGGCCGCCAGGTGGCAGGATATTGTAGCCTCCGTCTGTGGGGGTATCTCTGTCTTTCTCAAGACTTGCACCTTCGAGATCAGCGCTCGTCCGTAGCGGTCGGTGCATACCAACTCTGCGCCCTGCATCGTCAATGTGGGCTGGTTGAACCCCATGTAGCACTCCTGGTTGGCTAGGAAGGGCATTCCCAGGATCACGTCTTCACTTATTTGTGTGACCACAAAGGTCTCCGTATAAGCTACTAGTAGTAATATATGAGCAGATCTCCCTACCAAGTGTTTTTTTGTGGATTAGATCTTGGGGTGATACAATGGGTTACGGCGTTGGATGAATTCGCCGAGTTTATATTGTGTTTTATTTGAGGGGTACTTGAGTGGCATTTGAGTGGCATTTAAGCGGCATTTGAGTTTTGATTATTTTTTTACTTAATTTGAACTTATATGGTATATAGATTTTGAATGTATGGCATCTAAGTTATGATAATTTTTTACATAACTATATACATAATTATAACTCGTAGGGTATCTAGATTTTGAATGTAAGGCATTTAAGGTTTGATAATTTTCTGTAATTCCAAGTCATATGATATCTTGAGAGAGAGGAGAGAGAGGAGATATATCTACATTGAATAAATACAGTGATTAAAAATGAAACAATATGTGAATATATACATTTATTGTGTAATAAGTAGGGAAAATCTCTCTATATAATATAGCTAGAGTCAGTAAATACTAAGTAATAACAATTAATACATAGTCTTTTTTTACAATGATGTCTTTGATGTAGTGATGTTATATCTTAAGAAGGGAGACTTCTGTTTTATGTGCTTTTGAATTCGTAATGAACTAAAATATGCAAAAAGAAATCATTCTCTAAATGGTTAAATTTCATCTAATTGTACAAATTTACAAAAAAAGGAGAATGTAATAAAATAGATATCATAATAGAGTGTAATAAGTTGAATATATAGAGTTAAAGTCTATAAAAACTTTTTAATTCGTAAAGTATTTGATGACTTTACAAGAAATATCATCACATTCAGGTTCAATGATGATGAGAAGATTTTCTTCAAGCTTAAGTTTACTATTTTCCGATATAGACAGAGAAAGTTTTGAAAAACCCTCCAAATCATTATAAATAAAAACTCTATAAATCGACGGTGTTGAATTTGTAATTGATACTGAATTGTTTTCGCATATGATGTATCTATCACACACACAATCAGTAGTAGTTTCGATTTCTTCAGAATTGTATATAGTAGAGTTTGTAGGACTTGGCTGTTCCAAAATTAAATCGACTAAACCTAGAGCTCGTGGAAGAGATGGAATTGATGGTGATAAAGCTGGAACTACTGGCTTGTTTGTAGTGGTTGTCGTCGGGGTTGTTGTCGTCGTTGTCTGTGGAGTTGTGGTGATTGTTGTCGTTGTATGTGGAGTTGCAGTGGTTGTTGTTGAAGTTGTTCTTCGAGTTGTAGTTAGTAATCCCTCGTCGTATAAACGGATGTAAGTTAAAGCTTCAGCGGTTTTGCAAACAAAGTAGTGTTGAGGCCACATATCACGAGTGTCACAGCTTCTACGTAGGTGAGTAGGTTCCATGAAACATGTGAGTCTAAACATACGATATTTTAAGTTTTTTCTTAAAATACGAGTTACTGAACCAACCGCTTCCATATTAAGAATTCCCTGAAAACATCCAGACGCTCTATGAGATAAAGTGAATGGTTCAATCTCTGTTACAAGACAATAACCGCTTAGGATTGGGAATAATAGGAGATAGATGCAATATCTCATTTTTTTTTATTCAGAGAGAGAGAGACTTTTAACCTAGTTTATACTTTCATCATCTAGAGTTAACTGTCTTGCATTTCGGTGGTCTTTGGTTAATATGCTTCAACTAAAGCTCTATATATATAACCTTGGGATTGCATTTGTCTTTGGTATCTCCTTGACATGTGATACTGATGATAATTTTGTTTTGAACAGACTTCAAACTTTCAAAACTCGAAAATGACAAATTTACACCTTGTTAGTGATGATAGTAGCTATTTTTGGCTCCTCGTTGGTCAAACGATTGCATTCCACACATGCAAAGTTGGTTGTCTCAAACTCTTCTGTTGGTGGACAAATCAAACGTGAGGTGTTGTATTCAAATACACATAATTCATCATTCCAAAATAGTTTTGTATTTTGAGTAAGACCTTCCGTATTATTTTTAACCCCTATTGCGCATTCCTCCTGATTCAGAGTGTATTTTGTTGGTGTATTGCAGGTCAGGGTATCTGTAGGCTCCTTGTTGATCGAATGATCGGAATGAGCGCATTGCATGCATGCAAATTTGAACGTCTCAAACTGTCTTCTTATTGGACAGATCATACGTCTGCTGTTGTATTGAAATGCACATAAACCCCCATTTCGATATACTTTTGTATTTTGAGTAAGTCCTTCCGTATTATTTGTAATACCCATTTCACATTCCGCTTGATTCAAAACGTATTTTATTGTAGTATCACAAGGCACAGAATCTGTAGAAGTTGTGTCCTTGCAGATCCAAGAAGCGCTTTGAGGGATGAAAAAACCGCAATATAATAAGTCGGGAGGGTAGAGTCGCACACAGTTTTTTCCATTTTCATCTTTATATCGTATAGTCCTTTCGAAAGGTGAAAAAACCAAGACATCATTTTTATCCATAGCTCCGGCTATACATTCATCGATTTCGTTGGTATAGAATACTCCACTAACATTGGGAAATGTTAGTGCCAGTAGCAAGATAAATACGCAGCTCATTTTTTAAAATGTTTTCGCTTTCAGTGTTGAAAGTTGAATACTTTCTTTCTTGAGGTTTTTTTCTATTTATATGTAAGCAGCTAGCGGCTTGTTCAGCTCTCTCAACCGATTTTGAAGATGTGAAACAATCTCATCAAAGTGGTTACCAAAATGTAAGTATAGTTCCAATCGAGATTGAGACAAAAGAATATGTGTTTCTGTCCAGCGAAATGAAGTCAAACCTCTTAAGATCGAAATATCTATCAAATCACCCAGTTCAGCATCTTTCAAACATTGCTTTATATCAATCAGTTCGATCGCTCTTTTGAGATCTTCAAAATCTATCAACTTGGCTTGCGGACAGCATACTTTTGGATCAAAGCTCCTAGAACAGTTTAAGCATTCGAGAGGATTTGCTCTTGAAATACAATTACAGCTCAAAAGCATGCTTTGTATTGATTTACGAGCTAGATTGAATCCTAACACAAAATAAAATACTTCTTCGGTGATGAGTTGAACAAAAAGAGGATTCGAACGCTCTAAAGGAATGTGTTCAAAATGAGCCCTTATGAACTTAGGAACAAAATCAGCCAATGTACCAATTGACTTGAATCCTTGAGTTTTTCCACTCATGTTTCTGCTGTAGTTCAGAGATAAATGAAGCAACTTTTTTTGTAGCAGTTCTTTTATGAGTCTTCAGATATATTTGTCGAATCAATAGTTATTATCGGGTTGACTGAGTCTTCTTTTTCATCAAGAGTGTGAGCGTATGGATATCCTTCTGCTATCGCAAGTAATTTATCCTTTAGTCGTTGATAAGCCAGTTTGCTCTGGCTAGTAGGTAATAGGTAGGGATTTAATCGTGCTCTCAAATTTGTTAACAAAAAGGGAGACTTCAAATCATCAGTGGAAAGATCCAAAAAAGCATTAATCCATTCATCATGCACCAAAAAACCCATTTTAGCATTTTTCAAAACTTGTCTTCTATCAATCCAGTCGATAGCATCACCCAATTCTTTTTTGGTAGGTGTAGCACCTTCAACCATTTCAGCATATCTTTTACAAGTGATACATTTGTCATCAACGTGTGAACAGTAACAGTTTAGTAGCGATAGATTGGTTGCTTGCTTGTAAAAACTTCCTCCTAGTACACAGTATACACATTCCTCCGTAAAATAAATCCTCAGCATTTCATCAGAAACCTCAGCCAAAAAAGTCCTAGGTCCTATAGCATCGGAAGCTTCTTGGTGAGCAAAGTCTTCAACACGTAACATATTTGTTGTTATTCCGTTAAATTACAAAACGCGAATGATACGTTTTCAAATTGAAACACCTATTTAATCATTCATTACTTTTTCTTTTTTTTGAGGTTAATTGTTATGCTAGCTCATGTAGATCTTCATAAATGCTTTAATTTCAATCTGACAACCATCGATTGGGCAAGGTTTTACTTCTGATGAGCATTCAGTAAGTGCTTTTTCCTTACACTCACTACAGTAAATGAGATGACCACATGGAAGAGAGAGATGATTTGCAATTACTTTTTTTTCATGCGTCTCAGACACACATTGAGCGAGTTTGCTTTGCTTAGTCTGATCTTTATCTTTTTTTAACGAATCAATTGATTTAGCATCATTTTTTAACAGTGTTGACGAATTCTCAACAGTTGTAAAATCATTTTCAAAAATATGTAAGGCGTCAATCATAAAACCTATTCGCTCAAAAGGTTTTCCATTTAACGCTAAAACTTGTTCGATATCGTTTTGACTGTATCCTAGTTTTTTGCAAATAAGTTTCATTTCTTCGGTGTCATTGTTGAGTGTTATTTGTTTTACCTTTTCTCGATATTTTTCAACCCGTCGCTTACACCTTTTGCCTTTTTCCGTTCGCATGTAAACATCCTCAACATACTCTTCACCTTTACTCCCGAGTAAAAAATAACAGTCTGGGAACCATCGACAGTGTTCCTCCCACGGTAGATCACTCTCTTCCCATTCTTTAAGTTCACCTGAGCAAAAGAAGCATTTTACACTATCTCCGAACTTAGTATAGTAGAAACCTGCATTGGAAAGGAGTTTCATGGAGACTTTACCCTTCCATTGTTTGAAACTGTCTTCTCTAGATGTTTCAGTAGCAAAACGTGGTGTATCAGCACGATCAATTGATATACCTAGAGGTAATACTTCTGCAGTTAAATCTCCTCTTCTGGTCTTTTGTTCTTCCATCGTATAACTTTTGACAATTGAGATGTTTTTCATTTCATCTGCAAGTAGTTTCCTAGGTCTATACAGACGATTGTGAGTGTTAAATCCTCTAACAAATCGACAAAACGGAAAATTTTTAGCGTGTTCTTTCATCCGATGTTCATCTTCATCCTTCCAGTTTAGTAATACCCCTTGGCAAAAAACACATTGAACAGCGTTGTCTTTTTCAAGGTTATAGAAACCAGCTGCAGCCATGTTTTCACCACAATGTTTACCTACTCGTCTCCAATTTGTAAGAAATGATTTTCTTCGATAACTTTCATCAAGCATTAAAGCCTCTCTTTCATAAAAAGAGAGTTCATTGTAAATGAACTTGAAAAAGTCTGTTGGGGAAAGTTGCGCAATAGTTTTTTGTAATTTTAATGACAAAAGACTACAGTGATTATCCGGATAAGTTGCGACGACATAAGTGATTGCAGTGGTATCAGGAAAATTTCGTTGTAAAAACAACGACGAAGTAACGAGTAAACTATCATCTATCCATTCGGTGCAGTCTTTAGTATTTTCAAAGCAATTCTGAGTTTTTCGCATTTCTTTTTTTTCATTATGAATAGTGTTTGCTACATATCTGTTGTTTGTTACTCGACACATTATTTATATATAATACAAGTAGCAGCTTCAGTTATTACTCAAGTTGAAGTTTTGATGGAAAGTTCTTTCCTTTTGATCTAGTTCGTTGTTATTCTAAAAAAAAAAATGATAATGCTTCTAGCAAAAAAATAAAAAAAGACTAAGGTTTCAATTTTTTTTCAATATACTTGAATTGATTACTATTGTAATAGAATGTAAATACTTACATCAGAAATGAAGACTTGTCTTTCTTTTGAATTAAAATGAATGATATTCCTAGCAGTTTGAACTTGAGAGCTGCTTTCTATAAAATTCGGATGAAAAAGGAGTACTTTTTTCATTTTGAAGCCCTGAAATAATAAGAATAAACATAATTAAAACTTACATACAGCATTTTTTGATATCTTAAATAGTGAATAATCTTGTTTTTTGTTCAGAAAATGTCTTCACGCTTAAATTGATTACAATTAAAACCAATTATAAATACTTACATCACAAATGAAGACTTGTTTTTCTTTGAATTAGATGAATTATATACATAGTTGTTTGAACTTCAGCTGTTTCCTATGTAACTCAAATGATGAAGAAGGAGGGTTGTAGTAGATGATGATGTAGTAGATCTTCTTCCTTCAGTTACTAACGATGAAGTGAGTGCTTTCTGTATGAAAACAGTGCTTCTTATATAGCTTAAGTTGCACTGCTATGAATCAGCATTATTTTCACATGAATGGAAACCGTTGCTTTCGCGGGAATAGAAAGTTTATTTTCCCGCGAATACAAACCAATGCTTTCGCGGGAATCAATGTTTTATTTTCACGCGAATGGAAACCATTGCTTTCGCGGGAATAAATATTTTATTTTCACGCGAATACAAACCAATGTTTTCGCGGGAATAAATAATTTATTTTCACGCGAATGGAAACCGTTGCTTTCGCGGGAATAAATATTTTATTTTCACGCGAATACAAACCAAAACTTTCGCGGGAATCAATACTTCATTTTCACGCGAATGGAAACCGTTGCTTTCGCGGGAATAAATATTTTATTTTCCTGCGAATACAAACCAAAGCTTTCGCGGGAATCAATACTTTATTTTCACGCGAATGGAAACCGTTGCTTTCGCGGGAATAAATATTTTATTTTCACGCGAATACAAACCAAAACTTTCGCGGGAATCAATACTTCATTTTCACGCGAATGGAAACCGTTGCTTTCGCGGGAATAAATATTTTATTTTCCCGCGAATACAAACCAAAGCTTTCGCGGGAATCAATACTTTATTTTCACGCGAATGGAAACCGTTGCTTTCGCGGGAATAAATATTTTATTTTCCCGCGAATACAAACCAAAGCTTTCGCGGGAATCAATACTTTATTTTCACGCAAATGGAAACCGTTGCTTTCGCGGGAATAAATATTTTATTTTCCCGCGAATACAAACCAAAGCTTTCGCGGGAATCAATACTTCTTTTTCACGCGAATGGAAACTGTTGCTTTCGCGGGAACAAATAATTTATTTTCACGCGAATAGAAACTGTTGCTTTCGCGGGAATAACTAATTTATTTTCACGCGAATGGAAACAGTTGCTTTCGCGGGAATAAACATTTCATTTTCACGCGAATAGAAACTGTTGCTTTCGCGGGAATAATTAATTTATTTTCACGCGAATGGAAACAGTTGCTTTCGCGGGAATAAACATTTCATTTTCACGCGGATAGAAACCAATGCTTTCGCGGGAATAAAACAATTATTTCAATAGGGATGAAACCGTTGCTTTCGCGGGAGTAAAAAAAATAATTTTCACGCGAATAAAAAACCAAAGCTTTCGCGGGAATATCGCGTGAAAAAACTGCTGAGTCGTAGATATATTATATAGAAGGTTTCATAGGGTTAATTAGTACAGCTTTAGCTATTTAAGAACCAGTGTTTTCACACAGAAAGCATCCAGTTCTACAATAGCTAGCAAGGAGGCAACATCTACACACCAACTACTACATTTACTTGAAACTATAGAAAGACTTTCAGTCAATAAGGTGAGAATCACTAAATAATTCTTTAACATATATTGATAGAAAACTTCAACTAGATTTGCTATAATACTTCAAAAAGTTAATTTTATGTTTTAATATTTTGTTCTTATTAATAAAAGATCAAATAGTTTCACCATAATGCATCAGAAAAATTATTTTGGTTTTGAACATGTGTTTATTTTATAAATATCTAGTTAGTTTATTCTTTTCAAATATTTTTCAAAATTCCAACCATCTGTTACATATTTTTTACTCTCTTTTCAGTTCCAACATATTAATAAAAGATCAAATAGTTTCACCATAACACATCAGAAAAATTATTTTTGGTTTTGATTATGTGTTTGTTTTATAAATATCTAGGTAGTTTATTCTTTTCAAATATTTTTCAAAGTTCCAACCATCTGTTACATATTTTTTTACTCTCTTTTCAGTCCCAACTTTTCACTGAACGCTCTGAATATGAATGAAGACCCTAATACCTCATTTCTCTCAACATTCGAACCATACTCCGATGATAAAGAAAATATCCCTCCCGATTCACATATAATAAAAAGGAAACTGAAAACAGTTCGACCAAAGCCATGGGATTCGGATAGAAATAAAATGATTGACTATGCTTGGACTTTGAAAGCACCATCTCTTTCTCATCTTTCCTGCTTGTCAAAAAATGCTGCTAGTTTGCTCAATTCTTGCGATACCAATGACAGAGTAATGATTGGAAGGTTTCAACCACTTCACTTAAATCAAACACCATCACTTCTCGAGATAATTTCCATCGAAAGACCAGCTGAGGATGTATATAAAAACTTATGCATTATCCGCTACAATGTCGAAACATTTGGCAACAGGCGACAAGTGAGATCCATGGTGAGAAATGAGGATTATAACAAATTAGCTCCAACACAACCGGATGTTCCAAAACTGGTGGTTTTTATGGGATTCGATTCAGACAAACATCCAATCTTTCACCCTATCAACTTTCCATCCAATATTTCCCTTGAGGAAGCTAAACAGCTAAGTAGATTAATAAAAAAAAAAACGCCTAGTCAGTTGATCAGTATGGTTCGTATCGCAACGCTCTCTCAATTTGCTGTTGGAAGTGTAATCAGTTTTGAATCTCCTCAAATATCAACTCAGTTAACATTACCTAACGGAGAAGTGGTGATGGATGCGCTACTGGTAAACTACAGATGTTTGCAATACGACGGTTTGATGATGGGAGTTCTATATATACCTGAAAAACATGCTAGCGATGTCAAACGAATTGGAACAGGAGTCATACTTGTAAGAAATCGTGAAGTTAGTAGATTTGGTTATCATCGACATGATATAATCACATTCACAGCATTACAAGCGATAGAAACGGCTCAAAACCTATCCAACAAACTTGATGATTCCAACCAGATGAAGTACTTTACTACAGATGAGGTTCTTGAGAACAAGGTCTTAGTACTTTCAATGGGAGCGGGAAACACATCTTCTACATCTTTGAGAGAACCAACACCCCCTGGTGAAAACTATATTCAAGAAAAGCAAGTCAGACAACACAACCTAGTGAGTGTTTTTTATTTAATGTAAACTAACTGATATAAGTAATACTTCCAATTAGATAGAATTTATTTATAAAGTAATTGTTTTTTTTTGTTTTTGCTTTAGATAGAAGAGAGAGAATCAAAAACACTTGATGAAAATTATGCTCAAGAAAAAACAAGCCGAACAATATAACTTGGTGAGTTACTTCCCTTTACTATATAATGTTAACTAACCAATGTGAAAAGAACTATAATTCAAATTCATGTAATTATTTTACATTTTTGTTTAATCATCCTATACTAATACATAACTTTTTATTTTAGTTCATTATGGAATCGAAAGTACATAGAGCAGAAGTCTTCCTTCCTAAGTTATAACATCAGTACAACAATAGATACATACAAATGGATGAAAATCTCTCATCATCCGCTATTTCATTTGAAATGATATTGGAACTATTTCAAGCTCACAATATTTAATATGTTCTCTTTATGTATCCCTACTTATTATACAATAAATGTATATATTCACATATTGTTTTATTTTTAATCATCGGATTTATTCAGTGTAGATGTAGCCCCTCTCTCCTCTCTCTCTCCTCTCTCTAAAGATAACTAATGCTTCCCTTTCTCCTCTCTCTCAAGATATCATATGAGTAGGAATTAAAAAATTTATCAAAACTTAAATGTCATACATTCAAAATCTATATACCCTATGAGTTAGAATTATGTATACAATTATGTAAAAAATTATCATAACTTAGATGCCATACATTCAAAATCTATATACCATATAAGTTCAAATTAAGTAAAAAAATAATCAAAACTCAAATGCCGCTTAAATGCCACTCAAATGCCACTCAAGTACCCCTCAAATAAAACACAATATAAACTCGGCGAATTCATCCAACGCCGTAACCCATTGCATAACCCCAGATAATAACCCCACAAAAAAACACTTGGTAGGGAGATCTGCTCATATATTACTACTGCTACTGACCGGACGCGTCCTGTCACCTTCAACAACCCATAGAACGGCAGTTTCGTGCCGTCGGCCATCAACCCGTGGGAGTCGTGCTCTTGGAGGTCAATCTTCTTGTCTTCCGACAGCTTGTCGAAGACTTTCTTTGATAGCAAGTTCGTGTTGCAGCCCGTGTCCACAAGATACGTGACCGCTTTGCCCTCTACCTTTCCAGGCAGATAGTAACTCGACTTGAAGGGACGTTCCATTTGGTTCACACAAGAGGCCAGTGGAGTAGCCAGTCCGGGGGTGTCGGCTGTAGCGTCGTGCTGTGGGTAGTACGACCGTGATGCCGGCGTGGGTCTGACTCTTCTTGGCTTTGGCTTGTGTCGTTGGAACACCTCTGGTGGATAGTCGTCCTCGCTGTCTGTGAGTTCTTCTGTGGTGCCTTCTAAGTAGGAGAAGCGGTTGTGAGTGTGGAGCGCTACGGGTGTGGTTGGTGGATGTGGGTAAGCTGGCCGCCATGCCTTCTGCCAACCCTGAGGGCTCGTCTTGATCGCCCTACTCGGTTCCCTATACTTCCCGTGTGCCCGTCTGCAGCCAGTAGGTTGCTCTACTGCTGCGGGCCGATATCGTTTCCCTGGTTGCTGTACCAGGGGTTCTGTCTACACTCCCTTTGGGTGTGGCCCAGTTGTCGACATCCCCAGCATCTGGGTGGCTGTTTGGGAGGAGGTCGGTTGACAGGGGGTCGGTTGACAGGAGGTCGGTTGACAGGGGGTCGGTTGACAGGAGGTCGGTTGACAGGAGGTTGGTCAATGGTGGCTCCTGCTCGAGCTGCGCTCAATGCGGCTACCTGCTGTGTCAGCTCACCAAGTACCTTTGCCATCTCTAGCAGGGGTTGCACTGTTGATGCCTGGACCTGCTGGCATCCTTCTTCTTCCTCCGACTCTACTGGTCGGATCTTAGGGGTAGGAGCATACGTCGGTTGCACTTGAAGAAATTCCTGTCCAGCACGTACGGCGTCCTCTACTGAACGGGGCTGCATCGCCAGGAGGTGTCGTTGGAGATGAACGTGTCCCAGAGTATTCTGGAAACTTTCCAACGCGTGTTCCTCCTTTTGGGCGCGTGTAGCGTCGTTGTAGGCGACCTCGACCATTGTCTCAATGGCCATAGCGTGCTCTCGGAGAGAGTGTTTTGCTTCCTTATGGTAGCCCGATAGCTTGGCTCGTGCCTCTCGGCGCGACAGCCCAAAGCTTGCTTTCAGTGAGTCAGTTATGGCCCACAATGTCTCGCCTCGTCCGTACGGCTGTGCCTTTCCTTTCAGGGCTTGTCGGAGGTGGATGACTGCCGCTGCCGGCTGCCACTGGTTCGCTTCAGATACCTCCTGAAATTGTCGGATGAAATATTGGACGTCTCCTGTCCCGTCAAACTCCGGCGTCTTGAAGTGTTCTCTTCGAGAGTTCTCACTCATCTTTTCAAGAGCGTCGGTAAGGGCTCCAAACATGCGTCCTGCTGGATCTCTATCCATACTCATGGCACGTCGGGACGTCATGTTGATTGGTCGTTTGATTCCTGCGGGTCGTCTGTCGGGATTCGCTCAAATCCCACTGTTGCCACCAATGTACAGGATTTTATAGTCGGTTGGCAACGACTGGTAGCATACACCTGTACACGACCCCAGGTTACTTGTAGTTACTGTGTACGACCACTGCTACAGCCACGACTGACTGTCAGTCCCTACCACTGCCTGCCCAGCATAGTCGGACTAGCTGGGTAGGAGACTAGAGAGAGTATAGGGCTTTTACAAGCCGGCACTCCTTAGTCGTACGACAGTGTAGTAATGTAGTTGTTCTTGTAGGCGAATGAATAAGGCTTTGTGTTGAAGAGAGAGAATAGGTTTGTATTGTGTACTTGCCTAGCTGAGCTCTTGTCCTGCTCTGTTTGACAAGCAGCTTCAGCTGGCTTATAAATAAAAAGTTACATAATAGCTAGCCTCAGTGGCTAGTTAATGAATGTCAATTGCGTAATGTGATAAATATGAGTATGCATAGAATAAATACGCTGCCTAGAATAGTGGCTAAGTCACATGAGTGTTTCTTTGTGCTCACGTGCTCTCATAGAGCAATTGTATCTAGAGCGCATGTTCCTTGTTGTAGATGAAGTTAGTAATTCTACCACAATACTCAGCCACAAGCCTTCATTCGATCTCCTACAGAACAGCTGCCCTACTATTGCTCAGTACGACTAAGGAGTGCCGGCCTGCAAAGGCCCAATACTCTAATTAGTCTGCTACCCAGCTAGTCTGACTATGCTGGGCAGGCATTGGTAGGGATAGTTGACCAGTCGTACACAGACAGCAATCATACACAGACAGCAGTGAACAGCCTGGGGTCTGGTACAGGTGCAAGCTACCAGTCACTCACCAACCGACTACAAAATCCTGTACAGTATATATATATTGGACATCGTTAAAAAAGAATATCTATGAGGGATGATAACTCCATGGAGCGCAGAGTCGACGCTTCCTACCCTAATGTTTTTGGTCCCCTAGTCCGACCAATGGAGGGAGCTGTGTGCAGGAAATAAGATTCCATTTACAAGTTTTTGCCACTACTTCCGGCAACATTCGTAAATAGTTATCAAGTTGTCATGCACTAAATATTATATTTTATGTATTTCTGTAAGTAGAAGATTTGTGTCAGAACTTTGTATATATATATTATTCTGGTTATAATGTGGGTGTCGTGACCATTTTTATTATTATTAATCAAGCACCTCTCGATTTATCTATCATGTGATAAGATGTTACATAACCTTTTTTGTGTATAAGCTGGCAACGCCCTCTTCTTGCTCAAAGTTCTAGAAGAAGAACAGCCAGAAGATAATAAAGTACACAAAGCACAACTCTCTACAGACTTCATTTATTCTCTTGGAGCAAGCATACTGATTTAGAATAACTTGTTAAAGTAATTATTCTTGCACATAATTACACAGTATATACAAGCATAAAACAGCCGACTAGACGCTTGCCGACCATCCAACTAGCTGACCTTTGCAGGTCAGGACCCAACATAGAGACTCAGCTGATTGGTGATCAGACTGGGCTGGAACATGCGATCACTAGCAGAAAAGTCCTATGAGTGGTGTCAGCTTGAACTAGTTGCCTATAACTTCCGTCAGTTCTTCTGAGGAAGTGCAGGTGAACTACCACTCATAAATCCAGCCATTACTACCAACCACAAAAATCTTGCGCAATATTTGTTAATGTCACACTCTTGTTAATTGAATGAGCTCTGCAAGTATTAAACCAGCACATTACACCATTGGTGTAATGTGTTCCTAAACACATTTTATTTTGACACCAGTTGGTTTTATGATTTTACAAGCCATTAACGTCATGTTCTATATTGTCAATACAGATCAACAGATATCATCGCGATTCAGACATGGCTGCAAGCAATCGCAGCCAACCACCTGAGATGACAGTGCAGAATGAATTACGAAGTTACGGTCAATTCTATAATCCGTCAATTATTGATCTGCTTTGTGAGATGCTGCACTTTGAAACTGAGCGCAGACCTCGTTGCTTAGAGGTAATTGAGCGCATTCCCAGCCCACACGAAGAGCCATCAACTTTTAGACAGAATGCAGGTGGCTTGCTTTTAGATGAATCAGATGCCAATGAAGGAGACGGATATAATGGTAATACTGCAAGTGAACTGATTATTATCAAAAACATTACCATCACAAATCTTTCGCTAGTCAACTCAATAATGCTTTCGTATTTTGCAGCTGCCATTTACCAACCAGTAAGCAGCATCGCTTATTCAGAAGGTGTTTGGGGCACAGCTGTGGAGAAATTTGCTGCCAGCACCAATTCAGAGCTATCATTTGAGGTGGGTATGAAGTAGTGAATGCGTAGCTTTTTACTATTTTTACTTTTTATTAACAAGAAATAGTAACATGACTTCTTGTATCTGATTAACTCATTTGACAGCGAGGATCCAAGATGCAAAAAAATTTCAATGCTTCAACTTTTGAGGGACTGTTTGATATGCATGGTTGCTAGCTCAGTTCTGTTAAAAATTGCATTACATGGGCTTAATGTCCTGTATGTTTGCATATTTGGATACTGTTGTTTCAATCATATGAGGTGGGTGGATTTTTTTTAACACAATCTATAAATTACGTGTAAAGCATTTTACATTGCCCGAGTAACAAACTCCATGTACATATTACATTGGCGTTATTTCACACTTATTAATGGATAATTGATTCTCAGGTAGAGAGTTATTTATTTTTGTGAGACAATTCTTATCTTCACCAACCCAAAATAAACAGACAAAGATATTTTCAGAGATCTGAAATGGACCAAACGCTTTCAACTATGACAGTTTTTTGTTTGTGACTGACAAATCTGGTAATCAGCTGCCAATTGTTTTTGGTCATATTTGGAAGAGTAGAAGATAATATTTGGTGATGACAGATCTACTAGACTTTAATTCTCAAATAGGTGGGCCAGAGAGTATTGAATGTTGTGAGATTAACTGGTGGATACTCTAGAGGACGTATTGGCAATCGGTGTGGAACATTCCCAACCAACTTTGTACGACTAAACGGAGATGATGAGGTGTGTAAATCTGTTTAAAAATATTGTTCAAGTAAACTTGTATGCCTACGTAGTTTTAGTGTAAGCTAGGAAAGCAACATTTACTATCAAGTCAGCATCATGCCGAGCTGGTCAAATAAAATGTTTTATTAAAATACCTTTGATGATTCTAATATCAACATTAGGTGCTGGAAATATATATTGCTAGATTTCAGATAAATGAATTATATAAAGGGTAAAACACAATTGGTTTATATACAATTTTCTGACTAGTAGCTCAAATAAATTTCAGATTGTGGAGTGGAACATGTGAGAAAAAGCTCAGGAGGAAGGCTAGCTAGACGTACTCATTTGACACACGTCAGCTGACGAACAATATCAGTAATGAACAGGCAGTCATGAAACCAAGCTGGGTTGAGCAAATGTGATTAACCATTTTACTACTTGCTGTATCTTGAAACATTTAACTTCATCGGCTGGTATATCTGACGAGCTACACAAAATATTGAAAAATGATCGTTTTTATTGCAGCAACTAAAATACCAGCTCAAAACTCTTCCTCCTCAGTTCATTTATCTATAATGCTTTATTAATCATCGAATGATTTTCTTGTAATGCACTGTTTGTATTTTATAGATATTCACTTTTTGATACATTTTTTTGATTCTACTAGCTATGCAAAACAACATCCTTCAAATTGTTTTGTGAAGATTTTCCTTGTTACGTCAGTAGTTTGGGCTAATCGATTGAGAAGTGGCTGCTCGCATCTATCCATACGCTTTTTTATACAAGGCTAATTTCTTTTCTTCGGCTTTTCAAGATTGCATACAGCCTATCTCATTGCTAATATTTCATATAAATTATTATTTTAGTTCTGTCCCCTGTCTTTAAAAATATTTAAATGGTTTGAAAAATGAGTGGCTTTTATAATCAAATAAAGCAAAGTGTTATAGTGTGATGACCAATGGACTTACCATATACTTCAAACCTGACTTGTGAGTTGTACCCAGACATACTGACTAAATAATTAAAAAACCAACCAAAGCGTATTTTTATCATCAATATTTGACAAATAAAATGTGCTATTTTAAAGACTAAATACGAATCGAGTTATCTAGTAAAGCTGGGGCATTAGTACAATCATTGTACCACATCTCGTACAATTGTATGTTAACAAATGAAAGTGAGAACCTCATTAAATGAAATTCCCATTTTTTCCGGAAACTGGAGTCTCCCACTTTACACGAAAATTGAATTCCATAACATCTCATAGACAGTGTGAGTGGTATTTAAAAAGTAACATTTTATCAAATAAAACGTCACTATCTTACACTCTATACATGCAGGAAAAAGCCACCAAAGCACCTAATGGCATGAGTGTACCTAACAAAGCCGTTAAGATTATGCAAAAATTAAGTTCTCCATCTTCAATTCAGGCTAAAAGAAAAACAATTGCATATTACGCTTTGGTATTACCATGGATGAAATTTAATGTGATTGGCAGAAAAAAAAACAAACAATTGGTTGTCTGAAATAAGCCGCAGTCTTTTTGACAGAAGCAGTTGGATGAAGTGTGTATAGCTCACATTGCTGTCATATGGACTTATCAGTGTTGTTTATGGAGACCATTGTCGATCGGTACATCAGTAGCACCTTCGCTATGGTCACAAACAGGATGGAAAATTTGGTTTTAAACACATAACAGGCCTGGCAAATATACGCACTTTCACGACGATTACATTTGCATTCAAAAGAAATCATTGTTATGTGCGTTAAACTTGCAGAGCTGTGACCAAATCACCAAGATTCAAATATTTGGTGACTCAAATATTTGAAAAATGATTTGTTTCAAATATTTGATTCAACCGGTGATTTGATTACTCTTCATCATTATTTGATTTGATTTGCCTCTTTTCACACGATTTGACCAAATATTTGCGAAAATACAGCAAATCATAAAAAAACCAGTGATGATGTTTGCAGCTTTTCTTAATGCTTTTAATTGACCTGAGATTGTAGTATTCAATTGTAGCAAATAAATAAAAGCAGTGAAAAGAAACTACCTAATTATTAGCCTATAGTAATCAAGGATCATGGAAAACTATGCTGCCTTTTCTTTATGTATTAGTTTTCATCAGCAAAAGTTGAATTATTAGTTGACTACTTTCTTTTCTGACTTGAAAGTGGTGAGCTGAGTGTTTATGAATGGCGACCAGACCAGGTTATTTACTTATCTGTAGCTAGCGAGTAATGCATTAGTTGATGACGTACTATAATGATAACTGCTTTGATACAATGCAAACTAATGCTCAGTGTTTGCTATTATTTATCAATTATCTAGTATCGCTGGTACTATTAGCAATATAGGCTAGCACAACGACAGTCTTTTGACTATGAAAGAACTTCAGAAAGGTATAAACTATAGTGGTTGATTGTTTTGTTTACTGGGTGTGCATTTTATCTATTGCATGGAACTGGCTAGTTCATTTGGCTAGTCTAAGCATTATTTTGGAATTTAAATGATAATATATATCGGTCGGCACACCAATAAATAAGTTTCACTCGAAAGCGTTCAAAGGAAAATGCAAGTGTGCGAAAGTAATCAAGTTAGAATATTGTTTTCTAGAGGCCAGCTAACCACACATTGTGATCTAAATTTGGCCCTTGGGTCAATTTGTTTAGGCAGCCTATTAAAAGCTGAAGGTTTTTTTTTTATTACATTTCGAATAGTTTCAGTGATGATTTGAAAAATTTGCTGCAAATGACGCTCCAAATATTTGATTTGGGAAAACGCATGATTTGAATTGATTTGATTTGGCATTTTTACTCACTTGTAAAAATTTGATTTGAAGGAAAATTCAAATGATTTGATTTGAGTCATGAAAATCGTGATTTGTCACAGCTCTGTAAGCTTGTCATCCCAGATTCTTTTTTATTGTGCCAAATGCAATTATTATTTGCTGTAAAGGGCTACAGATCATTACGGTGTTAGATCTAACTTTTCATCTTTAGTGTAACGGCTTTTTAAGGTTGGAAATGCCCTTCAATTGTTGAAAGCTTCTGCAAGATTTAAAGTGATGTCTTAATTTCTAGTTCTTTAATATATCATATTTGTTATGAACAAATGTGTTCCTCTTCGACTGCTTTCATTTTTAAAGAAATTTTTTCTTTCAATCTCATGAAAATGCAAAACTATAATTAATTTTTTTTTAAATGAAAGAGGGAGTCGGATGGGGGTAGAGATAACGCGAGAAAAATTGAGTAGCTGATACACGCCTACGTTTAATAAGCCTTATGCAGAGGGTTGTTTAACAAGATCTCTAGGAGCATGCACTGTATTTCTGGCGTCAACTGTGAACAATGGCTAACAAAAACATAATGTGGAAATCTGTTTGTTGAGGTTTATTGCACAGCATATAAAAAATTTGTATGTTACAATATATCTTATACATATATAGAGCATATATAGTTGTGCAGATATGTTATATATACAGGTAAGTTAATGCGCTCTTATATACAAGATACTCCAGCATTGACTTAGAGAACTTCTGTGAGCGCTGGAAATGGATCTTGTTTGCTTACAACTACCATTCTATGGGCATGAGAGATGTAACCTTTGACCTTTCCCTGAAATGGACCAATCAGGAGATATAAAAGAAGTATATAACGGTTTACAAAGTAGAGCCACGCAGATGTGCGGAATATGACTGGCACATTATTTAAACATTTGGCTGTTAACCACTCAATTTTTATTATAGGTAAACACATTTAAAATTTTTCAGCTCTCTAGCTCATGTCTACAATGAAATTTCTAGTACGTGCTTGCACTGTGTCATTTGCACTGTGTCATTTGCTGTGTCGTTCGTTACTAGCTATAAATAAAAGTTGTTTGAGCAGGCACTGTGACTCTGCGCTGATCAGCAATGACACAAACCAAATTCTGCATTAGCTATTGTCCCAACGAACTAATATATAAACTAACCATATGGATTACAATGATTATTGGAATGCACTACGTATGCTCTGGTGTGTTCTCACTTTATCCATTGCATAAACTGTCTCCAGGGATGTAAAAATTATTGAGTCTACACGAATGATAACTTTCATAATTTAGCATTAAGAAAATTTCTCTTTAGCATTGATTATTATATACAAGCCCATGTCGATTCCAACTGATTATAACGCATCGTCAATTGTAAATTGTTTTGTGTACATTTGAAATAAAATATTTATTTTTCTGTGATGTAACATGATACAAACCTCATATATCAGGTTGGCTATGATACATTCTGCCTCGTCTAAGTCGATGCCTTCATATTGCATTAGCTGTAGTGCAGACACGAAGGAACCAACTGGTAACTGATGGGTCTTCATCAACAACCACCTGCATGCACATGTCAAATGTCAAAAAATTAGCATCCCAAAGATTTCAAATAAAATGAGTAAAATTCAACTGAATAAATGAATAAACGTATAAACAATTAGCCGCTAACAAAATCTAGCCAAAGTATAGGCTCCACTATTGTCCCGAGTGTGACTGCCAACAACAAACAGACCTATCAATTCATTGCTAGTTTACATCGTAGGTAGACAAATATCTAAATATGGAATAAAATATCAGCTCAGTCAAAAAAAATATTGAGCATGTTGTAAAAGATAACGAACAAATAATAAGTGATTAAAAAAAAATTAATCTATTGATAATGATAATAAATAGTAATAAACATTACCATTAATTAACAACAACAGTAATAAATAACAACATCAGTAATAAATAACAACATCAGTAATAATTAACAACGTCAGTAATAATTAACAGCAACAGGAGTAAATAACAACAGAAATGCAATTATTATTGATATGATATACCATTTATTCATGCTAATTCATATTCCTATTACTACAGTAACAATAATAATAAACAATGAAAATAAACAAAAATAGTAATTTATGATTAACAATATTATTACTATTAACAATCAATTTATTTTGAAATTATTAATTATTGGAAAATATTATAACTTATTTATCGTAATCTTAATATAACAATGATTATCATCATCAAATGACGCTTTGAAGTCAAGTGAACGAATAGTACAAAACTTAACAATAAATAATAATGTTTGTGCAGAGAACTAGCAATAAGCATAACACTGTTTTTGCATCACTGATACAAAAATGAATTGACATAGAAATAGCTGACGGGACGAAAATATATTTAACGACTCATTTGCCTGGCGGTTAACGCAAGCCGGCCACTGTTTTAATCCTGGCTACCAATAGAGTACAATCCTGTCTACTAATAGAATACAATCCTGTCTACTAATAGAGTACAATCGGTAAATAAAAATAAATAATACAACTTACACTTTCTTGAACAAATTCCTGTAGGTGATAATCTTGAGTTTCTCCAAAATGAGATAGATTCCTGATCTGATAAAAAAGAGTTCATTCTTTTGTAAAGCTTGCGTCAGCTTCAGCAGGTTACCACACCTGTAATATCATCAATTTTATCAATGCGTTACATAGAACTCATATTCAATATTATTAAAACACAAGATTAATATAACAATATTAATATAACAATATTAATATAACAATATTAATATAACACAATATTATAGTATCATATTTCAACACAATCACTATGTTCCCATGAGTGGTCTCAGATCAATTTGGGAGCTGTGAGCACCATGTAATTAGTGTTCAATGTGAATCAATAGCAGATACTCGGATCAAGCTGATTGCTATGGCCTGAGAGCCAGTTCACTCGTGCTTATATCATTATCATTGAGTGATGTCATTATTCACTCTTGACTGCTTTTTTTATTCGCCCAATAATGGCTAACTCGTATGTGTTGTCAATATCCTCTGAAACTTCTCATGGGAACAACGTGAATGAGCATGCTCAAAGGATAATAAATAGTTACAAATATTATTATTAATCAGCCACAACAACAATAACAACAACAAACATGCTACTAGGATTAACAAGATATACTACTTATTTATGCCAATTCATTTATAGATTAAAATTATTTGTAAATGCTCAAAGATTAATCTAAGATTACAATAATTGAAACACAATCTAGTTGAATGAAACAAGACATCAGAGGAATTAATAGTTCATATTGATTGTCCCATTTACTAACAATACACGTTCTATAAATCATTATCAAAACCACAGCACTTCTAACGTTATTATCATTTGGTTTCACTGATGGAAATAACAAAATTCATCTCTTCACTTCCACCTTCAAGGCACTGAAGCCAAACAAAAACACTTTAGAATTATTAGTAAAAAAGAAATAAATTCTTAACAAATTATTTCGTATCCACAAGCTAGCAAAAAATATAAACTTCTCAAACAATTTTATCGGAAATAGCGAGCACCTCTAACTAGACAATGATAAAACATTTGTTTGTTAGTGGAAGAGTACGTTGCCATCATTTAAGACGACCTTCTCATTTAGTGTTACTTTTTCTAGAAAATCTTGACATTCTCTGCACATTAAGCTATGTCAAGGTCAAAACAGAAAATAATCGAAAGGGAGCAGCGCAAACTGTCTACTAACCGGACAGCGTCAGCAACTTCAGCAAACTGCATGAGATCATGTTTTTTGAGTGCTTGTTGCGTGGGCAGCCTCCCCTGTAACACACGAATATTTTCAAGACAAAATGAACTAGTAACTAGTATATTGACAAGAAGTATAGCATGAAGGCTTGAGTATCAGTTAAAAAGTGAGTAATAAAAATTAATTGAGATTAAAAGTTAACTAAGAAAGGTTACAAATGTGACAGTGAGGAGTGCCGACTAACCCTGAGCATCTTGACAGGAAGTAGAGAGATGAGTATCAGCTTCTTGTTGGCCTTAGAGGATCGGTGGCAATGCTCAAACGCAAAAGTCAAATACTCATCAGCTGATTTGATGTCATTCTCAAACATGCACTTCCTGCCGACATAGTAGCTAAAACGCAGTAAGGTCCTTATTTATTGTGAGTAAACAACTGGATAGTCTACGAGTGACTGATGATTACTTCATTTAAATATCTAACTGTAATAGTTGTGGAAATATTGGAACATTTCACACAAGTTTTTGTGCGGTTGACAGCGGCAATGCACAGTAAATGATTTAATAAAACACAAAGGATGTACATATACATGTATATACAAGTATTATATAGATCACTAACTGTGTATAGGTCACTAACTGTGTATAGGTCACTAACTGTGTATAGGTCACTAACTGTATATAGATCACTAACTGTGTATAGGTCACTAACTGTATATAGGTCACTAACTGTATATAGGTCACTAACTGTATATACGTCACTAACTGTATATAGGTCAATAACTCACCGATATGTTACAAGTTGGGACAAGGAGAACCTATCTTTGATGGGAAGACTGTCAATGGCTCTTGTCAATGGTTTACACAAATGTAATTTGTTTATCTGCAATAAAGGAGTGAATGCTCAAGGTGATAATACAAAACTCTTTGCTTCCTCAGTAATATCACCAATGCTTGTTTGTACAATTTGTATTACTTGGACACACTAAACAAAAACATAGTGTAAAACACAAAAGCTACAGGCCTAGCCACACAAGAGCTATTGTCGGCAATTGCCTGCGTACTGCGATTTTTTTCTCACAAAAATCAATGATTATTTATCGCTGAACACGCACAGCAAACTCGCATTCGCGATTAATCCCGATTGTCAATCATATTCACAAGCTGCGAAACTAATTTATTATTTTCATGCAATACAAAAATTGATCAACGGTTATATACAAATTATTGTTGATTACAATTGTCCAGTTAATTCTTGTGCTTGTCCACAATTAAATAAATTATTGCTAGCAGAAGCTATTTAGCACTTTCCTCACTCATATACTTTTATACTATTACAGTTTTTGTCAATCATGGTGTCAATATCTAGCTGGTATGAAATAATTGTGGACTAAAAGATTAATTATTAATATATTGAAGCGATTGCAATAAAATAATTAATAATAACGGCATTTCGTTAGGGTGACCTGATCAAACAAGGTGACATTATGGCTTAGAGTTCAGCAGTTATAGTTTAGGTTCCACAAGGTAAGGTTTAGCGCACAAGACATGGTGTATTTATTTAAGGAGTTGTCTCCCCAAGAGATATCAAACAATGTATTATAAGTAAATACCGAAGCATCACCAACAGGCAAGCAAGATTTTAAATTATTTACGCTAGCAAACAGGAATGCTGAGTCGGCTATTGTAAATTATTACAAAAGCCAGTCAGCCACTTTTTAAGATTAAATAAAACAACATTTCTGACCGGATTAAATAATATAATGAACAATATATCATCTCATTCTACTAACAACAAAAAAATAACAAAAATATACATCGATACATCATCTGTCACATAAGGTCTATGTAATACAATGTACAATAAACAATATACAACCGTGTAATATAATGTGTACATCATCCCAATATAATATACAAGTAACTACATGGTACACAGTACAAACTATATATCATGTACATATAATAATAATAATATATAACCACTGTATGATATACTTACCCTGAAGTATATTTTGAAGAGCTGATTGACTAGATTCAACATTCCCCATTTTTTAGAATTCTCTGGAGATGAACGGCTGCAACAAGAGGAGACAACTGCAGGCTATTATAGAATGTGGCGGAAAGAATTTTTTTTACAAGGCATCATTGCAATAAAACCAATTTTTCTATATTAAAAACAAATTAATAAGCATCATTAAAACATTTAAAGAATTTAAAATGTAAAATGAATCTAATTCTCTGAAATTGCTAATATTAGGTTTATTTCATATAGAGTTGCCCTTTCTATGGTGAGACAACTTTTTCGAAAACACAGTAGCTACGCAGAGAGATAAAGTAAGTTTGGAAAACTTTGTCTTGTTTGCATAGCAGAGGGGCCTTCTATATATTGGCATTGTGCAGGGACTTTTGTACTGGCTAAGAATTAGTTTGCAATAAATTTTTTTATTTCTGGAGAAGCTGCAATTACATACACATCTACATTTACAGGATAGTTTAAGGAGCTTTTTTATATATATTCCTCTCTCCAAAAAGCAAGATTTTTCTATAAAAAAAATTATCAAAACAACAAAAATTAATTTCGCACACTTGAAAAAATGTTTAGGATAAAATAGCAAAATTAGACACTCGGCAACTGTTTCACCAAAATGATAGTAATGGGGTTGTAAAATTGAGAGTTATCTCTCGCTGAATTTTCTACATCCAACCGGAAACGGCCATCAGTCGTAGTTATGGATGAAATATATAAGGATTGCCAGAAACCCGAACGGGGTGTAGCCAATTTCGGCCAATAGGAAGCGTGAAAAGTGTCACCCATGGCGCCCATGTTGCACTAAATTTTCAAAGCGGAAACACATGGTAACATAGACTACTATAGCAACTTGCAAAATAATCGTATCCATTTATAATAACGTAAAATTACGACTTTTGCCACATGACAAGAACACTTTAGTGACCCTGCAGGGTCACTAACGTTTTTGATTCCGGAGCGAAAACCATTTATAATAAATGAATATTACGACTTTTGACACATGACCAACGAGAATACATGCATTATGCTTGTTGAAAAGAACATTCGTGACTTCGGAGCGGAAACTGCATAAAATTGATGCGGCACATGGATGAAATATAACAGAATTGGCAGAAAGCTGAAATACGTAAGGCCATCTTGTATATTAATTTTTGCCACAGATATCACGCTACTTTCACATTCGACTTGTGATATACCTACTGGTAAAGATCCGCCGTTGCTGAGATAAAAATTTTTTAGTCGAAAACGAAATTCAAATACAGCTTTTTGCCACATACCAACAATTACAGATATATTATCATTGGCATATTCAATTTTGTTTTCGGAGCAGATATGGTAAGGTGAGTAACAATATTTGAATCGTCTAAACTATTGAACTATCTCCGGTGTGGCTTAAGGATATAAAAACTGACGAGAACACAATATTGATTGCGAAACCAGACGGTCCTGAAAATTTTGGAGCAGCATGGCAGCTCCCACAAACGGCTACATTTGGCGCGTGATAAAAATGATATTACGCAACCGCAGCTGGCAATCCTTATATATTTCATCCATGGTCGTAGTATATAATTAAAGGCCCGACCACACTACCGTGTTTTTTCAACGAAGTGATGAACAAATTAAATGTGCGCATGCATGCGCTCTCAAACGTTCGTTGTTTAACCAGTTTCGACGAAGGTGGAGCTCTTGACCAGCAACAATGACTGATAGCATTCGTTAAAAACCTCTGCTCTGTGATTGGTCAATAAAGTAAACAGCGGGTCAAACATTGATATTTCTTTTTTATCAATGCAAAATTAGGCTCACAAAAATTACTAGTGGCCGTTTATCAGTTACTGGTTATTCACGTTCGTCATAGTGTGGCAGGTTGAAAGTTTGAGGAAGAATCACACTGAATAATGTTTCGTTCACAAATACGCTAGTGCGACAGGGCCTTAATCAGACTCATGCAAACGTTTTTCCTGATAGCTGCCACAGTGACAAGCAGTTCCGATAATGACATGTCCCTAAAAAACTTGAGATTGTTTTGAAGGACAGGGCATCAAATTTACTTGCAAAAAGAGGGATTTATATTTTTAATCATTCATTGTAATTATGATTTATTATAGTAATCATTGTCGTTACAGCCATTCTATCTATTTTTACAGTCATTATTATTATTATCATAATTTTTTTCACTGCTATTATAAGTATCTCTAATTATAATCGCAGTGTTAATAATTGTTATTTATAATCGTTCATGGTTATTATTGTAATTATTATTACTATAATAATAATAATAATAATAATAATAATAATAATAATAATAATAATAATAATAATAATAATAATAATAATAATAATAATAATAATAATAATAATAATAATAATAATAATAATAATAATAATAATAATAATAATAATAATAAGAATAATAATAATAATTTATATTAATTTATTGTTATACTTGTTTGACGTCGATATCTGTATGCCGCAGAGAGTTCAGGGTCATACTAGTCTATATTATTATCTCAGTGTCATCAGGTTTACTGGTATTTGGTGACAGCGATCAAAGAGTGAGGGCTAATCGTCTGATGCACGAATGAGACCACTGTGGCAGTCTTGGAATTAACATAGTGGTGAGCGGACGTGCTATTAATGTTCTCTATCTGTAAACCCTCTATCTAACAATACTACTTATAAATAAGTATAATTTTATTTATAATTATTATTATGATAAATGATAATTTTCTTATAATAACTTATAATTCGAAATGAAAAGAACATTTAATTTTTATTGTCATTTACAACAATAGTTAATTAATTTATGATACTTGCATTCTCTCCCCACAGACACCGGACAAATCATTTACACATCAGTGTTGCCTTGATGTGAGAATCATTGGTCTGTGCAGTCCAGGGTTTATCGTGTCATCAGCAGCTTTACATAATTTTTAATTATCATTGCTGTCATATATATCATATTCAAATCTGCCTCAACAACTGTATATAATCCCCAGCTGCATTGTGTTTATTTGATAATTATCATCTATCGCTGATCTGATATGATCCACAATTTCTATAAATGTAATCTGTTATAGCCCTGTGATCTGCGTGGGTTATCAAATTATATCAATGACATTGTAATATCCTGTTTAATCTAGTTAAAACATCATGACTCCGTATTTGTTGCTTGATATGAAACTTTTAGCATTACCAAGTTGGATGTGCATCATCGTCCTCGCAAAGGGGACAACCCCAATCACAACCCCATTAAATTATTTTTACCTGCTATTTTACTGAAAAGACAGCAATACTAAATAATAATGAAGGTTTCTAGAACTTAATGTACAATGATAATATTAAAATGATTATCAAACACACAATCTAGCATACATACTATATATTACGATGTAGCTGCATCTAGCTAATGATATCTCATAGACATAAATTCCAGACACGTCATGGGCCTATATTGTCTTTAAAGATGATTTTGTGTCTATGTAAGTTTTTAAAAAGCTTTACCCCATTCCAAGAAAGGGCAACTCTACTCCCAGAGAGAGTCGTGCTTACTTGCCTTGACCTGTTTACATAACATTAAAGGGCTTAGGACGGGCTTTTCAAGACGCACTTTGTGTGTAGAGTTGTTTTCTCATCAAGCATTGTAAAACTATTGAGAAAACTCACTCGCGTCAACAAAACACCAATAGGTACCATGTAGAGGTCTATGGAGGTCTATGACAATGCGTTCGGCAGAAGGGACTATCTGCATTATGATATTATATAGTATATTACAGCAAGTAGTTTGTACCATTTTTGTTACTCTTTCAGTTCCAAACTACTTTTCAAAAATCTTAATTATTATTATTTAGTGCTTTTGAAGTTTTTTCTTGGAAATATAGCTGGTATTTCAGATTTAATTATTATCGTTGTTGTAAAAAAAACAACGCCGGAAATACAATTTCGGCAATGTTTTTTTCACCTAGTATTATCATGAAAGTATACTAATGTTATTGTTTGATTAATTTTTCACATGAAAATTATTATTTTGATAAAAAAATTTCATTATTTTTTTTGATTTTGACGACAAACACTATCACGTGAACGCCAGTGTATACATAATAGTGAGCTTACCAAAGATAAAACAAATTGCTGACTTGAGGAAAACAGCTGCAAAAAAATTAAAATTTGTTGCAATATCATTTTTTTGCAGTCAAAAGAGTCTCTGCACAAAACTAATATCTAGGACGCCCTATTTCTATGCGAACAAGCCAAATTTTTGAAAACTCGCTTTATAGCTCTATATAACTTGGTGCGTCTTCGAGAAAAAAAGGCGTCTTGGCAAGTGCTGACTGCGTCTATAGGAATCGTCTTACTAGTGAGAGGGCAACTCCAGATAATTTTTCTGAACACATTTCAACCTCAGAAAGTTTAAATTAAATCAAATCCTCTTCAAATTAGGCGTCATAGGCCCTTTAAGAACCCACGCACAGCTCCTCATTTATATACTTGTTAGAAAACCTCCCGTTATAGTCGGGTTAATCTGTGTAAGTGGGTTATTTAGTTGTTTGAAAGAAAACGAGATGCAACTTTACTGAAAAAATGATCGATGTTATAACGCAGGGAAAAAAAATGACCAAATTGTGTTTTTAAAAATAATCACTATCTATTGCCTCTTTGTAAATTTAGAGATAAAACAATTGTTGTACTTTTTACAACAATGGGGTCCCGGCAGATTTTTGTACGAAGCTAGTATTAAAGAAACCGGAAGCCCGCTTTCCACCAACAATACTATTAAAATAAAAGTCACTTCATTCTAACAATTACTAAGGAAACACTTTTTTATTCACAGCGGCTGATAAGTTAGGGGTATATAATACTAACATGTCCATCAACATAAACTGCAAAACTACAACGGCACTGTGGAAGCAAACCGCAGTAATCGTTCAAGGGCGCGCTTTCATTAGTTTACGTTGGCAAGCTCAATTAATCCCGAAATACGAAACTATGGTTCTACCCGAGAACATGATATTTAATTATTTTTTTTTAACTGAATAAACAAAATTTGTTTCAAAAAAGAACTTCCAAAGGCTTTATTGATTCTTTGAGCTTTCTCAACAACAGAATTTTTGTCACATTATTCGCTCAAATTTCCTCACATCAGAATAATAGTCAAGCAAGTCATGATTTCTAATGATAAGTTTAACAATCGACTGAGCTACTTCCGGTTGCATCGCTAAAGTGAAACTACTCTGCCGGAAACCATTACTTGAAAAATATTCAAAATTTCTTCCCTGAACAGAACTCTTTGAGAAGACTATATACAATAAAACTTAGAGAAACTTGTCAAACAATAATTCATGTTTGAAACGCATTAGGATAAACGGACTCTTTAGTAACAATGAAAAGAAGAAAGAAAGAGACAACGACTCACTTGTCACTGGCACACACCCTAAAGCACCCCATCAACAAGTCAGCTGCTTTCTCCAACATCTCTCCCTTCTTTGAGCCATGAAACCTCTGTGCCCTGTGCACTTCAGCCTTCGTACAACATAAATAATATACCAGTAAGAAACAGATGTGAGCAACATAAGCCTGCAAAGCAAAGGCGAGTGTACATCCACTGACTTCCTAACAAACTAACATTAGCAACTGAGGATTTCCCGACTTCTGGTTCCAGACAGATCATTAAGGTAACCATTAGTAATTCACATTAAGGTCGTGATTGATATAAAATAAATTGTTAGACATTTTCTTGATCAACCAATCAAAACACACAATGTTTTACTAGCGTTTCCAATAATGTCATTTCAAATGTGATATAGTGCTCTAGGCTGCAAGTCTTACATTTGTTCATACGGTTTCTAGCATCGCTGGAGGATGGATATTGTGAAACTATTGCACAATTAATCTTTTTGAGGAATCTCTCCAATCACTAGGGTCGATCGCTATGGCCGATTACTAGGGCTATCTGTAGGGTCGATTGCCAGGTGAACACATACCATGAAGAGCAGTTGCCCATAAATAAACACTTTGTATATTCAATAGCCGACACCCAAAAATAGCCTGAAAACTACAACCAAACCTTACCGCTATTGCGAAGTGCCTCAGGTCTATGCACATTACAAACATGATGGGCAGTGCCCAGTTCTCGTCTTTCATTGATTGGAATACTTTGGTGAAAGCAGAGACAGCGGCTGCCTGACAGCCATAGGCTTCTATAGAGTCATTGTTTGCTACAGCCCATATGGCTCTGCAGAATATCAATAATATATGTGTACATTCACTATACACAGATACAATGTGTCAGTAGTATATAGTGAGCAGTTCACTTGTTGTACAATATATCAGTAGTATATAGTGAGCAGTTCACATGTTGTACAATATATCAGTAGTATATGGTGAGCAGATCACATGTTGAATGGTGTACAATATATCAGTAGTATATAGTGAGCAGGTTACATGTTGTACAATATGTCAGTAGTATATGGTGAGCAGATCACATGTTGAATGGTGTACAATATATCAGTAGTATATAGTGAGCAGGTTACATGTTGTACAATATGTCAGTAGTATATGGTGAGCAGATCACATGTTGAATGGTGTACAATATATCAGTAGTATATAGTGAGCAGGTTACATGTTGTACAATATGTCAGTAGTATATGGTGAGCAGATCACATGTTGAATGGTGTACAATATATCAGTAGTATATAGTGAGCAGGTTACATGTTGTACAATATGTCAGTAGTATATGGTGAGCAGATCACATGTTGAATGGTGTACAATATATCAGTAGTATATAGTGAGCAGGTTACATGTTGTACAATATGTCAGTAGTATATGGTGAGCAGATCACATGTTGAATGGTGTACAATATATCAGTAGTATATAGTGAGCAGGTTACATGTTGTACAATATGTCAGTAGTATATGGTGAGCAGATCACATGTTGAATGGTGTACAATATATCAGTAGTATATAGTGAGCAGGTTACATGTTGTACAATATGTCAGTAGTATATGGTGAGCAGATCACATGTTGAATGGTGTACAATATATCAGTAGTATATAGTGAGCAGGTTACATGTTGTACAATATGTCAGTAGTATATGGTGAGCAGATCACATGTTGAATGGTGTACAATATATCAGTAGTATATAGTGAGCAGGTTACATGTTGTACAATATGTCAGTAGTATATGGTGAGCAGATCACATGTTGAATGGTGTACAATATATCAGTAGTATATAGTGAGCAGGTTACATGTTGTACAATATGTCAGTAGTATATGGTGAGCAGATCACATGTTGAATGGTGTACAATATATCAGTAGTATATAGTGAGCAGGTTACATGTTGTACAATATATCAGTAGTATATAGTGAGCAGGTCACATGTTGTACAATATGTCAGTAGTATATGGTGAGCAGATCACATGTTGAATGGTGTACAATATATCAGTAGTATATAGTGAGCAGGTTACATGTTGAATAGTGTGTTAGTCAACCATTGCAGTACAAGTTCAAGTGCATAAAAAGCAAGCTGTTGCAGCGTGGCAAATGGCCGTTCTTTCTGTTTTTACGTTGAAAAAAACCAATCTGATGAAACCTCTATTAAATTAGTCCATTCTAAACAGACAAAGGAATTTTTTTCAACTGGCTTTCCAGCACCGAAAATTTGTGACTTCATGTTTTTTCTAGGACTGGTATGATCAAAAATGAAAAAGTTTTTACACCAAGCTAAAAAATGATTTTTTTGATCAATTCAATTGGTGCAAAAAAGGATTGAAAATCATTAGTTTCATATTCGGTATATAAAACAATAACATCTTATAAGTTCTTGGGAATATTTTAGTGAAGAATTAATCGAAGGCCCTATTACACTAGTTGGAAACGAAGCAGTACAAAACTGAATACAAAAACAATTGTTTAGTACCGGCAATAAAACACCTCGGAGCCCGTTTCAGTTTTTATACAAAAGGAATACTGTTTCGAAGCAAATTACGTAAACACCATGCATTTCCGCGGAAAATTTTGGTGCTCAAATGCGTATGAAGTGTACACTTTTGTTACACCTTGCACTACTGTTAACAGAGCCTTGGAGTAAGACTACAAATTTTCAGAAAGTAACAGTGGTAAAGGCCTTATAAATTGTAAACTTTAGTTTTATACAGTGAGTAAATACACAAATACGCCCCGTAATTGATAAATTATTATTTTTCTAAAATATATTACCACAATCTGAACTCTACTCAATCAGTTTTACAATAAAATCATTCCTAAAGGCTTGTATGCACATTAATTAAGAAATCAATGCCAACAAATGAGAAAAGGGCACTCACCGAATATGGGCAGCAACAATCTCATCCCATGGTTGCTGTAGAATCTGCTCACAAGTTCGTTCTGGGGTCTTGACTTGCAGCTTCTGGTTGTTTATATGTGGGTGTTTGAATGAAAGCAAAGGCTGAAATATGTCATTAATTTAGGCTTCTGAGAAAAAATCAAAAATTTCCCACAACAACAGATGAATTATTGATAATTCAACAGGTGTTGGATTATTGAGAATCATGAAACAACATAATCATAAAAGGTGGTTATATACAAAAGACAGAAAACTTATCTACTACAAAATAGAATAGGCTTGAAATATATTTATGTCAAAGTCAAGTTTGTGATATTTCACAAGTTTTAGGTGGAAAAGTAAAATCTTATATCTTACATTGACATTACTTGGTAATATTTCTTTTTAAAAGACTTACTGCAACCAAGTAGCCGTCTCTTTCCTCCAGAGAATCACTGATCTGTAACATAATAATAGCACACTATAACTACAGAGAACTCATTAGCACTGACTTCTCAATACCACACAATAACCCATATGTAACATTTTCGGTCAAGATAATAAGAGTATTCGTGGCGTGCTCATCAAATAAAGAACATTAGAATAAATATATTTCAATGTTATCATTTTCAATATAATTTATTCTTGAATCATCAATGCTAATAACAATTTTGCGATCAGAAAGTTATTATAGTATCTTGTGTTGCTGTAATGATAGGAATAAATGATAACACATGTCTAATAAATTAGTAGTAAATATTTAGAATAAAACAGTTAATTTTGTATCCTTTGAAAGTTAGCACACCTATCCATGGTCTAACAGATGTAAAAATGGAAATTTTGAAATAAATAAATATTTCATTACAAGTATAAAACTCAGAGAGATACAAGTAGAGCATATTAGAAATATACACACCCAAAAAGGAAAAAGCAGAATTTTTATAAATATGGATATTTTAAAAGACAAAACTTGATTATGTTTATAAGTATGGATAAAAAAGTTGTTGAATAGGTATGTACACTTTTGTCAGCAAAGTGGAAGAGATTTATTTTTTTCACCTAGCTAACCCACAATGGTTGAGGCTTGATGGCAGTAAAGAATAGTATATTTATGTAAATCTTTATTATAACCAACAAGTAACCCAAGGTTTACACACTGTAGAACAAAGACTTGCATCGACCTGAAACTAATGCCCAATAACACGCAGGAGACATACTTCAAGTTTATTTCAACGTTAATTAGTTTGTGAACTTGCACATTCCTAAAAAACAAAATATTGAAATGAAGTTTCGAAACATTTTTCTTTACAGCTTTTTAGCTCTTTGTCTTAGACGATAAGTTCACAATTATTTCAAATATATATTCATTTACTACTACCAACATGAACTTTGGTTGACCCTAGTAGTATGCACCAGCGGCAATCTAGAGCACGTTCAGCTAATTATTATGGCCGATGCAGATTGTTCTTTTTGTTCTTTATTGTATGTACTATAAACTAGATCTATCTATAGCCTTCTTTAGTCTATTATGCTCACACACACTGCAATTGTTATGAAATCTAAATTAGATTACATTGAAATCATTTCGTTACAACATTCAAATTATTAACCTTAACTTTTCAGAGCTTTTTCCAAGTAAAAAACTATTTCTATTTTTCCACGTTGGTGTGATAATAGTAGTATAGATAGCTGCCAAAAATTACTTGCTGGCTAGTAACGACATCATCCTAGTGATAGTTGAAATTTGTTTTTTGTTAACCAAAAACTTTATAATTCTGAGTAAACTCAATTTTTTAACAATGAGATGATTACAAGTTGATCTTTCAAATTATTCAACAATGAGATGAGATGGGAGTAATTAAGATGACCTCAAACACTATGGCTACTCAAAAACAATTTAAAAAGAATGAACATCAAAAAAAAGAAATAAAGAGCACATCGTAAAACTTGTACTGGTGTCAGCAAGAAAAGTCAAATGCTGTATCCGTGAGGAGAATCAGCCCAGGGTGGGAGCTGAGACATTTCCTAATGCACTGAGGAGAAACTTTATATTTATGTACAAATGCAACTGTCACCCTCTACAGTTTTTACCTCAAAGCTATAAGCATAGAGAAAACAGAGGCCTGCTGAGTTTGTAATATAATAAAAAAAAAAACAGCACACATTGTATAAAATATTGGCTAGCAATTTGTAGGGTAATATGTCGCAAAAAAATGATACAATAAATATATCTATTACCATATTTATCTCTAGATCACCATTGAAGAAACAGGAAGCGGCTCAGCTCAAATGGCTTTGTTCAATAAATGTTGAAATAAAAAACGTCACGCGTTGAAAGTTGCACTTCTGACATCCGGAGTGCTCCTTGAAGAACGGCGACTGTTGAGAAAAGTTATGTAAAAAGAGTTACATCAAATAGGCAAGTTGGCAGCGGGACGACTGCTTGAATAAAAATCCCCAAAAAAAGATAAATGGTTTATATTACTTTCAGAAAATTTCCGTTAATAAATTAATAAAATGGAAATAATTTCTCTGCTTGTCAACTTCTGGAAAACTATATGCTTCATTCAGAAGAACAGCGTAAAAAACATCATCAATCTGCAATTGATCGATGAACAGAAATAAAATCATCAATAGTGGCAGTAGGTAAATAAATTTATTATTAATAGCAAAAAAATGATTATTTTTTCAAGAACAATTATATATATCGCACAACAATGCTAAAATTCAATGTTTAACAATAATGTTTATCAATATTATTGTGGTTTTTACTAACAAGTTCAACAGCTACCATGATTTATTATTGTTACTACAAAAAACTTTTATTTAATAACTTGAAGACAAAACAATGTTTATCATTTGTTTTTATTGTTTACCACTTACCTAATCATTAATATATAAAAATGATTATCATTATCATTATTTTAACCATTATTATTATTAACAGCTAATATTGAGCAGGGATTACTTGCAGCACTATTACATCATTATTATTATTATTACCTGTACAGCCATTTTTGTCATTATGCAATAGTTCTACAAGCCCAACCCCTTTCGTATGTATATTGTGTAAGAGCACATGCTTGCGGGCATGCCTTAAATCTGAGCCTTTGCATTGGGGAAAAATCCAGCAGGACATTTCTCACACTCGAGACAATACTCTAATTCTTCTGGACTCTCTCTAGAACTTGACATACCTACGATTCACATCAAGCACTCCAGATCTGCATAGACTGGCTACGCTGGCTAGCAGGCCAGACCACAATAAGACAGGCCAATATCAACTATAACAATTATAATTAAATGACAACTAACTTTTATAATCATACATGAATAATATTTAATTATTATCATGATTATTACAACTACTACTATTAACCATAACAATAATAACCGTTGTTTTTCTCTAGTTTTATTAATCAAAATTATTCAAAAATATAATTAGTAGTAATTATCATCACTATCATGATTTTTATTACCAAATAAATAAAAATAGGAAATACTATTATTCTATATAGAAAAAAAATAGTCATCCTGTCCCCATATCAATAATAATTATTATTCTTCTTATACTATCTTATAATATGATGATTAATCAGGGGTGTTTATAGAGAGGGGGGGGGGGTGGGGTGGGCGAGGTGTCTCTCGCCCCCCCCCCCCCCTGGCTAACATAAAAAATTTAGTGAGTCAAGTAGAGCACTTGCTGTTGCCTGGATTTTTCATGACAGAATGATTCAGGGTTGAGACCAAAGCCCCACACTAAATAACTAACAGATTCTGGGCTAAGATCTCCATGCAACAAAGTAGTATTTCATAGACAAGCATGATCAAACATCCAGCTGAATAAAATCATCAGCCATCAATCAAACCAAACTGGTTGAATTTTTTCTAGTTAGTGATGGGATCATGAAAAATATATTGTTTACATTCACTGCTTACTCTCAATTTTCATTTCTCTGATGAACTCAAACAGTAGATAATAATCAACACAGCAACAACAAAAATTTCTTCTACCAGCACTACTACTACTGCTACTATCATTATTATTATAATTATTTATTATAATTTATTATTACTTGAAAGGTTTTCGTTGCTGTGTTTATTTTAACTTATTATTATTTATTAATATAATTTTATTATTATTCCAACTATTGTTGTATTATCATCAACTTGTTACTAATACCTCTACCTTAGTATTATTTTAACAACTCATTTATTATTATTAATTGTTATTGTTTTTATTAATTCTAACACACTCAAACTCTTGATGACTGCATAATTGCTTTTAAGCAACAGTGACTGTGTGAGTTAATTACTTAGTAGCAGGCTTGTTTTTGTAAGTAATGACATTGCTAAACCCGTAGCTTTCATTTACCGTCATTATTTAAATAACTTTATCATTTATCTAGTAATATATATTTATCATCATATTTATTCTATTATTATGAGTTAACTAGAATTCATTATTAGCATTTTAATAAATATCTGTCATTGTTATTATTTGTTTGCTTGATGGCTGTTTTAATTTTTTTTTTGTTACCGTAATGTATTGAACGCAACATTTCATTGTTTTCTTCGTAATTATCTAGTTAATTACAATTAGCCTGATTATTATTAATATTATTGTAATTTGCAACTTTTCATCCTCATATCTATAACTTCATTAAAAAATCACAATTTGAATAATTAATTAGTAATAATAATATTGGGTATTACAATAGTTTGCAAATTAATTGTATAACTGACTGGTGATCCATTAATTTTTATTACTCACTTATACTTGAATAATAAGCCTTTTCAACTTTTTTGAAACAAAAATTTGCCCATAAAAAACAAACAAAGGATAAATAAATTGTAATAAAATGATTAGGATTAATAATAACAGCGTGATTAATTAACAAAATCGAGTAGTTCAGCTAAGTTGCACTGTTGAAATCGATAAAAATAAACGAAAATGATGATAAAGAGATATCATTTATTGTTACATATTGACTTGTAAAATAATGCATAGAGATACAAATAATGATATATCTGTCCAAAGTATATCTTTTTGAAATTAAGTTTCAAGTCATGAATGATACAATTATTAATATGATGATAATGATGCTTATTTTATTGCAACTTTTATTTACATATTTAAAATAAATTTTTTATTAAATTAATTTTTTTGATATGAGGTTTCAATTACAAAATAACCATTAATATTATCTTTGTTATCTGCATAAAACAAAATTAATGACATAACATAAGGGTTCAATTTTAAAAAATACTTTTTGATTGGATGCAGAATTTATTGGTAGTGTCGGTGTATGGAAGCTGAAATTATCTCCCATTAAAGTGTTGCGACAGTAGTTTAATACTAGATACCGCACCGTACGTATATGATTTTTTTCACCCTTAGGTGTTTGAATGATTTTGTAGATGGCTATCACATGACATATATTTGCTCAACTAAATCCAGAATGCAGCTATAGCTGCACTGCTCTACATGTACAGTCTCGTAATCTATGATTGATGTTGTTTTGGCCTGTGTATGCGTACGCAACTGTTCTCTTCATTTATTCTCAAAAACTATCAAATAATGCTGCTACTAGTGGTGCTCCTATAATAATTGCACCTGAAATACCATTTCCACGATTCTGAGATGTCATATTTTGCAAATTTTCCGCTGGCGCAGGGCTTATGCGGGGGAAGGGTGCCCAGCACCCTACCGCTTCCCGCACTTGTCTGTGCCCCTCTTCGGGTAAATCCTAGAAACGTCCCTGTTAGTTAGTTATTATATCATGATCATCATTACTACTACTATTAGTCTTATTATTATTAGTAGTATTATTATTTTAATTCATTCTCAATTTATTATAATAATATTATATAATAATAATTAATAATCATTATTATTCTACTACTAGTAGTACTAGTACAATTATTAATTTATTAACTAACTGACAACATTAACAAACAAACTACTACTACTGACTGACTCATTAATTAACTAACAAACTGATTGAATAATAACTAACAAACCGACTGATTGACTAACTGGCTGACCATTATTGACAACAACCACAACAACGAAACATGGACGATGATGATGAATGATGGTTATTGTTGTTGATTGATGATGATGTTGATGTTCAATTCCACAGTCACAGCAGTGACACACTAATAATAATAATAATAATCAGAGCTGAATGATGAAAGAAGATGAAGTTACTAGATTTTTGTTGTCAAATAATTTTTGCTAACCTGTCCAAGGTAGGCATTTAGAGTGCTGTGAGCCATATATTTCACGGATTGTTACAGTAGTATGAACAAATAATTTAAATTAGCCACAAAAAAGAAGGGAGAAGAAAAAAGTTTTGCCGAGGCAAAAATCAAAAACTTACATTATGGACACGCTAAAGTTTTGCCTAGAAATCTACAACTCCATGACTTTATAATACTTTAAATGAGGAACACAAGCTTAGATTTTCCAATGACATATAAATTTTGTTACTCAAATACTCATATAGGTATGGAAATCCGGAGCGACGTTGCCGGTTGTCGGTTGGTGGTTGTCGGTTGTCGCTTATAGGTTGGTGGTTGTTGCTTATTAGTTGTCAGTTGTCGCTTAGGAAACTTAGCTAAGACACTCTTTGATTATGAAGGTAATATAATTGAATACCAAGCAGTTGAAGTTGAAGGGTCTCTTCTATGTAATAATTGTTGCTGTATTATTATTTATTATGTAGTGAATGACGATAATCTATAACGTTCTTGGATTTGATAATATGTTTTCCATGTTGTACCTCACAATGTATAAGGTGTACATCACAAACATCGTAGTAATCACGACAGTTTGTTGATATAAAGATTGTTTAAAAAATTGATTAATTTATTATAATAATTATTATTATAATAATAATAATTATTATTATTGGTTTTGTCACGGCATGAGCTGGTGTCGTTTCCTATCATTGGTCTAGTTCCACTTATTATTATTCTTGTTATTATTTTTATCTACTTATTATTATTATTATTATTATTAATTATAAATAAGCATTTTGTTTGTGGTGTTATCCTGTCTAATAATATATATTATTAACAAGGGGAAGTTGTTGGAGTACGAGGAGGAAGAAATGGTGCATATTTTAATGCTTTCTTAAAATTGTTATCATGATAATGGCATAATACCAATAAAGTCATATTAGACGGGATAACACCACAAACAAAAATGATTAAATGCTATTTTTTTTTATCATCATCAACTTTATTATTATTATTATCATTATTATTAAATAAATGATTATTTATAATAATAAGAATATAAAAATAATAACAAGAATAATAATAAGTGGAACTAGACCAATGATAGGAAACGACACCAGCTCATGCCGTGACAAAACCAATAATAATAATAATAAGTATAATAAATATTAAATTAATCAATAATAATAATAATTATGATGATGATGATGTAGCTCTTCCATTTTTTTTAAACAATCTTTATATCAACAAACTGTCGTGATTACTACGATGTTTGTGATGTATACCTTATACATTGTGAGGTACAACATGGAAAACATATTATCAAATCCAAGAACGTTATAGATTATCGTCATTCACTACATAATAAATAATAATACAGCAACAATTAATAAATAGAAGAGACCCTTCAACTTCAACTGCTTGGTATTCAATTATATTACCTTCATAATCAAAGAGTGTCTTAGCTAAGTTTCCTAAGCGACAACTGACAACTAATAAGCAACAACCACCAACCTATAAGCGACAACCGACAACCACCAACCGACAACCGGCAACGTCGCACCGGATTTCCATATATAGGCGACAACATGTCGCATTAGTTTTGAAGCTCTATGTCTGTGACAACAGCGTAGACAACTAGTATGCAGGAAAACTGAAACTGAAGAAGTCTGCTGAGATCACAACAGTTGTTTTTTTTCGGTAGTTTTCTTTCACTACTGCCCCACCCACGGGTTGCTTAATAAAAGCCACACTGCTCTTTGCCACTGGTATGCTCATCAAATCTTAATCTGTGTATTACATTCATGCTAAATAAATGGTTTTTTTACCACAGTGAACCATGTATGTATGATTGGTAACAACAAACAACAGCAGGAATTGTTGTAGTAGTATTAAAAATAAATAATAATTAAAAAAAAATTACAATAATAATAATATATATAATACTGAGTATTATATATATTATTATTGTAATTTTTTTTTTAATTATTTTTAATACAATTACTGTTTGTTACCAATCATACATGGCTCACTGTGGTTTTTACACCAGGGCAAATGCTATTATAATTATTATTACAAATAATAATTAATAATAATAATTAATTAATTGATTGATTAATTTAATAATAATAATAATATAATAATAATTATTATTATTATTTATAATAATGAATAAATGTGGTTTTGTTTTTGTTTGTTTTTTGTTGTTGCTGTAATTTTATTAAACGATAAGTTTTATTTATTAGTCAATAATAATAGTAGTAGTTATTATTATTATTATTAATTATTGTTAATTAAATAATTGATATGATAATAAATAAGTAAATAAATCATAATGTAGTAAATAATAATTAATAATGATGATTATTATTATTGTTTATTATTATAATAATAATTAAAAATAATATTTATTATTTTATTCATTAGATTATAACTATACTACTATTAGTTTAATTATTATAATATATTAAATATAATAATGATAGGTCTAGATTATTATTATTATTGCTATTGCTCTTGTTCATTTCCTCAGCTCTGCAGCCAGTGTGAATTGGTGTCTGGTTAGAACCCCTAACCTGAGACATCCAACACTTTCCTCAGTATTAGTAGTCGTTCCTAGTAGAGCAGAAAATTGAATCCTGCCCACTTCCTTCTGCTGTAAATCTATCATCCCCAGATATTCTTCTAACTTTGCCACTGCTCCAAGTGCTCCTACGACAACAGGGATCACATTTACAGATGTTTCCCAAAGTCTACGTAACTCTCTCGCCAAATCTTGATGTTTTTCAACCTTTTCTTTCTCTTCTACTCTAGCGTATCCCCAGGCACTGCGATGTCAATAATCCATGTATGGTCATTATTCTTGTCTGGTCTGCGGACAAGATTAGGACCACACAATTATTATTATTATTATTGTTTACCTCAATTATCATAATAATAATGTAAATGTTTACATCAGAATGTTAAGGCACTCAAGCTTAGCTCTAGGGTGTGGGCCCTGGGAGAGAGTGCCTCAGGTTTTATTACATAAAAATAATAGTGGTTGAAAATTAGTGGGTAAAAGTAGCAGTTCCAGTTATTCAGTTGTGTTATGTGAGAGAAGCAGATCTCCAATAGTTCTTGGTAAGAAGCTTTTATATAGTAGATTATTAATTAACAGTGATTATTAATTATTTATTTGTTGTTATTATGATAATAATTGTTGTCGATCGTTATTATTATTCCAGCTAGTAAAATGGTAAATTGTTAAAATTGTAGATGATCTGATCACTTGTACGGTAACTGCAGTTTTCACAAAGTTGATATTTATTATTATTATTATTATTATTGTTAGGATTTTAGTAGTAAAGTAGTAGTCTACTAATATGTGATAATAACACTAATAGTAACAGTTAAATTACACTAGAAACGCATGGCAGAATGACCAGCATTATTCTTGCATTATCAGAATTTATTATTTTTGTGTATAATAGCTGATTAAGTGTTATATGACTGATATAAGAAGTACACATTGAATGGAGTGAGCGTTGGCAGGATTGAACGCGAACAGACATGAAAGGAAAGCAGACACACTTGAAGCGATTTTCAAAAAGCGTGGAACATATATTTACTATAGGCATAGAAGAATATTTCAATGCTTGTACCAGGAATTATCTAATTTAATAAATACTCAGAATGTTGTGACACCAATAACTGCAACCAGTAGCAAATGCTGATATTCCCAAAATATACATGAAAACATTCTTCTTTATAGCATGGTCGGCTTTTATTTCAGGTCTGTCAATGTTTTTTTTTTTAGGTGTCTATGTTCCTGACAGGTTTATCCATGTGCATTCCAATAACCTGTATTTACACGCTACTTGCTGATAATTATGAATATGTAATATTAAGAAATATTTCACTAAATTATTTTGCTCGTCTCTGATGGATGGATGAATGGATATCTCAGATTAATGGTGTATAAGAAGTGTTTGGTTTCATGAGTAGTCTCAGCACATGCCTGCCTAGTTTATTGTTGGTCTTTTTGGAATGTGCACAGACGAGTGAAACAGTTTCAAACACCGTTTAAGAAGGCATAATGAATATAGTTATAACTCGTCCTTTAAAGCAGCTTGTTTTGCCCTTGTTCTGTCATTTTACCTTTACAATAAGTTTAAGTTGAAGTAAGTGAGCAATTCCTGGTCTCAGAGGTTTTTTAATGGAAGAAGTTGAACACGTTGATTCTATCTTCTCTCTTTTTTTAGGGAAGTTCACAGTTGACTGTTTTGCTGGGTATTATATGCACTTGCAGCAATCATAGATTTGTTAAACGTCAATCAGCTCCAATTATTGTTTATGAGACAACGATTAAAAGGAGGAAAAAATGTTACCATTATACTGGAAGTAATTATTATTTAGTAATTTTACTTTTGCAATCTGGATAGCTATCTGTGAAATGAGTCCATTATTTTAATGAAAACTCGGGTGTGGAATTTGTATTAAACAATAGTAAATCATAAAAAAAATATGCCATGTAGCTATTAACACTGAAAAGAAAAGAAAAACATGATTTGACGACATTTGGATTAGTAAATGCTGAGAGCTTTTTCCTGTACTGTCATTTTTTATTTATAAACGTTTAGTTCATGTTTCAAAAACCTTATTTCTGTAGTCTGGAAACTCGGTTTTTCACTCAGTTTTAGTTGAAAAACATATCTTTTTTTATTAATCAAGTGGAATAATCAAAGGCACTGAAGCTCTGTTTGATCATTTGTGTTTCTCAGTTATTTATTAAAATCCCCTTGTATTGAGGTTGTAGTTTTTACACTTTGCATCAGGCATTATCATATTTAATTGTTCGAGTTGTTTCGACATTTTTTACTAGAAGAATTCCTTTTTTTTGTTACTGTCATTATCACTTGTGCATCATTTCAATCACTAGCATAGAAAGATGTAAGTGTCCGTGTATATTACATTCAACTACCATAAATGCATATCTTTTCAACAGCTCAGCTACACAGTTGTCATATGCACTCATGCGTTGAATCTTCAAAAGTTTGTTGCTTTTAGCTGACGTGTAGAATGACTTGAACAAATTGAAGCTTGTTTATTGTTCACAGGCAGTTTAATGGAGCCGGAGTAACAATCTTTCTAACTATCTGAGTAACTTACTTCCTTGTAAGCCTCCAATAGTGAATATTCATGAGACTGCCAGTAGATACATGTAGGCTTAAATCCTTCTTGCTAAAAAATACTTCTGTTATGAAATTTATGCAAATTTTCTCCAACTGGCACTGCTACAGAGTTTTGAGGGTTGTATAATGATATTGTGATGGCTTAGGAATTAATAGAAAAAGCAGCTTGAGTAATAATCTTTGGCAGTTCTGGTTCTGCAAAATGTGGTAAAAAAAGTTTTAGATATGTAATGTTAAGAATTTCAGTATCATTTCTTGTCAAAATTCACACCCTAGTATACGCTTACGTATTATGAGGTGATGCAGCGATGTTTGGTTTTGGAATTACAGTGGCTAGAAAGTTAAGATCACTAAAACGCCTAATTCAACTTGCTACAAAAAAACAGAGTCATGTTTTTTGGTTCAATTTTAGGCGCTGTGGTCTACCAAGTTTTTGTCAATCTTTCATAGTTAAACAATACAAGATGTAGCTTGTAGTTAGCTATGTAAACAATCAACCATGTTTTGTTTGTACCCTGAGATAAGGCGGTATTGCCTGTCATTCACTTGTTGATCAATAGCATAACGTTATCTGCAGCAGTAGGAGGATTGCCTTTGCACTTTGACTCATTCTCATGTGAATGGGCTGAAGTAGCGTAGTGGTGTATCAGCGGATATCTGTGTAGATAGTTGGTAGTTCAAGCATCACATTCACTCCATCTGTTGATTGTCTTTGTATGTATTGTTGACAAACTATAAAACAAAACACAGAAACTAATTTTCTTATAAAATCTTTTCCTGTTTACCAAATTTTTTGGGACTGGGTTTATTTGAATCAGCTATATGTATATTTTCAGGGCTGGAAATTTGTTTGCCCAATGTTGGTTGAAGAGCAGGGAAAAGAAGCATAAAAAAAGGTTTTGAATGTACTCTATTTCGTGGCAGCTAACGATGTGATCTGATTTCTTCTTAATTGGCAGCTATGAACGGAACGGTAAGAGATAGTGAAATTGTTGTTATGGAAATCTTTGCTAAGTGAAAGAATGAATCTGTGAACGAACGGGGAGGGGGGGGAGGCAAAGTGGAATGGAGAGTTTTCATCATGTAACTGTGCATTCTGGACAGAGCTGTAGGTTTGATAATTCCTAGCAAAAACTTATTAAACAGCACATTTATTATTTACCCAAATAAGCATTAATTTCGGCTGCGTTGAATGAACAACAAAAGTTTGTACCATCAAATTTTATAATAATTTACAAACTCGAAACTGGGACCTTATTTTTTTTCTTGATTAAAGATTTGAATGGGGTCTGAGCTCGTAAGAGTTCAAATCACAGGAGTCGCTAGTGTTCACAGGGCCGAATGACTAAACTTGTGGAGTTGTTTCTTCAAAAACAGACAACTCATTCAAAATAACTATTAACGGTGTAATTATAGCATATAAAAGTGTTAACTAGTTAGTAAGGACTTCTAAGGCTGTAAAAATATGATTTTTTTTCGGTGTAGAAAAATTTTGTGGGTTGGCATTTTGAGATGAATAATTTATCTTTTGTTTTAAAATGTGTCAAACTGGTTTTTTTGACAAATATTGCTGTTTATTTCAATAAAACAAAATCAACTTTATATATATATTTAATAGCGCTACCGTGATCTGGTCGGTATGGTTTTAAAAAGACTGTGGCAGTCCCTAATGAACAGAACACCATTGCTAATATTTTTAAATTTTAATATGGTTTAATTACGCTGGAAAACCAACACTGTTTCAAGTTTCATCATTTTAAAAACTGTTTCTGCTACAAAATGTGACATCTGTTTATTTTTATAGATTGCTACTTCCTTGTGCCAAGCTAAAGAAAAGTGAAAAGTTTCTTGTGCTAAAAAGAAATCACTCTTTCTTAATATTTTTTAGTACAAGTTGAAACAGATCTGAAGTAAATCCTTTTATTACTTCTACATTATCAATCATTGGTTTCTCCGTTATATTTATGTCGTTGTTTTAGAACCACACACCACCATCGCCATGGCTCGAGTTGGAAGAGCGTTTAAAAACAGAAAATGTTATCATGGCGGAAGATGTGAGTATTCAATCGTGTCAAATCATTTCAACAAATGATTTAGTATGTCTATGTCATGGTATATCTATGTTATAGTATATCTATGTTATAGTATATCTATGTTATAGTATGTCTATGTTATAGTATATCTATGTTATAGTATATCTATGTTATAGTATATCTATGTTATAGTATGTCTATGTTATAGTGTATCTATGTTATAGAGTATCTATGTTATAGTATATGTATGTTTTAGTATATCTATGTTATAGTATGTCTATGTTATAGTATATATATGTTTTAGTATATCTATGTTATAGTATATCTATGTTTTAGTATATCTATGTTATAGTATATCTATGTTATAGTATATCTATGTTATAGTATATCTATGTTATAGTGTATCTATGTTATAGTATATCTATGTTATAGTATATCTATGTTATAGTATATCTATGTTATAGTATATCTATGTTATAGTGTATCTATGTTATAGTGTATCTATGTTATAGTATATCTATGTTATAGTGTATCTATGTTATAGTGTATCTATGTTATAGTATATCTATGTTATAGTATATCTATGTTATAGTATATCTATGTTATAGTGTATCTATGTTATAGTGTATCTATGTTATAGTATATCTATGTTATAGTATATCTATGTTATAGTATATCTATGTTATAGTATATCTATGTTATAGTGTATCTATGTTATAGTGTATCTATGTTATAGTATATCTATGTTATAGTATATCTATGTTATAGTGTATCTATGTTATAGTATATCTATGTTATAGTATATCTATGTTATAGTATGTCTATGTTATAGTATATCTATGTTATAGTATGTCTATGTTATAGTATATATATGTTTTAGTATATCTATGTTATAGTATATCTATGTTTTAGTATATCTATGTTATAGTATATCTATGTTATAGTATATCTATGTTATAGTATATCTATGTTATAGTGTATCTATGTTATAGTATATCTATGTTATAGTATATCTATGTTATAGTATATCTATGTTATAGTATATCTATGTTATAGTGTATCTATGTTATAGTGTATCTATGTTATAGTATATCTATGTTATAGTGTATCTATGTTATAGTGTATCTATGTTATAGTATATCTATGTTATAGTATATCTATGTTATAGTATATCTATGTTATAGTGTATCTATGTTATAGTGTATCTATGTTATAGTATATCTATGTTATAGTGTATATATGTTATAGTATATCTATGTTATAGTATATCTATGTTATAGTATATATATGTTATGGTGTATCTATGTTACAATGTACCTATGTTATAGTATTAAAGTGCGTTTTTAACAAAATCAAGCAAAATATTTGTATAAGTTTCTGAACTTTTGTTTGATATTGTCTGTTTTGTGTGATTATTGTGGTCATTCCATTTGGAATTCCAAGACTGCTATAAATATACATCGGCAAATCAAACACTTACTGTGTGGAAAAACCCATTTCCATTCAATTGATATTTGATCCACTTCATCTGACCTTACATCTATTATGCAATTAAAAACATATTGTCTATGAGTACACGCAAATAACAAGTCCAGTTCCTGTCAACATTTTCTGATTTGATAAAAAAAATTCAATCTCTAACCTGCTTGTTTTTCAGTTTTTGTATGTTTTTTTTTGTAGTATTTTTATCTCTTTAGTTACGATAAGCTTTCTGGATCTGAATCATTTGGCATTTCTGTAGCACGGCACACCATGGGTTTTGTGTGGTTGTTTGGTGATTCAAAGCTTTCCTTCCAAATTATACTTCAATAATTTGTCCATAAGTTTAAAAAGTTTGCCTATGGAAAAGTTGAAAAAAATGTAAAAATTGTTGAAAATGTAACAGGAATAGATGCAATTGCAAAAACCTGATAAACTGCTGGTAAAACACAGTGACTCCCACAATTGTTGGTTTGATGATCAAGTACCTGAAAAATTAGTAAAATTTTATTGGTAATCTAATATACCAGTTTATAGCACGACAATATAGACTGACGTATTGATTTGGTAATAAGTCAATAATAAATAGTAGTGTTTGAACACAGCATGTGTTTTATTTTATAGTTGATAAAAGACATCTTATATTTGATCACACTTGGGGAAAAACTACAAACTGGGAACAGAGGCTCTGGCACTGAAGACAGTGTCACTGCTGTTCCGGAAACTAGCACCTCAGTGGGTAGTTCCAAGGTAGGAGAATCAATAGTAAAGCATTATGGGTAATTACATTTGTTATCACTCAGTGCTGTGATTGGCTGGACTGGTTTGATCCCACACAGCTTATCGTTGTGGGATTGAATGGCATTGTTGACATTCCTTCGAGGCATGTCCGTGACTCCAAAACTTTGTACGGCCTTGTGTGACTCAGCCGTCACCCGATACTATGTGTCCTAGCCAATCAAATGTTGTAATGCTTGGGTTCACGCCTGTGCTCTTGGCTTCTCAGTGGTGTGGTCCTAGGGCTAGTTTTTAAGGCAACAGGCATGATTATCATTAAAGTTGTGTAAGAGAGCATATATTTGGCTTGTAGTCACCCCGCGGTGTACTAGTTGCTACTAGCTTTAATGTTTAATACCTCGTGTACATCTACCGATTAGCTCCCGATTTTCCTTACCGATTGAGGATTTCCTTGCATATGTTTCCGGTGTGACGTAACGAAATAATCGGTTGCATTTTAGCATAGGCTATCGGTAGGTTTTGCTCGATGTCAAAAAATTGGTAGACAATTCGTGATTTAACCAATTCGCGGTTTTGATGTTTCCAACAAAACTGTTTCTCAAGTGCTATTATTTTTAGATGAAGAGTCTTTTTTTAGCGTCCCTTCGTTGTTGTTTGAAAGCACTTTATGGCTGACTACGGCAAAAATGTAGTGAGTTTCACCGGTATTGCGTGAGAATGGCAAGTAGAGAAAAAAATAGGGGAAACTCATTGACATCATCTCCAATCGGTAAGGGCAAATCGGTACGTAATCGGTAGATGTACATGTAGCATTAGTTAGAGATCTCAAAGAGGTGATAGTTGCTGAAATGAGGCCAAGTCTACATCTGATGTGTTGACTACAAATAGAAAATACTGAACCCGTTGATTAATAGCGATGAATTGATTATTTAATTATTTCCAAGCAAATAAATACTAACGTTTTCGTTGTGACCACAATGCTGTAATCACCTGGGCACTTTTTCGAACAATAAGGTTGCTCTTCCTTTTCAACATTTCAAGGTCGTTTCAACCATTTCACATCTATAATTACATGTAGCAAGTCTGCGGCTGTTGCCTTGACTATTTAATGCAATCATTTTTACAACTCTCACCACTGTGAAGCAACCATTTTAATTTTTTTATCCATCTGAGATGGCTTGGCTTAACTGTAGCCTCAGTTCCCATCTTCTACAACGTTCAGTTTGTGCCAAGGTGTCTTCCCTGACATGTTGATGGCATAATGTAGGTGGCAAAAGAGAGATATCACATGGTTGTAAATGAGCGCAAAGGACACGGAGGATTTGGAGTTGTCTATCGTGTTACAAAGACTCACCATGTCAGCAAAGCATCTCTGGAGATTTGTCTAAAGCAGGTTTTGTATCTCAGTCTAAAGAGGTATTGTATCTCAGTCTAAAGAGGTATTGTATCTCAGTCTAATAGCAACAAGTTTTAGAACTTACAGTTTTAGCTTTTTCATTTTCTCAACTCCATTATGTGTGGATCAAAATCTATTTGAAAGTTTGTTTGCTATTGGTTTTTTTAACTTGCTTGTGTTCACCTCGATTCACTGATGATGTTTTTACCTGCTTAGGAGTTATCACACCTCGAAGATGAAATAATCATTGATTGATCTATATGAGCAGAACTCGTATTGATGAGTAATAACAAGTACTCTTAAGCCGTGGCTACACACCTTCGTTTTGTAAGAATGGGTGAGAAATACATTTCGTCGCTTCGGTGACTACAGACACAGATGTTTGATCCCTGCATCGTTACGTATTCTCCAGTGAGGCAAAGAGGGTATAATTATTATAAACAATCATTATAATAACTATTTTATAAATATATCAGCCATAATAGATAATTGTTTTTCTTATAAATAATAATAAGTTGTTTATAAATGAAATAAAAAAAATACCGTCTTTGGTATAAGTAACAGAATTGATCGTCGGCCACCAGTAATGACCAGGTCAAGGTTGCAATATAAAAAAGTCCACTGCAGTCCTGAAATTTCGTCGTTTTGTTTGGTCCAATCCAAAGTGGTTATCTGATAATCATTATCCAATCACTGAAGCGTCAGACAACAAACGTTTTCATACACCAACATGTTCGTCAGACAAAACGTTGGTGTATGTAGCCACGGCTTCACTGTACTCATGGCAGGTGTCCTCTTATTGATGCAGTAGTCTCTGTTTGCTGTCCACCGTTTAAAGGGTCCAATATACTAGATTAGAGTGAACTGTTCATCCTTTTAGATTAAATTATTATACTAATATAGAGGTTTATGGAAAGTTGCGCTTTATCATTGGTGAGTGTATTATTAAGCAATCAACGATGGCTGAGATGCAATTTTTAACGTATTATGCAAAGTTGTAGATGAATTTTGTGAAAATTCTGATGAAAAGTATGCCTCTCGAATTTTGAGCGCAGAGCCTTTCTGATAATAAAACGGGTTTTTTTAGCATTTTTGGCAAAACTGTTATTTTGATGATGTTTCTGTGACTGCAAGCTTCAGTACTTATTCAAGTTTTTAAAAGTAATAGTTGCAAAATACTTAAAACAATATAATTAGTATGTTGTTTTCATTCACGGATATATACCACATATTATAACACAATAGTGTATCACTCACTCCCCGTAAGCACATCCTGTCCTTGTAGATAGCTCAGTGTGAAGTTGGTGTGTAATTGAAGGCGTATAGAAATAAAGCCATCTCATGTATTACAGGCTCGGACACTAGCCTGGGACAGTCTGTTCCATGAAAATGAAATCTTCAACGTGCTCCACGACCACCCGCATGATTACATCATAAGGCGTGACTTTATGTGCAAGAGTATTAACGATGTACTTTTGGGCCTCGAATACTTCGACGGTGAGGGAATGTTTTGCGTGTTGAAATAGATATTAGTTAACAAGTTTTTAGAATCATACCCTATATCTCTAACATTCCATGACTCCAACGTTGCATGTCCAACATTTTGTTACTCAAAAATCGCATTACTCAAACATCGTATAACTCAAACATTGCATAACTCAAACATCATATAACTCAAACATTTTGTTACTCAAACGTCATATAACTTTTTTTACTCAAATATCGCGTAACTTGAACATTGCATAACTCAAATATTTTGCTACTCGAACAATGCCTAAATCAAACATTTTGTCACTCAAACACTGTCTAACTTGAACATTTTGTTACTTACTAAATGCATAACCCAAACGTGGGATAATTCACTGTATTTCTCATATTTGGTAATACCCCAACTCTGTTCACTCGAAAACTAGTTTTTATTACAGCGCAGTGGTATTCCTTATCATTATTTTTAGATTGAAAATTTACTAATATCATTAGCAACTAATGTTAGCCTAAGAGGAAATTATATAATAGATGATGAACTTTCTTGACTTGACATAAAACAAACATTTAAACATTGATGAATTTATTATACATTATTTTACTTTTATTATCAAAACTGAAAATCAGTTCCACATTTCTTCGCTATTTAGACATTTTTGCTACAAAACCAACAGAAACCAACAATGTTCATTGTACTACAATATTCTTAAGCAAGCGCATTTGCTTCTGGATGTTATATTACAGATTGATTAGCAACCATGTCCAAATAAGTTTGTGTAGAATGGATGAGCATTCTGGTTTGTTGCTAGAGTCTGTGATTTTATTGTTATTATTTTTATGATTAATTCCGCTAGTGAGAGTATTCGCGACCTGTTCGCCGAACAAAATACAAAAAATAACAGGTGTTCGTAATTCACTATGTCGCGTATGCAACGGAACATTACTTTAGAACAACATAATATTCAATGAAATATTATAGTTTACCGAACAAATCATAAAGAAGATAACTCCCAATTCTCAAAATAATCTTAAAAATAATAAAATTTGAACTGCTACAAATTGGAATAGTTTGCCAAGCTGCCCTTCAATTTAGTAAATTTTGACCGCTTGCAATTACTTTGAATTATTTTTCAAGGTTATAAAACCGGTCTATAAAAATGAAACAAATCAACTCGCTCATTATTATTTATTTAGTGTTTAATTTCATTCGCGACCTACGAACAATATAAATAAATACTCTTTGATTAATTTTTTTACTCAGTGAGCTACTTTTTTTTGACCCACGAGTTCCGAACAAAATGATTATTTATTGATTAAATTTATTGCCGGTCTGATTATTTTTATTGCAATGTGTTCGGCGAACAGAGGTCGCGAATACTCTTAGCATATCCTCACTAACAGTGCAATTTCTGTGATGCACCCATAACCAACATAACATTTTATTTTTAGTTAATACATACTTATATGTCTTTTATTATTATTATTGGTTTTATGTAAAATAACAAATTTCCAAATTAGGTTTGCTGAATTGTTTTGTGTTGTTGATAATTTAATCAGGATTATTTGCCATTTTGCCGGAGGAAGTAATGATTATCAGTATCCTAAGAACCAATTTTTGTACTACGAGTGAGCGAGAGTAAATAATTAGGATTTGGTTCTATGTCACTCTTTGTCTGATGTTTAACGGGGTGATAACTCCAAAACTGAATTGTATAACAATTTATCTCCAACCTTGATCTCTGTACATGCTATAGAAAATGTGGACATTGTGGCTTCGGCAAAGTTAATGCGAGGAACTTTGCTAATTTTCAAGCGTTCTTAGAGCTGGTAGAAGTTTTGTTAACGCAAACCAGCAAAACATGTAGTCGTGAGTTTTCTTCTCTTACAACAATATTCTGTCATTCAAGCTAAAAACAATTTAAAAGCTTAGTAATAATATTTATAATTATGATAAATAATGTTATCCATTGTTATGATAAATAGCATTATTTACTATTATGATAAATAATATTATTTATTGTTATGTTAAATAATATTATTTATTATTATGGTAAATAATATTATTTATTGTTTTGATAAATAATGTTATTTATTATTATGATAAATAATATTATTTATTGTTATGATAAATATCTAGTGAAACAAACAATGCAAACAAATGAACGATTATTTTTGGAATCACTAAGATGTATTGATGCCGTGGCTATATATCACAGGGAGAACGCTAAGTGATATTATTACTATCAACTCTTACAAGAAATGGAAGATTTCCCACAAAGACTTGGTGATAATTCTACAACAACAGACTGAGGCCATTCATCACCTGCAGAAAAATGGAATATTTCACTGCGACATTAAACCAGAGAATATTATATATCACAGGTAAGCTGCGCTTTTGTAAACGTTGTTGACAAAGAAAAAATTCTTTAAGAAAAATAACAGTGTTGAGGGCAGACACTTTCTAAGTGTAGAGTCGTTTTCTCATTGAATATTGTAAAACTATTGCAAAAACCAACGTACAGGAACCAAAATTCAATAGGTTTATGAAGGTCTATGACACTGAGGTCAGTGGTGCCTTGGAACTAGTAATTGTAACATTTTATTCAAGTTTTCTAACTTCTAAAGGGCCTCATTATTATTTATTTAATTCAAATATTTACTGCTCTTTAATTTCTGTTTTTGTCAAAAATCAAATATTTTGGGTTTAAGTTATTATCATTGTTGAGAAAAAAAACAGCATCAAAGGCATAATTTTACCAAAGTTTTGTTCATCTCAAGTTGTTGAAAAAAAATCCCAATCAGCCTTTTTTATTCCTAAAAATAATTTTTTGATGAAAAATATGCATTATTTTCGTAGGCTTCGATAATAAAACATTTCCCATGAAGACTGGTGTGTGCATAATACCAGATTTTATTGAATAAAATAATTCGCTAACTCAAAAACCAGTTCCAAAAATTTTATGTTAGTTACAATCTCATGTTTTGCGTTGACAAAAGTTTCTGCACAATACCAGTATCTAAGAGGCAATGCTTCTATAGAAACAAAGCTTTATATAACTTGTTGCGCTTTCAGGAAAAATTATAATCTATGTCAGTACTGATTGCGTCTATAGGAATCATTTTAGTGCTGAGAGTGCAACTCCATATAATTTTTTCAAAGTGTTTATCCTGAAAAAGTGGAAATGAAACTGAAACCATTCAAACTTGTAATTAATATATCAGCGTAGTGAGCGACTCAATTTCCAAATTTAATGGCGGTTATTTTTTCAGTTTTATGCATTTTGGAGATCACCAAAAAAAACTGGACAAGTGCTAAGATGAATTGGAAAGTTTTTAGCATTCAGTAAAAAAGATAAGACTTGAACACCTTGGTCTTTTTTTCACAAAATGCACTTGAAAAACATTTATTCTATATATACAAAAGCTGTTAATGTAATCGCTGCTAACAACTGCGGACTGTTGAAAGTAACTGTTTTTTTTTGTTTGCTCTTTTGCCATAATAGTTTTACCAAATATGCAACTTTTAATTTTTACGCGCAGTGTCATACAAAGCACTCATTACTAAGATGGCTACAACTGAGTTTAGCATGTGATTTCAGGCCTCAGCAGAAAATGGTTAGATGAGAGAACTGTTTATTCTTATTACAGGGGAAGACAACTTTCCAAACTGATAGATTTTGGTCTAGCTGTGACTCGTACTGGATTGGATCGCAAATTTAAGAGTCAAGGAGGGACAACTGAGTATATGGGGCCCGAGGTTTGTATGTTTGTATAGAGCAGGGGAGCTCAGGTTATGTTGGCCCACCTGTTGACCATTGATGGCCTACCATGCTGAAATGCATGCATCATTTTTAGTCAGATGTTCATTATTTATCAGTTTCATTACTAAATTAGTACAGATAGATTACATAACAATACAGGTAAATTACATAACAATACAGGTAGATTACATAACAATACAGATAGATTACATAACAATACAGGTAGATTACATAACAATACAGGTAAATTACACAACAATACAGGTAGATTACATAACAATACAGGTAGATTACATAACAATACAGGTAGATTACATAACAATACAGGTAGATTACATAACAATACAGGTAGATGACATAATAATACAGGTAGGTTACATAACAATACAGGTAGATTACATAACAATACAGGTAGATTACATAACAATACAGGTAGATTACATAACAATACAGGTAAATTACATAACAATACAGATAGATTACATAACAATACAGGTAGATTACATAGCAATACAGGTAGATTACATAGCAATACAGGTAGATTACATAACAATACAGCTTGATTACATAACAATACAGGTAAACTACTTAATAATGTATTGCGCAACAAATTTACACTTACATTTAACTGGAGATTTTATGAACATTAAATATATGTCCGCTTGTCACAAAGTACCATCCATAGCAATTTTTTTTTCTTAAAGGGCTTAGGACGGGCTTTTCAAGACGCACTTTGTGCGTAGAGTTGTTTTCTCATCAAGCATTGTAAAACTATTGAGAAAACTCACTCGTGTCAACAAAACACCAATCGGTATCATGTAGAGGTCTATGGAGGTCTATGACAATGCGTTCGGCAGAAGGGACTATCTGCATTATGATATTATATAGTATATTACAGCAAGTAGTTTGTACCATTTTTGTTACTTTTTCAGTTACAAACTACTTTTCAAAAATCTTAATTATTATTATTTAGTGCTTTTGAAGTTTTTTCTTGAAAAGATAGCCGGTATTTCAGATTTAATTATTATCATTGTTGTAAAAAAAACAACGCCGGAAATACAATTTCGGCAATGTTTTTTTTTCACCTAGTATTATCATGAAAGTATACTAATGTTATTGTTTGATTAATTTTTCACATGAAAATTATTATTTTGATGAAAAAATTTCATTATTTCTTTTGATTTTGATGACAAACGCTATCACGTGAACGCCAGTGTATACATAATAGCGAGCTTACCAAAGATAAAACAAATTGCTGACTTGAGAAAAACAGCTCCAAAAAAATTAAAATTTGTTGCAATATCATTTTTTTGCAATCAAAAGAGTCTCTGCACAAAACTAATATCTAGGACGCCCTATCTATATGCAAACAAGCCAAATTTTTGAAAACTCGCTTTATAGCTCTATATAACTTGGTGCGTCTTCGAGAAAAAAAGGCGTCTTGGCAAGTGCTGACTGCGTCTATAGGAATCGTCTTACCGGTGAGAGGGCAACTCCAGATAATTTTTCTGAACACATTTCAACCTCAGAAAGTTTAAATTAAATCAAATCCTCTTCAAATTAGGCGTCATATGCCCTTTGAAGAGGATTTGATTTAGTTTAAACTTTCTGAGGTTGAAATGTGTTCAGAAGAATTATCTGGAGTTGCCCTCTCACCAGTAAGACGATTCCTATAGACACAGTCAGCACTTGCCAAGAAACCTTTTTTCTCGAAGACGCACCAAGTTATATAGAGCTATAAAGCGAGTTTTCAAAAATTTGGCTTGTTCGCATAGAAATAGGGCGTCCTAGATATTAGTTTTGTGCAGAGACTCTTTTGATTGCAAAAAAATGATATTGCAACAAATTTTAATTTTTTTGGAGCTGTTTTTCTCAAGTCAGCAATTTATTTTATCTTTGGTAAGCTCGCTATTATGTATACACTGGCGTTCACGTGATAGTGTTTGTCATCAAAATCAAAAGAAATAATGAAATTTTTTTATCAAAATAATAATTTTCATGTGAAAAATTAATCAAACAATAACATTAGTATACTTTCATGATAATACTAGGTGAAAAAAAAACATTGCCGAAATTGTATTTCCGGCGTTGTTTTTTTTTACAACAACGATAATAATTTAATCTGAAATACCGGCTATCTTTCCAAGAAAAAACTTCAAAAGCACTAAATAATAATAATTAAGATTTTTGAAAAGTAGTTTGTAACTGAAAAAGTAACAAAAATGGTACAAACTACTTGCTGTAATATACTATATAATATCATAATGCAGATAGTCCCTTCTGCCGAACGCATTGTCATAGACCTCCATAGACCTCTACATGATACCTATTGGTGTTTTGTTGACGCGAGTGAGTTTTCTCAATAGTTTTACAATGCTTGATGAGAAAACAACTCGACACACAAAGTGCGTCTTGAAAAGCCCGTCCTAAGCCCTTTAAAAGAGTCCCATTGACAAAAACGTTTGAGTGAACTGGTACATAGTTTGGGATATAGCTCCCCATCCCTTGCTTGATATCCTCCCCTCTCCTAACCGTCTTTTGGTGTAAAATTGCTCAAAAAAATTGCCCTGGCTGGTGTTATTTAAAGAAACTGTTTGTCTCCCACCTGGGAAATGACAAAACAAGTTCTACTTTATACGTCTTGCATGAAGACCAGAAATAGCTTCATACGTATTTCAGTAACACTATTTAAATTGTATAAAAAAAAATCAATTTATCTTGAATAAATGTGGTTTCAGATCTGCTTTTTAGGTTCTTTAAATGTTGAGTCTAAATGAAATTGTTCCATCATATTCTCCTAGTCACCCACATTGTTTGAGCTGCTAGTGATACTTTTCAGACGTTGGTTGACTCGTGTCTAGAAAGAGGCTCCGACCTGTACGGGTTGGCTGCTACACTGCATCACCTCATCACCTTGAGATGTCCTTGGTTTTCTCTGCAAGGAGTTCAGGCTATTCGCGATGAGAAGATTGATAGGAAAGACCCAAATTATGAATTTTTGAGCAAAAATCGTCGAACGAGAATTAGACAATGTATTAAATCTGAGGTGAGTAGACAACTTCTGCATATTCATTGTAGAAAATTATTACAGAGCTGCATTTTCCGAACAAAGTGCAATAAAGCTCGGTTTTTGTTTTGACAATTATTGACAATAATAGGTTTCTTATCACTGCTAAGCAAAATAACTCATCTAATAAGAAATTATTAAATATATAATTATATTAAAAACTATATTATAGCTTATAGCCTGAACGTATAAGAGCAGCTGAACACTAATAAATATGATAAATTTTTCTTTTTTAATATATGTAATTTGTCAAAGTTTTTTAATTTTTTTTGCAGTATTTCTTTTTTTGGCTTGTGTTACCAACTAATGAACATGTTCTGAAAGTGGCCCATTAAATTACAAAAATCTAGATTATTATTTGTTGTATTTTCTACTCTTAGCATTTTAATTGCTTGAAATGCTTTTTCAAGCAGATTATTTTATTGATTGATGAACCTCTCGGTTATTTTAAAAAGCATGAGAAAAAAACGTTATAAGACCTCGTTTGAAACCGATTAACCTCATGATTATTTTATTATATTTCTAAAAACAATTGTCATTTGAGATGCAAATTTTTATCGAAAATTAAGTCTTATAGTTATAATTTACTATTGATTGATATTGTGTGTTAATAAGTGGATTTAAAATTTTGATTTTATACTCAATAAAAGTGTCTCCAAGCTTATTGATAGTCTCGTCGGTTCATCAAAACCTCTGAGCTTGCCGCCACTCTCCTGTCTTATTTATGCTTATTCAGATTATCCGCTATCGAGGAGAAGCTGCCGAGGCAGCAATGGCCGAGCAGCCTGCACCACCACTCGCTATGGCTGTACAGAATGAGTTGTGGGTGCATGAGGGAACATGTGATCAAGCGGTCAAATATATTATTTGTCTAATGTTACACCACACTCCCACTGACAGGCCAGACTGTACTGACATCCTTAGCAGGTTGAGATATTCAGTAAATCCTGACATTCACGTTCATAGAGAGATAAGCACCCAATCTAGCAATTCCAATTTGTCGGAGACCGACCAATCACCTTCAACTATAAACTCACAGCCTTCCCACCCTGTAGTTCTCAATTACACAGGTAATCAACTTCTCAAATCTTCATTGTTAGCAGCGCAAAATCAGCGAATAAAAATTCATTAAAGAAATTAAGACGGGTTTTGCAAGACGCACTTCGTGTGGAGTTGTTCTCTCATCAAACATTCTAAAACTATTGAGAAAACTCACTTGCGGCAACAAAAGTGCAATGGGATTGTAGAGGTCTATGACAACGCTGTCGACCGGAGAGGCTATCTGCAAGCGGCAGTTCCATTATGATATAATGTAGTATATTCCAACAAGTAGTTTGTACCATTTTTATCAAGTTTTCAGTTTAAAATTAACTTTTAAAAATCTTAAAAAGATGGCCAGTATTTTAGGTTTAATTATTATCGTTTTTGTGAAAAAACAACACCAGGAATATAATTTTAGCAAAGTCTTTCTCATCTATTATTATAATAAAATCATACTAATGTAATTGTTCAATTAATTTTTTGCTCAAAAATTATTATTTGGATAAAAACCTTCCATTAATTTTTTATTTCGATTTCGAACGCTGTCACGTGAAGGCAGTGCGTACAAAATAGTGACCTTATCAAGGATGGAAAAAATTCCTCACTTGAAAAAAACAGCTCATAAAAATTTAAAATTTGTTGCAGTCTCATTTTGAAAACTCGCTTTATATCTCTATATAACTTGTTTCATCTTTGGAAAAAAATTGTGTCTTGGTGAGTGCTGACTACACCTATATGAATCGCCTTACTGTTGAGAGGGCAACTCCAGATAATTTTTTTGAAAACATTTTAACCTCAAAAAGTTTAAATTAAATCAAATCTTTTCCAAATCAGGTGTCCTGAGCCCTTTAACAATATTCTTATAGTATTTTTTTCAATAATACTTTGCCAACATCATATGAATAAATTGTATTTGATTTGCTACACATTTGACTGGGGCTTGCTATTGTATCATGCCTATTGAGCATCAGTTCTCATAAGTTTTGCTTGTAGATATCGCATCGATAACAATTGCAAAGAAAAAGTTCCGATGTTTCGGATTTCACTGTTTTCACGGATTTCACTGTTTTGTTCCTTTTTTCTGTTTGGGGTTTTGGATTTGTCACATCCCAAACCCCAATCCGTCGCCTAGAAACACGACTCCCAGATTAATTTCGGGCAACTCCTCAACACTGTGAATGGGAAAGTGAAAAACCACTTTTTTTAGCTCAAAAGTTTGTTCTATACCCCAAAGTGCTGCCGGCTAACAGATAACATCTTTTGCTAAAATATTCCTTTAAAATTCATATTCCAATTATTTGTGTTAAGTTTTTGTGTATAATTGCTAGTATGAACTAGTGCTGTGTCGAGTCGAGCCAACAACGAGCCGAGTCGAGTATCACATGTGCGAGCCAGCTTTGTCTCTCTAGCCATTTTCACAACGAGCCAGCCACAAACTTTGGAACTGCGCACCCCTGCACCTGCTGACAATTTTTTAAACTAAATAATAAGTGATTTTCTAGTGTAGGCTAAAAATCCTACACAGAATAGCTTTGTTGTTGAAGGTCTGCCATACTCCCACTCTTTATCAAACTTTTTTTACTAGAGTCACTGCTACGATTTTTCGCAGCAGTACTTTTATTTGCTGTTACCGCATTTGAGCAGTGAAATGTATTTCAATCCATTCGGTACCTGATGTTTATTCTTAGCATAATATAACATTAGTGTCATTTATCATTTATTCAGAATTAAAGAAGAATTTCAATGACGATTAGCAAAGCAATTGCAGTAGTGTTATATAATTGTATTCATGAATATGTTGTAAAAAGTTATTGTAAGATAATAATTATTATTAGAAAACTTACTTATTGTTATTATTATTATTGTTTTTATTATTATTATTATCATAATCTAGTTATTAATAATTATATTAATATCATTATTATTACTATATAACAGTAAAATTAACTCTGGTTTCCATTATTATCTTCTTTCTATGATGATGATTAGTAGTTTATCTATTTATTGTAAAAGTACTATTCTTCTACATGATCATTATTATGATGATAATACTTATTAAGAATTATATTAATGTATATAATTATTATTTATGTATATAATATGTGGATGATTATTTGTTTACTCTTAATAATGCATATACTACATACTTAGACTATTATTATTTATTGCTATTATTATACGTATATTAAATTGTTTGCTCTTCATATACAATATATTCATTTTTATAATCCTGTAGAATAATGATTATTTTATAATAACAGTTTTTACTATTTATATACATTATTGCCTATTGTTATAATAATTATTTGGGAACATAATGCTATCATCATAGAAGTAATATGTGTACCAAAATAACAATAATCCCAGGTAAGACTCTACTAAAATATTGGATTTTTTTTACATTATTATGACATTGTGAGCATGATGGTTCTTCTCGATAAAAATTATGTTTCACTTAGAGCTTTGAGATGTTGCTTTGAGTCGCTTGCTACCTTCAATGTGTTTGGGCATTCTCTTATTTATTATTATTTTTTTTAATAACAAAACGATTAGTCACAATTCCACAACCATAATATTGCATTGACAAGACGTTGAAGCGAAAGTTGGCTCGTTTTCGACTCGGTTTGGCTTTTTTGATGGCTCGGCTTGGCTCTGCTCGTTGTCAAGTTTTGTGGCTCGATACAGCACTAGTATTAACTAGTATTGTGTTGCGTAGATCTCCAGAAGTCTGATCCAAGTAATCTAGCTGTAGAGGTGCAACGATCCTCTACCCAGGTGATGCCTGTTGTGAATGAAATGATGGAGAATGTTTCCATACATGACGAGCCTCGGTTTAGCCAGCTGATGGATCATAGTTCACACATGCAGCAGGCGTCAGAGCGCATGTCTAGAATGTCTGGCCCCCGTCTCAGTCAGTTGATGAGTGTCAGCTCTGCCCAAGGACCCAATTTGAGTCAACTGATGGGAAGGAGTTCACAAATGCAGCAGCCTTCAGAGAATATGGCTGGTGGAATTAGCTTTGCAACTACTGACATGATGTCTGTACCGGAGTCAAGTATGTTCAGTCCAGTGACGGACATCGCTTTTTTTGTCAAATGCTGATTTTAGCTGTCAGTTTTCATCCACCTGTCACTCACTTGTCATCTATTTTTATCTTGATTGTCACATTTTGTGAATATGCCACCTGCCATTAAGTCCCTTGTCAATGACATGTTGCTTTTTATTTATGTCACTCACCATTATTATGTCACATGTTATCAACATGTCACCAGTCACGGACATGTCAACCTCAACCTGTCTTTGACTGCCTTTCCACTGTCACTAATAGCTTACTGTCAAACCGTAAGCCGCCATCAGTTAAATAAGCCAGCTTATTTAACTGATGGCGGCTTACGATTTCAGTTTTATCAAATGTCTTTGTTTTACTTGACAGCCAACCACCTGTTTTACTTGACAGCCAACCACCTGGTTTACTTGACAGCCAACCACCTGTTTTACTTGTCAGCCAACCACCTGTTTTACTTGACAACCAACCACATGTTTTACTTGACAGCCAACCACCTGTTTTACTTGACAGCCAACCGCCTGCTTTACTTGACAGCCAACCACATGTTTTACTTGACAGCCAACCACCTGTTTTACTTGACAGCCAACCACCTGGTTTACTTGACAGCCAACCACCTGTTTTACTTGTCAGCCAACCACCTGTTTTACTTGACAACCAACCACATGTTTTACTTGACAGCCAACCACCTGGTTTACTTGACAGCCAACCACCTGGTTTACTGACAACCAACCGCCTGCTTTACTTGTCAGCCAACCACCTGTTGTACTTGACAGCCAACCACATGTTTTACTTGACAGCCAACCACCTGTTTTACTTGACAGCCAACCACCTGTTTTACTTGTCAGCCAACCACCTGTTTTACTGACAGCCAACCACCTGTTTTACCTGTTTTCATCAATTTACCCAAGTTTTATGAACTTGAAAAGTCAAGAAAGCTCACTCGTTTTCTGAAATTTTAACCTATGTTCCGAAACAACAGTTAATCTTAACATTTTCTTATTGCACTCGTTTTCAATGTTTTGTTAGTAATTCTTCCATTCTTTTGACTTTTATATATCTTTTAGGGCTGCAACCTGCTGAAGATGAATGTAAGTATACTGTGTTATTTTGCTCTTCATGTTCATGTGCAGTAATATATTTAAGTTATGTCTCTTTCTTCTGTTCAATTAAATTTTAGCATATTTTTCTAATTTCCATATCATTCTGCACTTGTTAGAATGAATGCACCATAAAAAATGAATATTACATTTTCGAAATGCATTAGCGAAGAACCATCACAAATGGTAACCAATGTTAGCTTTTGTTTGTAGTAAATTCCTATATTTGTTTAGAAAAGGTACTTGATGTGAGACTGTAGCAACTGCATCAATTGGCAATTGTCTGTAGGCAGTTCTTTCTCTGTTGTCCAATTATTTTTTACTGTTGGGTAATTCTTTGTCTGCTGAACAGTTCTTTGTTTTTTTCGGTTTTCAAGCTTTTTTGCGAGTGTGTGTTTACGATAATAAGTTCTGAATATTTTTCTCATTGTAGGGCAAGTTTGGTGTTTTTATTTAATCAGTTAACATTAAGGTAATAAGGCGTTCTAGTTAGTGAAGTTAGTTGCCTAAGTTCATGTACATTTGCTGTAGATCAAGATGACTGCTCTGGATTTGAATACAGTAAACAATTGAGCTCTGATATAGCCTCTCACGTCGAAGAGAGCAGTGCGTCTCGCTGGAGCCATTATAGCTACGCACCAGACCCCAACCAACCCACTGCAGGTATGTAGTGCAATGAGCTTACATAAAACATTTTATAATTTCCAACAAAAGCTTCTCTGCAAAATTTGGTCAGTTTCGTTAGAATATTTCGTTACAAAAAATGAACTGAAATAATTACTTACTCTACAAGTATGTGTCATGTTTGAAAGTTGATTTGGGTTCGTCATGAGCAATTAGGTTGGAGATAAAAAAATTCGCAGGCTGGTGGTCACTTTGTTTTGCTATTCCGTCTATGGCCATTAAAGTATATGTATTAGCGTTCTTTGGCAGTCTTGGTTTCATTCAATCAACTCCTTTTTGCGCTGTAGAATTTTATACGCAACCTTTATTGTATAAATGAGTATAGCGATGTACAAAATACTTGTGAAGTATTCTTTTGTTGACCTGATTGCTTACATTGCATTTATCATATTATCTAAAAAAAAACTTACTTTTAATGTCATGTTTAGATAATCACAATATTTTTATATAGTGTTTGCGAAATTGGCGATAGTGAAATTTCGTTGCAGACGACCCGACAGGAATGACAGATTACTACGCAAACCACAGAGAGGCTGAAGCCTCTAATCCTCCATCGAATACTTCTTCATGTTCTAAAGCACAAGGTAAGTCAGCACTGCCTAACTTAATGATTAAACAATATTTCAGCTCTTTCGTAGTAGGGGAAATTATCACAATTGGTATTTGGGATCAATGTTTGTCGAACAAAATGCAATTAAAATAATCAGATCGGCGAAAAAATTTAGTCAAAAAATAATCGTTTTGTTTGCAGCTCGTGGGTAAACAGAAAGTATCTCCCTGAGAAAAAAAGGTAGTCAACGACCATTTACTTATATTGCTCGTAGGCCCGAATAAAACTCAACTCTAAACAAATTATATATAGCGAGTCTAGTTCACCCATTTTAACTAACTAGGTTTGAATCTTCAAAAACATCGTCACATAGCCCTCGTCTTCAAAACTGTACGATTTAAAAAGGTTGATTTACAAACCAAATTTCCTTATAACAATCCCGTGTTTACATTTCTTGACGACATTGTAAATTGAGAGTTATCTTCTTTGTGATTCGTTTGGCATCTATAAGAATTTATTGAGTTATTGTGTTGTTCTAAACTAATGTTCCGTTCCATGTTGACCTAGAAAGATCTCTTATTTTTTGTGTTTTGTTTGACCTACACAGCGCGAATGCTCCTGTGTACATTATTTGCATAGATGCGAAGTATGACAAGAGATTATTGTGCAATGGTTAATGTAGTGTTGAATCTATGCCATCTATTGCAGAGATGCCATCGATTCATTCTGGTGCAGGGTCTTATTAATATGATTTTATAGCAGTGTCTATCTACTAACTTGTATGTACCCTATCTACTAACTCATGTATACTCTATCTACTAACTCATATATACGCTATCTACTAACTCATGTATACTCTATCTACTAACTCATATATACTCTATCTACTAACTCATATATACTCTATCTACTAACTCATATATACTCTATCTACTAACTCATGTGTACTCTATCTACTAACTCATATATACTCTATCTACTAACTCATATATACTCTATCTACTAACTCATGTGTACTCTATCTACTAACTCATATATACTCTATCTACTAACTCATATATACTCTATCTACTAACTCATGTGTACTCTATCTACTAACTCATATATACTCTATCTACTAACTCATATATACTCTATCTACTAACTCATGTGTACTCTATCTACTAACTCATATGTACTCTATCTACTAACTCATATGTACTCTATCTACTAACTCATATATACTCTATCTACCAACTCATGTATACTCTATCTACTAACTCATATATACTCTATCTACTAACTCATGTATACTCTATCTACTAACTCATATATACTCTATCTACTAACTCATATGTACTCTATCTACTAACTCATGTATACTCTATCTACTAACTCATATATACTCTATCTACTAACTCATGTGTACTCTATCTACTAACTCATATATACTCTATCTACTAACTCATGTGTACTCTATCTACTAACTCATATATACTCTATCTACTAACTCATGTGTACTCTATCTACTAACTCATATATACTCTATCTACTAACTCATATATACTCTATCTACTAACTCATGTATACTCTATCTACTAACTCATGTATACTCTATCTACTAACACATGTGTACTTTATCTACTAACTCATATATACTCTATCTACTAACTCATGTGTACTCTATCTACTAACTCATGTGTACTCTATCTACTAACTCATATATACTCTATCTACTAACTCATGTATACTCTATCTACTAACTCATATATACTCTATCTACTAAGTCATATATACTCTATCTACTAACTCATATATACTATATCTACTAACTCATATATACTCTATCTACTAACTCATATATACTCTATCTACTAACTCATATATACTCTATCTACTAACTCATATATACTCTATCTACTAACTCATGTGTACTCTGTCTACTAACTCATATATACTCTATCTACTAACTCATGTATACTCTATCTACTAACTCATATATACTATATCTACTAACTCATATATACTCTATCTACTAACTCATATATACTCTATCTACTAACTCATATATACTCTATCTACTAACTCATATATACTCTATCTATTAACTCATGTGTACTCTATCTACTAACTCATGTATACTCTATCTACTAACTCATGTATACTCTATCTACTAACACATGTGTACTCTATCTATTAACTCATATATACTCTCTCTACTAACTCATATATACTCTATCTACTAACTCATATATACTCTATCTACTAACTCATGTATACTCTATCTACTAACTCATATGTACTCTATCTACTAACTCATATATACTCTATCTACTAACTCATGTATACTCTATCTATTAACTCATATATACTCTCTCTACTAACTCATATATACTCTATCTACTAACTCATATATACTCTATCTACTAACTCATGTATACTCTATCTACTAACTCATGTGTACTCTATCTATTAACTCATATATACTCTATCTACTAACTCATATATACTCTATCTACTAACTCATATGTACTCTATCTACTAACTCATATGTACTCTATCTACTAACTCATATATACTCTATCTACTAACTCATATACTCTATCTACTAACTCATATATACTCTATCTACTAACACACATATATACTCTATCTACTAACTCATATATACTCTATCTACTAACTCATGTATACTCTATCTATTAACTCATATATACTCTCTCTACTAACTCATATATACTCTATCTACTAACTCATATATACTCTATCTACTAACTCATGTATACTCTATCTACTAACTCATGTGTACTCTATCTACTAACTCATGTGTACTCCATCTACTAACTCATATATACTCTATCTACTAACTCATATATACTCTATCTACTAACTCATATACTCTATCTACTAACTCATATATACTCTATCTACTAACTCATATATACTCTATCTACTAACTCATATGTACTCTATCTACTAACTCATATGTACTCTATCTACTAACTCATATATACTCTATCTACTAACTCATATACTCTATCTACTAACTCATATATACTCTATCTACTAACACACATATATACTCTATCTACTAACTCCTATATACTCTATCTACTAACTCATATATACTCTATCTACTAACTCATATCGTATCTACTATATTGCATTGACTAATTGACTACAAATACGTTGCATTGTTATCAGCTTAACTTGTTTTGTTTTAGATGTCCTAGCAGATGGGGGTCATGAATCCGCCCATGGAAACACAGAGTTCGTTGGCCGACCCAGCTATGGCCCTATTCCCACTGTTGTTGACAGCGTGCAACCCACCGACATTCCAACCGTCCACCCTGTATCCCCTGAAGGTGGAATGATCCAATCGGCTGGTATTCAACCCGTCAACCCTGTATCCCCTGAAGGTGGAATGATCCAATCGGCTGGTATTCAACCTGTCCACCCTGAGGGTGGAATGATCCAATCAGCTGGTATTCAACCCGTCAACCCTGTATCCCATGATAGTGGTGTCTCCACCACCAGCCCAGTTTCCCCTGAAGGTGGGATTATACAGTCCGCTGGTGTCCCCTCATACAGCCCGTTGTCACCTGAAGGTACCAATGCTAAGGTGAAGTCACCTGCCGAAGTGGAGGATGAAGATGATGAAGATCTTTAACCAATCAAGTGAGTGTTTAAATCAAGTCTTGTACGCGCTATTGTGGTCTAGTTGTGCACTCACGTTTTCTCACTTCGTCAATTTGTTTAATTTAATTTGCATTCGCTTTTACAGGATATTCGGAAGTTTTTCAGTTTAAATATTCGTAAGCAATAAAACCGAATCAGTCAATTTTTTTTTTATTTCAACGATAACCTGAAACCACTTGCTCCACCAAAAGTTTGCTCTTTGCTCAGGTAAAGTGAGAAAAAAACTTTATGACACGCAACTTCATAATAAATTTTTTAGCTTAAACTTTCACAGCAACCACTTCTGTGCTTACTAATGCGTTACAATTACTTGTTATAGTAAACTGTTCATCAGGTTCATAAATATAATTGTTTTTTGTAAGACATCATTGATTATATTCTTGTTGACTTGAACGTCTATGGAACAGATTCTCGATATTCATAGTTGTTTGTGTATGAAGTAGATCTTGCCATCAAAGGCTTAGAATTAATAGCTAAAGAAGACAACTCCTCAATTTTTTATATTTTTTTTTGTAGGGAAACGTTGCCTTTGAATGGTCAAAATCTTAAACATTCAAGTCTCTAGTTTCGATTGCTTGGTTTTTTAAACAACGCATCGAATATTGTTTTCAACTTTTTTGTAGCATTTAAGGTGATCTATCCCGTCTTGTGCTGGTGATAGTCAATATTGGCCTCAGACCGATCAGGTTTCAGTTTTCACAGAATCAACCAATCATATATCATGTTTCATATCAGTCAGAAGAGAATCTGTACACCACGCACGCCTACATGAACAGTCAGTTCTATAATACAGTATCAGTTGTCAGTGTTTGTACATACAAGTTTTGTTAGTAATATTAACTAGTACGCTTTGTATGTCATGTCTCGGATAGCCTCGGTGCTACGTTTTCGACCTTCTAGTTTATGGTTAGTTGATGAAGCCATATTGAACACTGCTAAAATTTTGTCTACGAAAGCCTTATTTTTTGCTATGAAGCCAGTTTTGTTTCGGGTATGATTTCAAAATTATAAACTTTTATCATTTCCTAGTAAAAGTACGATATATCCGGTTACTTTTTGTCTCACTTTTACTGTTTCCATGAAATTATTATTCTTGATTCATGTAACGCTTTGCTCTATCTAATCAACAACATGAATTAATTGCGTTATTTTATTTTTTTATATTGCTACACTAAATATATTGGTTTGTTGATTTTGATTGCAAAATCTTAGGTATTAACTTTTATATTAGTATTTGTTATGGATTGACATTTTGTTACCACTTTGTATCTTATACATTTATTATAAGCATATACAATCTATGATAGCTTTGCTATATCAGCCGTGTTTGTATGTAGTTTCGCTAGTAGTATCGGTTTCTATTATTGTGATTATTACGTAATTCGCTGTTTGATTTTGAATTAATTTCTTCCTACACAATTTCAATTTCTATAAATGATCATGTTGAAATGTACCGCAATCATTCAATAAATTATGGTATTTGTATTTTTTTCATATCTACAATAAAGCTCTATTTGTTTATGTATTAGATGTAATCACAATAAAAATTCACTGCAATCGTGAAACTATCATAATTCTTGATATTCGATCGCTTGTTGATCAAAAACATCAAAATGAGAGTAGTTGACAAGAAATTGCAGAATATTGTATTGAGAGTTGTCTCCTACGTGGATTACAAAACTATCTTTTCAGAGTTGTTCTCTCACAAACAATATCAAACTTTTTATTGACGGGAAGACAACTCTTGAGGAATGTAACAACACAGTTGGCTCAAAAAGTAGTTTATGCTCAAGATCATAGAAGAGGAATCTGAATTCCGACAATCAATTTGTTTGTATTTGATATAAAACCATGTTTCCCCTGAACTATATTTTGGCAGTTCCAAAAAACTCAACCAGAAATTAATTACTTCAATAGATGTTTTGTTAAAAGACTAAAAGTTAACTAATGAATTCCTAATAGTTAACGTTATTTCGCGATGTGCCAACACGGTGATACGAGTCAGTGAGAGTGTAGTGTTGTTTCATGAACTTTGATACGGTGAGAGTGAGGGTGGGTCTTCCTTCCACTCTTATTGGATTGATATTTCATAAAGCACAGGACCAGAAGGTCTACACTATATTCAAAGAACTCAAATATAGTTAGCATAGACCATCCGACCCATAGACCTAGAGAGCCACCTGTGGATGAGAGTAACAAGACATAGAATAACTTGAGTTGTTAATGAAGTCTTGCTAGGTCTGACCATAAGCATCTTATTCAAGCAATTTACAGCAATGGGGACTGCGAGGGTCTTTCTTAAACGTTTAGTCCCGGAAACAGTTCGTGAAATTTGGTAGCGCCATTGAGGTATTTATAAAGTATTGACTCGGTTTTATTCTAATAAACAACAACAGTTGTCGTTGAAGCATCTAAACAGTTGTTAAAACTAAAGTTGAAATTTTTTTTTCAAAATGGCAAGAGCAAATTTTTTGTTATGGCAAAAAATGATGCACTTTTACAACCTTAGAAGTTCTTGATAATTTGCAATTTTTTATGGGGAGGAGTTACGCATTACAATAACGACGGAAAAAATATTTTAGCGGAGTTGTCTTTTCCACAAAAAATAACTCTAGTATTAGCTTGTTTTTGTCTTCTTTTGGGGAGATAACTCTGTTGTTAAAGTCATTGGGTCCTGGAAAACTCTAGCAACTCCCGGCGTATGTACTCTAACCAGTACAGTCCCCATCGAGCTTTAACCTAGTAAATAGGTTCAAAACGAGTATCATGGATACCTTCATTTTTGTATTCATACATACAAAAACGGATCTATAATAATGGAGCCTGCGCTGGTTAGAGTCGCTTGGGTGTCTGAGGACCAAATGACTTGAACAAGATAATTATTTCCCCAAAAAAATGAAAACATCAAATTTATAACAGTTTCTCTTGCAGAAAAGACAACTCCGCTAAGTAGAAGTTACCATAGTAACTATAACAATAACTGCTCCGCTAAAAAAACTTGCAAATTATCAATAACTTTTAGGATCGTAATAAAATAATAATTTTTTCATAGCAGAAAGTTTGCTGTTGCCATTTTTAAATAAGTGTTCCGGCTTAATTTGTAATAGTATTTTTAGATGTTTAGCTATAATAAATAAAACCAGCTCAAAATTATATATATATTTAATAGCGTTACCTAATCTTGTGAGCCATTCCGAGGACCAAATGACGTTTAGGAAAGAACGTCGCAGTCTCCATTGTTGCAAAATCGTTGAAGCGATTTTCTCTTTCGTAAAATTGAAAGAGTGGGGAGACAAGTCTCAATTTTTATTTCAGTCAAGTATTAAGCTCAGCGTTAAAAGGAGTTTAAAGCATGCCAGCACTTATCACTTTTTGGTTGAGTTTCTGAATATTCAAGTCTTGAGCAGCAGATTGATGTATTAAATAACCCTCTAGGCCTACTCAGTCATGATTTACAAGCTTGCCAAAAAGCCATTGGCCTCAAATGCTCAAACGCATCAGCTGAAATTTAGCTTACTATAACTTCCATTGATTGCGGTGTACGTCATCTTCGGGATGTGGGCGTGGTCAATTATAATAAATAATGGCAAAGTTTTATAAATGAAGTTACATCGTTTGCGTTTAAAATGAAATCTGATTGGGCAATTCATTTAGTCTTAGGTCTACTGAAGGCCATTGCAACAGGAATAAACAGTCCTTACGAAGACACCCCATCAAAAACTGGTTCTAAGATTTAATGTTAAGGTTTACTGTTACGCGCCATTTTTCACCTGGCTTCAATTTGCACGCCGCACGCATAAAATCGGAATTAGTGGTTTCTATCAATATGGACGCAATTAGTGCACACGCATAGTAAACAAGACCAACGCTTGATTATTACGCAATTTTCATATGTGAAATGGCAACAATAGACGATTGCGGGATTAGTCAGGTTGTCCAATGTGATCACCATCACAAACAAAGGATCATCTCATCTTATCCTCCTTCCATAAAAAGGATAAAAAAAATTGTGCTTCTTTTGGTGAGTAAGGGAACAATAAATGGTATTTATACAATAATGGACAGTAGTATGTAGGTAGAATAATAATAAATAAAATAATAACAATAACAATAAATAGCGGCATCTGATTGGTCAAATAAACACTGTGCCGTGAAAAAGTAAATTCCCGAAGATGACGTCAACTTTAAGCAGTGTGAAAGCTAGCGAGCATTTTTGGAAGAGGGGTATTTTGCAGGCTTGTAAATCATGACTGAGTAGGCCTAGAGGGTTATTTAATACATCAATCTGCTGCTTAAGACTTGAATATTCAGAAACTCAACCAAAAAGTGATAAGTGCTGGCATGCTTTAACAAACAATTGTACCCCTTCCCATAACCTCAACATGTGGGTAATATAGATCCTCAGTCTACAGAGATATCAGTTGGCTCACCTAAGTCAGATATAAAGCTAAAGTCAGACACTGCTGGACTGTCGGAGATCTGGGTGACTGACATTCTGTCATAAAATATCTTAATCTGTAGAAGATTCTCCTGAATAGGGACAGCTATAGAGTCATACAACTCGTAGTACTGTCTCAGCACTGCAAATAGCTCGGGTCTCTCACTCTCCACTTCTATCTTTAGATCTGGCTGGAAACAGAAATAATTCAACTCTCAAGGTGATTAACAAAGGCTCAAGCGGAAAAATATATGTAGAAAAAAATAGGGTTGATTGTTCCCGAAAATATTGCGATATTGAAACAGTAAAGCAAATTTTTGTTGGCCATCACTTTTTTATGTTTTTTGTTGTTAGATGGCAATAGGTGAGAGTCCCATGCATTCAAGTCCATCACACAGGTACCACTACAAAAAACTCTCACGCCTCTCACCCCTCATTGACTTTGAAAATTGTTTTAGTAACATAAAAATTCTCAAAAATTAACTCTTTATTTATCAAAAAGTTTTAAAAAATAAATAAATGAAATGGATTTTAGATGAAATCCTACAATTTTGGATTTGATCTAGAGTGGAAAATTGAAAGAATTCTTTATGGATTTATCCTCTCTTTCTTATAATAATCTTCAGTGTGGAAGAGTTGAGACGTTGACTTACTTACCATGTATGTCGGAGCAGGCCATACAGTAGATGAAGGAGTCAAGTCATAAACGCTACTTCTGCAAGTATTTAGTTAATAGTTAGTAAATTGCTGTGTGACTGCAGGTTTCCTTGTACTTCACTAATATACAGTTAGCAATAACGCTTTTTTTCATACAAAAAAATTAAATTTTGTTGACAAATAATCAGTGACGCTGATGCCTCACAATTGAATATGAAACAAATCCATCCGCAATGTTTTTAAAGAGAATTGAAAAAATTTGGTGACAGAATAAAAGCAGATACTGAAATGTAGACCTGAATATAGCCTTAGTACTAATGTAATAATAATAAACCAACTTGCAGGGCTCTTTGCACTCCTCACAACCAATGCTTCCGCTTGTAAATAGGTCAGTAGCTTCTTCAAAACACACTAAAACAAGAAAATGAGACAAAGTAAAAAAAAAATTAAATTTTCTCCAAGTTTTACTTGCATTGCAAAACATTAAAACAAAACATTTTTGTATTCGAAAACAAATTGGTTTTAAAATGCATAAAACAAATTGAAACTGGATACTTATACGAAATCAAAACTCACCACTGTTATCTCCAGTCTGCTGACATGGTCGTACGTCTGTTTCAAAAAAACTAACATTGTACGGGATTTCAGGAACGTAACAGCCGCAGTTACTGATAACCTAATAAGAAATAACGTGGCTTGTGGTGAAGCTTCAAGTGTACACAACTCCAATTACTGTAGTGCAGCAATGAAAAAGTGGCTTGGAACTGAGTAAAAATTAAAAAAAATGATGATGAGCCAGCTTTCGGTTGTATAAAATTTCCAGCTTATGCAACAATAAAGAGAGATGTAGCAAACCTGGCGTTGAAAACACGACTTTTGGCAAGCAGCTTTGCTGTAAGAATAGCCATATTGAAAGCTGTATATCGTTGTCGGGCCGTCATCACTAGAACTGAGACAATCCCCATACCGTCCATTAATTTTTGAGAACTCTGTCTACAAACAATAATGCAGCATTTTATGAAGGAAACAGTATAAAAGGAATATTTGACAGTTGATTAATTTTCAGTTCAGTAGGAGTTGTTTTATCTCGGTTGCTTTTCAAGTATCAAGTTCTCATGCATGTAAGGAAACGCATGAGAAAACACCCGGAGAAACAACTCCAACATCACAAATCTCCAACTAGCATACCTTTTTTAAGGCTAGGTTTGTTAGAGTGTTTGGGGGGACAGTTATACCTCCATCCTCAGGAAAAGGCATTTCAAAAGGATCATGGACTATGACTTTAAGCCCTGACGCTTCAGTGAGGAATGGTACATATTCGTACTGTTCGATGTTGATAAACAACCAAAGGCCTGTGTGTAGAGAGAAACAGATGGTAATTGCATGACCGTCTATTGGCTCTTAGTGTTGTGCTAAGCTCACTGATTCCCATTATCTCTTTACACTGGCCAGCATATCTGCTATCTATGGTCACACCAGATCACAAAGTATTTCCACCAAGAATAAAGTATAACAAGCTTGCCAGTTGTGGCAGCGTAATATAACTTTGATCAAATTGGGATGTAGCCGTTTATCGGAGTTGCCATGATTAGTGACCCCTACAAGGTCACTAGCTAGTAGCCATGAGAGTGTAACTTTACACAGTTTTCGGTATGAAAATTGCAAATCGCCAAAAAACCAATGAGTTGTCTTCTCATTAGAAAAGACGACAACCAAAGGGCATAAAAATACGGATGAAGTTTTTTTGACATCAACAGCAATAATATCATAATATTGTTTAAATTTCAAAAGTGCAGTACCTGGTGAAGAATTTTATACATAAACCGCAGTGCTTACTAAAACGTTTATCCAGGTTTATCCCTATTAATTTGTGGAAGTCGCGATGAGAGTACATATCTAGTACTAGTCTGTCTCAGACAAGCTTTGTTTTTGCGGGAGTTGTCCACCCGCGCGGAGCTGAGCGAAACAAAGCTTGTCAACTTATGGCAAAACAGCTCGACAAGCTCGATTCAGGAAGGTGAAGTTGTTTGATCAATTAACACCAAAACCTGTATTCAGCACCCGCATTAAGCGCAGATTGTTGGTGCTGAGGCAAAAAGGTCCTTGACCCCAGCTGCAACAGATACTTTCACACAACGGCTTTATTCAACGCCCTCTTTGCAGAGTTAGGTTCCACAGGTGTTGAGTCATGGTCAGTCAACCGCATGGGTGCTGGCCATGGATGAAATGTGCCAGGATTGCCAGCTGCGCTACATAATAGAAATTTTGTGACGAGCCAAATGTAGCCGTTTGTGGGAACCGCCATACTGCTCCAAAATTTTCAAGACCACTTGGATCTCGTAATAAATATCGTTTTCTTATTAATTCTTACACGTTGATTTCACGCTGTGGGCATACTGCGCTAGTTTTGACGATTCAAGTATTGTTTCTTGCAATACCATATCCGCTTCGAGAAAAAAATTGAATATGCCAACGATAACATATATGCAATCTTTGGTATGTGGAAAACTCGTTTCACAATTTATTGATCTTACTCAGCTTCCGCTCCGAAACTAAAAAATTATAACATCGCCTCAATTGTCATAGTTACGATTATTTTGCGAGCTGCTATAGTAGTTTATGTTTCCGCTCTGAACAACCAATTCAATATGGACGCCATGGCTGACTTCCCATTGGTCAAAATTGGCTACACCCCGTTCGGGTTTCTGGCAATCCTGGTATATTTCATCCATTGTGCTGGCTATTTTGAGTTGACAGATTTGTCCAATCAGATGAGGACAAAATGACCAATTGAAAGTCTGTATTCAGGTAATCCAGCCAAGAAAACGCAACTCCTTACTAGTATGCAGGAAAACTGAAACTGAAGAGGTTCGCTGAGAGCACAACAGTTGTTTTTCAGTAGTTTTCTTTCACTATTGCCCCACCCACGGGTTGCTTAAAAAGGGGAACACAAGAAGTTTAGGGTATTCGGGGGGTATTCACAGCAGTTTTTGAGCTATTGGTATTAAGGAATTTGCCAAAGTAGCTCTAGCTATGGAAACATACATGCTTTTTCTTACTAATTTCAAAAAAATTGAGGCGGAAAAATGAATTAAATTTTTAAGTAAAATTAAAAACCTATTGAATCAAAGTTTTTTCAGGAGTTGCCTTCTTTTAACAAATAAATACAGCGATCCGAAGTGATTCGTTGTCTGCACTACTTCCGGAGACATTGCTAATAGCGTCCTTAGTAATTGCAAAGAGGGTATACCCTCTTTGGTAATTGTATAGGCAGTTGTAAACATCTGATGATGACGGTCTCGGTTTTTAGGTGTTATCAAGTCAAAACAGGTTACACACACAGGGTGTGGTTAACCTCACAAACTTGTCACATGCTGTTGGCATACTACCACTTTATTGTAACAAATTCCATTATCAGGTGCTAAGCAGCAGGTATTAGTAGTAGAAGCAGCTGCAGGCAGTATCCAGGCAGTATCATCAGCCAGACCAGTGTTGTTGGTAGATATCATCATCTGTCAGTCACTCATGTAGAGTTGACATATTGTACAGGATTTCGTGTCTGGGTGGTAGCCACCTGTACACTCTCCCGATATGCTCTGTTTCGACCCTAAGTCAGCGCTCAATAATGTGCTTATTATTGTTCACAGTGCGTACATTGGCTTGTGCAGTTTTGGGTGCGGCAGAATCTGATTGCTGGCAGTTTACAATAATTATCTAGTAATTATTGGCTGCGTCCGAACATGTCTATGTCCGACAATAATTGCGCTGTAATTATTGTTTAGTTTATAGTTTGTTGCGAACTGTTGCTATTGACAATACTCGTGCTGAGTGATTGTCTAGTTTATAGTTTGTTTCGAACTGTTGCCGCCGACAATAATTGTGCTGGAATTATTTGAAGTCGAATCTGACTCAGTCAAGACCGACGATAATAATTGCACTATAATTATTGCTTCCTAACTTGTGTTGGATTCCCCGAATCCGAATTTAGCATGAGCCGAACTATTAGGGCACTAAGCGTTGTGTCGTATTTCTTACCTCAGGTGAGGGAACACGCAGTGATAGGGCGAACCGTTCTCACTTTCCACCTAGCTTCGTGCTTGCCAATAGTCGACCAGGTCAGCGCTTGTAGTTATGTTGCTTCTAGTGGTGCTTGCTTCTTGAGAGAAAAAATCTTCTGAGAGCCAGGCTAACTCTGATTTTTATTATCACAACACAGATATTTATACAGGGAAGGCGGGTACAAGTTACTTAACCACGCCTGAGAAAATCTTGGGGCAAGCCACGCCTTGCCCTTACATTAGCACCAAAATGCATTTATATAATTATTTCGTGGAAAAAGTATAACAGAAAATAGTAATAATTATTATTTGGGCACATCATAGAACTGTTCTAGGTAGACACCGTAGCAATAGAACTGGGACAAACATAGACAAACATAAGTGAGTACATATTGAGATCGTACGTAGACAGTGAGTTAATGTCTCAGACAATTGCGTAGACAAAGAGAACAAAGGGTGAGATGATATTGAGTCAAAAGCTTAGACTAAGTATGAGTAGATAATAAACGTTCGACGAGTACTGGCGTCCCTCACAATATTATAGTGACGTGATAACATGTTCCTGCAAAACTGTAGAGACCAAATGAATGACCCACATGGACTCAGACTTGTTGCCTCATACATAATTTGGTTAATAATTACTGCAACAATACTGAAGTTGGGGTGACACCATTTTCAAAGTATGCTTATCAGTAATTTATCTTGTTGGTACATCCGTAATATTATAGCTTGCTATTGCAGACAATGAAACTGGCAAATTCAACTTCCTTAGTTTTTTTTCAATTCACATTCATTTTTTACTTACTTAATAAACTTGGCAAAATATACTATTTTATCTCAGATAGTGCAAAGCATCATTAACTAAATGCAAAACATTCTAGTAAGATGTTCTTTGATTAGTAAATGAAAATTTATGTCTTGTGGTAGCAAAAAAGTAAGAAAATTAAAAAATTAAATGCAACATTGCACATGTATACATATGTATGTATATATTAGAAATGAAACCACAAGCACCCAGGTAGCACAAACATAAAATAAAAACAAAAAAGTACATTTACCGGATATAAACATTAAAAATTAAAACATAGGTGCCAGGTAGCACAAAGGTAACAACATGAAGAAAAAAGAGTGAGATACACATTAAGTGTATAGGAGAAGAAAACATTTTAACCAGGTAGCAAAAAGTAATGACAATAAAAATAAAAAACCGGTAGTACACTTGCATTAAAAATAAAAAAGACTTCTTAAGCAGATGTTTTCTCTTCTCCACATCTACTGATGGCTTTACTGCAACTCTGCTGACATGCTTTCCTTTGCACTAAAATAACAAAAAAATATAAGAAAACGGCAGAAAAATTCAATTGCCCGATGTGGAGGTGAATGTGCTAAATTTGTGTCATTGCCAACTTTATTATGCATAAAAAGACCCGTAGAAAGATTTATTGAATAAATTATAGCAGTAGCAGAACTAAGAAACTTTGGTCACCTTAGGAGTAGATGAGCCTGTAATAGGTTGCTCAGCCAATGTCAAAAAGGGTCCAATTTGAGTTCGTAAACTATTTTCTGGCTCCATAATTATTTCAAGTCAAAAATCTTTTACAGACTTGGACCACATGTTCTTCATCTTTGCCATACCATCAAAATCTGAAATGAATCATATATGCATTGTAACATTATTTCATAATATAGTGTTTGCTAAGTCATAAATGATTGATTTTGGCTCACACATTACCATGAATTACAGACAATAGAAACAAATAATCAGTTCATCAACAACTTTAGACCGAACACATTGGCAGCTGGAGTGTCATTTTCTCAATAAAGCCTGGTTCACATACATTTCGCAAGTGCTCGTGCGCCACGCACGCTGTACTGCGTAGTGATTGCGATCTATGAGAACCTTGACGTACGAACTCCTGAGTAAACGCAGCTCTCGTCGCACGAAGGCCCTCTTGGGGCTGTGTCCTGCGCATTCGTACGATGTTGTTGTGCTCTGCGTTCTATTGCGATTCATGAGAGCAGCGACGTGCGTTGGGAAGGCATATATTATTACCTCCAATACCAAAGAACGGTCAAGGTCATACATTTTCAATATGGCCGCTGCAAGCATGAGTTTTGATACCATCGATGAATTAGTTTTTATGGATTTACGAAGTGTTGTATAACACTGCTGACAGCAGATATTAAAACGCGAAAACAACCAAATTAAATGCGTGGAAGGAAATTCCCACACATTTCAACACGACCCAGGAACAGTGCGAGCTAAGGCAAGCAGTAGTTTGTATTATATATATATATAGTAGTTATAATAATTATTATTATTTATATAATAAATATGTTTATTATTATCATAATTTATATATATTAATTATTATCATTAAATAAAAAAAATAATTATATTTTTTATATTATTATTATTAACTGATGAAATAATATTCTTGATTTGTTATAACATATACATTTCGTTAGAGTTTTGTTGATAAAATTATGTTTCAATATGATTATATGGTAGCAGTCAGAGTAAGTCAGTCGAGTGGTGTAAAAATTACATTGATGATGATTATTTATTATTATTTATTTAAGGTAGAGCTGTGAAAAAAATTAGTTGTTCTCCAGTCATCCATCCATGACTTGAATTCACAGCAGCAGCATAGGGAGTAGGAGAAAAAAATTATATGGTTGAGTTTTCCTGTTCTGTATTCTATTATTATTAAAAGTTTAACTGCGATACCCGTAGTATATTTATATGTAAATTAAATTAATAATATTATTTATTCATGTTAGTATTTTAGAAGAACGATATACATGAATATCTGATATTTTATGCTTGGTAATCCTAGACTACTCATTTGTAGTTGGTAAATATTTACATTTATAGTCATATTTTAATCTTAATGTAACATATACGAGTAGCCTCTGTACTTAGTCAAAAAGATATTTGTAAAATGGGGCTAGCTGACAGACTCGTTGAAGAAATTACAAAGTATGAAATTGAACTTAGAAAGCTTTCAAATTCCAGCAAATTTGTCATGAAAAGAATTAAAAAAAATTGCTCCTCATTTTGATACTACTTTTTATGAAGGCTACAGTAGAACTATGTTGATGATTATGCACTAGCTCCATTGTGATGGATAATAATACACACACACTGTTGCTGCTTATATTTCATTGAGTTTCACTCATCTCAAATGACCCATCCATCTCTTTTTGTACCTACAGGTATAAGACAGTCTGCTCGCGTGTTGGGAGATACCTGAAGCAGGCAAGGCCCTCTGGGAGTGGCACTGATGATTTTACACCAGCGCCAGAATTTGTGGGACTTGCTTGGTTGTTTAAACATATAAAGCATCGAACGACAGTTTCCTCGATGCCCCGGATGAGGACTCCCGAGTCACAGATATCAACCCTATCAGAGCTGGATGAATCTTCCATGCTCAGTCCACGTGATTGTAAGTAAAAAAAATAGTAATAAAATTGTCAGCAATTGTCTTCAGTGATGATAAAACTGCTTGTAATATAACTAGATTAATCTATGGGCATTTATTTTATTTTCAGCCCAGGATGATGCCTCTCTTATTGACTATGCTGTACGGTCTCCAGCTGAAACCCCACCTCCTTCTAGCACTCCTTCGACTACCCAACAGGAACCTGTCACAGGTATCACTTGCAGATTTTTTTTGTAGCACATTTCAATTTGTACAGCTGAATTGTAAATCCGGGGTTTTACGGCAACATTTTAACCAATATGAACAATTCTGTCTGCAGGCAGCAGTGTCCGCCGGCCATGGTCGAAGAAACGAAAACTTTCCAATACACAAAGCAGCACCGCACCAATCGACGAAGTCGAGAAGGCTATTTTAGCTAAATTGACAGAGGAGCCTGATGACGACACAATGTTATTTTTAAGGAGCCTGGCACCAAAGATGAAGGAGCTACCAAGTTCAGTACAATTTGATCTGCGTCTAGAAATTATGCAGTTGGTGTCGAGATATGCAAGGCAGCATGTTGCACAAAATACAATGCCGTCATCTCAAATGAACTCTTCCTTTCTGCCACCACCTCAACCATCTACAAGTGGAAGTGCAGTGCAGCAGAGTTGGCTGCCTCAATACGAACAGCTCTAATATTATTACTACTCATTATTACCCATTATTACTACTTACTAAATCTCGTCCATTTCTTTACACAAATACTCATAGTTTACCTCATTTCTTTTCCACTGCCATTTCAGACAATCTTAATAATTCTATTCTCAAATACTCATAGTTCACCTCATAATTTTCACTACTATTTTACAGATACTTGTAGTTCATACATATATATGTTTTCCTCATTCATTTTGAGTTGAAACAATAAAAACATTCTTTACAGATAGTACATGTTTATTAGCATGAAAAGATTGATTACTATGTACTATCTATAGCAAAATAATCAAGAACATTGTACTGAAGGACACGGCCAGGGTCTGTGACATGTGCAAGCTGCCATTCAACAGATCCACTAGCAGAATTCACATATTCACACAGTCTATCCCGGATGGCTTTTGCGGAATTAAGACTGCCCCGATTGCTCTGATTACAAATCATGGTTAGTCCATCCATCCTGTGGTCTTGCCTCCAGCCGCCTTCTACTACATCTCCTGAGCTTGAATAGCTATCAGCAAAACCAGTGGGGACGTACTTGTCATTGTCGGTCAGCAGCAGGTAGTTATGCAGAACCACACATGCTTGCACAATCAAATCTACCAGACCTAGTTTAGCATTAATTGGCGTGCGAAAAATGCGCCATTTGCTACTAAGAATGCCAAATGCATTTTCTATGGTCTGTCTGGCTCTTGACAACCTGTAGTTGAATATCCGTAGCTGTAGGTTCAGGTTTTTTCCTGGGTACGGCTTCATTAACCAGTTTTTTAGTGGAAAAATTTCATCTCCGACTAGGTAAAATGGCAGGTGAAAATCGCTCACAGAGCGAGTAGCAGGAAGGGATGCTTTGCCAGTCTCAAGCAGTACATACATATCACTGCGGCCAAAAACAGCAGCGTCGTTGTCACGACCATATGCCCCAATGTCTACCCAAATAAATCGATAGCGTGCATCACACACAGCCATAAGGTTTGTTGAATGAAAACCTTTGTAGTTGTGAAAATCAGATCCTCCGAATTGAGGGCATTGAATCATGATATGTTTTCCATCCAGCGCACCAACAACATTAGGTAAGTCCCATTCATCGAGAAATTGGTCAGCAACTTCTTTCCACTGTTCTGGAGTTGATGGCATCTTGAGGTATGTGTCCTTCAAAACTTTCCATATCGCAGCAAACCCTTCTCTAAGCACAGAACTGACGGTTGACCGGCCGATACGGAAGTTGAAGGATGAAGATGCCTATCACAAAATAAAACAAGAGTGTATTTGCATTACCGGTAACAACCGCATGCATCATGATGTGCTATGTTATTCAAATTATGAAGCAAGCAGGCTTTACATGCATATGATGGTGGCATGTTACACACCAGTTACACACCTGAGATTTACCAGTAGCAATGTAGCGAAGGGTGATAGCAAGCCGCTCACGAGCGCTTATGGGAACTCTGTTCCAGCATCGCTTCGTCAGATGCGGTTTGGTTAGGGTGTGTAGATGCTCAAATCTCTCCGGTGACATGCGCATATATCTGAAGAGATAGAATGATTACCATTGACAGTAACCGCACATAACAGACTAGGCACATTTCATGGATTACACGTGGTGGAGTCGTGCATTTACCCAATGTTTTTTTTTTTTCGAATCTATTAGCGTTGGATAAAAACCAGTAAAAAGTATTTATTTCCATGTCATCATTTAATAAAAATGAGGAAATCAATGAAATAAATTTTCACACTTTGTTTGTACGTAATAAATAAATTTTATTATATGATAACATTAATAAATAATTAATTATTTGTTAATGTTATCAGTTAATAAAAAAGTGAGGAAATCAATGAAATAAATTTTTACACTTTATTTGCATCTACTAGTGTCGGGTAAATATTAATAAAAATTGTTTATTTCAACGTACAAATAAAGTGTGAAAATTTATTTCATTGATTTCTTCATTTTTATTAAATGATAAAATTAATAAATAATTAATTATTTATTGCACCTTTTTTCCCTCTCTTGAATTAATTAATTTTTCATGTCTTTGTAATTTAATTTTTTACACAACACTACTAGTACCTACATTATCATAGCACCTTCCCTAGAAGCTATCCTAATAACATTATTGCAAATAATTAACTACCACTCAACCACCACACTCACCGTACCTGTAGTACCACTCTCTGTCCTTGGTCTGCAGAACCATGATGAGAGAAGCATAATGACCATCCCTATGTCTGGTCCTCAATACTGGCCTCACCCACCATCTTCTTTGCTTTGTGGTTTTCCGACGAGCCATTTGTTGCTGTCTGTGCTGCCTACGCTTTGCTCGGAGTCTCAACAGCCAAAGTATGGCCAGTTGTTTTCTTGCAGAAAGCATGTATTTTTGTACAGCAGATGAAACAATGAAATGAAAACGACCATGTGCCGTATCAATCGGTTTCCTGGCAACAACGCATGCGCCTACGCCTAAAGAAAATTAATTCCGATTCATGTGAACCAATGCTGCTCGCATGCAATCGTGGGAGCGCAACTCTCGTACGTTGACACAAGAGCGCTTGCGAAATGTATGTGAACCAGCCTTAAGTGCTTCAATAATATGTTTCCATAGTTGTAAATAAAGAAGATACTTTAACATTATATAATATGAACAACATTTAGTATATTTACTCATGTAACTTCTGCAATCTGCTTGTATACTTGAACAAGCCTAAATAAAAATTTGGCTCCAGTTTTAAGTTTTTGCTAAATTGGCAGCTATAACCTTATTGCATTATTACTTGTTTGCGGTAACAAACAGACCCTAGCATCCATTACAATTTCTATCTACTGTCACCATCAGCGATGACCCTCTGACAAAGAACTAAGAATGTAGCTGTAATATTTCTATGATGGCATATTATTATTATACACTAATAACAACGTTACAACCTACACTGGGCACTGTTTTTTAAAATATGTTTATCAATCTTATCTACTTTGCAACATTTGTATCTCTTTAACTACGGGACACAACGAGTAAATAATAATAATAATTGATTGAAGGAATACAAAAAACAAAGGAAAAAAAAGTTCAAGCATGCTAATAATAATAATAATAATAGTACAGTGAAGAACCTGAAAACTACTATTGTATAACAATTATTATTATTAATCATCACAAATAATGTTATTAATGATATTCTTGTTAAATCACTCACTAGGTATAAGATAGAAGCTCCAGCACAACCACCACACACTGTGGTCACTCCAAAAGCGTCTTCCTAGCTTTCTGATCCCTTCAGCTATTTACAATCCCTTAGCTATACCCTTAACCTTCACTAATCCAATAACTACATAATGCACGATTATAACATGCCCTTTTTTTTCCAACTAGCAATATACACAAGACACAAGATCAACAGTTACAGCTAGCTTCAGAGGTGAAACATCCACATAAGCATACTTCAAACTATGCACTTTGGTTAGGGGCAGAGACAGTATCCACACCGGCAAGGTGTAAAGTTAGGTAGAACAGATACATACCTCACCTGCGTCATAACTCCCACTGGCCATTCACCACAAAGACTCAATCTCACCAGGATCGCTATCGTCCGTATCGCCACAACGGTCAAACCAATCTCGCACCACACCCGAGGGTTTTCCACCATCATCATTTGGTTTTAGTTCCCGACCACACAATTGGCCTTCACCTCCACCTGGCTTTGGATCTGAGTCACACAGTTGACTCTCACCTCCACCTCCATTTGGCTTTGGTTCCGGACCACACAATTGGCCTTCACCTCCACCTGGCTTTGGATCTGAGTCACACAATTGACTCTCACCTCCACCTCCATTTGGCTTTGGTTCTGGACCACACAATTGGCCTTCACCTTCACCTGGCTTCGGATCCGAGTCACACAATTGACTCTCACCTCCACCTATCACAGTCTCATCTGGTTTTGGTTCCGGACCACACAGTTGGCCTTCACCTCCACCTGGCTTTGGATCCGAGTCACACAATTGACTCTCACCTCCACCTATCACAGTCTCACCTAAGTGAGTAGCACTATCTCCCTCACCGGAGTGAGTATCGCAATCCATGTTCTCACCGGAGTGAGGCCTCTGAACAGCCTGGGAGGCGAGCTGTTGCCGGGTCACAAGTGACTGCTCAGCAACTACCTCCTGGCTTTCCTCCGCAGGAGCCGAAGCTTCCGCAGGCCTAACAGACAAGTCCCTCTGGGCTGAGACCAGCTCCTCAGAGTGGGTAGGTCTGTTAGGAGCTTTAAGGGTGCCGTGAGCTCTGCTAGCTCTGACACCACTTGCAGCTTGGGCCACAGGAGCAAACCTTACATGACCTATGTGAACCTCACTCATTTCACTAGCACAACTCTCTTCACTACTGCAGCTGCTACCTCGATGACTATACCTATCAGTATGTTTATACCTTTTATAACGGCAGTCCTGGGAAGTATGACCAATACCATCACAAATCCAGCAGTGTACAGCTGGGCAAAACCTAATTTGGTGATCATCTCTGCCACAGCAAAAACACGCTTTAGCATCATGGAAAGCCAAATAACCTCTGCACTTACTCCCATTATTTCTTCTATCACTTTCAACCCTACTCTTACTAGAGTCTTTTCTGCGCCATGCAGGCATGAACCTTTCATTGTTAGAATGCCTAGTAGACCTAGCAGACCCATAATCATCACAGCTGTGGCCAGCTTCACCTTTCATCTTTCCTACATATTTCTCAGCATATCTACAATATTTCGCAGCAGATTGACCATTGCAAATGCTACGTACCTTCAAACTACTGTAACACTCACCACCATGCATGTTCTCTTTCATATCAGATACCTGGGCGGAGTTTAGCTGCTTTGCCTTACCCCGCTCCATGGCGTTCTCTGAATCTCGAGCCAATTTTCTTGCCCTCAGATTGTCAGTCAGCCCTTTCCAGTTCAAATGACCCTGTTGCATCAGCTGAATACGCAGTGAAGATTCTCTCAAACCATTCACAGCTATAGCTAATGCAAACTCCAGCCTAACATTATCATCATTCCCAAAACCTAATGTCCTACTAAGTTTTTCAACACGTAGCAGATAATCAATTTCATTCTCCCCCACAGCCTGATTAGCAGTGACAAACTTGTATGTTTTCACATAAACTGCTTCCTCGAAACCATAAACATTTTTCAAATGAGCCATTGCTTGTTCATAACTACTTGCCTCACTTCTCATATCAAATCCAAAAGACTCTAGGACATCTCTACCTCCTTGACCAATGGCATGCAATAAAGCCAACAATTTCATTCTCCCCTTGAAAACATCTTGTTTTCTCCGATTTACTGTTTCCTTCCCTAGTTTAAAGGTAACCATTTCCACACTAAGCTCAAATTCATCTAACCATGCCTTCCATGAACCATAAGTGTCATCAGGATTGATAACTAACTTAGGAAAATCATTAAAATCAAATCCCAAGGCCATATTTCACTGACCTGAAGTGTTCGGCAACACTGACCTCAAAAACTGGTAGAGTAGATGCCAACTTCTTCACAAATCTTATTGACTGAATCTTTCAACAACAACAATTGTAATGCACCACCACAAACAAATAACAAACACTCACCTTCACCACCACCAACTGGCACCAGTCCTATAACAACGGCGTTAATAAATCCACACCGACCTTCACTATCACCACAAACCCTTCAATACTCCTTTCACAAGATGACGAACACAATAGTATTAGACAACAATTCTCCTTTCCTTTTGCCTACGACGCCATGTTAAATCACTCACTAGGTATAAGATAGAAGCTCCAGCACAACCACCACACACTGTGGTCACTCCAAAAGCGTCTTCCTAGCTTTCTGATCCCTTCAGCTATTTACAATCCTTTAGCTATACCCTTAACCTTCACTAATCCAATAACTACATAATGCACGATTATAACAATTCTCAATACTAAACATTGAAAAATATTAATTATGATTTAATAATGAATTGATAATGGTGATAATAAATAATTATGTTGTTGTTGTTGTTGTTGTTGTTGTTGTTAAGCATCATAAACTACTTATTATTTATTAATTATTATTATAACTGATAATAATTACTTATAGTTACTACTATTATCAGTAATAGCAACTCCTACTGCAACATGACCAGCAACAGCATCATAAAAATAATTATTATAATATAAAAAATAAGAATATTAATTAATGAATAAATAAAATCTAATAATAATAAATAATTATTAATTATTATTATTATTATTGACGACAGCGTGTGCGTGCATAATCCATAAAATATAGGCCATTTAACACAAAATGGAATGCAGCAATGGTGTTCATAAGTAATCTAGTTTGTGGGAAAACTCACAATTAGTCGTTGCAAAGACAACAGATAGTTGAAATAATATAATTACACGAGATGACCACCATATCACATTCAACTCAAAACCGGGATGTCTCCGGAAACACTTAGCGCAAGAATATTTAGTGCAATTGCGCGGGCATTAGAATAACGTCCCGAAAGCAACAATATTACTGAGCGCTCAACTATATTTGACATGGCAGCTCCCATGGCAACCTTAATCTTGTCTATATTTCATTTTTTCAGCTAAAATATTTGAGGTAGGTGCAGAACTGCCTATTTTGCGGCGCAGCCCATGTTAATTTCCTATCTAACTAACAAAAATCGTCTACCTTTTGTCCCCAAGAGTATTATCGTAATAAATCGCCAGTCCTGCACCTAACTAAATGAAATATTTAGTGTTTTTATTTTTGAATTTTCAGATTGTATATAAAAAGTGCCAATTGAGAAGATATTAAATTTTACAAAATTTCTTGTGTTTTCCACACTGCTCTTTGCCACCGGTATGCTCATCAAATCTTAATAATCTGTGTATTACATTCATGCTAAATATGGTGTTTTTACAGTGACCAGGGCCACTGCTATTGTGAGGGACGCCAGTACTTGTCGAACATTTATTATTACCTACTCATACTTAGTCTAAGCCTTTGACTCAATATCATCTCACCTTTGTTCTCTTTGTCTACGCAATTGTCTGAGATATTAACTCACTGTCTACGTACGATCTCAATATGTACTCACTTATGTTTGTCTATGTTTGTCCCAGTTCTATTGCTACGGTGTCTATCTAGAAGTTCTATGATGATTATGATGTGCCCAAATAATAATTATTACTATTTCCTGTTTATACTTTTTCCACGAAATAATTATATAAATGCATTTTGGTGCTAATGTAAGGACAAGGCGTGGCTTGCTCCAAGATTTTCTCAGGCGTGGCTAAGTAACTTTTACCCGCCTTTCCTGTATAAATATCTGTGTTGTTATAATAAAAATCAGAGTTAGCCTGGCTCTCAGAAGATTCTCTGTCTCAAGAAGCAAGCACAGCTAGAAGCAACATAACTACAAGCGCTGACCTGGTCGACTATTGGCAAGCACGAAGCTAGGTGGAAAGTGAGAACGGTTCGCCCTATCACTGCGTGTTCCCTCACCTGCGGTGAGAAATACGACACAACGCTTAGTGCCCTAATAGTTCGGCTCATGCTAAATTCGGATTCGGGGAATCCAACACAAGTTAGGAAGCAATAATTATAGTGCAATTATTATCGTCGGTCTTGACTGAGTCGGATTCGACTTCCAATAATTCCAGCACAATTATTGTCGGTGGCAACAGTTCGAAACAAACTATAAACTAGACAATTGTTGACCTTGAGGCTATAAAACGTTATTATATTATTATCTTTGAGACTATATTATCGCATCCGGATGTACGACGGACCATGGCCATGGCAATCAACTGAATCAGCACATACACACTCATCAATATCTGCAGCATCTGGTGAGTTAACCTACATATTCACTTCATGGTGTCAGAAGATTGAACCTATGAGACATGGAGCGACTTTAAGCACCTGAGGCATTGAAAGATGGCAATCTATCAGAAGGATGGAGGAGGTTTAAGAGGGAGTTTGAACAATTCCTAGAAGCAATTGAGAAGACAGTGGCTGATGATAAAGTGAAGGTGAGCATCCTACTGAGAGTCATTGGTGAAAGGGGAAATGATATTTATGAGAACTTCAAGCTTACAGGGAAGATAAGCTGAAATTTGATAAAGTACTAGAAGAATTTGACAAGTTTTGTCACCCACAGGATGAGGTTTTTATATCAAGGCACAGGCTGTTGTGCATGAGACAAGGGGGGCTCCCCATTGAAGAGTATGAGATCAAGCTGAGGACACAGGCGAGGAAATGTGGATTCGGTGATCTTACAGATGATTTGACATGTCATGCATTTGTCGAAGGAGTGGATGACAAGAAGTTGAGAGATAAGCTTCTTATGAAGGCAATAGAAGGAGGATTGAATCTGACCACAGCAATTAAGGTAGGCAGGGAATTTTCAGCAGACTCAGAACACATGAAAGAAGTTGGAAAGGAGTTGGTAGAAGGTGTTAACAAGCTGTATGTCAGAGGAACATCGACAACAAACAACAAACCGAGCTATCAAGATGATCCAGGAAACAAAGCCGAGTTTCAAGAGTGCAATTATTGTGGCCGAAATCACAAGAAGGGAGCTTCAAATTGCCCAGCATGGGGCAAGAAATGCACGTACTGTGAGAGAATGAACCACTTTGAGAAGAGATGCCATAAGAAAGTGAAAGACGCCAAGTCTGGAGCTGGATGCATGGCACTGCATGAAGAGCATGGATCTGGTTATGATGATCTCCTAGCAATCACAGTTCGGAAAGATGGCAGAAAATTACTTACTGATCTGAGAATACGAGACACCGGACGCATGATGCAATGTCAGTTGGATACAGCTGCAGCTCGCAACATCATAACAAAGGCAGACTATATGAGGGTTGGGAAGCCTGAGTTAAAGCCCAGTGGTGTCACTCTGGTTACTTCCGATGGATCTGAGATAAGGAGTCAAGGAAAGATCTTGTTACTATTTGAGGAGCTGACAGAACCCATTGAATTCGAGGTGGTAGATCCCAAATCCAGACAAAGCCCGATCATAGGACTTGAGACATGTCTCCAAATGGGCTTCATCCAAACAGCAGCAGAGGTCAAAGCAGTCCAGCAGAAGATAGATAAGGCATGGATACTAGACCAGTATGATGAAGTATTCACCGGACTAGGTGAGATGCCCGGAGAATATGAAATACAGTTAGATAAATCTGTGAATCCAGTACAACACAGACCCCGCAGGACACCTGTCATGCTGAAGGCTGACATCATAGCCAAGATCAAAGAACTAGAGAAGGCTGAGATCATAACGAGAGTCGATGAGCCCACTGACTGGATATCTTCGCTGGTGGCATTTAGGAAGCCAAATGGGAAGATAAGACCATGTCTTGACCCAAAGGACCTAAACAGGGCTATTATACGCAATCACTACCCTATACCAATGTTAGAAGATGTGTTGCCGAAACTTACAAAGGCAAAGTGCTTTTCCCTATTGGACGCTAAATATGGATTCTTGCAGGTGAAATTGGCAGAGAAGTCAAGAAAACTAACCCCACCTTCTGGACTCCACTAGGACGTTATTGTTGGAATCGTCTTCCATTTGGTTTGAGCTCTGCGCCGGAGGAGTATCAGTGGAGACTACACATGGTGCTGACTGGATTAGAAGGCACAGAAGTGATTGCAGACGATATCCTGATATACGGTGTTGGAGAAACCACTGAAGAAGCTCGGGTGGACCATGATGCCAAGCTGATCAGACTTTTAGAGCGTCTCAAGGATAAAAGGGTCAAGATAAACAGAGACAAGATGAAACTTCATTTGTCAGAGATCAAATACATGGGGCATGTACTCACATCAGACGGGATCAAACCTGACCCAGCAAAGATACAGGGCCTACAAGACATGCCATACCCAAGAGACAAACAGGAAGTTAAGAGGTTTCTTGGGACAGTAAATTATTTAGCAAAGTTTATACCAAATCTCTCAGAGAAGGCTGAGATCCTAAGGGACATAGCCAAGGAATCAGCAGAATTCCACTTTGAGATCACTGAGCAGAAGACATGGAATCAGATCATAGAGGCGATCAGCGAAGATACTCTGTTAAGATATTATGACCCTACCAAGCCAGCGGTGATTGAATGTGATGCCAGCGTCAAAGGATTGGGAGCGGTACTAATGCAGGAAGGTAGACCCGTGAGCTTTGCATCTAGAACACTGACTGAGACAGAAGAGAAGTATCATCCATTGGAATTGGCGCGTCTAGCGGTCGTATTTGCATGCAACAAGTTTGACCAATATATATATGGAAAAAGGGACCTGACGGTACTGTCAGACCACAGGCCTCTGGAGACCATATTGGAGAAAGAAATGGAAAAGTCACCACTGAGATTACAAAAGATGCTACTGTCACTGCAGAGATATGGCATGGATCTCGAGTACCGACCTGGTCATGAACAAGTGGTAGCTGATATGCTCTCAAGAGCAGCTAAAAAGACTGGAGATACAACAGGTTATCAGGACACTAAGTCTGAGGTGTTTCTTGTGGGCCTGGATGAGTCTGATCCAACAGAATATACGGACATGTCCGATATGAGACTCAAGAAAATGAAAGAAGTGAGCTCTGAGGACTCATTATACCAACAGCTAATAAAGAATATCATAGGGGGATGGCCCAACAGACGAGACAGATGTCCGCATGATGTCCAAAACTACTGGACGTTTCAAGAGGAGTTAGCAGTTAAGGATGGATTGGTATATCGAGGCGCAAGTTTGGTAGTACCAACAAACATGGTGAGAGAGGTGTGTGAGGCCTTGCATCAGGCACATCAATCAGCAGAGACCATGCTAAGGAGAGCTCGAGACATCCTGTATTGGCCAGGGATGGTCGATGACCTTCAGAAAACAGCAGATGAGTGTCGGCCATGTCTACTGGACAAGCCAAAGAATCAGAAAGAGACCATCAGACTGCATGATTTCCCAAAGACAGCGTTTGCTAAAGTTGGCACTGACATAATGTACCATCAAGGAAAACGCATCTGATCATAGTGGACTACATGTCTGACTTTATAGAGGTTCTCAAGCTTGGTGATGAAACAGCAAACACTGTAATTGAAGCATGCAAATCAGTCTTTGCAAGACATGGAGTGCCTATCTGGCTGCAGACTGATAATGCTCCATACTATACCAGCTACGAGTTTAAAAGATTTACGGAAGAGTGGCAAATAAACCACCCGACTTCATCGCCCACACATCCACGCAGCAACGGGAAAGCAGAAGCAGCTGTGAAGACTGTCAAGCACATGTTTAAATCATCAAGCGATCCATGGAGATCCCTGATGGAATGGCGGGCATCCCCGAACCGGGATTTTAAGAGCCCATGTGAGCGACTGTATTCAAGGAAAATACGAACATTGGTACCTCAACCAAACGAGAGCTACGTACCAATAGAACACTCTGAAAAGGAGACAGCCCAGGCACGAGAGCACAGACAAAGACGGATGGCAACATCTTACAACAAACGCAGCAAAGACCTGAACCCATTAGTGCATGGACAACCAGTGCTGCTACAGACGGTTAATGATCGAGCCAGGAAATGGAGACCAGCTAGAGTATTGGAACCTCTCTCTGATAGATCTTATCTCATTGAAAACGATGCAGGGAATGTTGTACGGAGAAATCGAACAGCTATGCAAGCTTTACCGGCAGACTCAGAGCAGCAACAGGAATATGATCAGGCAAAGACCACCAGAACCCAGAGATCAGCTCGGTCTTCCATAGAACCTCATGTGGATCAGGAGAGCAAGCAGCAGTCACCGATGCAGCTGCCGAGAACGCCGAAGAAGACCAGGGCTGGACGGTCAGTAAGAGAACCCTCTTACTTGTCCGATTACGTACACTAGGACATACAGCTCAGTGGGCGGTCTCACCCTGAGACACATTCTCCCACCAGATTCGGGCCGGGACGGCCTTGTACATAGACAATCATTTATACAGCAATCACCACCCTATCATACAACCAATACTCAGACTTCTACATATCTACCAATACTCAAGCTACCTACACATATCTCAAAAAGAGCAACGGGATGTTGACCTTGAGGCTATAAAACGTTATTATATTATTATCTTTGAGACTATATTATCGCATCCGGATGTACGACGGACCATGGCCATGGCGATCAACTGAATCAGCACATACACACTCATCAATATCTGCAGCATCTGGTGAGTTAACCTACATATTCACTTCAACAATCACTCAGCACGAGTATTGTCGGTGGCAACAGTTCGAAACAAACTATAAACTAAACAATAATTACAGCGCAATTATTGTCGGACATGAACATGTTCGGCCGCAGCCAATAATTATCAGAATAATTATTGTAAACTGCCAACAATCAGATTCAGCCGCACCCAAAAACTGCACAAGCCAACGTACGCTCTGTAAACAATAATAACACATTATTGAGCGCTGACTTAGGGTCGAGACAGAGCATATCGGGAGAGTGTACAGGTGGCTACCACCCAGACACGAAATCCTGTACACTATTACAAATAATAATAATAACAATTATTATTAATTAATAAATTAATTATTTAATAAATAAATTATTATTATTATAATAATTATTTATTTATTAAATAATTAATTTATTAACTAATAATAATAATAATTATTATCATTATTTATAATAATAATAAATAAATGTAGTTTTGTTGTTGTTTTTTGTTTGTTTTTGTTGTTGCTGTAATTTTATTAAATGATGAGTTTTATTTAATAATCAATAGTAGTTATTATTATTATTATTATTATTATTCTTAATTAAATTGATATGATAATAAGTTAAATAAATAAGTAAATGTAATAAATAATAATAAAGATGATTATTATCATTATTGTTTATTATTATGATAATATTAATAAAAAGTTGTGATTTTATTAACAACAATAAATAATAATAATTATTATAATAATAATATTTATTATTTTATTCACTATTAGATTATTATAACTATACTATTAGTTTAATTATTATAATATATTAAATATAATAATCAATGTACAGGATTTCACTGTTGGTAGATAGCCTCAGCACCTGTACTGCTTCCCTTCACCAAGTGTTATCTCTGCTTGCGTGTTGGCACGAGCTATGACTATCCGCCTGACTCAGTCGCCAGTCATTACTGACTTATAGCTGAGCTGGCCAGTCCTGCTATCGCCCTCCACAGCTGAGGCCGAACAAATGTCAGGCAAGGCCGAACAGTCTGATGATTGTTCTGACTGGTGTCTACTAGTTTACAACTGTTGGCTATATCTTATAGCAAGCTATAATGGATATGTCCTTCAGAGGTTTTGTATAGTGCGCAATTGAAGTGTTTTGTTAAACAAAGTGACTTCTGAGAGTGTGCAGTGTAACTCTGATTTTATTGACTGAAACTTAGATATTTATAATGTGAGGCAAACAAAGGATATATAAAATACAAAAGGAGGTCACGCCCAGTACACAGGGATTGGGCGACTTGCTCTGTTAGCACCGCCTTGGATATAATAATAATAAAAGGCTCCACCCCTAAGTAATGATTGGTTGAGTGGCAATAGAACAGTTAATAGAACATAGTAGGTAAGCAAGTCTATGTAGAATAAGGTAAAATAGAACTACGTTGGGTAAGTCTATGGTTTGCTCGTGGTATCCTTCACACGCTCCGTCCCATTGGCGACACTGCCAATAAATAAATGGCCACGAGCGTAGTTATCAGTCCCTGGTTAATTCACGCTGTTCTTGTCGCATCTTATACTTCATGTCCTCGGTCTTTTGTAACAATTTATAGGCGTTTCTGGTTAGCCGATGTAGTTCTTGCTCATATTGGTCCAATCGCCTCAGTCTTTCTCTTTTCTTCCTTGCCTTTTCTTGTTCATCTTCTGACTGCAGGGCAGCTCGCCAGTGCGTTTGGTCCTTCTCTCGGTGAGCCGTCCTCTCGGGTGTCTCTCTTCTCTTTTTCTGTGGGGTAGTGGTTATCGTAGGAGTCATCTTCCCCTTCTTGGTAGGGGGGGGGGGTGACTCTATCTTCTCTCCCAGCCGTTTTTGTACAGGGACTCGTTCTGTTACCTTCTCCGACTTCTTCCCTTGGCTGGGGGTGGGTTTGCCGAATTCTGCAGGCTGCTGCCATTTCATGAATGAGCAGAATTCATCGTACGTCGCCTCATCTACTTCGTAGAGCGGCTTGTGTGTTCCACCGTGGGCTGCGGCTCCCTGGTAGCTACGGATGTGCTTCACTATGGCGTCTCGTGAGGGGCTCTTCTTTCCACAGTGACAAAAGAAAAATGTAAAGTGTTGTCTTACATGGTAGATGAGTCTCTTTCTGGAGTGTCGAAGGTTACATAGTCGACATCTCCAATCATCGTTGTCTGTGTCTACTCTCTCCACTGCATTCTTTATTGCTTGCAGTGTCTTTCCTGTCACCCAAATCTCTCTCAATTTGATGATACTCTGTAGCTTCTTTGCTGTTGGTTCAGCTGCAACAGAAATGTTGTTGATGTGTATTGGTGAGGGGTTGCGAGCTTTTGTCTTCGTACCTCTTTATAAGGCACTCGGACAGTGAGCTTTTTCATCTGTTGATCTAAAGCTGTAGTCAGTGATCTTATCGAAACAGCAGGCAACGTCTTACCGATCTCTGATGAAGTGACTTGATTGCCGACAGATAGGTTTTGGGTGTCTCTCCCCAGTGTTCGAGCCATCTCCTCTCTTAGTAGTTCGGCTATGTGCAAAAGTGTAGAGTTAGGTGGCGTTTCCTCTCGTAGCTGGTGGCCAACTGAGCGCTGGTGAGTTCTCTTTTGCTCTATATGGTTGTTATTGGCGCCCTTTTCTTCCGATCCCTTTGTTTGTGAACCCCACGTGACTGAGTCTTGATGACGTGTGGGTGCGGTTCGTGGATAATTTGTTGGTTCGCTGGGGCGATCGTGATTGAGGGAAGGGGTTGTCTCCCTTTGCCTCAAGGGGGAACAACTCCTTGTTTTTGCCAATTTTCTTGCTTTCTTTTCCTGCTTTTTCTTGTGACTTTCACCCACTCGTTTTCGCTCAAATTTTCTTCTGCTTTCTGCTCATTTTCACAGCTTGTCACCTCTTTCCTTGTCTTTCTTATGTGCTGCTTCTGGGGTGTCCCTCTCTTCGGATTTTCTCCCCCTGTTGTCTTATAACAGTGGTAGTCTTCCAATCGTTTTGGCTTAGTTCTTTCTCTCTGAGGCCTGTCCAGGGGTGAGGGTTGCTCTGGCCTGCTAGCCATGGCGGGCCAGTCTTCTTCATTAAGGGTCGGCGTGTCTCCGACTGGTGCAGGTGGGGGTGGGGGATCCTCCCCCACCTCCTCCCTCGGACTCTCTTGGGCTGTTAACCGAAAGGTTGGTGGGCGTGGGTCCCATTTTGCCTCTTCCTCCTCTCCTGGACTGTTGGGTTCGCTATTTCCCCTTTCTCTTTCCTCCATCTCTATGGGCTCTTCCCTCCTTTGGGGTATAACCAGGTCTTCGAGGGTGGGCTGTTCTTCTCTTCTGGGCAGTGGCAATGGTGGTTGAGGGGTTGGCAATGGTAGCAGCTGGATCGGTTCCTCCATCCCCCTGGGTTCGGTCAGTGTCTTCCGGGGTCGTCCTCGCCGGGTTCCCTTCATATTTGGTCGCATGGCGGGCTCTCTGCAAGGTGGGGCCCTGCCCACTTGTTCTTCACAGGTACGGTATTGTCGCAACCTTTGTCCGTTCTGTATGGACCACTGTCCGTTCCTAGCCACTTTATATGTATGATTGGGGAAGGCTTCTAAGACTTGATAAGGGCCCACGAACTGGGGCTGCAGCTTCGGGTTACTCCCTTTTACTCTTCTTTTGTTCTCTAGCACTACCAGCTCCCCTTTTTTGAAGACTGGTGGTTCATCACCTTCTTGCTACCTATTTTCCTGTTGTCTGTCCCGAAGGTACTGGTGTGCTGCCTGCAAGTTCTTTTGTACCTCTGCGGCATATTCCGTGATATTCTGAGGGTCCAATGAAGGAGGTGTTCTTGTCAATTGGTCTGGTAGGCGCACTTCCCGGCCCAGCATCAGCGTGTTTGGTGTCTCTCCCGTGGCCAAGTGTGGTGTTCCCCGACAGGCCCGCATGATCTGGGGGAAGAGGCTATTCCATTCGTCCTGTCCCTTGGTAAGGATTAGGGCATGTAGGGCATCTCTGAGAGTGCGGTTTTGCCGCTCAACCATCCCGTTCCCTTGGGGGTGATAGGGGTGGTTCTAGTCTTCTTGAGACCCCAGAGACTGCACAGTTCTTCCAGGAGTATGGATTCAAACTGGGCTCCCTGATTGGAATGTAGTTGTTCCGGGAGGCCCCAGTAGCGAATACTCTTTCGTCCAGTGCCGTAGCCACGGTGGGTGCAATAACATCCGGCAGGGCGATGGCGTCCTGCCATCGGGTGAAGTGGTCAGTTCCTACCATCGGGTGAAGTGGTCGGTAAGGACCAACGCCCATCTATTCTTTCTCTTTGTCAGTGGTAGGGGACCCACCAGGTCCACGGCTAGCTTCTGGAAGGGTAGGCCTGTGTACATGAGCTGCCTATTTGGGTTGTCGGTTCTCCTACCGTTCTTTGCCACTTGGCAGACCTCACATTCTTTGATCGGCCTTCTGACTAGCGGGGAGATACCGGGCCAGTACCAATCCAGCAGGATGCGCTGCCTGGTTTGGTGGACTCCTGCGTGTGCCAGTCGGTGGGTGTCCCACATGACCTGGGTTCGTCTGTTGGGTGGACACAGGGTGCACTGCCTGGGCCGGGTTGGATGCTGGAGTTGGAGGGTGAGTACTCCGTCGGGACGAATTGTCATGGCCCCGCGTCTCTCGTACAGGACTCGCAGCTCTGTCTCACCTTCTGCCAATTCCCTCTCCGTTATGCTGCCTGGTTGTCTGACCTCAGCATACATCTGTGCGATTGGCCCTGATCCTTCCTTCTGTTCTCGGACTATGTCAGCTGTGGCTTTTTGGGGGTGTACTATGGCGAGGTTGACTTGTTCCTTGGCCGGTGGTGGCGGTCTTTCCCCTTGGGCGAGTTTGGCATGTGTGGGCCCGCCATCTCTTTGTTCGATAGAACTGCATTGGCGGCAGTCTACACACTGTCCTTGGCGGCTGAGTCCATCGGCATTGCCATGCTGGGCTCCCGCTCGGTGCTCTAGTTTATACTTGAACTCGGCCAGAGTCTCTCGCCATTGGGCTATCTGGTTAGAGGACTCCTTCCTCCTACAGAGCCAGCGCAGGGAGGCATGGTCCGTCCGGAGCTTGAACTCTCGCCCGTATAGGTAGGGCCGGAAGTGTTTTACTGCCTTAATGACGGCCAGTAGCTCTTTTCTAGTCACACAGTAATTCTTCTCTGCTGGAGCCAGCGTCTTGCTGAAATAGGCGATGACCCGCTCCCTTCCTTCTTGGTTCTGGGATAGCACAGCCCCGACTCCCACCGCACTAGCGTCGCTGTCTAGGATGTAAGGTAAGCGGGGGTCTGGGTATCCTGGTACTGGGGCATGTGTCAGCCCATACTTGAGCTGGTCAAAGGCTGCTTGTTCTCCCTGGTCCCACTTCCACGGAACGTTCTTCCCGGTGAGTACAGTGAGGGGCTTGGCCACCGTGGCGTAGTCAGGAAGGTACTGTCGGTAGTATCCTGCCGTTCCTAGGAAGGCCTGGAATTCTTTCATCCCCCTTGGTGTCTCCCATTGTCTGACGGCTTCCACTTTCTCAGGGTCTGTTGCCACGCCTTCTGCGCTGACCACGTGGCCCAGGTATCTCACTTGTTTCTGTAATATCTCACATTTGGAGGGCTTGACCTTCAGGTTGGCTTGCTGGAGGCGTCCCAACACCTCACCCAGTCTCTGTATGTGGGTTTCAAAGTCGGGGGCGATGATGATAACATCATCCAGATATAGCAACAGGGTGCGCCAGTGGAGTCCTTTTAAGACCTTCTCCATTAGTCGTTGGAAGGTGGCTGGAGCAGATGTCGGTCCGAACGGGAGCATTTTCCACTTTCAGAGGCCGCTGCGGGTAGTGAAGGCAAACTTTTCTTGGGGTCCAAGGGCACTTGCCAGTAGCCGCTTGTGAGGTCCAGCGTGGTGAAGTACTTGCTCCCGGACAGGGCATCAAGGGACTCATCAATGCGTAGAATGGGGTAGGCGTCCTGCCTGGTGATGTCGTTGAGCTTGCGGTAGTCTACGCAGAACCGCCAGAAGTCATCTTTCTTTTTCACCAGGACCACGGGGAGCTCTGGGCACCATCTGCTGGCTCTATGAGGTCCTTCTCGAGGAGGTCCTTGATCTGACGCTCTGCTTCAGCTTCCTTCTCGGGCCCCAGGCGATGTGGTGGACACCGGATGGGTCGTGCCCCTTCTATTGTAGGAATGGAGTGTTCGGCCAGGTGTGTCCATTCCAGGTCACCGTTGTGGCTACTGAACACAGCCTGGTATCGGAGCAGTAACTCCTTCAGCTGTGCTTCCTGTCGGGCGCCCTTGCACCCCTTTCTGGCTTGTGCGAACAGCTCCTGTAGGTGGGGGGGGGGACTTCCCTATCCTCTGTCTCTTGCCTGACTAGTGTTGGGGGTTAGGCCAGTGTCTGAATCCCATCCGCCTCAACTCCAGTGAAAGTGCCTATCACTTCTCCGGCTGGGAGTCTTAGCGTGTCTTGCGTAGGGTTCATGCACCGCACTAGTACCCGCGCCTGAGAGTCAGGTTGGTTGACGCTGGTGGCTATAGGTATCCCGCCTTCTATACTCTCTATTACCCCTTGTGAGTAGGTTTCTCTCAAACTGAGGTGGCATTGGATTGTAGTCTCAGCTTGTGGAGGCAACTCTGTCTCTTGCCGGACCTGAACCTTTGATACCAGGTTCCTTCCGTGTCGATCGGTGCATATCAGTTCCTTTCCTTGTATGACTAGTATGGGCCGGTCAAACCCTAGTTGGCACTCTTGACTAGCCGAAAATGGCATGCCGAGGATCACATCTTCATTAATCTGACTGACCACAAAGGTATCGTTGAACTTGATGTGTCTGGTCCTTCCCTTGAGTGTGAGTAGCCTGTAGAATGGGAGCTTCGTCCCGTCGGCCATGAGGCCATGTGAGTCATATTCTTGCAGGTTCTGCTGGATGTGGTCAGGCAGTCGGTCGAAGATGCGCTTCGCCAACAAGTTGGTGTTGCACCCTGTATCTATGAGGTAGGTCACTGCTTCTCCTTCCACTCGTCCAGGCAAGTAGTAGCTGGAGCAATAGCGTCGTGTTACATTGTTGAGTTGCAAGGTGACCGGCTTCGGACTGGCCTTCTTGTCCTCCAGAGGGAATGTGGTCTGTGTCTGCTTGTCTCTCGTCCTGGGCCTTGGTTCCTGCTGCTCAAGAGTCTCCGTCTCCTCTGTCCTTAGTATCGCTGAGTCGGCGATTTGACAGAGTGATCGGGGGGCTGGTCAGGAGGTCCAGAGAGATCTTTGCCTGCTGTGTTCTCCTCTGTTCTCTAGGAGTGGCCTGCTTCTCTATCCTTCTGGTTGGGGTTGCCCGTCTGCAGCCAGTAGGCTGTTCTACTGCTGCGGGCTGTACTCGTTTTCCTGGCGGCTGGGCCAGGGAGAGGTTCTGCACTCTTTTTGGGTGTGACCAATCCGCTGGCAGCCCCAGTGTTTCTTGGGGATCTCCACTTTTATTTCGGCCTTCAGACCTGCAATTTCCTTCCCTAGTCCTTCCACAGTGCGGAGGAGTTGCGTTAGGGGGTCCTGCACTTCTTGGCATCAGCTGTTCTTTCCTTTGGGGAATTCATCTTCCTCCTCAGGGTCGGCCTCTACTGTCCTGATGTGTGGTCCTCCCATCGTCTGGTGGGGTATCTGCAGGAATTCCGTGTCTGGCTTGTATTGCTTCCTCTACATTCTGGGGGCATACAGCCAGCAGGTGTCGCTGTAGGTAAGTGTGTCCTAGCGTGCTGTGAAATGTCTGCAGAGTCAGCTCTTCTCTGTTCTGTCGAGGGAGGTTACCATGCGCGGCTTCGATGAGGCGCTCCACGGTGATAGCATGGTCCCTCAGGTTGTCTTTGGGCAACCGACGGTAACTAAGCAGCTTGGCTTGCGCCTCTGACCGTGTCATCCCGAAGGTGGCCCGCAGGATACTTATCACGTCTTCAGTAGTTTCATCACGTCTTCAATAGTTTCGCCTCTTCCACATTGCTCTGCCCTGCGGGTCAGTGCTTGCCGCAGGTGGATGACTGTGTCCTCAGGTTGCCAGCGGTTCGCCTCTGCCACTTCTCGGAATCTGTTCAATAAGTAGTGGACATCTCCGTTGCCGTCGAACTGTGGCGTCTTGAATTTATCCCTGGCCGTGGCTACTGTCATATGGTTGAGGATGTCTGTCAGCGTGCCCATCATCTGCAGACTGGATGGGTCCTGGTCGACGCCGGTAGCTCTCCTCCTGTGCCATCTCCTAGCCGTCCTTCTGGTGTGGGAGTATCTTGTTAGTGGGTGCTTCCAGATCCCACTGCTGCCACCAATGTACAGAATTTCACTGTTGGTAGATAGCCTCAGCACCTGTACTGCCTCCCTTCACCAAGTGTTGGCTCTGCTTGTGTGATGGCACGAGCTATGACTATCTGCCTGACTCAGTCGCCAGTCATTACTGACTTATAGCTGAGCCGGCCAGTCCTGCTATCGCCCTCCACAGCCAAGGCCGAACAAATGTCAGGCAAGGCCGATCAGTCTGATGATTGTCCTGACTGGTGTCTCTACTAGTTTACAACTGTTGGCTATATCTTATAGCAAGCTATAAAGGGTATGTCCTTCAGAGGTTTTGTATAGTGCGCAATTGAAGTGATTTGTTAAACAAAGTGACTTCTGAGAGTGTGCAGTGTAACTCTGATTTTATTGACTGAAACTTAGATATTTATAATGTGAGGCAAACAAAGGATATATAAAATACAAAAGGAGGTCACGCCCAGTACACAGGGATTGGGCGACTTGCTCTGTTAGCACCGCCTTGGATATAATAATAATAAAAGGCTCCACCCCTAAGTAATGATTGGTTGAGTGGCAATAGAACAGTTAATAGAACATAGTAGGTAAGCAAGTCTATGTAGAATAAGGTAAAATAGAACTACGTTGGGTAAGTCTATGGTTTGCTCGTGGTATCCTTCACAATAATAATAGGTCTAGATTATTATAATTATTATTATTGCTATTGCTCTTGTTCATTTCCTCAGCTCTGCAGCCGGTGTGAGTAGTATTATATGAGCAGTTCAAGCCACATGGGTCCCCGGGGTTTTAATCGGGAGTGTGAGTTGTGGATGTGAGTTGTGGTTTTAATCATGAGATGTATTCATAGGTGTGAGCCAGGGTTTTTTTGTGGTGTTTATGCCTGTTTCTATGCAATGTGTTACGGCGTTGATTAGAGCAGCGGGTTAATACTTTATGGCATTTAATTTTTGATAGTAGTTTTAAATAATTTTGTTCTGTTATGGCATTTAACTTTTGACTGTGTAAATCTCTCTCTCTCTAAAATTTAAGCTTTTTCCATACGTGCATATTCATGTACATGTACGTAACTATGTACATATTCATGTTCATATTCATGCCTACATTGGTATTGTCATTGCTATAGTTTTATTATTACATAATAAGTATTACATTATTTGGTTAATGGTAAATGTAATAAAGTATATAATAAAGTGTACTAAGATATATAGTGACTGCAGTAAATGTTGTGTAATGCATAATAGCATAGCTTGGAATGTGAGTCGGTACATTGCCTTTTCCTGGACAATAACAACTTCTCTGATGTATTGATGATAGATCTCCGGGAGGAAGTCTTTTACTCTTACTGCTTTTGATTTCATAATGAACTAAAATAAAGAGCTATGTATTAGTATAGATGATTAAACAGTAATGTAAAATAATTATAAGATTTTTATTTTTTAACTCCTACTAAATAGTATTTTTTATTAATTCTTACCTTATCACCAGTAAGGTCTATATTGAATAGGGGAAATCTCTCCATACAATGCACCCAGATTCAGCAAATGTTGTGTTATGCATAATATCATGGCTTGGAATGTGAGTCGGTACATCGCCTTCTCCTAGACAATAACGTCCTCTAAGCTGTTTCCATACATGCCCATATACATATCCATGTACATATCCATTTATGTACATATCTATGTCCATATTCATTTCCATTTATGTACATATCCATATCCATTCATGCACATGTCCGTCTTCAAAATCCATGTGGTTTGAGTCTTCATTGGTTTGGTATCATCTAAGTAGGAGAGAACGTTATGTTGTGTAACATCTATCATATCAGAGGTTTTGAATGAAAGTCAGAATAGGTGTGAGTGGAGTCTTTTGGAAATTGGTAGGTTATGGTGTACATCGGATCATCACAAAATTCATCGGTGAACACCACCATAGCTGTTGGTAGAACTTGAATTGATGCCGGTTTTTTTTTTGTTTTTTTTTTAAAGGTATTCTTGGTGTGTCGGAGAAGTGTGCTGTCTTCAAAATCCATGTAGTTTGGGTCTTCATTGGTTTGGTATCATCTAAGTAGGAAAGTCATATTGTGTAACATCTATCATCGGTAGATCTTGAATTGATGCCAGTTTTTTTTTTAAAGGGATTCTTGGTGTGTCGGAGAAGTGTGCTGTCTTCAAAATCCATGTAGTTTGGGTCTTCATTGGTTTGGTATCATCTAAGTAGGAAAGTCATATTGTGTAACATCTATCATCGGTAGATCTTGAATTGATGCCAGTTTTTTTTTTAAAGGGATTCTTGGTGTGTCGGAGAAGTGTGCTGTCTTCAAAATCCATGTAGTTTGAGTCTTCCTTGGTTTGGTATAATCTAAGTAGGAGAGAAAGTCATGTTGTGTAACATCTATCATTGGTAGATCTTGAGTTGATCTTGAAGAAAGGAAGATATGTAGCATCTTTGGTTATTTGTTGGCAGTTTTTAATAAATGACAACAATATTATTATATATATGACATATGTTGATGAATATTATCAGAGATGGTACAAGAAGAAGTAGTTTCATTTATTATTTACTATTTTATTATTATATATTATTATTAAGTATAAAAATAATTATTATTATGTTCAATTATTATTAATAATATATTATTATTATATGCGGCAGATGAGCTGCAATTTCTGATTAGTATTCATTCTGGTTATTAGCCGTGATCTAACAAAATGTCTCTGTCCAAACTACACGCGTTTCCTGCTGCATGGAAAAACCAGCAGTTTGGGACTTCCCACATACATTGCACAACACTCACGGCGCCCATAGGTTCAGTTTCGCCTAGCTGTTTTTGGTAGCGCAACTCCAAGTTTCGGAGCTATGAGCCATATGGAAACACTGATTATCTGCAGCAGTCGGAGGATTGTGCACTTTGACTCATTCTCAAGTGAATGGGCTGAAGTAGCGTGGTGGTGTATCTACTATCAACGGACATCTGTGTAGATAGTTGGTAGTTCAAGCTTCACTCGATCTGTTGATTGTCTTTGTATGTATTGTTGACAAACTATAAAACAAAAAACAGAAACTAATTCTGTTGGGGAATCCTACGACAACAACGAGAGCAACTACCGGAAGGACAATACTATGTGACAGTAAATTCGGCTTCGGCCTATATTCTATTCTAGATATATGTTCTATCTTACCTACTAGTTCGGCCTATTCCATTACCATTCGGCCTCCTACATACTTATGTATTTTTATAGCATTTTATATATATTATATAGCATTGCGTGTGGGCAGCACTGCACAGTAAACAAACACACATGTACGTATTTACTCAGTCGTTACGAAGTGCTGCCCCCCCTTTTGTTAGCTAGGCCAATCAGGCCAGGTGGGCGTAGCCACCTTTTGTTCTATGCTGTCTGGCACAAACATTACATAATCTGCATGGTATAAATATTTGTGTTTTGTATTCAATAAACCAGAGTTAACATGGCACTCTCACTGCTTCTTTGAATCCTTTCAATAAGCACCTTGCGCACACACACAAAGAATAGCTGGCAAGCTAAGTGGAATTAGCAAAGAACAACATACAAAGAATACTGCAGCAGCAGTAACACATGCAAGCATTGCATACAGACAGTCGAATAGTTACAAAGATAAGCAGCTACTTGGACAAGTCAATTAGCAGAACGAGCATTAGTCAGTAGAAAGTGGTCAGTCCAATCGACTTACACTGCACACTACCTTCGGGCGTGTGATACTGGAACGATTGTTCCACCTGCTAGTTCGACCCTACGCAGTTATCCTGCCGAACTAGAAATCAGTGGAAAGGGAGGCAGTTGTGACAACTCCTCACTGTGTAACGCTTACGAGCTTACAACGCTGCAAATCGAGTTCGGTCAGCCTAACTTGCTGACCTTGGGCTTGCTGGAGATGAGACGCTGTACTGCCTGAACACACTCATTACTGTGGGCCGCTGTACAGGTGACCGCTACCGCATCACCCCAAAATCCTGTACAATTCTCTTATAAAACCTTTTCCTGTTTACCAAATTTTTTGTGACTGGATGTATTTGAATCAGCTATATGTATATTTTCAGGGCTGGAAATTGTTTGCCCATCGTTGGTTGAAGAGCAAGAAAAAGAAGCATAAAAAAGGTTTTGAATGTACTCTATTTCGTGGCAGCTAACGATGTGATCTGGTTTCTTTTTAATTGGCAGCTATGAACGGAACGGTAAGAGATAGTGAAATTGTTTTTATGGAAATCCTTGTTAAGTGAATGAATGAATCTGTGAACGAAGGGGGAGGGGGGGGGGGGCAAAGTAGGATGGAAAGTTTTTGTCGTGTAACTGTGCATTCTGGACAGAGCTATAGGTTTGATAATTACTAACAAAAACTTATTAAACAGCATATTTATTATTCACCCAAATAAGCATTAATTTCGGCTGCTTTGAATTAACAACAAAAGTTTGTACCATCAAATTTGATAATAATTTACAAACTCTTAACTGGAACCTTATTATTTTTCTTGATTAAAGATTTGAATGGGGTCTGAGCTCGTAAGGGTTCAAATCAATGGAGTCGCTAGTGTATCCAGGGCTGAATGACCAAACTTGTGGAGTTGTTTTCTCAAAAACAGAAAAGTCAATCAAAAAATAACTATTAAAGCCATAATTATAACAAACAGATGTTTCCGGTAAAAGTGTTAACTAGTTAGTGAGGACTTCTAGGGCTGTAAAAGTATGATTTTTTTCGCTGAAGAAATATTTTGTGTGTTGGCATTTTGAGATGAATAATTTGTCTTTGGTTTTAAATGTGTCAAACTGGTTTCTTGACACATATTACTGTTTATTTCAATGAAAAAAATCAACTTTATATATATATATATATTTAATAGCGCTACCGTGGTCTGGTCGGTCTGGTTTTAAAAAGACTGTGGCAGTCCCTAATGAACACCATTGCTAATATTTTTAAATTTTAATATGGTTTAACTACGCTGAAAAACCAATACTGTTTCAAGCTTCATCATTTTAAAAACTGTTTCTGCTACAAAATGTGACATCTGTTGTTTGTTATAGATTGCTACTTCCTTGTGCCAAGCTAAAGAAAAGTGAAAAGTTTCTTGTGCTAAAAAGAAAACACTCTTTTTTAATATTTTTTTAGTACAAGTTGAAACAGGTTTGAAGTAAATCGATTTATTACTTCTACATTATCAATCGTTGGTTTCTCTGTTATATTTACGTCGTTGTTTTAGAACCACATCACAACATCGCCATGGCTCGAGTTGGAAGAGCGTTTAAAAACAGAAAATATTATCATGGCGGGAGATGTGAGTATTCAATCTGTGTCAAATCATTTCAACAAATGATTTAGTATGTCTATGTCATAGTATATCTATGTCATAGTATATCTATGTTATAGTATATCTATGTTATAGTATGTCTATGTTATAGTATGTCTATGTCATAGTATATCTATGTTATAGTATATCTATGTTATAGTATATCTATGTTATAGTATATCTATGCTATAGTATATCTATGTTATAGTATATCTATGTTATAGTGTATATATGTTATAGTATATCTATGTTATAGTATATCTATGTTATAGTATATATATGTTATAGTGTATATATGTTATAGTGTATCTATGTTATAGTATATCTATGTTATAGTATATCTATGTTATAGTATGTCTATGTTATAATGTATCTATGTTATAGTATATCTATGTTATAGTGTATCTATGTTATAGTATATCTATGTTATAGTATATCTATGTTATAGTGTATATATGTTATAGTGTATCTATGTTATAGTATATCTATGTTATAGTATATCTATGTTATAGTATGTCTATGTTATAATGTATCTATGTTATAGTATATCTATGTTATAGTGTATCTATGTTATAGTATATCTATGTTATAGTATATCTATGTTATAGTGTATATATGTTATAGTGTATCTATGTTATAGTATATCTATGTTATAGTATATCTATGTTATAGTATATATATGTTATAGTATATATATGTTATAGTATATCTATGTTATAGTGTATATATGTTATAGTATATCTATGTTATAGTATATCTATGTTATAGTATATCTATGTTATAGTGTATCTATGTTATAGTATTATAGTGTGTCTATGTTATAGTATATCTATGTTATAGTATGTCTATGTTATAGTGTATCTATGTTATAGTATATCTATGTTATAGTATATCTATGTTATAGTATATATATGTTATAGTATATATATGTTATAGTATATCTATGTTATAGTATATCTATGTTATAGTATGTCTATGTTATAGTATATCTATGTTATAGTATATCTATGTTATAGTATGTCTATGTTATAGTATATCTATGTTATAGTATAGATATGTTATAGTATGTCTATGTTATAGTATATCTATGTTATAGTATGTCTATGTTATAGTATATCTATGTTATAGTATATCTATGTTATAGTATATCTATGTTATAGTATATCTATGTTATATAATATATATGTTATAGTGTATATATGTTATAGTATATCTATGTTATAGTATATCTATGTTATAGTATATCTATGTTATAGTGTATCTATGTTATAGTGTATCTATGTTATAGTATATCTATGTTATAGTGTATCTATGTTATAGTGTATCTATGTTATAGTATATCTATGTTATAGTATATCTATGTTATAGTATATCTATGTTATAGTATATCTATGTTATGGTATATCTATGTTATAGTATATCTATGTTATAGTATATCTATGTTATAGTATATCTATGTTATAGTATATCTATGTTATAGTATATCTATGTTATAGTGTATCTATGTTATAGTATATCTATGTTATAGTGTATCTATGTTATAGTATATCTATGTTATAGTATATCTATGTTATAGTATATCTATGTTATAGTATATCTATGTTATAGTGTATCTATGTTATAGTGTATCTATGTTATAGTATATCTATGTTATAGTATATCTATGTTATAGTATGTCTATGTTATAGTATGTTTATGTTATAGTATATCTATGTTATAGTATATCTATGTTATAGTATATCTATGTTATAGTATATATATGTTATAGTATATCTATGTTATAGTATATCTATGTTATAGTATATCTATGTTATAGTATATATATGTTATAGTATATCTATGTTATAGTATATCTATGTTATAGTATATCTATGTTATAGTATATCTATGTTATAGTATATCTATGTTATAGTATATCTATGTTATAGTATGTCTATGTTATAGTATATCTATGTTATAGTATATATATGTTATAGTATTATAGTGTGTCTATGTTATAGTATATCTATGTTATAGTGTATCTATGTTATAGTATATCTATGTTATAGTATATCTATGTTATAGTATATATATGTTATAGTATTATAGTGTGTCTATGTTATAGTATATCTATGTTATAGTATATCTATGTTATAGTATATATATGTTATAGCATTATAGTGTGTCTATGTTATAGTATATCTATGTTATAGTATATCTATGTTATAGTGTATCTATGTTATAGTGTATCTATGTTATAGTGTATCTATGTTATAGTGTATCTATGTTATAGTGTATCTACGTTATAGTATATCTATGTTATAGTATATCTATGTTATAGTATATCTATGTTATAGTGTATCTATGGTATAGTATATATATGTTATAGTATATCTATGTTATAGTGTATCTATGTTATAGTATATCTATGTTATAGTATATATATGTTATAGTATATCTATGTTATAGTATATCTATGTTATAGTATATCTATGTTATAGTATATCTATGTTATAGTATATCTATGTTATATAATATATATGTTATAGTGTATATATGTTATAGTATGTCTATGTTATAGTATATCTATGTTATAGTATATCTATGTTATAGTATATCTATGTTATAGTGTATCTATGTTATAGTATATCTATGTTATAGTATATCTATGTTATAGTATATCTATGTTATAGTATATCTATGTTATAGTATATCTATGTTATAGTATATCTATGTTATAGTATATCTATGTTATAGTATATATATGTTATAATACGCCTATGCTATAGTATTAGAGAAAAACGTGCAGCCTAAAAAACTGTTCAAACAGTGGGGAAACCCCAATTAATTACGGGGATTTCCAAAATTTGTCCATTGTTTTATATAAGCCCGCAGTAATTATCTTTTCGGATTCCCAAGTAATAACTTTTTTTGCACAGGCTGCGCGTTTTTCTCTATTGGCAAATCAAACACTTACTGTGTGGAAAAACCCATTTCCATTCAATTGATATTTGATCCACTTCATCTGACCTTACATCTATTATGCAATTAAAAACATTGTCTATGAGTACACGCAAATAACAAGTCCAGTTCCTGTCAACATTTTCTGATTTGATAAAAAAATTCAATCTCCAACCTGGTTGTTTTTCAGTTTTCGTATGTTTTTTTTAGTATTTTTATCTCTTTAGTTACGATAAGCTTTCTGGATCTGAATCATTTGGCATTTCTGTAGCACGGCACACCATAGGTTTTGTGTGGTTGTTTGGTGATTCAAAGCTTTCCTTCCAAATTATATTTCAATAATTTGTCCACAAGTTTAAAAAGTTTGCCTATGGAAAAGTTGAAAAAAATGTAAAAATTGTTGAAAATGTAACAGAAATAGATGCAATAACAAAAAACTGATAAATTGCTGGTAAAACACAGTGACTCTCACAATTGTTGGTTTGATGATCGAGTACTTGAAAAATAAGTAAAATTTTATTGATAGTCTAATATACCAGTTTATAGCACGGAGATGTAGACTGGTGTATTGATTTGGTAATAAGTCAATAATAAATAGTAGTGTTTGAACACAGCATGTGTTTTATTTTATAGTTGATGAAAGAAGACATCTTATATTTGATCACACTTGGGGAAAAACTACCAACTGGGAACAGAGGCTCTGGCACTGAAGACAGTCTCACTACTGTTCCGGAAACTAGCAGCTCAACGGGTAGTTCCAAGGTAGGAGAATCAATAGTAGAGCATTATGGGTAGTTACATTTGTTATCAGTCAGTGCTGTGATTGGCTGGGCTGGTTTGATCCCACACAGCTTATCTTTGTGGGATTGAATGGCATTGTTGACATTCCTTCGAGGCATGTCCGTGACTCCAAAACTTTGTACGGCCTTGTGTGACTCAGCCGTCACATGATACTATGCGTCTTAGCCAATCAAATGTTGTAATGCTTGGGTTCAAGCCTGTGCTCTTTGCCTCTCAGTGGTGTGGTCCTAGGGCTAGTTTTTAAGGCAACAGGCATGATTATCAGTAAAGTTGTGTAAGAGAGCATATATTTGGCTTTTAGTCACCCCCTAGTTGCTACTAGTTTTAATGTTTAATACCTCGTGTACATCTACCAATTAACTCCCGATTTGCCTTGTACAGGAATTTGTGTCTGGGAGGTAGCCACCTGTACACCATCCCGACGTGCTCTGCTTCTACCCAAGTCAGCGTACAATAATGTACTATTATTGTTAGAGAGCATTTACTGGTTTGTGCAGTTATGGGTGCAGCCGAATCTGGTGCGGAATGAGTGCTGGCAATTTACAATAATTATGTTATAATTATGGCTTGTAAGGATCGACAATAATTGCGCTGTAATTATTGTTTGTCTTGTTTTGTCGAGATCGACAATAATTGCGCTGTAATTATTGTTTGTCTTGCTTTGACTTTGTCGAGATCGACAATAATTGTGCTGTAATTATTGTTTGTCTTGCTTTGACTTTGTCAAGATCGACAATAATAATGCTGTAATTATTGTTGCTTTAGCTTGTCTCGAACGCTATCGTCCGACTTTAGTAGGAGCCGAACTATCAGGGCACCAGGTGCTTTGCGTCGCACTCCTCACCGTAGCAAGGGAATACGCAGTAAGAGGGCGAACCGTTCTCACTTTCCGCCAAGCCTCGTGCTTGCCAATAGTCGACCAGGTCAGCGCTTGTAGTTTTGTTGCTTATAGCTGTGCTGCTTCTTGAGAGAGAGAATCTTCTGAGAGCTAGGCTAACTCTGAACTTTATTGCTTGAACACAGATATTTAAACAATGAGGGCGGGTAAAAACATGTACAAGCCACGCCTTGTACTTACAACATAGCACCAAGTTGCAGTTGGCTACTTCGTGGAAAAATGTTTATAATAGTTATTAAAATATCTATTTGGGTACACAATAGAACTGCACTGAATAGACTCTCGTAGTTAGGCACAGGTAGACAATAGAACTAGGACAAAGACATAGACAGTGTACAAGTGAGTAAATAATGAGATAAATGCGCAGACAGTGTACAAGTGAGTAAATAATAAATGTAAAGAATATCGATAAGGGTTGGCGTCCCTCACAGCCTTACCGATTAAGGATTTCCTTGCATGTGCTTCCGGTGTGGGGTAACGAAATAATCGGTAGCATTTTATTTGAGGCTATCGGTAGGTTTTGCTCGATGTAAAAATATCGGTAGACACTTCGTGATTTGACCAATCATATCACTGTTCGCGGGTTTGATGTTTCCAACAAAACTGTTTCTTAAGTGCAATTATTTTTAGATGAAGAGTCGTTTTTGAGCGTCCCGTCTTTGTTGTTTGAAAGCACATAATGGCTAACTATGGCAAAAATGTAGCGAGTTTCACCGGTACTGCGTGAGAATGGCAAGTAGAGAAAAAAAATACGGGAAACTTCTTGACGTCATCTCCAATCGGTAAGGGCAAATCGGTACGTAATCGGTAGATGTACATGTAGCATTAGTTAGAGATCTCAAAGAGGTGATAGTTGCTGAAATGAGGCCAAGTCTGCATCTGATGTGTTGACTACAATAGAAAATACTGAACCCGTTAATTAATAGCAATGAATTGATTATTTAATTATTTCCAAGCAAATACACTAAGTATTAAGTTCTCGTTGTGACCACAATGCTGTAATTACCTGGGCATTTTTTCGTACAATAAGGTTGCTCTTCCTTTTCGACATTTCAAGGTCGTTTCAACCATTTCACATCTATAATTACATGTAGCAAGCCTGCAGCTGTTGCCCTGAGGATTTAATGCAATCATTTTTACCACTCTCACCACTGTGAAGCAACCATTCTAATGTTTCATCCATCTGAGATGGCTTGGCTTAACTGTAGCCTCAGTTCCCATCTTCTACAACATTCAGTTTGTGCCAAGGTGTCCTCCCTCTCATGTCGATCGCATAATGTAGGTGGCAAAAGAGAGATATCACATGGTTATAAATGAGCGCAAAGGACACGGAGAATTTGGAGTTGTCTATCGCGTTACAAAGACTCACCTTGTCAGCAAAGCATCTCTGGAGATTTGTCTAAAGCAGGTTTTGTATCTCAGTCTAATTGGAACAAGTTTTGGAACTTACAGTTTTAGCTTTTTCATTTTCTCAACTACATTGTATGGATCAAAATTTATTTGAAATGTTTGTTTGCTATTGGTTTTTTTTAACTTGCTTGTGTTCACCTCGATCGACCGATGATGTTTTTGCCTGCTTAGGAGTTATCACACCTCGAAGATGAAATAATCATTGATTGATCTATATGATCACAACTCGTATTGATAAGTTATGATACAGTACTGTTAGCCGTGGCTACACACCTACGTTTTGTAAGAATGTGGTGAGAAATACGTTTCGTATCATCGCTCTGGTGACTACCAGTAGTAATAAGGGAGCAGACCTCTGTCATGGAGTCTAAGGAGAAGGTTCTCCTGGTTCCAGGTAAAGTATGCACCAGTTACCATGAGAACTTGTGAGGTACCTTTTTGTGTGCACCAGTTGTTTAGAATGTATGGTAATTTTATAGTGTTGAATGTTGATTAATACATTGTATGGTGTGTTGGATGTTCTGGAGGTTCTCCTGGAGGTTTTCCTGGTCCATTGGGTGCCTTTTTAGTGTGCGCCAGGTGTTTAGAATGTATTTATTGGCAATTATTGGTGTGGTATGTTGATCCTCCGGTGCCTTTTTGTGTGCACCAGGTGTTTTGAATGTTTTAGATTGTGGGGTTTGAGTATTGTATAAAAATGGAGCGTTGTATGATTGTATAACTTTATTACATAACAAATATTACATCTATGCGTGAAAAACTTTTAACATTATTTCAAAATAAAATATGGAAACTCCTAGCTGTTCATCTATTTCAATGTATTTGTGAATATGAGGACCGATTAATTGTAAAGTTTTTCAGTCCAATTCAATTTATACAGTTTTTCAAAAAGTGCTTTATCCCAAGCGTTTCTTTTGAGTTTTTTAAATAATCATTAATGTTTACGTTTTGTAACATTTTTAAAACAGTTTGGAAATTTTTTTTTGTCATAGTACGAAGTATCTCCATAGGATCACCTTCTTGAGCTATAGAAGTTTTGTATTGGATCGACGAAAGTTCTCCATATAGCGCTACCATGGTTAGCATATGTTGTGTGATGCACAATATTATTGCTTGAAATGTTAATTGTTGTATCACTTTCTCCTGTACAATCACATTTTCTCACATATTTGCGATAGATTTCTTGCAGGAAATCTTTTACGTGTAGTGTTTTTGATGTCATATTGATCTAAAATAAAAATATTCGTATTAGTATAGGATGATAAATAATAAGGTAAAATAATTAAAACTTTTACGATAAGTAGTGAAGTTAACTCGTTAGAATTTTTTTAATTTTCAAATACTGCTAAATAGTGTTTTTTTTTTATTAATTCTTATCCTATCACCGAGAAACCTGCTGTTAGTTGTGTAATGAATAGTGTAGTAGATGGTTCTTCAAAAGCTAGTGCTGGAGAGAATGATTTCTATGTAGAGAGAGCAGTTCTTAAATACTAAAAGCTACACCTACCTATTAACCCTACAACCAATGTGAATACTCGCGCGAAGATCCCTTTATAATAATTTTATTTGCGCGAAAACCCTCTATAATACTTATAGAAGTTTCGCGCGAAAAAGATTTGTTTTTCAGACAGAGAATGATGTTTTTCTCCGCGCGGAAAAATGTGTGTGTTTTCCGCGCAAAAACATGCTTTTTTGTAGCAAAAAAACTGTTTTATCCGCGCGAAAAAACTGTTTTATTCGCGCGAAAAAACTGTTTTATTCGCGTGATGAAGCTGTTTTATTCGCGCGAAATCCCTTTATAACATGTACAGTTATCGCGCGGAAAAAATGCTTTTTTCTGACTGAGAAAAAACATTTTTTCCTGCAGAAAACACATTTTTTCACACAAAAAACACGTCTTTTTCGCGCGAAAAGAACAACTTTTTGTGTCAAAAAAACACATTCTCGCGCGAATAAAAAGTGTTATTTTCGCGCAAATAGAACACTTTTTTCGCGTGAATAAAACTTTTTTTCGCGCGAATAAATGTCTTTTTATCCGCGCGAATAAATGTAACATTTTCGCTAAAAAATAATTTTTTTATTTGTGCGAAAAATTGTTTTTCATTTGTGTGAAAAAAATGTGTTCGGGGAAGAAAATATTGCTTTATTCGTTTGAAAAACACTGTTTTATTCTTGTGCAAATAGTGTTTGTTTTGCGCGAAAAGTATTGTTTTTTTGGGAAAAAAAAATTAGGTTTTATTCGCGCGAAAACAACACATGTATTATAGAGGATTTCTGCGCGAGGAATGGTCTTTTAAGACAAAAAAATTAATGTTTCATTTGCGCGAAAACCTCTTTATGCTATATATGCGAAAAAACTTTTCTGCGCGGAAAATCGTATTTTCTCAGCAAAAAAATTAATTGTTTATTCGCGCGAAAAATAAGGTTTTCATTTATGTGAAACAAATCTGTTTCGAAAAAAAAACATTGTTTTTTCTCGCGCGAAAAATACTATTTTATTCGTGTGGAAAATAGTGTTTGTTTCGCGCAAAAAGTGCTGTTTTTGGGGACAAAAAAAATTTATGTTTTATTCGCGCGAAAACAGAGCTGTCGACGAATCACGGTGATTCGAATATCCTGTGATTCAAATATCCTGTGATTCGAATATCCGATTCGCTGATTTGATTTGGTGTCTCCTCTGAGTTGAGTTGATTTGATTCGGCCGAAACCTGCGATTCGGTGAAAATATTTGCAAATTGATGTATGATACTACTACAATTTATTGCCACATTTTGATCAATTGACTACGCTCATCTTTACATCCCCATTCTTGGATAGGTTGCACTGCAATGAACAGTTGTTAATCATTTCTAATTGTACGGGTGTTGGCAGAGACCCTCCAACTGGATGTGGTTTTCAAGTCGTATTTTATTTTCAGCACCCGGTTGTGGCATATGTGAGTTCTGTTTCGCGGCGTTGCTTGCACCCTAAGTTAGTTAGTAGAAATTGAAGGAAAGTCACTCAATCTAGACCCGTACGTAGTCTTCTTTCTAACTTACCACTTTGTTCAACATTAATGAATAAATAATAGAAATAATTATTATATATAAATTTACCAAATTAATAATAATAATACTAACCTAATAATTATTGTAGGCCACCAGGAGGATGTAACAATAAAAAACAGTAGTCAGCAATCATTTTTATTTGCTTGTGATAATAATTTGGTTCATTGTTTTCCGGTTGCATGCTGTTATGATCATCGTAGCAGCAGGCATTTTGTAGCATTCAAGCTCATGCAACCGAACAAACTAATCTAAGTGAACAGAGTAGAGTAATGGTAATTAGTTTTGATTTTTTTATATTTCTGAGTGGTGCCTTGGATGTTTGTAGCAACTACCTTGCATTTAGGTTTCAACGAGATTGAAAAAAATATTTGTCTAATAACAAAAAACGGCTGTTTTCACAGACAACGACATAACAGTTATCTATCTATTCATTTTACTGCTGTAATTGATTATTACATCACATTATGACCTTTGTGTTAGAAATACTATTGGCAGTATTACTCAGTTATGTGATTAATCTCATATTGTATTGATTTTGAATACGATTTGTTGTTGCCTGTGGTCAAGAAGGTGTGGTGATCTATGAGAAATAGGTGATACAAGTAGTTGACATGCAAGTGGTCTTGTAATTTTTTATTTGTAGAATGGCTTCCCAATATCCAGATTCGGATTTTGAGCAGCTGCTATCCGATGACAACAACGCTATTATGGACCGTGATCTAGATTTTCAATTGATACTGTTTCAACAGATATTGAGCTATCCATGACAGAGCCAGAATCTAATCCACCATTTCTCAGCACTGATTCAGGTACGTATGAGCTATACTACATATCTGAATTTTTTTAATATTCGATTGATGCAAACATCATTTAAATCAGGCTTGCTGCAAAAGCAAAAACCAACACAAAGGATGCATCTCACTATCAGTAATGGTAAGTTTCATTCTATTTTCCATAGATGCAAAAGTAATTTCTAAGATAGCACATACATCAATGTATGGTAGATTCATTAATTACTATGTCTTTTAGATCTAACTAAAGAATATTTCCTGAGAAGGAGAGATAGAAAGATTCGTATTTGCGTTTTGCAAGAGATGAACTCAACATTAACTTTGAACATTAAAAAATAGTTTCATAGGGTTTGCAGTATTTAATACAAATACTGAGACAGTTTGTATTTTATATACATTTTATTTGTTATAACAAATAAAATTTCATTATAATAATTTACTTTAACAATTTACTTAGCAAATCGGTTCCTTGTATATGTACTCCATCTATTCCTTCTAGTGTATTGACTTGCGTAAACTCATAGCTAGGATAAGTCTGAAGGATAAATCTTCGTATTGAATTATCTCTCATCTCATTGTCTCCTATATCTCGTAAAAAACTTTTCACAATTTCATCCATTCTCCATCCTCTGCTTCTCAGTAAACAAAAGTATACGCAGTAATCACCATATACAGTTGACAAAAAGTTTTGCAGTTGCATCTCATTACTTTGTATTGAATCATTTTCTCTCTGACTTCTTAGCAACTCGCTTACATCAGGGTAGAAGGAAACAAGACGCCCAAATGAGTAAAAAAAATCCACACCGGAATCATTAGCGTACACAGCTAACCAATGCTCTCCGGGTTGATGAGAATGATGAGTGTTGAATACGAAACTGCCTGTTGGAAAATTATAAATTTGCTTCCAAAACTGATCTCTAGTTCCAACGTGAACACCCGCACTGCGACATAAATCATCTGAAGATAAACTCGATCGAATATGTACGGTATTCATCTCTAGCTCACTGTTTAGAGCACTACGTCTCCCACAACAGCTAATTGAAGAATGCTATCCATCTCTAATACACCATCCTTTACAAAGTAGGCTACCAGCGATAAACCTTCAGTTGTGTTGGTGCTAAACTGAATTTCCACACTCGTAATATTTTTCATAGAGTGAAATCCTTCTTTGAGAAAATCACTTGTCAAATCGAATCCGTAAATCGTGGTACCATCTAGATATTGCTCTTTCGTAACACCAATACTTTCACCATCGAGCAAAGATCCGGTAGCGTGTAGGAATTGATGATATTCTCGTCCGAAAACTTCTCTACCATAATCTGGTTCAAATCTCCTTCCAATCGGACAATCGCCAACTCTCAATACAATACTCCTGACATTGGCTTGTTGCATCCTATACGGGTTCTTGGTGAAACGTCCACTCAGAGCATTGTGATCAACCAAACCTAAATACACTTGTTTGGATTTCTGTTTGTTTTCTTCCAATGTTATATCAACCTGTCCAACTCCACTGTGAATTCCATATATCTTTACCCTTTTCCGCTCAACTGGATGAATGTAGTTGTGTCCTTCCAACGCCAAGCTGGGTTGAGAGTTTTGTATCGTAGGATTTACCTTGACTTTGCAAGTATGTAGTTCAAATTTTTCGATTTTAATTTTCGCTCCTCCTGTTGGGGAGTCGCTGGAGGCAAACAAAGATACTTTGCTGGAAGCCCGTTCAAACTCAAGTTGCATAGTAGGACCGGGAACTATTAGTTTACTCTGGTGAAACAGCGCGAGATGAGGTTTCCCGGTTAACTCCAATGTCTTCCCACTTTTGATTAGGGCTCTCCTCTTTTTTTTTTGTCCGCGGTGCTGTGTTTATCAGCCTCTTTTCCAGTTGAATCATTGTACACCCAACTCTCCATCCGCACTTGATATTTCTTTTTGGTTGTGGTAGTTTCAACTAGTTGTGAAAAGTAGGAACGCAAACCATAATTTTTAGCGTACTCGACAGTATTACCTTCTATAGACATTTTCAACTCGCTGAATATTCCGTGAGTCGAATCCCCCATCCACACAGGTGCGTTGCTCGTAATATCACTTCTGTCATCTTGGACAACTGTGGCTTCGATTTGCAGAAACGAGTTGTAAAGATCTGTGTAATGCTCAGTACTCCCTGCCAAGGTCAACTCAATACTACCATTAGGATCCAACCTATCGGGTCTGATGATAACATATTCCGATCTCTCTACTGATATGTACTCTCTACTGATACTGACATCCAGCGCAGGGTTTATGTTGTAGGAAGAGCCTTCCAACTTGTTACCCGTTGTTCCATTTAGATTAGCCATCTTTTTGCCAGTGATGTTTGCTCGAAGTGTTCTCACTTAATGAACACAAATATCATCCCCCAGTGTCTTTATAGCCGATCTTGTTAGTGTTAAACTATGGAATGTCCTCGTCTACCCGGACCTCTCCTCTTTCCAGGACCCATTTTTTTCTCCTTTTGACACAATATGGATGCACTGCACTGAGTACATCTCCCCCAAGATCATTCAACTCCTCCAACCCTCTTTTCTTTGCGGATGCTGCCAAGCTATGTCCGTCGATGACATTGCGCGCAATGTTACTACCTATAGAGAGCGCTCTCTTACCCAGGCTTATTGCTCCTCTTTTCAGCAGTGGTGTTGCCGATTGGAGTATACTTGAAAAAATACTACCGAGTCCATTACCTCTCGTACTACGCATCACTCGCCGTCTACTATACACTCCAATTCCATTTTCAGCTAGCATTTTGTGGTACTCTTTGAAAAAATCTTTCGAATCCTTGGGGTTGTATCATACCAAACTCATTGTGTTCCTCTTTCTCTAAAATGAACCGTCAACATGACCTTTCCACCGTCAAATGGTATTCGCTCACCGTCGTCACTCGTTAGACGCACTTGAACGAGATTGCTATTTAGCGATAAAGCGTTGGCGTAGTGCGGTTTTTTAAACTCTTGGTACACAACTGTGTTCTTCTTCCTTGCACCGGTACCACTCTTAGCAAAGGTACATTCGTATTACCTACCATTCTATTGTCAACGATGTTGGAATAGACGTACAAAGAGGTTCGACCGAAATTTTATGTCAGGAGATGTAACATTATTGTATCTACCGCGGGGATATGTAGTTTTCCCACTTGGTTCGAATCCGAAGATATATGCCTAGTCTTTGGAAAAGCTCACTGTTGTATCAGGATCGCTGTTAGTTAGTAAACTGGTGTTGGTTACCTTGTTGTAGGAGATGGCAAATTTTTTATCTAAACTCATTTCACTCATTCTCTTTCGTATAACCTCCTCCAACTCTTCCACGCTGTCGTATCTCCCATTTCCAATTAGGATGAATGACTATCCACTTCTACCGGATACATTAGTCTTTTCCGGATATATTTTCTCTTCGGTAACGTTTTTCCAATCATTAGAATACAATATATCTAGCAGAGCTATCTCCCACTTACCGCCGATGATATCTAAATATTTATACAGTCTCATTGTAAAATCAGAATTGATGTTATCGGGAAACTCTTCAGCGCTGGAGTTCGAGGGTAAAGTTATCAGCATTGACATTTTACCACCGTATGATGATTATATCAAGCGTTCATTCCTTATAAGCTATTCATCCACCCACTCGTTGAACTTTTCTCCGTGTCCGAGCCACTTGACCAGAATCTGTCTTTTACCTCTTCTCGTCCTTCTTCCCAATATCTTTTCGATTCTGAAAGTTGTAGGTTTTTTTTACCTTTTGCAACTCGTTTTCGTAAAAGGTACTGTCGATCATCTCCTCAGCCAAATCTTTTACCCTATATACGACAGGTTTTTTTTATTGGTGAGCGCATCAGTGATTATAAAGATCTTAATGGTGCAATTCGGGGTGTATTCTCTCTCAAATGCTCCCTTTGCCTTGCTAATTCTCACATAATCTCAAATTTTTAACTTTGGTTCTTTAGTAAAACTGCTCTCCTCCTTCATACACTCGATTCCACACAAGTTCCTGGTTTTGAACATTTACATCATTCGGTCTCATACCTATAGCGTTGTGAACAGTGTTGTTGTACGCGCTGACCATATCCGGTAAAACATCAATGTATCTGTCATCATCTTTGTACGTCAGATATCTGTAAATCTTCTCTTTCAAAGTCCTGTTAAAACGCTCCACCATTGATGCCTTTATTGTCTCATTTTCAGTTGTGAAGCGTTTGATTTTTTTCCGCCACGAGACTCTTGACATTAAAATTGTCAAACTCTTTACCTTTATCAGATTGTAAAGCCTTGTAGCTTTCCCCATCCAGTATCCTTCTCAATCCTTGGGCTACAACATGTCCGGATTTGGAGATAAGTGGAACCGCCCAACTTTTTCTAGATAAAGAATCAACAGCTGTCAGTAAAAATGCTGTGTTGTCGTTTTCTTCTTTTCGAGAACGCACACCCATCAAATCTACTTGAATCTGCTCTCCTTTTCCAGCTACAACTGTAGGACGTCGCTTAAACTTGGTTATGACATTTTTGTGTAACGTGTAGGCATCCTCTCCACTCAACCATTCACGGATTCTTTTTTCTCTCTCTCGCTTTCTACGAGCTTTCAGTGAAGCTTTAGCTCCTCGTAGAGATGTATGTAACGCGGGATTGTAATACAGTTCTTTTAACGTGACGACATCCATTTGCCAGTACCTGGAATGAGCAAATTTTTCCTCTCACGTGTTTGCGCTGGGGATTTCCTGACAGTTAGGATTCCTTGTTCCGATAACAAGCTTTTAAATTTGCTGTAGTTTGTGTTTCCTGATTGTATCCTACTTTCTTCGGTTAGAACATCTCGTAGCAAAGTTTTGAATGTCTTAGGATTCAACCACTCATCTCCGATTTTCAGCGTGTTCTTATCCGAGTCGTACTTACCAATCTTACTCAATTGATTCAACAATCGGACACCAATCGCTCAATCACCTTCTTTCTTGTTAAACTAGATACTTTTTTTCTCAAACTCTTCTAAACGATCCTTCTCACTCTCATCATCATCATCTCGTCCATCAGCAACAAGCACATTTTCCAGCAGGGTTGAGTTGTTGCTATCAAATAATTTCGTTTTTATTGAACCTAACTCACTGTCATTTAACACAGTTGTAGAGGAGGTGGAATCATTTGATAAAGGAGTTTTAGCCTTATCACCAATAATCGTGCTGTTAGCCAAAGAAGAATTAGGTTCTGTCTTTGGTTTCTTAATAAGGCTCCAGTTATCCGTTCGCTGATGGTTATTTTTAATTTTTTTGACATCGCTCAAATACCTACGCAGGTTTTGAACATTTTCATCTAACTTTTCGTGCTCAGATAAGTCAGAATCATGCGATGTCTCCAGTAAAGCATTTCGTTTCCTCTTCATATCTCTCACCGTTATATCTTCCGTAGGATTATAATACACCGGAGGTGTGTTTATCTTTTTCTCTATCAATCTTTCATTCCCGACTTTTTCCATTAATGTACTGTATTCATTTTCAGTCAGTTTAAAAAACCGTCTAGGAAATGTTAAAGGTTGGAGATTCTTAGCTTTATTGGTTTTATTGATGATAAAACAGGAACAATAGGAGTTATTATAGCCTCCAAAAGATTACCTCTACCAGTCTGAGTCAAAATTTTACACTTATCATCAATTGTTCCTTTACCAGATAGTTTACGTAGTTCCTTCTTGTAACTCTGCAACTCAATATACTGTTCAGAATCCAGAGGAACATTACCTAATATAATATTTTTAACAGTTTCTATCAATGATTGGAACAGATCCGAGTTGGTCTTTTCGACTATAGCAGTTTTTCCTCTCTCACTCAGATCATCCAGAGCTAAAATATCCATTCTATTCCTCATCATTCTTGTTGAGAGATTCATCTTATTCTTCCTCCTAATACAGTTTTCAGTATTCCAGGAACTACAGTGCTGATAATAGGTCCTAGTAGAGAAGCTAGAAATCCTCCTTTTTGCAATACAGCTTTTTTTATCATCTATCGTTGATTTCGTAACCAAACTGGCAATGTCCTTGGTGTTTCGTTGCAACTGATTATATTGAGCAGTTGTCAATGGTATCGTTCAATTTACAATAGCTTTGGCACATTCCATTAGAGTCATAATAAGGTCTTTTTTTGCTTCAGCTATTACAGGCTTTTGAATTGCAGTGGATGCATTGTTGAGTGATAATAGCAGCGCCGCACTTCTTTTTAATTTTTGTTGCGGAGCTTTAGTCATTATATTACTGACGCGTTACACTATTGAATAACAAAATATGTGTGAGATTAAACGAATAGTAATTGTATTTATATGCTTTTACTTGGGTACATATAATATCATAGGATCAGTTGATGTAAAGTTTCCCAATAGCCTGTGTTGATCATTCGTTTGCTGAGTCGTATCTATTCGTAGACAAGAGTATGGTTTCTTTGCGTATGTTCAAAAGCCTCTTGTACATATTTTACCCTTGAGGGAAAACATTGACGTGCCAAATAGGGAATCGAAGAAGCATCTCTAGGGTTTTTAAAAAGAAAAAAATAGTAAAAAGGAAATTGTACTATTTCCTTTTAATAACAGATTCTGAACAATAAAAAAGACAATTATGTTCAAATGATGACTATGTTTTGTATACAGAGCATTAGCATCAGCTTTACCAGAAACTTCATCCATCAGGTCATCAATTATCAACCATCTGTTTTGTCTGTCCCTGGGAAAACTCGTTGTTATATCTATCATTCCTTCACGAAAGATCACTCCGGGTACATCATCAAAAGCTTTTTGATAGGCTCCATAACAGTAATGAATTTCTACCGGGGGAGGGTAAGTTATAATCTGACTAGCTTCAATCATTCGTAAAATCGCTTGCGTCTTCCCCGATCCAGTTGGTCCTGCAATCATCGCCGTAAAAGGAGAGCGCATCCTCGGATCATAATCTTCAGGTTTCCCATTATGATGAAGATGTTCGTCATCCAACAATAATTTCATTTATGACTCCAACTGGAGAACTTCTCGCTTTTTGTATCACCTCCATAGCATTTTCATACATACTAAACTCAGTAACACCTCCAAAAGTAGAAAATCCTACAAAAAATACCAAGATCATCATAACTATCCGCGCTTTACGTTTCAGATTCGGTAAAACATCTACAATATCACTCGTAGTACCATCAACAGTATCAATTTCAGTCATAGGTCTCATCTGAACATCTTCCTCTGACGACATCTTAGCTTTCCATAGCAACACAATCATACAACGCTTCATTTTTATACAATACTCAAACCCCACAATCTAAAACATTCAAAACACCTGGTGCATGCAAAAAGGCACTGGAGGATCAACATACCACACCAGGAGGCACGTGTGGTCTAGTGGTTAAAGTGCTTGCACTTCAATCTAGGATATGGGGTTCGATTCCCAACACGGTTATCTGTGAGCGAGATATTTGGCTTCCTATATGCTCTGCCTGGTCGGATATGGGCATAAAAATAACGTGGTCCCTAGTTTGATTGCACTCTCCATACTAACTATGGAGTCATGCTAGTAAAAGATCCCCCTCTGTCTTTTCGGAAGAGTAGCCGGTGTAACGGCGGGCATGGGTATAGGGTGCTGCTCACACAAGCTCCGCTTATGAGACCCGCCTTTAGGGTTGCCCACGAGGCACAGCTGAAACAAACAAACAAACAATAAATATCAATAAATACATTTTAAACAACTGGTGCACACAAAAAGGCACCCAATGGACCAGGAGAACCTCCAGGAGAACCTCCAGAACATCCAACACACCATACAATGTATTAATCAACATTCAACACTATAAAATTACCATACATTCTAAACAACTGGTGCACAAAAAAAGGTACCTCACAGGTTCTCATGGTAACTGGTGCATACTTTACGTGGAACCAGGAGAACCTTCTCTAAGACTCCATAACAGAGGTCTGCTCCCTTATTACTACTACTACCCGCACACAGATGTTTGATCACCCCATCGTTACGGATTTTCCATTGAGGCAAAGAGGGTATATTATTATAAACAATCATTATAATCACTATTTTATAAATATAAATTATAATAATTAATCAATTATTATGTTTGTTTTCATCAGCCATAATAGATAATTGTTTTTTCTTATAAATAATACTAAGTTGTTTATAAATAAAATAAAAAGAATACCGTCTTTGGTAGAAGTAACAATGGATCGTTGGCCACCAGTAATGAACAGGTCAAGGTTGCAATATAAAAAGTCCACTGCAGTCCTGAAGTTTTGTCGTTATGTTTTGTCCATTCCAAAGTGGTTATCTGATAATCATTATTCAATCACCGTAGCGTCAGACAACAAACGTTTTCATACACCAACATGTTGATCAGACCAAACGTCGGTGTGTGTAGCCACGGCTTTACTGTACTCATGGCAGGTGTCCTCTTATCTATGCAGTAGTCTCTGTTTGCTGTCCACCATTTAAAAGGGTCCAACATACTAGATTTGAGTGAACTTTTTATCCTTTTAAATTAAATTATTGTACTAATATAGAGGTTTATGGAAAGTTTGCTCTTTATCATTGGTGAGCCAATTCTTAAGTAAGCAATCAGCGATTGCTGGGATGCAGTTTCCAACGTATTATGTAAAGTCGTAGAGAACTTTTGTGAAAATTCTGATGAAAGGTATGCCTCTGGAAACTTCCTTTACACAGAGCCTTTCTGATAATAAATCAGGTATTTTTTTAGCATTTTTGGCAAAACTGTTATTTTGATGATGTTGCTGTTACTGGAAGCTTCAATACTTAGAGTTTCTAAAAAAATAGTTGCAAAATACTTGAAACAATATTATTAGTACGTTGTTTTCATTCACAAATAAAGAGAAAAAACAATGATAATAATGAGCTCCGATTGATAAACAATGATGAACCAAAGTAGCAAGAATCAAAATTCAGAAAAAAAGTTTAAATGATAGACAGAAATGACTCTGCCGTATATACCATATATTATAACACAATAGTGTATCACTCACTCCCCGTAAGCACATCCTGTCCTTGTAGATAGCTCATTGTGGAGTTGGTGCGTGGTTAAAGGCATATAGAAATAAAGCCATCTCATGTATTACAGGCTCGGACACTAGCGTGGGACCGTCTGTTCCATGAAAATGAAATATTCAACGTGCTCCACGACCACCCACATGATTACATCATAAGGCGAGACTTTATGTGCAAGAGTGAGAACGATGTGTTTTTGGGCCTGGAATACTTCGACGGTGAGTGAATGTTTTGCGTGTTGAAATAGATATTAGTTTAAAAGGTTTTAGAATCATACCCTACATCTCTAACATTCCATGACTCCAACATTGCATGTCCAACATCTTTTTTACGCAAACATTGCATAACTCAAACATTTTGTTACTGAAACATCGTATAACTCAAACTTTTTTTACTCAAACATTGCATAACTCAAACATTTTGTTACTCGAACAGTGCCTAAATCTAACATTTTGATACCCAAACACTGCCCAACTCAAATGTTTTGTTACTTAACAAATGCATAACCCAAACGTGGGATAATTCACTGTATTTATCATATTTCGTAATACCCCAACACTGTTCACTCGAAAAACTCTAAAACTGAATTACATAATAATGTTAATAGTGATTATCTCCGTCCTTGATATCTGTGCATGCGATAGAAAATGTGGACATCGTGGCTTCGGCTAAGTTAACGTGAGGAACTTTGCTAATTTTCAAGCTTTCTCACAGCTGGGAGCAATTTTTGTTAACTCAAACCTAGCAAAACATGTAGTTGTGAGTTTTCTTCTCTTACAACAATTTTCTGTCATTCATGCTAAAAACAATCTGAAAGCTTAAAATATTATTTATTATTATGATAAATAATATTATTTATTGTTATGATAAATAATATTATTTATTATTATGATAAATAGTATCATTTATTATTACGGTAAATAATATTATTTATTTTTATGATAAACAATATTATTTATTGTTGTGATAAATTTCTAGTGAAACAAACAATGCAAACAAATGAATGATTATTTTTGGAATCACTAAGATGTATTGATGCCATGGCTATATATCACAGGGAGAACGCTGAGTGATATTATTACTATCAACTCCTACAAGAAATGGAAGATTCCCCACAAAGACTTGGTGATAATTCTACAACAACAGACTGAGGCCATTCATCACCTGCAGAAAAATGGAATATTTCACTGCGACATTAAACCAGAAAATATTGTATATCACAGGTAAGCTGTACTTTTGTAAACGTTGTGGACAAAGTAAAAATTTCATTAAGAAAAATAACAGTGTTGAGGGCAGACACTTTCTAAGTGTAGAGTCGTTTTCTCATCGAATTTTGTGAAACTATTGCAGAAACCAAAGTAGTAATATATGAGCAGATCTCCCTACCAAGTGTTTTTGTGGGATGAATGCCTGGGGCTTATGCTATGGGTTACGGCGTGGATTGGAGCAGCGGGTTAATACTTTATGGCATCTAGATTTTGAACACTCATGTACATATGCATAGCTGTATGCATATTTATGTTCATATTCATGTCTACATTGAATAAAAATGAAACGTATGATTGTATACATTTATTCTATAATGAGTATTGTATATCTTAAAGATTATAAACTTGAAAAAGTTCCAACATCGTTTCGAATGAAAAAATAGATGAAGCTAGGCATTCATCTGTTTGTATATATCTACATATATCTGTTTTAAAATCGTATAATACTTCATCACTCCATTGAATTTTGATTAAACTTTGAGTGAGGGCTTTATCCCATGCCTCTCGTTGAATTTTTTTCAAGTAATCATTTATACTCACGGTTTTTGACATTTTTAAAACCGTTTTAAAATTGTTTTTAATCATGAGACGAAATATTTTTTCAGGATTGTCGGTGTATTTATGAGTTGTGTATGGTCGGTACTGTATAGGGGAAATCTCTCCATATAATGAAGCTAGAGTCAGTAAATGCTGTGTCATACATAACGCTACAGCTTGTAATGTAAGTCGATATCTAGCCTTTTCCTGAACAATAACATTTTCATTGATGTATTTATGGTAGATCTCCGGGAGGAAGTCCTTTACTCTTACTGCTTTTGATTCCATAATGAACTAAAATAAAAAGTTATGTATTACTATAGCAAGATTAAACAGTGATGTAAAATAATTACAAACTTTTTATTTTTTGAACTCCTATCAAATAGTGTTTTTATTAATTCTTACCTTATCACCAAGAAATCTGCTGTTAACTGTATTATAAATGCTGTACTAGTTGATGCTTCAGAAGCTATTGCTGGAGAGAATGATTTCTATGCAGAGAGAGCTGTTCTTAAATACTATAAGCCACACCTACTCATTTAGCTTACAACCATTGAAAATACTCACGCGAAAACCCTATCATAGTAGTGTTATTCGCGTGAAATATTCATGTTTTATCCGCGTGAAAATAGTTATTTTATTCCCGCGAAAGCATTGGTTTTCTTCGCATGAAACATTTTTTTATTTCCGCGGAGACTTTAATCTTTCTTCGCGTGAAATAGAAGACTTTTATTCATCATTATTCGCGGGAAATTTCGGTTTATTTTTCATGTTTTATTCGCGTGAAAATAATTATTCTATTCCCGCGAAAGCATTTTTTTTTTGCGTAAAAAGCATGTTTTTTAGCATTAAAATACTTTTTTTGATCGGCATAAAAAATTGTTGCATTCGCGTGAAAAAAGAGACTTTTATTTCCTGTTATTCGCGTGAAAAACTGGATTGTTTTTCATGTTTTATTCGCGTGAAACTAATTATTTTATTCCCGCAAAAGCATTATTTTTTTTTCGCGTGAAAATCATGTTTTTTAACATTAAAATACTCTTTTTTTTTATTCGCGTGAAAAATTGTTTCTTTTGCGTGAAAAAAGAGACTTTTATTTACTGTTATTTGCGTGAGAAATTGGATTGTTTTTCATGTTTTATTCGCGTGAAAATAATTATTTTATTCTCGCAAAAGCATTTGTTTGTTATTTTTCGCGGAGACTTTTATTTTTCTTCGTGTGGAATAAAAGACTTTTATTCATCATTATTCGCGGGAAATTTCTGTTTATTTTTCATGTTTTATTCGCGTGAAAATAATTATTTTATTCCCGCGAAAGCATTGTTTTTTTATTTCGCGTGAAAAACATGTGTTTTAGCATTAAAATAAATTTTTTTGATCTGCGTGAATAATTGTTGCATTCGCGTGAAAAAAGAGACTTTTATTTACTGTTAATCGCGTGAAAAATTGGATTGTTTTTTACGTTTTGTTCGCGTGAAAATAATTATTTTATTCCCGCGAAAGCATTGTTTTTTTTTCGCGTGAAAAACATGTTTTTTTTATTGAACTCAATCCATGTCCATCGGTGCAAGTTTAGCTATTTAAGAGGTGAGGGTTTCAGACAGAAAGCACCCAGTTCAACAACAGTGAGCGAAGAAGCAACATCTACTACACCTTCCATTGCAATTACTAGGAGCTCTCCCTCTTCATAAAGGTAAGAATAAAAAATAATTATTTTCTGCTAGCTAACACAACTAGCTGAAGGTTTATGTCCTATCTATCTGTAAAATTATTTACAAAGAATTAAACAAAATTTTGTTTTTTTTCACAATGAATACTCAAGAGGAAGGAAGCCAACCGATGAATGTAGAAGCGGAATCTCAGCAAACCCTTTCCAAACCATCTTCCCCTATCTTACATATGCCAGAAAGTCAATTGGTGATTGATGAATCGGAATTCCAACAAGATTTTACACCAGTCACATCTCCTACTAGCAGGCTGTATTCAAAAAGAACGCTTATGATGAAACGAACTTTCATTGATTTGGCAAAAGATGATATCGAAAATGTCTCAAACTGCAAAAAACAAGTTTTGATGGATGTTGGAGACGATGCACTTTCTCGTCACACCAGAATACCCTTTCAAGATGCCGGAAGTAATGAACTAACCACCCTCGCCTACAAGAGCGCTAGGTTGTTAAACTCTCTCTCTCCAGATCGTCTGGAAAAACTTGAAGAATCCATTGAAATCCGAGATCTACCAATACCAACAGTTATGGAGGTGTTATCCGTTGAATTTCGTGATGAATCAAAGTGTACCATCATTTACAACTATCAAAAGGATAAAAAGAGTACTCGAGTGAAGAGTGATGTTTCAACCGAAATAGGAGTGCTCGTTAATAAAGCTAAGCAAACACGCCCATTTGTTTTAATCTCCATGGGAGAAGGAAAGACGGGAAATGCAATTTTTTGTTCTGCTGATTGTCACGGATGTAATCGAAAGGTCAACGATCCATTCAACTCATTATCAGGCAAGAGTATGAGACAAATACAGGCTTATTTCAGCGTTGCTCACCTACATGATTTTCCATCAGGGAGTGTTATAGTTTTTGAGAATCCTGGAATGCTAAGAAAATGTGATACTCGTTGGAACAAGACTGCTGAGAGTCTAGTGGCTAATTACAAATGTATGGTGAATGGAGAGCTACTGATTGGAGATATCAACATTCCTGCTCAAATAGCTTCAGCTGTGGTATCGGAAAAAAGCGGTGTTATCGTATTCAAAGGACTAACACAAACTACGGACCGTACGATTTTCTACGATGTCATCCTACTCTCAGCCCTCCAAGCTTTCCTTCAAGCCTCCGAACTGTTTGATACTTTGCTACAACACAACTTCCTCTCCTACTTTGATGAGAATGAAAAAGAGGATTGTCAGAAACAGCACATTGGAACCCTAATCGGTAACACAAGGGATGTATCTCACCTTCTATGATGGTAAGTTTTATTTCTATTTACTGTAGGATCCAAAGTATTTTTTTTTAAATTAATTCATATAACTATGTATGATACAGTCATTAGTTACTATGTCTTTTAGATCTAACTAAAGAGCGCTCCCTGAGGAAGAAAATGAGAAGATCTTATTTGCGTCTTGCAAGAGATGAACTCCTCAACATTAACTTTGAACATTACAAAAAAATAGTTTTTGTAGATTCTGAAGTATTTAGCACAAATACTGAGATAAGTTGTATTTTATTTACGTTTTATTTGTTATAACAAATAAAATTCAATCATAATAATTTATTTTAACAATTTACTTAGCAAATTAGTTCCTTGTATATGTACTCCATCTATTCCTTCTACTGTATTGTCTTGTATGAACTCGAAGTTAGGATAAGTCTGTATGATAAATCTTCGTATTGAGTGATCTCTCATCTCACTATCCCCTATATCTCGTAAACTTCTAACAATTTCATCCACACTCCAACCTCTACTTCTCAGTAAACAAAAGTATACACAATGATCCCCACATACAGTTGACAAAAAATTTTGTAGTTGTGTTTCATTACTTTGTATTGTTTCATATCCTCTGTGAATACTTAGTATTTCATTTACATCTGGGTCTAAGGAAACAGAACGTCCAAATGAGTCGAAAAAATCCACCTCTGAATCATTAGCGTACACAGCCAACCAATGCTCTCCAGGCTGGTGAGAATAATGAGTGTTGAATACGAAACATCTTGGTGGAAAATTGAAAATTTGCTTCCAAAACTGATCTCTAGCTCCAACATGAATCCCTACACTTCGACATAAATCGTCTGAAGATAAGATCGAACGAATCTGTATGGTATTCATCTCTAGCTTTCCGTTTAGAGCACTGCGTCTCCCGCAATAGCTAATTGAAGAATGCTATCCATCTCCAACACACCATCCTTTACAAAGTAGGCTACCAGGGTTAAACCATCAGTCGTGTTACTGCTAAAGCGAATTTCCACACTCGTTGTGACATTTTTCATAGAGTGAAATCCTTCTTTAAGAAAATCACCGGTCAAATCAAATCCATCAAGGTATTGTTCTTTCGTAATACCAAGACTATCACCATCAAGCAAAGTTCCGGTAGCGTGTAGAAACTGATGATATTCTCTTCCAAAAACCCCTCTAGCATAATCCGGCTCAAATCTCCTTCCGATTGGACAGTCACCAACTCTCAATACAATACTATCGACATTGGCATGTTGCATTCTATACGGATTCATGGCGAAACGTCCGTTCAAGGCGTTGTGATTAATCAAACCTGAATAAATTTGTTTGGGTGTCTGTTTGTTTTCTTCCAAAGTGATGTCGATCTGTGCAACACCAGCGCGGATTCCATATAGCTTTATCCATTTTCGATCATCTGGATAAATGTAGTTGTGACCTTCCAATGCCAAACTGAGTTGAGAGTTTTGTATTGTAGGATTCACCTTAACTTTACAAAGATGAAGTTCAAATTTATCAATTCTAATCTTCGCTTGTCCTGCTGGTAACTCGCTTGCAGCAAACAAGGCTAGTTTGCTGGAGGCACGCTCAAACTCCAGCTGCATACTAGGACCAGGGATTATTAGCTTTTTTTGCTGAAATAATGCTAGATGAGGTTTCCCGGTTAATTCTAATACCTTCCCACCTTTGATTAGAGCTCTGCTGGTTTTTTGTCAGCAGCTTTGTGCTTATCAGCGTCTTTGCTAGTCGCATCATCATACAACCACCCCTCCATCTTACCTTAATATTTCTTTCTGTTTGCACTGTTTTCGAGTAGTTGTGAAAAGTAGGAGCGTAAACCGTAATTGTTAGCGTATTCAACAGTAGTTCCTTCTATCGACATTTTCAACGCGCTGAATAATTCATGCATTGAATCCCATCCACACAACTGCATTATCATCAGTACTACCAATATCAACTCCATCATCTTGAACAACTGTGGCTTCAACTTGCAGAGACGAGTTGTAGAGATCTGTGTAATGTTCGGTGCTCCCTGACAAGGTTAACTCAATACTACCATAAGGATCTAACCTATCAGGTCTGATGACAACGTATTCCGATCTCTCTACCGATATGTTTGTTGGCTCCGTAGCAAACACATCCAACGATGGAGTTATGTTGTAGGGAGAACCTTCCAACTTATTACCCGTTGTTCCATTTAGACTAGCCATCTTTTGCGAATGATGTTTGCTTGAAGCGTTATCACTTAATGAACATAAATATCAAGCTCTGATGTCTTTATACCTGATTCTGGCGGTATCAAAATATGGAACGTCTACCAACACCTCTCCTTTTCTTTCCACCTCCTTTTCACACGATCCGGGCGAACTGCGCCGAGCACATCTCCCCAAGATCATTCAACTCTTCCAATCCCCTCTTCTTTGCCGATGCTGCAAAGCTATGTCCATCGATGACATCCCGCGCTAAATTACTACCTACAGAAAGTGCTCTCTTACCCAGACTAATTGCTCCTCTTTTCAGCAGTGGTGTTTCGGATTTGAGTATACTTGAAAAAATACTACCAAGACCATTTCCTCTCATATTAGGCATCACCCGCCGTCCGCTATACACTCCAATTCCATTTCCAGCTTGCATCTTGTAGTACTCATCAAAAAACTCTTTCGAGTCCTCAGGGTTGTATCGTACCAAACTCATTATAATTGTTTTTCTCTAAAGTGAACCGTCAACACGACCTTTCCACCATCAAATGGTATTCGCTCACCATCGTCACTCGTTATAAGTACTTGGATCAGATCGCTATTTAGCGATGAAGCGTTGACATAGTGAGGATTTTTAACTTCTTGATGCACAACACTATTCTTCTTTCCTTGAACTGGAACCACTCTCAGTAAAGGTACATTCGTATCTCCTACCATTCTATTATCAACGATGTTGGAATAGACATACAGAGAGGTTAGTCCGAAATTTATATCAGAAGGTGTAACATTATTGTATCTACCACGAGTATACGTAGTTTTCGGTTCAAATCCAAAAATATATGCCAGATCTCTGGAAAAGCTCATGGTTGTATCAGGATCGCTGTTATTTAGTAAACTGGCGTTGGTTACTTTGTCGTAGGAGATGGCTAATTTTTTGTCTAAATCCATTTCACTCATTCTCTTTCGTATAACCGCCTCCAACCCCTCCAAATTGTCATATCTTCCATTACCGATTAAGATGAAGGACTTTTCGCTTCTACCAGAGACATTAGTCTTTTCTAGATATATTTTCCCTTCGGTAACGTTCTTCCAATTGTTAGAATAACACATATCTAGCAGAGCTACCTCCCATTTGCCGCCGTTGATAACCAAATATTTATACAGTCTCACTGTAAAATCGGAATTGGTGTTATCAGGAAACTCTTCAGCCCTAGAGTTCGAGGATAAAGTTATCAGCATCGACATTTTTCCAACGTATGATGATTATATCAAACGTTCTTTCCTTATAAACTATTCATCTACCCACTCGTTGAACTTTTCTCCGTACCCTAACCTCTTAACCAGAATCTGTCTTTTACCTCTTCTCGTTCTTCTTCCCAATATCTTTTCAATTCTGAAACTCGTAGGTTTTTTTACTTTTTGCAGCTTGTTTTCGTAAAAAGTGCCATCGATCATCTCCTCAGCCAAATCTTTTACCTTATATACAACAGGTTTTTCATTGGTAAGCACATCGGTGATTATAAAAATCTCAATCGTCCAATTCGGAGTGTATCCTCTTTCAAACGCTCCTCTTGCCTTACTAATTCTCACATAATCCCCAATCTTTAATTTTGCTTCTTGAGTTAAACTGTGTTCACGTCCTTCATACACACGATTCCATACAAGTTCCTGATTCTGAAAATTCACATCATTCGGTCTCATACCTATAACACTGTGAACAGTGTTGTTTTACGCGTTAACCATATCTGGTAAAACATCAATGTATCTGTCATCATCTTTATACGTCAGGTATCTGTAGATCTGCTCTTTTAAAGTTCTGTTAAAACGCTCCACCATTGATGCCTTTATCGTCTCATTTTCGGTTGTAAAGCGTTTGATTTTCTTTTCCGCCAGGACACTCTTGACATTGACATTGTTAAACTCTTTACCTTTATCAGATTGTAAAGCTTTATAGTTTTCCCCTTCTAGTATTCTTCTCAATCCTCTGGCTACAACCTGTCCTGATTTGGAGATGAGTGGTACGGCCCATCCTTTTCTAGATAGAGAATCAACAGCTGTTAGTAAAAATGATGTATTATCGTTTTCTTTTTTTCGAGATCGAACATCCATCAAATCTACCTGAATCTGTTCCACTATTCCAGCTACAGTTGTAGGACGACGCTTAAACTTAGTTACGACTCTTTTATGTAACGTGTAGGTATCCTCTCCACTCAACCATTCACGAATTCTTTTTTCCCCTTCTCGTTTTCTACGAGCTTTCAGTAAAGCTCTAGCTCCTCATAGAGATGTGTGTAATGCAGGATTGTAATACAGCTCTCTTAGCGTGTTGATGTCCATGAATTAGTACCACGGACAACCAAATTTTTCTTCTGACGTGTTTGGTGTGGGGATTTCCTGACAGTTATGATTCCTTGATCAGCTAGCAAGCTTTTAAATTTACTGTAATTGGTATTTCCCGATTGTATTTTACCTCCTTCGGTTAGAACATCTCGTAGTAAAGTTTTGGAAACCCTAGGATTCAACCGACGATCTCCGATTTTCAGCTTGTTCTTCTCCGAGTCGAATCTACCAATTTTACTCGGATTATTCAACATTCTGACACCAATCGTTTGATCACCATTTTTTGTTGTTAAACCAGCTACCTTTTTTCAAACTCTTCTAAACGATCGCTTTCACTATCATACTCATCTTCTCCACCAGTGACAATTGTATTTCCAAGTAGGGTTGAGTCTTCACCATCAAACAGCTTCGTTTTTACTGATTCTAACCCGGTGTCATCATCAACATTTGGTGAATGAGTGTCAGGTTTATCATCAATAACTGTGCTATTGGCCAAAGGAGAAGGAGGTTCTATCTTTTGTTTCTTAATGGGACTCCAACCAACCACTCGTGTCTGATTTTGATTATTTTTAATCTTTTTGACATCAGACAAATACCTACGTAGGTTTTAAACATTTTCATCTAACTTTTCGTGTGAGGGTAAGTCCGAATCATGAGCTGTTTCCAGTAGAGCATTTCGCTTTCTCTTCATATCTCTCACTGTTATAGCTTCCATAGGATTATAATACAACGGGGGTGTTGTCTTCTCTTCCTTTATCACTGTTTTACTCTCATTCTTTTCCATTAATCTATAGAATTCGTTTTCAGAGAGTATAAAAATGCGTCTAGAGAATGTTAAAGGTTGACGATTCATCTTTTTATTGATGATAAAACAGATACAATAGGAGTTATAATAGCGTCCAAAAGATTGCCTCTACCAGTCTGAGTCAAAATTTTACGCTTATCATTAATTGTTCCTCTAGCAGTTAGTTTATGTAGTTCCTTCTTGTAACGCTGCAACTCAATAAACTGCTCAGAATCAAGAGGAACATTACCTAATATAATATTTTTAACACTTTTTATCAATGATTGAAACAGATCCGAGTTGGCCTTTTCGACTATAGCAATTTTTCCTCTCTTACTCAGATCATCCAGAGCTAAAAGTGCCATTCTATTCCGCATCATTCGTGTTGAGAGTTTCATTTTTATCCTCCCAGTCCTCCTATTCCTCCTATTACACTTTTCAGTATCCCAGGAACTACAGTGCTGATAATAGATCCTAGTAGAGCGGATAAAAATCCTCCTTTTTGCAATACAACTTTCTTATCATCTAACGTTGATTTTCTAACTAACGCTCTAATATCTTTCGTGTTTTGCTGCAACTGATTATACTGAGAAGTTGTCAATGGTATCGTTCCATTTATAATAGCTTTAGCACATTCCATTAGAGTCATAATAAGCTCCTTTTTGGCTTTAGCTATAACAAACTTTTGAATAGCAAAGGTTTCATTGTTGAGCGATAACAACACAGCAGCATTTCTTTTTAATTTTTTCTCCAAAGCTTTAGTCATTATAACGCTTTCGTGTTGCATCGTTGAATAACAAAATATGTGTGAGGTGAAACGAATAGTAATTGTACTTATATGCTTTTACTTGGATATATATAACATCATAGGGAGATCTGATGTAAAGTTTCCCAATAGTCTGTGTTGATCATTCGTTTGCTGAGTCGTGTCTATTCGTAGATAAGAGTGTGGTTTCTTTGTTGCGTCTTCAAAAGCCTCTCGTACATATTTTACTTTTGAGGGAAAACATTGTCGAGCCAAATAGGAAATAGAAGAAGCATCTCTAGGGTTTTTAAAAAGAAAAAATAATGACTATTCGAGGAAATTGTACGATTCCCTTTTAAAAACAGATTCTGAACAATAAAAAAGACACTTATGTTCAAATGATGAATATGTTTTGTATACAGAGCATTGGCATCAGCTTTACCAGAAACTTCATCCATGAGATCATCAATTATCAACCATCGGTTTTGTCCATCTCTGGGGAAACTCACTGTTATATCTATCATTCCTTCATGAAAAATCACTCCTGGTACGTCATCAAAGGCTTTTTGATAGGCTCCATAACAGTAGTGAATTTCTGTTGGTGGAGGGTGATCTATAGTCTGACTAGCTTCAATCATTCGTAAAATCGCTTGTGTCTTCCCCGATCCAGTTGGTCCTGCAATCATTGCCGTAAAAGGAGAACGCATCCTTGGGTCATAATTTTCAGGTTTCCCATTCATCATAAAAAGATGTTCATCAACCAACAGTAGTTTCATTTATGATTCCAGCGGGAGAGTTTCTCGCTTTTTGTATTTCTTGCATAGCATCTTCATACATACTAAACTCAGTAACACCTCCAAAAGTAGAAAATCCTACGACAAATACCAAAATCATCATAACTATCAGTGCTTTACGCTTCATACTTGGTAAAACATCTAGCATATTGCTCGTAGTACCATCAACAGTATCAACTTCATTCATCGGTCCCATCTCAACATCTTCTTCTATCGACATCTTAGCTTCCAATAACAATACAATCATACAACGATTCATTTTTATACAATGCAAAAAAACTATCAAAAAATAAATGCCATAAAGCATTAACTCGACCGCTTTAATCAACGCCATAACCCATTGCATAAATCCCGGGGAGTTACCCCACAAAAAAACACTTGGTAGGGAGATCTGCTCATATATTACTACTAACCAACGTACAGGAACCAAAATTCAATAGGTTTATGAAGGTCTATGACACTGAGGTCAGTGGTGCCTTGGAACTAGTCATTGTAACATTTTATTCAAGTTTTCCAACTTCTAAAGGGCCTCATTATTAATTATTTAATTCAAATATTTACTGCTCTTTAATTTCTGTTTCTGTCAAAAATCAAATATTTCGGGTTTAAGTTCTTATCATTGTTGGGAAAAAACAGCACCAAAGACATATTTTTACCAATGTTTTGTTCATCTCAAATTGTTGGGAAAAAAATCCCAATCATCCTTTTTTAAAATTAATTTTTTGGTGAAAAGTATGCATTATTTTCATAGGCTTTGGTAATAGAACATTTTCCCATGAAGACTAGTGTGTCTGTAATATAGCAGATTTTATCAAATAAAAGACTGTGCCAACTCAAAAAACAGTTTCAAAAAATTTGATGTTAGTTACAATCTCATGTTTTGATGTTTCTGCACAATACCAGTATCTAAGAGGCAGTGCTTCCATAAAAACAAACCAAGTCTTTTGAAAGCTTTACATAACTCGTTGCGCTTTCACGAATAATTGCATCTATGTCAGCAATATAAGGAATTATTTTAGTGCTGAGAGTGCACCTCCATATAATTTTCAAGTGTTTATCCTAAAAAAGTTGACATGAAACTGAAACCATTCAAACTTGTAATTAATATATCAGCGTAGTGAGCGACTCAATTTCCAAATTTAATGGCGGTTCTTTTTTCATTTTTATGCATTTTGGAGATCACCAAAAAAAAACAGGACAAGTGCTGAGATGAATTGTAAAATTTTTAGCATTCAGTAAAAAATGAGACTTGAGCGCCTTGGTTTTTTTTCACAAAATGCACTTGAAAAACATTTATTTTATGTATGCAACAGCTGTTAAATGTAATCGCTGCTAACAACAGCGGATAGTTCAAAGTATGTGAATTTTTTATGATTTGCTCTTTTGCCGTAATAGTTTTACCGAATACGCAACTTTCATTTTTTACTCGCTGTGTCATACAAAGCCCTCATTACTAAGATGGCTACAACTGAGTTTAGCGTGTGATTTCAGGACTCAGCAGAAAATGGCTGGAAAAGAGAATCGTTTATTTTTATTACAGAGGAAGACAACTTTCCAAGCTGATAGATTTTGGTCTAGCTGTGACTCGTACTGGATTTGGTGACAGATTCAAGAGTCAAGGAGGGACAACTGAGTATATGGCGCCAGAGGTTCGTATAGAGTAAGGGAGCTCAGGCTATCTTGACACACCTGTTGACTATTGATGGCCTACCATGCTAAAATGCGCGTATCGTTTTTTGTCAGATTCTCTTTATTTATCAGTTTCATTACTACAACAGTACGAGTGCATAATAAAACAGGTAGATTACATGTAATACAGATAGATTACATGTAATACAGGTAGATTACTTAATTAATAATGTACCGCACAACGAGTCACAAATTTACGCTTACATTCAACTGGAGATTTTATGAACATTAAATATATGTCGTCTTGTCACAAAGTACCATCCATAGCAATTTTCTTCTTAAAAGATTGGAGTTAACTGGTACAGAGTCAGGGATATAGCTCCCCATCCCTTGCTTAATATCCTCCCCTCTCCTAACCGTCTTTTGGTGTAAAATTGCTCAAAAATTTCCCTCGTTGGTGTTGTTTGAAGAAACTGTTTGTCTCACACCTGGGCCTTGACAGAACAAGTTTTACTTTATACGTCTTACATGGAGACCAGAAATAGATTCATCTGTATTTCAGTAACACAATTTAAATTGTATTAACAAGATTAATTTATTTTGAACGAATGTGGTGCCAGCTCTTTCAGATCCGTTTTTAGGTTCTTTAAATGTTGTGTTTAAATGAAATTATTTGATTGTATTCTCCTAGTCGCCCACATTGATGAACGCAGTACAATTATAGCCCACCATAAACTGCCACTCTCGCATTTCAGACGTTGGTTGACTCGTGTCTAGAAAGAGGCTCCGACCTGTACGGGTTGGCTGCTACACTGCATCACCTGATCACCTTGAGATGTCCTTGGTTTTCTCTGCAAGGAGTTCAGGCTATTCGCGATGAGAAGATTGATAGGAAGGACGCAAAATATGATGAGCTGAGCAAGAAGCGTCGAGCGAGAATTAGACAATGCATCAAAGCTGAGGTGAGTAGACAACTTCTGCTTATTAATTGTAGAAAATTATTATTCAAATTATTAAAGAGCTGCATTTGCCGAACAAAATGCAATAAAGTTCGGTTTTTACAATTATTGATAATAATAGGTTTATTATCACTGGAGCTAAGCAAAGTAATTCATCTAATAAACCATTATTAAATATAATCATATTAAAAACTATATTATAGCCTGAACGTATAAGAGCAGCTGAATACTAATAAATATAATAAATGTTTCAATTCTAATGTACATAATTTGTCTAAGTTTTTTAATTTTTTTGCAGTATTTCTTTCTTTGGCTTATTTTGGGGAAACATCATAAGTTATCATCTTTATCATAATTATTAGAACCAACTAATGAATATGTTCTGAAAGTGGCCCATTAAATTACAAAAATCTAGATTATTATTTGTTGTATCTCTTAGCATTTTATTTGCCTGAAATGCTTTTTCAACCAGCTTATTTTTTTGTTCATCAATTTATGAAGCTCTCGGTTAGTTTATAAGGCATAAGAAAAAGCATTATAAGACCTCGTTTGAAATCGATTAACCTCATGGTTATTTTGTTATATTTCTAAAAAAAAATTGTCATTTGAGATGCAAATTTTTATCGAAAATTAAGTCCGATAGGTATAATTTACCATTGATTGATTTTGTGTATTCATCAGTGGATTTGGTTTTTTGATTTTCTACTCGATAAAAGTGCCTCCAAATGAGTTTTTTATTATTGATAGTCTCGTCGGTTCATCAAAACCTCTGAGCTTGCCGCCACTCTCCTGTGTTATTTATGCTTATTCAGATTATCCGCTATCGAGGAGAAGCTGCCGAGGCAGCAATGACCGAGCAGCCTGCTTCACCACTCGCTATGGCTGTACAGAATGAGTTGTGGGCGCATGAGGGAACATGTGATCAAGCGGTCAAATATATTATTTGTCTAATGTTACACCACACTCCCAACGATAGGCCAGACTGTACTGACATCCTTAGCAGGTTGAAATATACAGCAAATCCTGACATTCACGTTCATAGAGAGATAAGCAGCCAATCTAGCAATTCCAATATGTCGGAGACCGACCAATTATCTTCAACTATAAACTCACAGCCTTCCCACCCTGTAGTGCTCAATTACACAGGTAATCAACTTCCCAAATATTCATTGTTAGCAGCACAAAATCAGCAAATAAAACTATGTAATATAGTATATTAGTAGTAATAAGGGAGCAGATCTCTGTCATGGAGTCCAAGGAAAAGGTTCTCCTGGTTCCAGGTACTTGAAGTATGCACCAGTTACCATGACAACCTGTGAGGTACCTTTTTGTGTGCACCAGCTGTTTAGAATGTATGTAATTTTATAGTGTTTAATGTTGATTAATACATTGTATGGTGTGTCGGATGTTCTGGAGGTTCTCCTGGTCCATTGAGTGCCTTTTTGTGTGTACCAGGTGATTAGAATGTGTGTTATTCATTGGTGTGGTATGTTAATTTATCCTCCGGTGCCTTTTTGTGTGCACCAGGTGTTTTGCATGTTTTAGGTTGTGGGGTTTGAGTATTGTATAAAAATGAAGCGTTGTATGATTGTATAACTTTATTATATAAGAAATATTATATATACACGTGGAAAACTTCTAACATTATTTCAAAAGAAAATACAGAAGAACATAGCTGTTCATCTATTTGAATGTATAGCCCTGGTCACACGAGACTGATAAACGAAACTATAACAAAATTATTTTAGAAAATCGCCGAGGTGCGACGATAATAGTTTCGTTGTACTGGTCACACGAGAACTATAATTAGTTCGTTACGCCTAGCGATCACTAGTTTCATCCAATGACAGAGGATTGTGTTTTGTGCGCGGGCCTACTCATACTTTACTGCGTGATGTAAAAGCATGGAAGAATTATTATTATTTTTGATGTTTGGAATAGATTATTTTAATAAATAGATAAGTTTGACCAGCCAGTACTATTCCAATTTTTTGATTATATTTTATTATTATTATTATCTTTCATTTATTTAAAACTCATTATGAATATAATATAATAAATAATTATTTATTCAAAAAACAAATGTGCTACTACTATGGAAACCATGCGTTCGTTGTGAATGACCCTGACATTGGAGACCAGCCAATAACAGAACATTGAAAATAAGCCTATTAATGAGCTTATCTGGTCGAATGGTCCAATCACATGCAAGCATCGCAACCGAAGATTTTCCCAAACCTAGCATTGCTTGATCACGACGAAACTGAATTATTCGCTCGGTTTGCTGAGCAACGAATTCGCTGGGCCTGAAAAAATAGTTTCGTTATAGTTTCGTCAGAAATTCGGTCTCGTGTGACCAGGGCATATGTGTAAATATGAGGACAGATTCGATGTAAAGTTTTTTCAGTCCAATTCAATTTATACAGTTTTTCAAAAAGTGCTTAATCCCAAGCATTTCTTTTAATTTTTTTTAAATAATCATTAATGTTTACGTTTTTTAACATTTTTAAAACAGTTTGGAAGTTTTTTTCTGTCATAATATGAAATATTTCTATGGGATCGCTTTGTTCAGCTGTAGAAGTTTTGTATCGAATCGGCAGAAGTTCTCCATATAGCGCTCCCATGTTTAGCATGTGTTGTGTGATGCACAATATTATTGCTTGAAATGTTAATTGTTGTATCACTTTCTCCTGTACAATCAGATTTTCTTTCACATATTTGTGATAAATTTCTGGCAGGAAATCTTTTGCGTGGAATGTTTTTGATGTCATATTGATCTAAATCAAAAAGATACATATTATTATAGTATGATAAATAATGAAGTAAAATAAATAGAGCTTTTATGATGAATAGTGTAGTAAAATAATTAGTTTTTTTGTTTTTCAACTACTGCTAAATAGTATTTTTTTGTAATTCTTATCCTATCACCGAGAAGCCTGCTGTTAGTTGCGTAATGAATAGTGTAGTAGATGGTTCTTCAGAAGCTATTGCTGGAGAGAATGATTCCTATGTAAAGAGAGCAGTTCTTAAATACTAAAAGCTACACTTACCTATTAACCCTACAACCAATGAGAATACTCGCGTGAAGATCCCTTTATAATAATCTTGTTCGCGCGAAAACCCTCTATAATACATATAGATGTTTTGCGCGAAGAATTTTTTTCGTGCGGAAAAGGATTGGGTTTTTAGATAGAAATTTGTGTGTTTTCTGCGCGAAAAATGCCTTTTTTGCAGCAAAAATAATACAAGTTTTATTTGCGCGAAATAAAATGTTTTATTCGCTCAAAAAACATTTTTATTCACGCGAAAACCCTTTAAAGCATATACAGTTTTCACGCAGAAAAAATGATTTTTTCTGACGAAGAAAAAACGTTTTTTCCTGCAGAAACACACTTTTCACACAAAAAAACACGTCTTTTTGGTGTGAAAAAACAATCTCGCGCGAAAACCCTTAATAACATGTACATTTCCCACGCAAATAAAAAGTTTTGTTTTCGCACGAATAAAGCATTTTTTCCGCTTGAACAAAACAGTTTTTTCGCGCGAATAAAACCTCGTATTTTCACTGAAAAAGGGCATTTTTCACGGGAAAAAAAAGACTTTTTATCCGTGCGAAAAATGCCGTTTTTTGCAGTCATGGAATTTTTTTGCGCGGAAAGATGCGACTTTTTGTAGCTCAAAAATTAATATTTTTGCGCGAAAAATGCTGTTTTTATTTGTGTGAAAAAAATGTGTTTCTAGAAAAAATATGGCTTTATTCTCGTGAAAAATACTGTTTTATTCGCAAGAAAAATAGTGTTTGTTTCGCACAAAAAGTACTGTTTTTTGGGCCAAAAAAATGCAGGTTTTAATCGCGCGAAAAAACATTTTTTTCTGCGCGGAAAGATGTATTTTTTTGAGTGAAAAAATGTGACTTTTTTAGCAACAAAAATAATTTTTTATTCACGCGAAAAATTTTGTTTTTATTTGTGTGAAAAATATGTGTTTCGAGAAAAGATATTGCTCTATTCACGCGAAAAATACTGTTCCATTCGCGTGAAAAATTGTGTTTGTTTCGCGCGAAAGGAACTGTTTTTTGGGTCAAAAAATTTAGGTTTTATTCGCGCGAAAACAACACACGTATTATAGAGGATTGGAATGGTTTTTTTCGTGCAATAAAGTGTGTTTTTTTAAGACAAAAAAATAATGTTTCATTCACGCAAAAAATGCTGTTCTTCGCGCGAAAATCTTTTTATGCTATATGGAGGAAAACAATTTTTTTATGTCCGCGCGAAAACCCTTTTTAGTATATAAGCTTATAGCCCGAATTATCAAATTTTAAAATTTTTTTATATGATATTAAAAGCTTTTTGCGAGGCTTTTCATTGGACTCAGCCCATGTCAATCGGTGCAACTTTAGCTATTTAAGAAACAATGCTTTTACACAGAAAGCATCCACTCCAACAATAGTGACTGAAGTATCAACATCTACTACTGCAACTACTAGGAAGTTTCTTCTGTATGAAGGTGAAAAATGAAAAATAATTATTTTTACTAGCTGAGACAATCAACTCAGACCTCTATGTACCGACTATCTTTAAGTTAATTATAAAGAAATAATAATCAATAACTCACATTTTTATTTCATTTTTTTCAGAATAACTAGTCAAGACGGAAAAAAACTATCGATGGATGAAGAACCAGATACTCAGCAAGCCTTTTCTCCACCATCTTATCCTATCTTCGATATCCCACCGAAAAAGAACAGTCTAGACGCTGAAAGTCAATTGGTGATCGATGAAGCAGAATCCCAGCAAGTTTTCACTCCATCCTCATCTACTACCAGCAAACCGTCTTCACACAGAGATCCGCGTTCTCAAGCGATAAAACGTCCTTTGTTTGAATTGACAAATGAAGATGAAGATATTACTAATGATGTCGATGACAATTCGAACTGCAAAAAAAAGTTGTGATGGATGTTGGAGACGATACACTTTTTTGACACGCCAAGATCCCCTTTCAAAATGCCAGAAGCAACAGCCTAGCCGTCCTCACCTACAAGAGCGCTGTGCTGTTAAATGCTCTGTCTCCAGAACGTCTACAAAAACTTGGGACATCTGTGGAAATCCGAGATCTACCGATACCAACAGTTATGGAAGTCTTATTCGTTGAATTTTCTGACGAAACAAAGTGTACTATCACCTACAACTACCGAGAGGATAAAAAGACAATATGAGTGAAGAATGACGTGTCAAGTGAGGTAGGATTGCTCGTTAATAAAGCTAAGCAAACACGTCCATCGGTTTTGATCTACATGGGAGAGGGAAAAACTGGAAATGCAGTTTTTCGTTCTACTGATGGATACGGATGTAGTCTAAGGATGAAGGATGCATTCAGCTCAATATCAGGCAGAAGTATGAGACAAATTCAGGCTTACTTCAATGTAGCTTACCTGTACGATTTTCCACCAAGTAGCGTTATAGGTTTGGAGAACCCTGAAATGGTAAGAAAATGCGACAGTCGTTGGAGCAAGACTGCTGAGATTCTAGTGGCTCAATACAGATATATGGTAGATGGAGAGCTTCTGATTGGGGATATGTACATTCCTGCTCAAATAGCTTCAGCTGTGGTATCGGAAAAATGTGGCGTTATTCTATTCAAAGGACTAAAGCAAGCTACAGACACCACAATTTTCTACGACGTCGTTTTGCTATCAGCTCTTCAAGCTTTCATTCAAGCCTCCGAACTGTCCGATACTTTGGAACAACATCATTTGTTCACTTACTTTGATGAGATTGAAAAAGAAGAATGCCCAAGACAACTGATTTACACCCTGATCACCAACACAAAGCATGCATCTCACTATCAATGATGGTAAGTTTCATTCTATTTACCATAGACGTAAAAGTAATTTCTAAGTTAGTTCATACATCAATGTATGGTAGACTCATTAGTTACTATGTCTTTTAGATCTAACTAAAGAATGCTTCCTGAGAAAGAGAGATAGAGAGATTCTTATTTGTGTCTTGCAAGAGATGAACTCAACATTAACTTTGAACATTGCAAAATCGTTTCATAGGGTTTGTAGTATTTAATACAAATACTGAGACAGTTTGTATTTTATATACGTTTTATTTGTTATAACAAATAAAATTTAATTCTAATAATTTACTTTAACAATTTACTTAGCAAATCGGTTCCTTGTATATGTACTCCATCTATTGCTTCTAGTGTATTGACTTGCGTAAACTCGTAGCTAGGATAGGTCTGAAGGATAAATCTTCGTATTGAGTGATCTCTCATCTCATTATCTCCTATATCTCGTAAACTTGTCACAATTTCATCCATACTCCATCCTCTGCTTCTCAGTAAACAGTATACAGTTGACGAAAAGTTTTGCCGCTGCGTCTCATTACTTCGTATTGAATCACTTTCTCTCTGACTCCTTAGCAACTTGCTTACATCAGGGTAGAAGGAAACAAGACGCCCAAATGAGTAAAAAAAATCCACACCGGAATCATTAGCGTACACAGCTAACCAATGCTCTCCGGGTTGATGAGAATGATGAGTGTTGAATACGAAACTGCCTGTTGGAAAATTATAAATTTGCTTCCAAAACTGATCTCTAGTTCCAACGTGAACACCCGCACTGCGACATAAATCATCTGAAGATAAACTCGATCGAATATGTACGGTATTCATCTCTAGCTCACTGTTTAGAGCACTACGTCTCCCACAACAGCTAATTGAAGAATGCTATCCATCTCTAATACACCATCCTTTACAAAGTAGGCTACCAGCGATAAACCTTCAGTTGTGTTGGTGCTAAACTGAATTTCCACACTCGTAATATTTTTCATAGAGTGAAATCCTTCTTTGAGAAAATCACTTGTCAAATCGAATCCGTAAATCGTGGTACCATCTAGATATTGCTCTTTCGTAACACCAATACTTTCACCATCGAGCAAAGATCCGGTAGCGTGTAGGAATTGATGATATTCTCGTCCGAAAACTTCTCTACCATAATCTGGTTCAAATCTCCTTCCAATCGGACAATCGCCAACTCTCAATACAATACTCCTGACATTGGCTTGTTGCATCCTATACGGGTTCTTGGTGAAACGTCCACTCAGAGCATTGTGATCAACCAAACCTAAATACACTTGTTTGGATTTCTGTTTGTTTTCTTCCAATGTTATATCAACCTGTCCAACTCCACTGTGAATTCCATATATCTTTACCCTTTTCCGCTCAACTGGATGAATGTAGTTGTGTCCTTCCAACGCCAAGCTGGGTTGAGAGTTTTGTATCGTAGGATTTACCTTGACTTTGCAAGTATGTAGTTCAAATTTTTCGATTTTAATTTTCGCTCCTCCTGTTGGGGAGTCGCTGGAGGCAAACAAAGATACTTTGCTGGAAGCCCGTTCAAACTCAAGTTGCATAGTAGGACCGGGAACTATTAGTTTACTCTGGTGAAACAGCGCGAGATGAGGTTTCCCGGTTAACTCCAATGTCTTCCCACTTTTGATTAGGGCTCTCCTCTTTTTTTTTTGTCCGCGGTGCTGTGTTTATCAGCCTCTTTTCCAGTTGAATCATTGTACACCCAACTCTCCATCCGCACTTGATATTTCTTTTTGGTTGTGGTAGTTTCAACTAGTTGTGAAAAGTAGGAACGCAAACCATAATTTTTAGCGTACTCGACAGTATTACCTTCTATAGACATTTTCAACTCGCTGAATATTCCGTGAGTCGAATCCCCCATCCACACAGGTGCGTTGCTCGTAATATCACTTCTGTCATCTTGGACAACTGTGGCTTCGATTTGCAGAAACGAGTTGTAAAGATCTGTGTAATGCTCAGTACTCCCTGCCAAGGTCAACTCAATACTACCATTAGGATCCAACCTATCGGGTCTGATGATAACATATTCCGATCTCTCTACTGATATGTACTCTCTACTGATACTGACATCCAGCGCAGGGTTTATGTTGTAGGAAGAGCCTTCCAACTTGTTACCCGTTTTTCCATTTAGACTAGCCATCTTTTTGCCAGTGATGTTTGCTCAAAGCGTTCTCACTCAATGAACACAAATATCATCCTCCATTATCTTTATAGTCGATTCTGTTAGTGTTAAAATATGGAATGTCCGCGTCTACCCGGACCTCTCCTCTTTCCAGGACCCATTTTTTTTCTCCTTTTGACACGATCTGGATGCACTGCCCTGAGTACATCTCCCCCAAGATTATTCAACTCCTCCAACCCTCTCTCCTTTGCGGATGCTGCCAAGCTATGTCCGTCGATGACATCGCGCGCTATGTTACTACCTATAGAGAGCACTTTCTTACCCAGACTTATTGCTCCTCTTTTCAGCAGTGGTGTTGCCGATTGGAGTATACTTGAAAAAATACTACCGAGTCCATTACCTCTCATACTAAGCATCACTCGCCGTCCACTATACACTCCAATTCCATTTCCAGCTTGCATTTTGTAGTACTCTTCGAAAAAATCTTTCGAATCCTCAGGGTTGTATCGTACCAAATTCATTGTGTTCCTCTTTCTCTGAAGTGAACCGTCTACATGACCTTTCCACCGTCAAATGGTATTCGCTCACCGTCGTCACTCGTTATAAGTAGAACGAGATCGCTATTCAGCGATGAAGCGTTGACGTAGTGCGGGTTTTTAAACTCTTGGTACACAACTGTGTTCTTCTTTCCTTGCACCGGTACCACTCTTAGCAAAGGTACATTCGTATCACCTACCATTCTATTATCAACAATGTTGGAATAGACATACAAAAAGGTTCGACCGAAATTTTATGTCAGGAGATGTAACATTATTGTATCTACCGCGGGGATATGTAGTTTTCCCACTTGGTTCGAGCCCGAAGATATATGCCAAGTCTTTGGAAAAGCTCACCGTTGTATCAGGATCGCTGTTAGTTAGTAAACTGGTGTTGGTTACCTTGTTGTAGGAGATGGCAATTTTTTTATCTAAACTCATTTCACTCATTCTCTTTCGTATAACCTCCTCCAACTCTTCCACACTGTCGTATCTCCCATTTCCAATTAGGATGAATGACTTTTCACTTCTACCGGATACATTAGTTTTTTTCAGATATATTTTCCCTTCGGTAACATTTTTCCAATCATTAGAATACAATATATTTAGCAGAGCTATCTCCCATTTACCACCGATGATATCTAAATTTTTATACAGTCACTGTAAAATCGGAATTGGTGTTATCGGGAAACTCTTCAGCGCTGGAGTTCAAGGGTAAAGTTATCAGCATCGACATTTTACCAACGTATGATGATTATATCAAGCGTTCATTCCTTATAAGCTATTCATCCACCCACTCGTTGAACTTTTCTCCGTGTCCCAGCCACTTGACCAGAATCTGTCTTTTACCTCTTCTCGTTGTTCTTCCCAATATCTTTTCAATTCTGAAAGTTGTAGGTTTTTTTACCTTTTGCAACTCGTTTTCGTAAAAGGTACTGTCGATCATCTCCTCAGCCAAATATTTTACCCTATATACGACAGGTTTTTCATTGGTGAGCGCATCAGTGGTTATAAAGATCTCGATGGTCCAATTCGGGGTGTAACCTCTCTCAAACGCTCCTCTTGCCTTGCTAACTTTCACATAATCTCCTACTTTTAACTTTCGTTCTTTAGTAAAACTTTGCTCTCCTCCTTCATACACTCGATTCCACACAAGTTCCTGGTTTTGAAAATTTACATCATTCAGTCTCATACCTATAGCGCTGTGAACAGTGTTGTTGTACGCGCTGACCATATCCGGTAAAACATCAATGTATCTGTCATCATCTTTGTCCGTCAGATATTTGTAAATCTTCTCTTTCAAAGTCCTGTTAAAACGCTCCACCATTGATGCCTTTATTAATTCATTTTTGGTTGTAAAGCGTTTGATTTTTTCCCGCCAGCAGACTCTTGACACTAACATTGTCAAACTCTTTACCTTTATCAGATTGTAAAGCCTTGTAGCTTTCCCCATCCAGTATCCTTCTCAATCTTCGGGCTACAACATGTCTGGATTTGGAGATGAGTGGAACAGCCAAACCTTTTCTAGATAAAGAAACAACAGCTGTCAGTAAAAATGCTGTGTTGTCGTTTTCTTCTATTCGAGAACGCACATCCATCAAATCTACTTGAATCTGCTCTCCTATTCCAGCTACAATTGTAGGACGGCGCTTAAACTTGGTTATGATTTTTTTTTGTAATGTGTAGGCATCCTCTCCACTCAACCATTCACAAATTCTTTTTTCTCCGAGCTTTCAGTGAAGCTCTAGCTCCCCATAGAGATGTATGTAATGCGGGATTGTTAATACAGTTCTTTTAACGTGACGACATCCATTTGCCGGTACCTGAAATGAGCAAATTTTTCCTCTTACGTGTTTGCGCTGGGGATTTCCTGACATTTATGATTCCTTGTTCCAATAACAAGCTTTTAAATTTGGTGTAGTTTGTGTTTCCTGATTGTATCCTACCTTCTTTGGTTAGAACATCTCGTAGCAAAGTTTTGAAAGTCTTAAGATCCAACCACTTATCTCCAATTTTCAGCGTGTTCTTATCCGAGTCGTACTTACCAATTTTACTTAATTGATTTAACAATCTGACACCAATTGCTCGATCACGTTTTTTTCTTGTTAAACTAGATACTTTTTTCTCAAACTCTTCTAAACGATCCTTCTCACTCTCATCATCAACTTGTCCATCAACAACAAGCACATTTTCAAGGAGGGTTGAGTCGTTGTTATCAAACAATTTCGTTTTTATTGAACTTAACTCACTGACATCTAACACAGTTATAGAGGAGGTGGAATCGTTTGATAAAGGAGTCTCAGCCTTATCATCAATAATCGTGCTATTAGCCAAAGGAGAATTAGGTTCTGTCTTTGGTTTCTTAATCGCACTCCAGTTATCAGTTTGCTGGTGGTTATTTTTAATTGTTTTGACGTCACTCAATTACCTACGCAGGTTTTGAACATTTTCATTCAACTTTTCGTGCTCAGATAAGGCAGAATCATGCGATGTCTCCAGTAAAGCATTTCGCTTTCTCTTCATATCTCTCACCGTCATATCTTCCGTAGGATTATAATACATCGGAGGTGTGTTTTTCTTTTCCTCTATCACTCTTTCATTCCCGGCTTTTTCCATTAATCTACTGTATTCATTTTCAGTCAGTATAAAAAACCGTCTAGAAAATGTTAAAGGTTGGAGGTTCTTAGCTTTATTGGTTTTATTGAGGATAAAACAGGAACAATAAGAGTTATTATAGCATCCAAAAGATTACCTCTACCAGTCTGAGTTAAAATTTTACGCTTATCATCAATTGTTCCTTTACCAGTTAGTTTACGTAGTTCCTTCTTGTAACGCTGCAACTAGTTCCTTCTTGTAACGCTGCAACTCAATAAACTGTTCAGAATCCAGAGGAACATTACGTAATATAATATTTTTAACAGTTTCTATCAATGATTAGAACAGATCCGAGTTGGCCTTTTTTAACTATAGCGATTTTTCCTTTCTTACTCAGATCATCCAGAGCTAAAATAGCCCTTTTATTCCTCATCATTCTTGTTGAGAGATTCATCTTAGTCCTCCTCCTAATACAGTTTTCAGTATTCCAGGAACTACAGTGCTGATAATAGGCCCTAGTTGAGAAGCTAGAAATCCTCCTTTTTGCAATACAGCTTTTTTATCATCTATCGTTGATTTCGTAACCAAACTGGCAATGTCCTTCGTTTTTCGTTGCAACTGATTATACTGAGCAGTTGTCAATGGTATCGTTCCATTTATAATAGCTTTGGCGCATTCCATTAGAGTCATAATAAGGTCTTTTTTGCTTTAGCTATTACAAACTTTTGAATTGCAGTGGATGCATTGTTGAGTGATAACAGCAACGCCGCATCTCTTTTTAATTTTTGTTGCGGAGCTTTAGTCATTATATTACTAACGTGTTACACTGTTGAATAACAAAATATGTGTGAGATGAACCGAATAGTATTTGTGATTATATGCTTTTACTTGGGTACATATAATATCATAGGATCAGTTGATTTAAAGTTTCCCAATAGCCTGTGTTGATCATTCGTTTGCTGAGTCGTATCCATTCGTAGACAAGAGTATGGTTTCTTTGCGCGTGTTCAAAAGCCTCTTGTACATATTTTACACTTGAGGGAAAACATTTACGTGCCAAATAGGTAATCGAAGAAGCATCTCTAGAGTTTTTAAAAAAGAAAAATAAAGATTATTCAAGGAAATTGTACAATTTCCTTTTAAAAACAGATTCTGAACAATAAAAAAGACAATTATGTTCAAATGATGACTATGTTTTGTATACAGAGCATTAGCATCAGCTTTACCAGAAACTTCATCCATCAGGTCATCAATTATCAACCATCTGTTTTGTCTGACCCTGGGAAAACTCGTTGTTATATCTATCATTCCTTCATAAAAGATCACTCCGGGTACATCATCAAAAGCTTTTTGATAGGCTCCATAACAGTAATGAATTTCTACTGGGGCAGGGTAAGCTATAGTCTGACTAGTTTCAATCATTTTTAAAATCACTTGCGTCTTCCCCGATCCAGTTGGTACTGCAAACATCGCCGTGAAAGGAGAACGCATTCTCGAGTGATAATCTTCAGGTTTTCCATTCATGATAAAGGAGATGTTCGTCATCTAACAATAGTTTCGTTTATGATTCCAACAGGAGAACTTCTCGCTTTTTGTATCTCCTCCATAGCATTTTCATACATACTAAACTCAGTAACACCTCCAAAAGTAGAAAATCCTACGACAAATACCAAGATCATCATAACTATCAGCGCTTTACGTTTCAGATTCCGTAAAACATCTACAATATCACTCGTAGTACCATCAACAGTATCATTTTCATTCATTGGTCTCATCTCAACATCTTCTTCTGTCGACATCTTCGCTTTCAATAGCAATACAATCATACAATGCTTCATATTTATACAGTACTCAAACCCCACAATCTAAAACATTCAAAACACCTGGTGCACACAAAAAGGCACCGGAGGATATGTCAACATTCAACACTATAAAGTTACATACATTCTAAACAACTGGTGCACACAAAAAGGTACCTCTTAGGTTCACATGGTAACTGGTGCATCCTTCAAGTACCTGAAACCAGGAGAACCTATTCCTTAGACTCCATGACAGAGATCTGCTCCCGTCTTACTACTTATATTCCAACAAGTAGTTTGTACCTTTTTTATAAAGTTTTCAGTTTAAAATTAATTTCTAAAAATCTTAATTGTTAATATTTAATGCTTCTCAATTTTTTTCTTAAAAAGATTACCAGTGTTTTAGGTTCAATTATTATCGTTGTTGTGAAAAAAACAACATCAGAATATAATTTTAGTCTTTCTCATCTCTTATTATGATAAAGTTAAACTAATGTTCAATTAATTTTTCGCTCGAAAATTTTCATTTGGATAAAAACCTTCCATGAAATTTTTTATTTTGATTTTGAACGCTGTCACATGAAGGCCAGTGTGTACATAATAGCGACTTTATCAAGGATGGAAAAAATTGCTGACTTGAAAAAAACAGCTCTTAAAAATTTTAACTTTGTTACAATCTCATTTTTTCGCAATCACAAAAGTCTCTGCACAATGTCAATATTTAGGAGGCCCTACTTGTATACAAACCAGCCAAAATTTTGAAAACTCGCTCTATAGCTCTATATAACTTGTTTCGTCTTTGGAAAAAAGGTGTTAAGTGCTGACTGCATCTATAGGTTCGCCTTTCTGGTGAGAGGGCAACTCCAGGTAATTCTTTTCAACACATTTCAACCTCAAAAAGTTTAAATTGAATCAAATCTTCTCCAAATCAGGTGTCCTAAGTAAGCCCTTTAACAATATTGTTATAGTAATTTTTTCAATAATACTTTGCCAATATTGTATGAATAAATTGTATTTGGTTTGCTACACATTTGACTGGGGTGTGCTATTGTAGCATTCCTAATTGAGCATCAGTTCTCATAAGTTTTGCTTGTAGATATCGTATCGATAACAATTTCAAAGAAAAAGTTCTCATGTTTCGGATTTCACTGTTTGGTTCCTTTTTATTTCTCATTCTGGTTGGGTATTTGGGGTTTGGGTTTGTCACACGACTCCCAGATTAATTTCTGGCGACTCCCTAACACTGTGAATGGGAAAGTGAAAAGCCAGTTTTTTAGCTCGAAAGTTTTTTCTATACCCTAAGGTGCTGCTGGCTATCGAATAACATCTTTTGCTAAAATATTGCTTTAAAATTCATATTCCAATTATCTGTGTTCAGTTTTTGTGGATAATTGCTAGTATTAACTAGTATTGTGTTGCGTAGATCTCCAGAAGTCTGATCCAAGTAATCTATGATGATGATTAGTAGTTTATCTATTTATTGTAAAAGTACTATTCTTCTACATGATCATTATTATGATGATAATACTTATTAAGAATTATATTAATGTATATAATTATTATTTATGTATATAATATGTGGATGATTATTTGTTTACTCTTAATAATGCATATACTACATACTTAGACTATTATTATTTATTGCTATTATTATACGTATATTAAATTGTTTGCTCTTCATATACAATATATTCATTTTTATAATCCTGTAGAATAATGATTATTTTATAATAACAGTTTTTACTATTTATATACATTATTGCCTATTGTTATAATAATTATTTGGGAACATAATGCTATCATCATAGAAGTAATATGTGTACCAAAATAACAATAATCCCAGGTAAGACTCTACTAAAATATTGGATTTTTTTTACATTATTATGACATTGTGAGCATGATGGTTCTTCTCGATAAAAATTATGTTTCACTTAGAGCTTTGAGATGTTGCTTTGAGTCGCTTGCTACCTTCAATGTGTTTGGGCATTCTCTTATTTATTATTATTTTTTTTAATAACAAAACGATTAGTCACAATTCCACAACCATAATATTGCATTGACAAGACGTTGAAGCGAAAGTTGGCTCGTTTTCGACTCGGTTTGGCTTTTTTGATGGCTCGGCTTGGCTCTGCTCGTTGTCAAGTTTTGTGGCTCGATACAGCACTAGTATTAACTAGTATTGTGTTGCGTAGATCTCCAGAAGTCTGATCCAAGTAATCTAGCTGTAGAGGTGCAACGATCCTCTACCCAGGTGATGCCTGTTGTGAATGAAATGATGGAGAATGTTTCCATACATGACGAGCCTCGGTTTAGCCAGCTGATGGATCATAGTTCACACATGCAGCAGGCGTCAGAGCGCATGTCTAGAATGTCTGGCCCCCGTCTCAGTCAGTTGATGAGTGTCAGCTCTGCCCAAGGACCCAATTTGAGTCAACTGATGGGAAGGAGTTCACAAATGCAGCAGCCTTTAGAGAATATGGCTGGTGGAATTAGCTTTGCAACTACTGACATGATGTCTGTACCAGAGTCAGGTATGTTCAGTCCAGTGACGGACATCACTTTTTTTGTTAAATGCTGATTTTAGCTGTCAGTTTTCATCCACCTATCACTCACTTGTCATCCAACTTATATCTTGATTGTCACTTTTTGTGGATATGTCACCTGCCATTAAGTCTTTTGTCAATGACATGTTGCTTTTTATTGATGTCACTTACCCTTATTATGTCACATTTCATCAACATGTCACCAGTTACGGACATGTCAACCTCAACCTGTCTTCAACTGCCTGTCCACTGTCACTAATAACTTACTGTCAAACGCTGGCTTATTTCACATACAATTTCAGTTTTATCAAATGTCCTTGTTTTACTTGACAGCCAACCATCTGTTTTACTTGACAGCCAACCACCTGGTTTACTTGACAGCCAACCACCTGTTTTACTTGTCAGCCAACCACCTGTTTTACTTGACAGCCAACCACCTGTTTTACTTGTCAGCCAACCACCTGTTTTACTTGACAGCCAACCACCTGTTTTACTTGACAGCCAACCACCTGGTTTACTTGACAGCCAACCACCTGTTTTACTTGACAGCCAACCACCTGTTTTACTTGACAGCCAACCACCTGGTTTACTTGACAGCCAACCGCCTGTTTTACTTGACAGCCAACCACCTGTTTTACTTGACAGCCAACCACCTGTTTTACTTGACAGCCAACCGCCTGTTTTACTTGACAGCCAACCACATGTTTTACTTGACAGCCAACCACCTGTTTTACTTGACAGCCAACCATCTGTTTTACTTGACAGCCAACCACCTGTTTTACTTGACAGCCAACCGCCTGCTTTACTTGACAGCCAACCACATGTTTTACTTGACAGCCAACCACCTGTTTTACTTGACATCCAACCATCTGTTTTACTTGACAGCCAACCACATGTTTTACTTGACAGCCAACCACCTGGTTTACTTGACAGCCAACCACCTGTTTTACTTGACAGCCAACCACATGTTTTACTTGACAGCCAACCATCTGTTTTACTTGACAGCCAACCACCTGTTTTACTTGACAGCCAACCACCTGTTTTACTTGACAGCCAACCACATGTTTTACTTGACAGCCAACCACATGTTTTACTTGACAGCCAACCACATGTTTTACTTGACAGCCAACCACCTGTTTTACTTGACAGCCAACCACCTGTTTTACTTGACAGCCAACCACCTGTTTTACTTGACAGCCAACCACCTGATTTACTTGACAGCCAACCACCTGTTTTACTTGACAGCCAACCACATGTTTTACTTGTCAGCCAACCACCTGTTTCACATGTTTTGATCAATCCACTCAAGTTTTATGAACTTGAAAAGTCAAGAAAGCTTACATCATTTTCCGAAGTTTTAACCTGTATTTCGAAACAGCAGTTAATTTTAACATTTTCTCATTGCACTCGTTTTTAATGCTTTGTTAGTAATTCTTCCATTCTTTTGACTTTTATATATCTTTTAGGGCTGCAACCTGCTGAAGATGAATGTAAGTATACTGTGTTATTTTGCTCTTCATGTTCATGTGCAGTAATATATTTAAGTTATGTTTCTTTCTTCTGTCCAATTAAATTTTAGCACATTTTTCTAATTTCCATATCATTCTGCACTTTTTAGAATGAATGCACCATAAAAAATGAATATTTGATTTTCGAAATTCATTAGCAAAGAACCATCACAAATGGTAACCAATGTGAGCTTTTGTTCAGAGCACATTCCTATATTAGTTTTGATGTGAGACTGTAGCAACTGAAACAATTGGCAATTGTTTGTAGGCAATTTTTTTCCTGTAGGCAGTTTTTTCTCTGTTGGGCAGTTCTTTGTCTGTAGGGTTTTTCTTTGTCTGTAGGGCAATTCTTTTGTCTGTATGGCAATTGTTTTGTCTGTAGGGAAGTTCTTTATCTGTAGTGCAATTATTTTTTACTGTAGGGTAATTTTTTGTCTGCTGAACAATTCTTTGTCTGTTTAACAATTCTTTGTCTGTTTAACAATTCTTTGTCTTTTTTCGGTTTTCAAGCTTTTTTGCGAGTGCGTGTTTACGTTAATAAGTTCTGAATATTTTTTTTATTGTAGGGTAAGTTTGGTATTTTTATTTAATCAGTTAGCATAAAGTTAATAAGGTGTTCTAGTTAGTGAAGTTCGTTGCTTAAGTTCCTGTACATTCGCTGTAGATCAAGATGACTGCTCTGGATTTGAATACAGCGCACAATTGAGCTCTGATATAGCCTCTCACGTCGAAGAGAGCAGTGCTCATCACTGGAGCCATTATAGCTACGCACCAGACCCCAACCAACCCACTGCAGGTCTGTAGTGCAATGAGCTTACATAAAACATTTTATATTTTCCAACAAAAGCTTCTCTGCGAAATTTGGTCAGTTTCGTTAGAATATTTCGTTACAAAAAATGAACTTAAATAATTACTTACTCTACAAGTATGTGTCATGTTTGACAGTTGATTTGGGTTCGTCATGAGCGATTAGGTTGGAGATAAAAAAAATTCGCAAGCTGGTGGTCACATTGCTTTGCTATTCCGTCTATGGCCATTAAAGTATATGTATTAGCGTTCTTTGGCAGTCTTGGTTTCATTCAATCAACTCCTTTTTGCGCTGTAGAATTTTATACACAACCTTTATTGTATGGTCAAATATAGCGATATACAAAATACCTGTGAATTATTCTGTTTGTTGAGCTGATTGCTTACATTTCATTTATCATATTATCCAAAAAGAATTAAAACTTACTTTTCGGAAGCTTTCAGACAATCACAATTTTTATATAGTTTTTAAGAAATTGGCGATATTGACATTTCGTTGCAGATAACCCGACAGGAATGACAGATTACTACGCAAACCACAGAGAGGCTGAAGCCTCTAATCCTCCTTCTGATACTTCTTCATATTCTAAAGTACAAGGTAAGTCAGCGCTGCCTTAAGGTAATGCTTAAACAATATTTCAGCACTTACGTAGTATAGCAAAATTCTAAAATTATCACTTTGTGTGTAGAGTTGTTTTCTCATCAAGCATTGTAAAACTGTTGAGAAAATTCACTTGCGGCAACAAAAGTGCAATAGGTATGTAGAGGTCTATGGAGGTCTATGACAATGCGTTCAGTAGAAGGGACTATCTGCGTTATGATATTATATAGTATATTGCAGCAAGTAGTTTGTACCATTTTTGTTACATTTTCAGTTTAAAACTACTATCTAAAAATCTTAATTATTATTATTTAGTGCTTTTTAATTTTTCCCTTCGAAAGATAGCCGGTATTTCAGATTTAATTATTATCGTTGTTGTAAAAAAAACAACGTTTGAAATACAATTTCGGCAATGTTTTTTTTTCACCTAGTATTATTATAACATTATACAAATGTTATTGTTTAATTCGTTTTTCACTTGAAAATTATTATTTTGATAATAATTGTTCATTAATTCTTTTGATTTTGATCACAAACCCTATCACGTAAACGCCGGTGTATACATAGTAGTGAATTTACCAAACATAAAACAAATTGCTAACTTAAGAAAGACAGCTCCAAAAAAATTAAAATTTGTTGCAATCAAAAAAGTCTCTGCACAATACCAATATTTAGGAGGCCCTACTTCTATAAAAACCAGCCAAAATTTTGACAACTCTGTATAACTTAGTGCGTCCTCAGGAAAAAAGTGCGTCTTGGTGAATGCTGACTGGGTCTACAGGAATTGCCTTACTCATGAGAGGGCAACTCCGGATAATGTTTTTTAACTTATGTCAACCTCAAAAAGTTTAAATTAAATCAAACCATCTCTAAATTAGGTGTCATTAGGTCCTTTAAGGGTATTCGTGACCGATGTTTGTCGAACAAAATGCAATAAAAATAATCAAATCGGCAATAAAGTTTATCAAAAAATAATCGTTTTTGTTCGCAGCTCGTAGGTAAACAGAAAGTAGCTCCCTGAGTAAAAAAGATGGTCAACGTCCATTTATTTATATTGCTCGTAGGCCCGAATAAAATTCAACCCTAAACAAATTATAACTAGCGAGTCTAGTTTACCCATTTTAACTAACTGGGTTTATATCCTCAAAAACGTCGTCACATAGCCCTCGTCTTCAAAACTGTACGATTTAAAAAGTGTGATTTGACAAACCAAATTTCCTTATAACAATATCGTGTTTACATTTCTTGACTACATTGCAAATTGAGAGTTATCTTCTTTGTGATTCATTCGGCAGTCTAGAAGAATTTATTGAGTTATTATGTTGTTCGAAACTAATGTTCCGTTCCATGTTTACCTAGAAAGATCTCTTATTTTTTGTCTTTTGTTTGACGTACACAGCGCGAATGCTCCTGTGTACATTATTTGCATAGATGCGAAGTATGACAAAAGATTATTGTGCAATGGTTAATGTAGTGTTGAATCTATGCCATCTATTGCAGAGATGCCATCGATTCATTCTGGTGCGGGGTCTTATTAATATGATTTTATAGCAGTGTCTATCTACTAACTTGTATGTACCCTATCTACTAACTCATGTATACTCTATCTACTAACTCATATGTACTCTATCTACTAACTCATATATACTCTATCTACTAACTCATGTATACTCTATCTACTAACTCATATGTACTCTATCTACTAACTCATATATACTCTATCTACTAACTCACGTGTACTCTATCTACTAACTCATATATACTCTATCTACTAACTCATGTGTACTCTATCTACTAACTCATGTGTACTCTATCTACTAACTCATATATACTCTATCTACTAACTCATATATACTCTATCTACTAACTCATATATACTCTATCTACTAACTCATATGTACTCTATCTACTAACTCATGTGTACTCTATCTACTAACTCATATATACTCTATCTACTAACTCATGTGTACTCTATCTACTAACTCATATATACTCTATCTACTAACTCATGTGTACTCTATCTACTAACTCATATATACTCTATCTACTAACTCATATATGCTCTATCTACTAACTCATATGTACTCTATCTACTAACTCACGTGTACTCTATCTACTAACTCATATATACTCTATCTACTAACTCATGTGTACTCTATCTACTAACTCATGTGTACTCTATCTACTAACTCATATATACTCTATCTACTAACTCATATATACTCTATCTACTAACTCATATGTACTCTATCTACTAACTCATATGTACTCTATCTACTAACTCATATATACTCTATCTACTAACTCATATATACTCTATCTACTAACTCATATATACTCTATCTACTAACTCATATGTACTCTATCTACTAACTCATGTGTACTCTATCTACTAACTCATATATACTCTATCTACTAACTCATGTGTACTCTATCTACTAACTCATATATACTCTATCTACTAACTCATGTGTACTCTATCTACTAACTCATATATACTCTATCTACTAACTCATATATACTCTATCTAGTAACTCATATATACTCTATCTACTAACTCATATGTACTCTATCTACTAACTCATGTGTACTCTATCTACTAACTCATGTGTACTCTATCTACTAACTCATATATACTCTATCTACTAACTCATATATACTCTATCTACTAACTCATATATACTCTATCTACTAACTCATATGTACTCTATCTACTAACTCACGTGTACTCTATCTACTAACTCATATATACTCTATCTACTAACTCATGTGTACTCTATCTACTAACTCGTGTGTACTCTATCTACTAACTCATATATACTCTATCTACTAACTCATATATACTCTATCTACTAACTCATATATACTCTATCTACTAACTCATGTGTACTCTATCTACTAACTCATATATACTCTATCTACTAACTCATATATACTCTATCTACTAACTCATATGTACTCTCTACTAACTCATATATACTCTATCTACTAACTCATATATACTCTATCTACTAACTCATATATACTCTATCTACTAACTCATGTGTACTCTATCTACTAACTCATATATACTCTATCTACTAACTCATGTGTACTCTATCTACTAACTCATGTGTACTCTATTTACTAACTCATATATACTCTATCTACTAACTCATATATACTCTATCTACTAACTCATATATACTCTATCTACTAACTCATGTGTACTCTATCTACTAACTCATATATACTCTATCTACTAACTCATATATACTCTATCTACTAACTCATGTGTACTCTATCTACTAACTCATATATACTCTATCTACTAACTCATGTGTACTCTATCTACTAACTCATATATACTCTATCTACTAACTCATGTATACTCTATCTACTAACTCATGTATACTCTATCTACTAACTCATATATACTCTATCTACTAACTCATATATATTCTATATACTAACTCATATATACTCTATCTACTAACTCATATATACTCTATCTACTAACTCATATATACTCTATCTACTAACTCATATATACTCTATCTACTAACTCATATATACTCTATCTACTAACTCATATATACTCTATCTACTAACTCATATATACTCTATCTACTAACTCATATATATTCTATATACTAACTCATGTATACTCTATCTACTAACTCATGTGTACTCTATCTACTAACTCATGTGTACTCTATCTACTAACTCATGTGTACTCTATCTACTAACTCATATATACTCTATCTACTAACTCATATATACTCTATCTACTAAGTCATATGTACTCTATCTACTAACTCATATCCACCGTATCTACTACACTGCATTGACTAGTTTTGTCCAAGTATTAACGGCTTCTTGAGTTACAAATACGTTGCATTGTTGTCAGCTTAAATTTGTTCTGTTTTAGATGTCCTGGCAGATGGAGGTCATGAATCCGCCCATGGAAACACAGAGTTCGTTGGCCAACCCAGTTATGGCCCTATTCCCACTGTTGTTGACAGCGTGCAACCCACCGACATTCCAACCGTCAACCCTGTATCCCCTGAGCGTGTTGTCTCCACCACCAGCCCAGTTTCCCCGGAAGGTGGGATGATACAGTCTGCTGGTGTCCTCTCATACAGCCCCTTATCACCTGAAGGTACCAATGCTAAGGTGAAGTCACATGCCGAAGTGGAGGATGAAGATGACGAAGATCTTTAACCAATCAAGTGAGTGTTTAAATCAAGTCTTGTACGCGCTATTGTGGTCTAGTTGTGCACGCACGTTTTTCCACTTCGTCAATTTTTTCAATTTAATTTACATTCACTTCTACGGCATATTCAAAAGTTTTTCAGTTTAAATATCACAAGCAGTAAAACCGAATCAGTCAATTTTTTTTGATTTCAACGATAACCTGAAACCACTGGCTTTACCAAAAGTTTGTTCTTTGATTAGGTAGAATGAGAAAAAAAATTCATGACACGCTACTTCATAATAAATTTTTTCGTTTTTTTTACACTTTACAATAAAACAGCAACCACTTCTGTGCTTACTAACGCGTTACAATTACTTGTAAACTGTTCATCAAGTTCATAAATACAATTGTTTTTTGTAAGACATCATTGATTATATTCTTGTTGACTTGAACGTCTATGGAACAGATTCTCGATATTCATAGTTGTTTGTGTATGAAGTAGATCTTGCCATCAAAAGCTTATAATAAACAGCTGAAGAAGACAACTCCTCATTTTCTTATATTATTTTTGTAGGGAAACGCCTTTGAATGGTCAAAAACGTAAACATTCAAGTTCCTAGTTTCGATTGCTTGGTTTTTTAAGCAACACATCGAATCACGTTAGTTTATTTTTTATATTGCTACACTAAATATATTGGTTTGTTGAATTTGATTGCAAAATCTTAGGTATTAACTTTTATATTAGTATTTGTTATGGATGAACATTTTGTTATCACTTTGTATCTTATACATTTATTATAAGCATATACAATCTATGATAGCTTTACTATATCAGCCGTGTTTGTATGTAGTTTCGCTAGTAGTATCAGTTTCTATTATTGTGATTATTACATAATTTGCTGTTTGATTTTGAATTAATCTCTTCTTACACAATTTCAACTTTCAATCATTCAATAAATGATGGTATTAATATTTTTTTCATATCTACAATAAAGCTATATTTGTTTATGTATTGGATGTAATCACAATAAAAATTCATTGCAATCTGACAACTATCATAATTCTTGATATTCGATCGCTTGTTGATTGAAAACATCAAAATGAGAGTAGTTGACAAGAAATTGCAGAATATTGTATTGAGAGTTGTCTCCTACATGGAATACAAAACTATCTTTTCAGAGTTGTTCTCTCACAAACAATATCAAACTTTTTATTGACGGGAAGACAACTCTTGAGGAATGTAACAACACAGCTGGCTCAAAAAGCAGTTTATGCTCAAGATCATAGAAGAGTAATCTGAATACCGACAATCAATTTGTTTGTATTTGATATAAAAGCATGTTTCCCCTGAACTATATTTTGGCAGTTCCAAAAAACTCAACCAGAAAAAAAATTACTTCAATAGAAGTTTTGTTAGAAATACTAAAATTTAACTAATGAGTTTCTAATAGTTAACGTTATTTGGCGATGTGCCAACACGGTGATACGAGTCAGTGAGAGTGTAGTGTAGTTTCGTGAACTTTGATACGGTGAGAGTGAGGGTGGGTCTTCCTTCCACTCTTATTGAACTGATATTTCATAAAGCACAGGACCAGAAGGTCTACACTATATTCAAAGAACTCAAATATAGTTAGCATAGACCATCCGACCCATAGACCTAGAGAGCCACCTGTGGATGAGAGTAACAAGACATAGAATAACTTCAGTTGTTAATGAAGTCTTGCTAGGTCTGACCATACGCATCTTATTCAAGCAATTTACAGCAATAGGGACTGCGAGGGTCTTTCTTAAATGTCATTTAGTCCTGGAAACAGTTCAAAGAAACTTGGTAGCGCAGCTGAGACACATGAAATATTGACTTGGTTTTGTCACAATAAATAACAAAAGTTGTCGTTGAAGCATCTAAAAAGTTGTTAAAACTAAAGCCGTAATTTTTTTTCTCAAAATGGCTAGAGCAAATTTTTTGTTATAGCAAAAAATGATGCGCTTTTACAACCTTAGAAGTTCTTGATGATTTGCAACTTTTTATGGGGAGGAGTTACGCATTATAATTACCATGACAAAATATTTTAGCAGAGTTGTCTTCTCTACAGAAAATAACTCTAGTATTAGTTTGTTTTTGTCTTCTTTTGGGGGAGATAACTCTGTTATTAAAGTCATTGGGTCCTGGAAAACTCTAGCAACTCCCGGCGTATGTACTCTAACCAGTGCAGTCCCCATCTAGCTTTAACCTAGTAAATAGGTTCAAAACGAGTATCATGGATACCTTCATTTTTGTATTCATACATACAAAAACGGATCTATAATAATGGAGCCTGCGCTGGTTAGAGTACCAACACAAAGAGTAGCTTGTGATTCTGAGGACCAAATGACTTGAACAAGATAATTATTTCCCCATAAAATGAAAACATCAAATTTATAACAGTTTCTCTTGCAGAAAAGACAACTCCGCTAAGTAGAAGTTACCATAGTAACTATAACAATAACTGCTCCGCTAAAAAAACTTGCAAATTATCAATAACTTTTAGGATCGTAATAAAATAATAATTTTTTCATAGCAGAAAGTTTGCTGTTGCCATTTTTAAATATGTGTTCCGACTTTATTTTTAATAATTTTTTTAGATGTTTCAATGGCGACTATGCTATTAGCTATAATAAATAAAACCAACTCAACGTTATATATATATATTTAATAGCGTTACCTAATCTTGTGAGCCATTCCGAGGACCAAATGACGTTTAGGAAAGACCGTCGCAGTCTCCATTGTTGCAAAATCGTTGAAGCGATTTTCTCTTTCGTAAAATTGAAAGAGTGGGGAGACAAGTCTCAATTTTCATTTCAGTCAAGTATTAAGCTCAGCATTAGAAGGAGTGTAACAAACAATTGTACCCCTTCCCATAACTTTAACAAGTGGGTAATGTAGATCCTCAGTCTACAGAGATATGAGTTGACTCACCTAAGTCAGATATAAAGCTAAAGTCAGACACTGCTGGACTGTCGGAGATCTGGGTGACTGACATTCTGTCATAGAATATCTTAATCTGTAGAAGATTCTCCTGAATAGGGACAGCTATAGAGTCATACAACTCGTAGTACTGTCTCAGCACTGCAAATAGCTCGGGTCTCTCACTCTCCACTTCTATCTTTAGATCTGGCTGGAAACAGAAATAATTCAACTCTCAGGGTGATTAACAAAGGTTCAAGCAGAAAAGTACATGCAGAAAAAAATAGGGTTGGTTGTTCCCTAAAATATTGCGATATTGAAACAGTAAAGCAAATTTTTGTTGGCCATCACTTTTTTATGTTTTTTGTTGTTAGAAGGTAATAGGTGAGAGTCCCATGCATACGAGTCCAGCACACAGGTACCACTGGCTAGCAAAGTTCCCTGTCAAGAGATGCATAGTTTGTGAAATGGTTAATATGCCCAGATGCCCGGCTTGTGGATGCTGACATAGGTCAAAGGTTCAAACCCCAGTCAGACATGTTGTGCTTTTCCGCAGTTGAAAAAAACTCTCATGCTTCATTGACTTTGAAAATTGTTTTAGTAATAAAATAATTCTCAAAAAGTAAGGCTTTATTTATCGAAAATTTTTAAAAAAATAAATAAATAAACTGGATTTTAGATGAAATCCTACAATTTTGGATTTGATCTAGAGTGGAAAATTAAAAGAATTCTTTATGGATTTATCCTCTCTTTCTTATAATAATCTTCAGTGTGGAAGAGTTGAGACGTTGACTCACTTACCATGTATGTTGGAGCAGGCCATACAGTAGATGAAGGAGTCAAGTCATAAACGTTACTTCTGCAAGTATTTAGTTTATAGTTAGTAATTTTCTGTGTGACTGCAGGTTTCCTTATACTTCACTAATATACAGTTAGCAATAACGCCTTTTTCATACAAAAAAATTAAATTTTGTTGACAAATAATCAGTGACGCTGATGCCTCACAATTGAATATGAAACAAATCCCTCCGAAGATCTTTTAAAGAGAATTGAAAAAATTTGGTGACAGAATACAAGCAGATACTAAAATGTAGACCTGAATATAGCCTTAGTACTAATGTAGTAATAATAAACCAACTTGCAGGGCTCTTTGCACTCCTCGCAACCAATGCTTCCGCTTGTAAATAGGTCAGTAGCTTCTTCAAAACACACTAAAACAAGAAAATGAGACAAAGTAAAAAAAAAATTAAATTTTCACCAAGTTTTACTTGCATTGCAAAACATTAAAACAAAACATTTTTGTATTCGAAAACAAATTGGTTTTAAAATGCATAAAACAAATTGAAACTGGATATTTATACAAAATCAAAACTCACCGCTGTTATCTCCAGTCTGCTGACATGGTCGTACGTCTGTTTCAAAAAAAGTAACATTGTACGGGATTTCAGGAACGTAACAGCCGCAGTTACTGATAACCTAATAAGAAATAACGTGGCTTGTGGTGAAGCTTCAAGTGTACACAACTCCAATTACTGTAGTGCAGCAATGAAAAAGTGGCTTGGAACTGAGTAAAAATTAAAAAAAATGATGATGAGCCAGCTTTCGATTGTATAAAATTTCTAGCTTATGCAACAATAAAGAGAAATGTAGCAAACCTGGCGTTGAAAACACGACTTTTGGCAAGCAGCTTTGCTGTAAGAATAGCCATATTGAAAGCTGTATATCGTTGTCGGGCCGTCATCACTAGAACTGAGACAATCCCCATACCGTCCATTAATTTTTGAGAACTCTGTCTACAAACAATAATGCAGCATTTTATGAAGGAAGCAATATAAAAGGAATATTTGACAGTTCAGCAAGAGTTGTTTTATCTCGGTTGTTTTTCAAGTATCAAGTTCTCATGCGTGTAAGGAAACGCAATGCAAAAGCCGGAGAAAACACTCGGAGAAACAACTCCAACATCACAAATCTCCAACTAGCATACCTTTTTTAAAGCTAGGTTTGTTAGAGTGTTTGGGGGGACAGTTATACCTCCATCCTCAGGAAAAGGCATTTCAAAAGGATCATGGACTATGACTTTAAGCCCTGACGCTTCAGTGAGGAATGGTACATATTCGTACTGTTCGATGTTGATAAACAACCAAAGGCCTGTGTGTAGAGAGAAACAGATGGTAATTGCATGACCGTCTATTGGCTCTTAGTGTTGTGCTAAGCTCACTGATTCACAACATCTCTTTACACTGGCCAGCATATCTGTTATTTATGGTCACACCAGTTCACAAAGTATTCCTACTCACACCAATTCACAAAGTATTCCTACTCGCACCAAATCACAAAGTATTCCTACTCACACCAGTTCACAAAGTATTCCTACTCACACCAGTTCACAAAGTATTCCTACTCGCACCAAATCACAAAGTATTCCTACTCACACCAAATCACAAAGTATTCCTACTCGCACCAGATCACAAAGTATTCCTACTCACACCAGTTCACAAAGTATTCCTACTCACACCAGTTCACAAAGTATTCCTACTCACACCAGTTCACAAAGTATTCCTACTCACACCAGTTCACAAAGTATTCCTACTCACACCAGTTCACAAAATATTCCTACTCGCACCATTTCACAAAGTATTCCTACTCACACCAGTTCACAAAGTATTCCCACTCACCATTAGCAGAGCCAGCCTTGGCAGTGGTGGCTCGTTGCGCTATACTGAAATGGTTGTATGTGTAGCAGTTACCGTGTATGGGGTTGAACATGTGCACAAAATTATTCATAGCATCCTCATATGCATACTCAGCAAATACAGTCATGTTTTCAAACTGATGGCCAAGTTTATACTTGTATTCTAAGTCCTCCATGTTTGCATACTCTACAACAATAGATCAGTGTGGCCCGAAGAGACAAGTATAACAACATCAATTAAAGTAGAATGAAGCGCAACACAGATGTCTATGTGTGCTTACCATAGGCTAAGGTATCGATTATGTCTTTTTTAGCCGCGATTTTATCGTCTTGATCGGAGGCATCAGATATGAGGTTTCTGAGTGAGGTTCCAATCTCCGACGTTCTTATCATGTTGTTGTTGCATATGGTCACTGCTGCATGTATTGTTGTATGATATAATTATGGTATGTAGCCTTAGTACCAACCAATGCATAATGTATGTATAGCCTTAGTACCAACCAATGTATAATGTATGTATAGCCTTAGTATCAACTAATATATAATGTATATATAGACTTAGTACCAACCAATATATAATGTATGTATAGACTTAGTACCAACTAATATATAATGTATGTGTAGACTTAGTACCAACTAATATATAATGTATGTGTAGACTTAGTACCAACTAATATATAATGTATGTATAGACTCAGTACCAACCAATATATAATGTATGTATAGACTTAGCACCAACTAATATATAATGTATGTATAGACTCAGTACCAACCAATATATAATGTATGTATAGACTTAGTACCAACTAATATATAATGTATGTGTAGACTTAGTACCAACTAATATATAATGTATGTATAGACTCAGTACCAACCAATATATAATGTATGTATAGACTTAGCACCAACTAATATATAATGTATGTATAGACTTAGTACCAACTGATATATAATGTATGTATAGACTTAGTACCAACTAATATATAATGTATGTATAGACTTAGTACCAACTAATGTATAATGTAAACATAGACTTAGTACCAACTAATATATAATATATGTATAGACTTAGTACCAACTAATATATAATGTATGTATAGACCTAGTACCAACTAATATATAATGTATGTATAGACTTAGTACCAACTAATATATAATGTATGTATAGATGTAGTACCAACTAATATATAGTGCATGTATAGACTTAGTACCAACTAGTATATAATGTATGTATAGACTTAGTACCAACCAATATATAATGTATGTATAGACTTAGTACCAACTAATGTATAGTGTATGTATAGACTTAGTACCAACTAATGTATAATGTATGTATAGACTTAGTACCAACTAATGTATAGTGCATGTATAGTCTTAGTACCAATCGATACATAATGCCTGCACTAACCAGGAAAGTCTAGCTGTCTAAAAGAAGTGTTCACAGTCAAGCTAGTAGCAGTGTCAAACTTGATGAAAGTGGAGATTAGCTCATGCAGGTGGTAACAGAGAGCTCCTAGAGACAGCAGGGAGAGAATAACCCAAAGCACTTTCTTACCTGTACCTGCAAGCAAACTCTTGGTCTATAACACATGTATCATAGGATAAGTACACAGTCACCATATTGAAATATTGTTATTATCCAGGCAAGGATGGTGAATGATAAACGTAGAGCTAACCAAATGAAAAATTATAACCAATAAACATTTACATGGTGTGTGCACAAGCGTACAACCAGATGGACATCCAGTAAGATTAGAAAAGATGCATTCCATAAATATGCAATGGTTCCAAGAACAAACTGCTGCTTTGTAGTAAAGGCAGGTTTCAAAAGTTTTGTCCAAAATCCCACACGGCGTATTTAAGTGCAAATACCAATTGCTAAATTCCGGCATTTTTGTATTCTTTGTTCGTTTAGCTTCCCAGAACAGAAAGCAATGGCACTTGTCGTTTTTTTACCCACTTGATGAGCCATTAAAACAAATTAGAGAGAAGCAAAATAATAATAAAGAAAAAATATCGTATCTATGTATATGAATGAGAAAAGTGTCTATTTTTGTCCATCTAGATGGACGCCTAAATCGCTACGCCGAGAGAAATTAAAACTGCAGTAAAAAAAAAATCTATTGGACAAGCTTGATGTTTGGCTGGGGTTTAAATTTACCATTTGTTCTCAAATATATATTTGTCGATATAAAAGTTTCAATAATGTTGGTGGAGACGAATCACGAAAAAGTTACATTTTGCTAATATTCAGTGCTTAGATAGAGAGTGAGAGAGAGTGATGGGGCGAGAGGGGAGGGGAAGGAGGGGAGAGAGGGGAGGGCGAGAGAGGGGAGGAGGGGAAAGAGGAGAGAGAGAGAGGGAGAGGGGGAGAGGGGGAGGGGTGAGAGAGGGGGAGGGGAGAGAGAGGGAGGGGAGAGAGGGGGAGGGGAAGGGAGAGAGGGAGAGGGGAAGGAAGAGAGGGGGAGGGAAATGGGGAGAGGGGGAGGGGAAGTGGGGGAGAGGGGAAATGGAAGGGGGAGAGAGAGGGGGGGGAGAGAGAGGGGGAGTGAGAGGGGGGGGGAAGAGTGGGGGGGAGTGAGTTGGGGGAGAGCGGGGAGGGGAGAGAGGGGGAAGAGTGGGCTCGTATTTTTAGAATGATCGGTAATGCTTTCAGTCACGTAAGTCATATAAGTTTCAGTAAACATAACAATGTTTATTTATAAGGTCTATGAAAGTTTCAACTTGTCAGTTATTAAGACTGTGAACAGATTATTTAAATTTCAATTAACAGTGTGAACAAACTTTTAAGGCAGAGCAGTCTTTCCAAAGGCTACATTAATCTGGGACTTTCACAGGAAACTATTATTCATTAGAGTACAAGCAAACTTGTCGAGATGGAAACTAAAATGCTGCGAATCGCCAGACAAAACTTTTCTGTCTGCAGGTATCAAGATTTTCTCTCGGTGACATGTTTTGCAAGATTGGCGCAAAACTCTTTTGAACATACCTTGTACATTTATTTTTTAAATAATTAATTTATAATCACTGAAAGTCCTCAATAATTCATACTGTAGAAGAATTACTATCAAAGGTTTGTTTGCTTCCGAGAAACTGAAATATCGATGTAATAATTAATATTTCATGTTAAGACAAGCGCAGAAACACTGAAATGGTACTCACTGGTAGCTCGATATACGTGTGGTACGCCATGTGACGTGGTGTGGTCACAAAATCCTTTACTTAGCAAGGCTATGCTCAGTTCCTCTGCGCTTATATCATTCACTACATCCTAAGAAAAGAGAAAACCATTAATTCTATATATCTGTGGGATATCTATGGCGCCATATTTGTACACTAACTGTTGAGTTTATGGAGAAATCCATTTATAGCCAGCTTAGCACAATTTGTAACTAGCAAAATTGTCTACAGCACATACAAAAAAAATCCAGGACAAGGTTGAAGTAGTTTACAAGTAGATAGTCATAGTTCCATAATCTTACCCCAGGAAGTGTAAAACCATACAATTTACGTTTGGCCACTCGTGAAATTGACTTCTTTGCCAAAATTTCTTCACTTGATGCCGTATGTTGTTTGCTGTACATTTCTCCATAGACTACAAGATAGAATGAGATTGTATTAGCTTTGCGCGCGATCACTATCGCAGTGATACATAATAGTTGTGCTACAAGACGCTTTTATAATGAAAGGTTTCTTTGATTAAAAAGCCTGTGTATACACAACCCCTCCCTTCCCCCCTCCCTTCCCAAGCTGAAATGATTACGTTTCATTCATCTGTTTGTTTTTGGAAGAAACTGAGCTAGCAGCAGTGGGCTTTAACCCTTTCCACATTTGCAAGCAGCATCTGCCATTAGTGGCAGGATATTTCCTAACAAAACTTCATATCCAATACAAAGTGTGTAACCAAGCCTAAAATGAAATAAAAACATCAAATTTTTTTCAATGATAAGTTCACACTGTTGTAGAAACGTTGTAACCTCTAAACCACACTTGTTCCTGAAAACTTAAAGCAAAACATTTGCATATTTTTTTCTATGTTAGCGAAAGGAAGCACAACAAACTTCGTGTAAAACTTCGAAAAAATTGTAATAGCAATAACTCCGACTTTACCAAGTATTGTTGGGCTTCGCATTCTGGTTGATATCGGTTCAATTGTGTGAGCACTCACCTTGACCAGGGTTCGCCATCGCTAATGCACTATGGGTAACTGTAAACCATTCGAAACTCTTACCTAACGCTACTGGTACACATACAATAGTTCGTTGAGCAATGATCGCCAGCCAAAAAATTATTATTGTTTATTGTCAATAACTTGCGTGTCAACACAAATGATTAAGATATCGCTAAAGAAAATCATCAATAATTAATTGTCCTTAATCAGAACTCAACACACCTGATTTAATATAGACTATAAGACGGTCGGCGCGTTCTATTGATTTATTCTTAAACCATGGGTATAATGGTTTGTTTTTATAGCTGTTACAGGCTAATGAAAATGTCAGCTATCTAAATCTTACAAGTATAATTGTATTTTATGTGTAGAACAATGAGAAATTCATCCGTATTTATTGGCAATATTTACTTCATTGAAAAACGGAGTTGCTCTACAGCGCCATTAAAATGCTAGAAATGTGACGTCATTGATAAAATAAGCTTTCGCGAATCCAAGTAGGAAACGTTACTTTTATAGAAAAGGTGCCTGTATTAATCGGAAGATATTTCAGTTTTTATTGGGTTCTGTGACATCTCACCCAACCCAGTCAAATAAAACATATTGATAATTCATTTCAACACCTGCTAAGAAACTTACTCCCATGGATTTTGTCAAATTTATCATCAAAAAGTGTATAAAATATAAAACAATTCCATCGGACCTTTTGTTAGCAAGATTCTGATTGGCTGAAGTTGTTGTTGGCTTTAGCACCAGATATTCTAGTATTTCTAGTAGACCTACAATAAAACATTTTATATCATCGTGTAGAGCAGAATCTCCTCTATTTTCTGGTCTTTATTTGAGGTAAATCTGCCAGTCGAAACAGAAACCGCTCCATGAGAACCGCACCCCGTTCCTTGTCGGGCAAAAAATATTTTTTCTTGCTGAGATAGTTTGAAATAATATTTTTTGCAGAGAACCTCCACGGATGAGATTTGTTCTGATAAATGGTTAGATTATATTTATTTAGGCATGCTGGAGTTGTTTAGAAGTGGAAATGACAGGTAGTATGCTAGAAATTAATTATTTGGATGACGACGATGTTGTTGACTAGTAATTTTTTATTATTTTTCATTTTTTTTTTCAAAGTGTTGATTATTATGGTTCTTTATATCAGAAGATAGCGCTTGAAATTCTCTATTCAGTGGTGTAAAAAGTCAGGTGCTAGCTTGAATAGAAAAAAAAATTAATATTATTCTTTGAAAAAATGTCCGGGATTTTTGCAAAAACAAGGCCAACTTTGATTGACGTGTTATGGCTAATGTGGTGGCCCATTAATTCTTCAAAATTATCTACATGCATCAGAATTGAATTTTCTTTCTATCTGTTGCCTCAGTTTTTTGTTTGGAGCTTTACTTTTGGTGTTTTTTCAAAGCAAAAATGTCAATTTTCAGAAATTCTTTCGTCTGATTAATGAAACGCGCAACCTAATTGGCTAACAATTTTATACTATCCGATAACTTCAGTGTGTGAGAAAAGGTCTATAAATCTTGGACGGGCACAGTTTTTTTATTAATGACGTCACATATCTTGGAGTTGTCCCAGCAAGTGTGTTTTTGGGTGTCTCAAAATTTAGCTGAATTATTTTGTTTTTTTTAGCATGTTCATGGGATATTTATAATATATGAAGCTAATAAAGCTTAATTATAAGGTTACATCAGCCTATAACTGCTGTAAAAAGCAACCATTATACCCATGGTTTAAGCTTTATAGAAGACTTGAGATGAACATATGACGTAAAACAAATAGCGCGACAGCTAGATATACAATATCTATGTCTAGTGTCAACAAACAATAAACATAGGCTATGGAGATGGCGGGCTAACTCAACAGATGGTTGCAGCCAGTTCTTGACTTGGACAATAAACGGCTAGTGAGCCCACAAACCATTTATGTATTTAGTGATTGCTAGTAACTAAAACAGTTTGTTAGATAAAAACACATAATATATACAATATTTGTTACAAAACTAGGACAAACCCAGGAGGCGCTAACTTGTATATAAAATATTAAACATCACAAAATTAAAATTTTCGTCATAATTTTGCAAATAAAAAGTGAGTCGACCCGCTAATTTTATTTTGTAGAACGTGAAAATAAATTGATAACTACTGCTCGTTCTGACAATAGCATAAAAGGTGATTAACCTGCGTGTGAATGTAATGCTGTATACAACTGAGAGTTGTGCCTTCATAGAGAAAACAACTCCTTTACAACAATTATTTGTCGCGAATGCTGATTAAACTAAAAAACTAAAATAAATTTTCAATTAATCGTTTCAGAATTATTAAAAAAACTCACTCACATAAAGCATCAATTCTACTATATGTTTATAACTAGCAAAGTGAAAAATTGAAAGCAGAACTGAGATTGGCTAAAAACTGAGACAACATATACCAAGGGTCACATTACTGTGTCATATTTATTTGTATTTATATTAATAAAATATTAAAAATTGATTAATATCAAAATGTCTGTACAAATATATACAACAACAAAAAAAAACGGGAAAATAGTACTGTTGTGTTGTATATACAATATATTATATATATACATAGATATTGCGTGTCTAATAGCATACTACAGCATAGAGAAGACAACTGCTAATTACTCATACTTTTGGCTGCCATGACCAAACCTGGTATCTAACAATGCTGCCTTCTTCAGCACACTCTTCCTCTGGGCCTCGTCAAATTTATTCACTTGTAGGTCTGTTTCTCTGGAGAATGGAACCCTCTCTGATTTCTCTCCACGATCTTTGGATTTCTTCTGTAAGTAATACATGGTATATAGTACTACACACTACTAACTACTAGTAATATATAGTATATAGTACTACACACTACTAGCTACTAGTAATATATAGTATATAGTACTACACACTACTAACTACTAGTAATATATAGCATATAGTACTACACACTACTACTAACTACTAGTAGTACATAATAGTCTACAACACACAAACCTTTTCTTTCTTCAGTTTTTTCTGATGCATATCATAGAGAGATTCTTGCCGTTTCGAATCCTGCAAAAAAAAGTTTTTTTCATAACCTATTACATAGTATTTTTTCTACTTACAATGAGATATCAATACAAACAAAAGCAAAATTCAAAATAAGTTAATCATCGATTTCAAAGCACTTTCATCGATATGTTAGTACAGTATTTTATATACAATTGAGAGTGATCTTTCCTTGCTACACGAGCGGACAACTCCCACACAAACTGCAAGCAATCTCGCATCGTTATACGCAAGCATACTACAGGAGACAAAAGCACCCGATGGCTACATACATTAAACTTTGCCAATTTTTCAGCAATTTCGGCATCACGTTTGCTGGCTTTCGTGTCCTCATATCGACGCTTCTCTGGTTTCTTGTCCTTAGCTTCAGTTTCCTGCAATGAAGGCATGTTATTTGAGCAGATGCAAGAAACTAGGGCTATTCAAGAGATAACAGCACATGCCATATATGGCAGAGAAACAGACTGCAAGTTGTCACAAACCTACACAACTAGCAGAGACACATTTGTACAGATAAATTATTCTCAAAAAACATGACCAAAAGAGATATTCTTTCTGCAATTCTAAAATTGTTTTACAAAAAAACTTGATAAAATAAAACCAAAGAGACCTGTATCCAACACAAAATATGCTAAAGACAAACAACAATAATGTTTTAGAGAAACAAATTGCATAATATTCAAACTTGTTAATTAATTGCAAGTTGAAAAAAATACAATTATTTATTAAAAAATAAAAACTATAATAACTATAATAAAATCACGATCCTTTTATCTTTCCAAAACACAAATTCAAAAGTGATCAAATAATCAACTGACTCTTACTGGTGTATCGTTAGGCGCTTTGGTCCATGAGCTATCTTGCTGCGGTGCAGCTTTGTTCCGGAATGATCTAGCCGTTAGCCCAATATCTTGAGCCAATCCTAACGTGGGTAGGGACATCATCCATTCCTCTCGACCACCCACATTCTGATTTTTTTCATTCTACATTCAGTAAATAAAAGTTATGCAATCAAATCTAAATGTGGAGTTGTGCCCTCTCTACAAAGTAGACAATCAGAAAGAGAGAATAACTACAACAAAATCAAAATAATTCTTGCAATAGAATGTGGTTTTCATGTCCTAACTAACAAAATTTGATGTATGAACAAAAAATAATTGTTACAAGAAATGTGCAAACCTCAATTCTTTTACGTTCTGCTTCTAAACTCCTATTTCTGGCAGCAAATTCTTCAGCAGCATCATATTGAGCATTGGCAGGGGCAGCTAAATCTAATGAAGGACCAACCAATTCATCATCTGAACTGTCTGCAATCAAAGAGATTCATATTTTTAAACAAACTAACACCATTTTGAAACTGGGAATAAAAGATTTTGATCTTATGGCTAAATTTAAATTGGAAGCTGTTTAATGTTCAATATGTACAAAAGCTGAAAAACATAGGAGGCATCTGGTGCATAATTACTCGGCAACTTTCAGACGCAATTGTCGCTTCACCAAAAATATGAGACAATCAATCATCTAACATTTTTACTAGTGGAATCGTCTGCTAGATTAGTGCATTCTTTATTACTCCGAGCAAAGTCAACTGCTTTCACATTTCCAAACAGTAGAATTTTCTGAGTACCATCCTCATCAAATGTGACACTGAAATGCTTAATGCTACATTGTTTTAATGATCTATCTTACATAAGAATGATTAACAATCAGGCGTAAAGGCCAACGATAATAAGGAAATATGGATTTTCATTCAATTATGTCATTAACCAAGTAATCATCATCTCAATTGTATTTTTTTTACTCACAGCAAAATATAACTACCACTACCGGATGGGTAATCTAGCATTCTATTTTGCTGTGACTCATAGATTGTCAGTTACAAGCGAAAACAGCGATTACCCCCATTGTTCTTTATATAAAAATCCCAAAAGGTTACCCTTTTTGGAAGGACAACTCTCCTTTTTTTGGTATGAAACATGCTTGGAAAAGGGTTTATTGTTTGTATTACAACCAATTTAATTATCCCAATTATCGTTATCATCATAATGGTATAGAATTTGTTCTTGTATTTATTTTTTTTCATTTTCTTTGTTCATCATTATTTCTAATTTCATTGATTCCAAAATTATTATAATTTCTCTACTAGATGAATGCAGAGTTATCTACTCTCCGGGGCAGAGGACTCTGGACAAAAGTACGTAACCAGTTTTATATGTTATGTACTGTGTAGCAGCAGACATCTTCATTGGTGGCTAAATTGCCACATGGCTTAAGCTTTGACTCTAGTGTGTTTGAGCTTTCAATCATTCCATAAAACAAGCAACTTTTAATATATATACATGTATGTTAAGTATATAAGCGTATGTGTATATCGTATACAAGTATATATAGATACGTGTATCTAAGTGAGGTAGGTGCAGAACTGCCGATTTTGCGGCGTAGCCCATGTTATTTTCCTATCTAACTAACAAAAATCGTCTACCTTTTGTCCCCAAGAGTATTATCGCAATAAATCGCCAGTTCTGCACCTAAATGCACATTGTTTATTCCAAAACTAGACGAAAGCCTATTTAAACAATAAAACTTTCAAATTATACAGTAAATATTGTACGTGGAGAAAGGTTGTATACGCTAAAAATAAAATATACAAACACTTGACACACAAATTTTGAATACTCAACTGTTTTAGAAGCTATTTCTTCAAAAGCGAAAAAGTAATAACTACTTCTTGGAGTGATCGATTACATTTCGTGTAGCACATAAACGTACCCGATTGAGAAGATTTCAAATTAAAACCGACTGGTGGTAACGCTGGTCCTACAATTTGTGATCTGTTAGGTTTAGTTTTTGGCAATGCAGGACAGTCTAAATCGTCTTTATTGGATGCTTTACTATCAGAGTAGCCAGGAGGCATCGCAGGACCAACAACTGCATTTTTTTTTGTGGATTGGTCTGGCATCCCAAAACCAGGAGGTAGCGCTGGTCCTATTTCATCATCCATTTCCAGCATAAGGCTAACCTATAAGTATCAAGTCACAGTGGTGACATTGCTGTCGTAAGGAAATGGCTTGTGAAAAATTGTTCAAAGTCAAAAATAAAAGTCATAATTTTGAAAACTCGCCACTTTTTTGTTCAAACACACACACACGCTCGCACAAACACACAGTAGTAGTAGTAGTAGTAGTATATTATTATATATTATATATACATGTATGTATGTTGAGAAAAATGTTATTATTATTATTAGCAATAATAATTATTGCTGTTAGCAATGCGCATTTTTTTCCTACTTATTATTATAATACATAATAATAATACCTTTGAATACCTTTGACGACATAGAACACTCAGGAACCTAAGAGTTAAAGGAGTGCCTCATTTGATTTAACAGTGTGCTAAAAGTTTACAGGGGTTACAGCAGTTCGCTGTTTAATGTTGGTCAGTAGTTGCTTTACTTTCAGCTTTATGCTGCCTTTGTCCTTAACTCTTGATTCCTCTGGTGTCTCTGATGGTCCTCAGTAGGAAACTGCCATGGTAGACTTGTGATGTTGCATAGACGGAGTTAAGTTCTCCTCTGGTAGCAGATCTAGTTGTCATAGACATATTTTGTTTATCATCTGAGATTTCATCATAAGCCAGAGCTAGGGTCTTGTGTTTGTCTTCATCTCGGAGAATCTTTATCAGAAGGGCTAGTCTGTGGTGTCTTCTCCTCTGTTGCAATGTTTGAAGGCCGAGCTCAGAGCTTGTTTCACTGATACTCTCTCTGCCTTTAAGGTTGCTGATGAATACACGATGATTATTATTATTCATAGTAGTAGTAGTAGGTAGTAGTATTAATTATTATTGCTATAGTATATCTAGAATAATAATAACAACACAATTATTATTAATAAAAACAATACCAACTACTAACAGTGACAAGTCAACAAAAACTTGACAATTAATAATAAATTAATAATAAACAATAATAATAATTATTAAATCAACTAATAAATAATAATTGTTTATAATAATTATTATAATAATATTATTAATTATTATAATAATTATTATTAATTATAATAAATAACAATAATTATAATAAATAATAATAATTAATAATAAAATTAATAATAATAATTATTAATTATTATTGGAATTTATTATCAATCATCATCATTGCTTTTCCTATCAAAATAACGCACGTGAAGGGGTGTCAGTGATTAAAGCAAATAGCTCATCAAAAATAAAATGTAAAGAGGCAAACATGAAAAATAAATTAAATAACTGATAAAGAAACATTGAAACATAAAAACATAATAATAATACTTATGATGATTACCTGCTGTCTGTCTGTGGCTGGAACCAACTATTCTCTTTGGAATCTCAGTCATCTCGACCCAAGCGACGTTTCGACCCGTTTCGACCTAGAGTCACTTGAGCCCAGGACAGTCAGTTCGACCCAAGATGGCGGTGAAAATAGTTATCTTCAATTTTTGTGCTACACGAACAAATATAAGTAAGTAATATTTGATTTGCAGCTGTACTTTTAAAGCTGAGTATCTAATATTTTTATTAAAACTAAATTTCGCTGTAGAAACCTATGATACTGTGCAGGATTTCACTGTGGGGGTTTGAGGTGGTAGCTCGGCCTACCTGCACAACCTCCCGAACTGTAATGGCAACTGTGTCTAGTGCGCTAGCGATACAACCCTTCCACAGGTCGACTTAGTATACTGGAGAATGGTGGTTGACCATCTCAGTAACTAGTGAGCTGCCGGTTGCGTTAGCTGTTGTTTGTGTATGCAATGTGTTCGAACTTTGAAGGGCGAACTAGTTGAACTAGGTTCGGCCAGCAGAGGTTCGGCTGTCCTATTGTAGTGCTGTGCAGAGGTCGAACATTGAAGGCGAAGTTAGACAAGCTAAGTTCGGCCAGCAGAGGTTCGGCTGCCTTATTGTAGTGCTGTGCAGAGGTCGAACATTGAAGGCGAAGGTAGACAAAGCTAAGTTCGGCCAGCAGAGGTTCAGACTGATCTGCTTATATATTACTACTCGAGTAATGGTGCGCAGTGAAGTTATTTGTATGTACAAAGAAACTTCTGAGAGTGTGCAAGCTGACTCTGGTTTATTTGACACAAACATTCGTATTTATGCATGCAATTACATAACAAAATGACTGACAAGTGCTCAGACAAAAGAGGCCACACCTGGCACAATTGATTGGCCAGCGTGGGCGAATAACATATAAGAGGTGGCACTTAGACTAATGGTTGATTGCACTCACATGGGTAACATATAAGTTTACATGGTTAAAACAGTAATGACAAATGCACATAGAGCTATCGGCTCTAGAGTGTATACAATAAAATAAGAATGTAGTTAATGAGTGTCACATAGGATTGCTCGATCGATAGAAGGTAGACTGAGTGAGTGTTTACATAGAACTGTTCCGATAGAACTTACTAATAGAATGTTTTAAGATGGCGCCGGTCCTCTACAATACTTTACAAAAATATTTGTTGTTTTGTGCAGCCATGAGTTTTTGCGATGTAGTCAATAATATAATTATTATTATTTATTATTATTAATTAATTATTGTTGCAGCTATTTATTTATGATTTAGATAAATGAAAAATATTATTTGAGTACTGTCAATAAATACTGCTTCATTTTGCAGTGTTGGTGTTTATTATTATTGTTTAGTTAGAGTAGTAAAAAAAGTTATCATCTTCTTTGCTGACACAGACATATATATATATTTATTATTATTATAATTATTATTATTATTAATTATAATTACAGAAGTTGCTTTCTCGATGTGGTGCAGCAACTCTGATAATATTAAAAAGGTATCAAAAGGTGAAAAGCAGCTCTGCTGCAGTGGAGATATTCTGCTATACAAGCTACATTGATGACTGGATGATGATCTTGTTTTTGGATGGAACTGTCTGAAAACTCTTTTATTATGCATTAAATTTATCTTCCTCTCCATGATGTATGGTCAGGGAAGGCTAATAACATTATCTATTTATTTATTACACAGCTGATCATTTACTACTCTTGCTAGTTGCCATAAACATAAGTATATTGTGGATGATGTATAATAATACAGCTGAACTGTGTGATAAAGAATAATTAGTATCAATTCAACTTGTAGGATGATAAAATAAGTCTGCTCATATACATTGCTGGTTAGAACTCTAACAACTATAAGAATGCACTGAAGGCAGCGAGTCAACTCAAATCTGACTGCAACTGGTACATGATGAGTGGTGACAGCGCGGAACCCCATCGCAAGAATGGAGAGTAAGTGATATTTTCGACAGCCTCTGGTGGGTGTTTGTGACATTACTGTGTACTGTTATACTAATACTGTAATACTAGGTGTAATACTGTAGTACTGGATATAATACTGTAGTACTGAATGTAACACTGTAGTACTAAATGTAACACTGTAGTACTAGATGTAATACTGTAGTACTAGATGTAATGATTCCGCCATGATTCGAAACTGACGTTTTGAAAATGAACTGTTCGAAACTCTTAAACCTGAAACCCCCAACCCCAAATCCCAAACCCCCATCCCCAAAGAGTTTCGAAGTGTCCATTTTCGAAACGTCAGTTTCGAATGGTCCGCACCCCAGATGTAATACTGTAGTACTAGGTGGACTACTGTAGTACTAGATGTAATACTGTAGTACTAGGTGGAATACTGTAGTACTAGGTGTAATACTGTAGTACTAGATGTTATACTGTAATACTGAATGTAACACTGTAGTACTAAATGTAACACTGTAGTACTAGATGTAATACTGTAGTACTAGGTGGAATACTGTAGTATTAGATGTAACACTGTAGTACTAGATCTAATGCTGTATTACTGAATGTAACACTGTAGTACTAAATGTAACACTGTAGTACTAGATGTAATACTATAGTACTAGGTGTAATACTGTAGTACTAGGTGTAATACGGTAGTATTAGGTGTAATACCGTAGTACTAGATGTAATACTGTAGTGCTAGATGTAATACTGTAGTACTAGTTGTAACACTGTAGTACTGGATGTATCACTGTAGTACTAGATGTAATACTGTAGTACTAGATGTAATACTGTAGTACTGGATGTAATACTGTAGTACTAGGTGTAATACTGTAGTACTAGGTGTAACACTGTAGTACTAGATGTAATACTGTAGTACTAGATGTAATACTGTACTGTTTGCTGTAGAAACAAGGCTCTGATATGCCAATTACTGGACTCACCAGTGCTGACTCTCTCACTGACGGGCCCAGAGACTTGTGTGCACCAAGAGTAAGACACCTGACTTTGGAGAAGCTGAGGTGAGTATACAGTGTGTGGAGTACTGTGTGTAGTGTACTGTGTGTAGTGTACAGTGTGGTGTACTGTGTGTGGAGTACTTTGTGTGTATGTTATATATACTGTACTACAATACTGTATGTGTGTATGTTATATATATTGTACTACAGCACTGTATGTGTGTATGTTATATATATTGTACTATAGCACTGTATGTGTGTATGTTATATATATTGTACTATAGCAATGTATGTGTATATGTTATATATATTGTACTACAGCACTGTATGTGTGTATGTTATATATATTGTACTATAGCAATGTATGTGTATATGTTATATATATTGTACTACAGTACTGTATGTGTATGTTATATATATTGTACCACAGCACTGTATGTGTGTATGTTATATATATTGTACTACAGCACTGTATGTGTGTATGTTATATATACTGTACTATAGCACTGTATGTGTGTATGTTATATATATTGTAATACAGTACTGTATGTGTGTATGTTATATATATTGTACTACAGCACTGTATGTGTGTATGTTATATATACTGTACTATAGCACTGTATGTGTGTATGTTATATATATTGTACTACAGCACTGTATGTGTGTATGTTATATATACTGTACTACAGTACTGTATGTGTGTATGTTATATATACTGTACTACAGTACTGTATGTGTGTATGTTATATATATTGTACATCATCGTGACACTGACTTATCAGGCTTCATCCTCATGTGAACTTATGTGGTTGTAAAGTGAAGAGGGACCACACCCTGTGCATATCTGCAGTATATATCATGTCTTTATTCTCACAATACTCTGTTTGTTAGGTAGTGCGCTACGTAATCTGTTGGCTGCGAAGGTTGCAGTAACAAGTGTAGAAACCGTAAGTAACCCACACCTATGTATGGTTGATCATAGTGTAGATGGCTCTGCTTTAAAAAACTAATTGTGAAAGTATTAAATTTAAATAGCTTAATGAAATGCGTCTCACAAAGTACTTATAATAGCTGAGCATCAGCTTTGGCAGTTGTGAATTTTTATACAATAAAATCGTATTTTTAAACCAAATAGTCATTTTGCGTTTAATCTGGGCTGTTTTGAAATGGTTCAGACGATATGGATGTGTAGAAATCGTAAGAAAGCTATTGAACTAGTTGGAATCACTTGAAACCAACTTTGAAATAGTCTGAGCTGTTTAAAAATTATTTTGAAAGGTTTGCAAAGAGCATAGTTTTTCAACCAAAAACAGCCATCCTTATTTTCTTTATAGCTGTATAAAATCTCTAACATTGATGTAGTGATCAATCAATGATCGTTAAAAAAGTTATAAGCCATATAAACGGATTGCAAATAATCTAAGAAAACTGGAATATGAAGAATTCTTATTGTTTATTTGTTATAAGTTGAATATTAATAAAGATTTCTTGTTCATTTCACTAAAAAATTTTCTTCATTGTTTAGTTAAAAGAAATTGCTAGTTGTAAGTGTACCAACTTAGCTTGGATTTCTAAAGCGTATAAACTGTATCGCAAAGTGTCAAGGCGGTTTGCAAAAAAATGGACTATGCTAAAAGCTTTTATATAGTTTGTAAAGTGTTCAGTTGATTTAAAAAGCTGTTGATCTTATCTAAATAGTATACAGATATATATGCCAAATCTTACCGTTTTTTGCAGTGGAAACAGATGAAAGTACATATGGTCTTTTTGTTAACTATATCCCAGTACTCTTTTCTTCTGATCTCTGTGCATGTTCTATGTGTCCAGTTGTAGCAATTGTTCTGATCGCACTGAAGACCTTCTTGCCTCTTTCTCACTTGCCTCTCACATTTAGAGCAAGGAAAATCGATTCTCTTCCTCGGTCTCATAGTGGTAAGTGTTGTTTATACATTGAATACAATGCACCAACCTGTATGCGCTAGCCATTTGGGCAAGGTCTTGAGTAGATGCGAGATTAAGGTAATAATAATGGAGACTCTAATCCCTTCGCTGCCTCGCAGACGACTTGTTTTACCTTTATCTCAGTCATACCTGTGTCCTACAATAAGTAGATAAAGGATTGTTTTAATGAGTCGTAATATTTTATAAGTAAACTAGAACTATGGCGCAATTTTTTACAACGATGATGAATGCAGCTGTATCTCTGTTTTGTATTAAAAAGTTAAATTTGAGAAAAGTAATGTCACAATAATTGTGTATTTGTCTGGTACTGGTTGTATACACAAGATACTCAACTCCCAGCATTTGCTTGGATAGTGATAGTGATAGAATTCGTATGTAAATTTTTTTGGTATTCAATTTGTCACAACTCTGTGAAAAATTAGGTTTTTAGTTGAAATGTGTTCAGCAGTATTTCAGAATTATTTAAAATAATCCTACTTTGTTTTATAGGAAAAAGTTGATTAACCAAGTGATTGACTACAAAATACGAGAGCTTGTATTTTCAACAGTGGTGAAAATTGTATGATTCTTTATGTTTTAGTTGTCACAACTTTTTAAGAAATTAAGTTTTAGTTATTGAACTTTCTGTGTAAGACTGTTATGTGCATTTATATAATCTTACTTTTATGTTTTATTACAGCAAAGAGTGAACTAATCAAGTGATTGACTACTACAGTGTTTGTAAAACTCAAGTAAGGCAATATCAATAAATATTAGCGATCTCTATTTGGTAGGATGATTTCAGTGTGAGCTATTTTCATTTTATTAAATAACGTTGTCAATTCTCCACAATTCACACAATTTCAACATGCTCCAGTTTCTGATTTTTTCGATTAAAAATTTTTCTAGCAACTTATTTGAGGCTGTTTTAATACTATCCCATTGATTGTTTTTATAGCCTGTTGCGCAAAACTCTTCCGGTTTTTCTCCTTGTTTGGAGTTCCATTTTTGGCCACAGCTTCGTCAGGAAAGTACGAGTGTTGATTTTTTCAGTTACGTTACATATTACACGTGCAAATAACCACATTACGTTTATGATCAAAAACTCACAAAAATGCATGTGACATAGACGCTCTCTCGTTGTCTAGTTTTTGTTTGTCACATTGTAAATGGGAAATAATATAATTTAATTCTTTCTTTATCAAATTGTAATTTGGCAAGATTTTGAAAGTTAATCTGTTTTAAACTCCCGTTTAAGTGTTATTCGTCTTTCCTTGGTGAGACAACTCCAAACTGCTTGCTAACTATTTTTGTTTTCACTTATTTGTCTTTTGTAAATTGAAAAACTCCTTTTTACTCCGAGTCAATGCTTTGCTAGTCTTTGTTTTTATTAGGTTAAAATAAAAAATAAGTGTTTGCTACTGATAAATCTCTTCATTAATATCCAGCCATGTAACATTTGGTATATGGACACCGCCGTATGTACTTACTTGTTTTTCATTTTGCAGTTCCCTCCAATACTATTGAAATGGCATGAGGTATAAAGCACAATCTTCAAGTCTTCATTATCCAACGTACGACGGCACGGTCAATAACATTCACTGGTGAATTATTTCAGTTTCATTTTAGCCTTTGAGCTTCCACTTGAACTTACCTTGTTTGGTAATAATACTATAATACTGGCGAATTTTAAGAACGTAACAAACAATTCTGGCATGAGGTTGTTGTATTCTTCTGTTTTTATGTATTGCTGCAACATATATGTTGGTATAAAGAATATATTTTTTAACCAAGTTTGAAACCAATTGTTTTTAGTTGTCTGAATAACTTGAAGCATATTATATGCAAGAAATATGCACATTCCATGTAATATTTCTAATGCAGTAATTTTTTTAAGCTCATTAGCGAAAGACCATTAATTGTCAAGTGGATTTCATGTTGCTCATTTAATCAGTTGGACAAACTAGTGATACAGTCTAATGTAAGAATAAGTTTTGTTAAAAAAAACTTTAACAGCTGGTCACAGCTAATTGTGCAGATGGAGTAGTTCTTTAGTGTTTTGTTTTGCATAGTGATTTATTTGTCAATATGTGATTGATTAGTGAGGGAACTCTATAATACATGACATAATTCCATCAGAAATGCAAGTGAAATACAGGAGTTATCTCTTTTAAAAGTAGGACAACTCCAAAAATGAACTCGAACATTTTGCTAGTGAAGGCTACTGTTGTTCGTATGAGTACAAACCGAAATCATTCCTCGAGATGGTAAGTATGGTTGAGACAGGGGTCGAAATGACTGGTGCGGGGTGAGGTGTCCGGTCGAAGTTTACATGGGGTCGAGATGACTTAGTACCTTCTCTTTGCTGGAACTTTTTACAACAAAAATGAGAGGAAGCTTATTACAAATGTTTGTGCTGGATCAGCGGAAATAATGAAAAAGCCGCTCTCGATTCGTTGAATTGGATAGCTACAAATTTTCATTGGTTACATGCTTTGCCCAATCATGTGAGGTGAAATATTAGCTGCGATTTACTTGTCAATGACGGGAAAAAGTTGAAGATTTTTTTGTTACAGAGTTTGTTCATTGATTATCTTATTTGGAGAAGCATTTGTTGTTCAAGATGACGAGTACTGCTGCTGGAGATGAAGTGAAAGTTCCTTTGAAAGTTCAAAAAGTTGTTGTTCACCCACTGGTTCTTTTGAGTGTAGTAGATCATTTCAACAGAATGGGCAAAGTAGGAAATCAAAAGCGAGTTTGTGGGCTTTTACTCGGATCGACAAGGCAAGGAGTGCTTGATGTCTCTAATAGTTTTGCTCTTCCATTTGACGAAGATGAAAAGGATCCCAGCGTATGGTTTTTAGACCATGATTATTTAGAGAATATGTATTCGATGTTCAAGAAAGTTAATGCCCGGGAAAAGATTGTAGGGTGGTATCACACTGGACCTAAGCTGCACCCAAATGACATTGCAATAAATGAGTTGATCAAAAAATATAATCCTAATCCAATACTGGTCATTGTTGATGCTAAGCCAAAAGATGTGGGTCTACCTACTGATGCATACATAGGTATTGAAGAAGTGCACGATGTAAGTAATGATAATTGATAAATTAAATAATAATTATATTATTATACTTCTTCTACTAATAACTACTATTTATTACTAATGAATTAATAATAATAATTTGTTGTTGTCATTTATTTATTATCATCTTGCTCTTTATTATTATTAAATAATTACTGATAGGGAATCGTCTGTTTTATTAAAAATCTCCAAGAATCACTAGCTTTGCTCAGTTTATTATTATGAAGTTTTTCCCTGGCACATGTGAAAAAGAGTGCCGGTTTTAGACATTGCTGATGCGTCTTCATTTTTCAATAGTTCAGTTCGATGTACTACCTGATTTCGTTCCATCGCAGGCACAATTTCTTTGTTCAATCAAGTTTTTGTAAGCAGCAATCATGCAGTATGTATGGAAAAGTGTTAGTCATGTAGATATATTTGACATGTTTGACAAATTCTACATTCAATTTTGTTGTTGTTAGGATGGCACACCAACATCTCGCACATTTGATCATGTACCAAGTGAGATTGGTGCCGAGGAAGCTGAAGAAGTTGGAGTTGAACATTTACTACGAGACATCAAAGACACAACTGTTGGTGAGTGAGTTTTGTGCTGTGGAACTAAGCTCATTATTGTAATTAATTCATTTTATACCATACATCCTTCATATTGTATAACATAACATTGATAACTTTTTTCAGGTTCACTGTCGCAACGAGTGACCAGCCAATTAGCGGGCTTGAAAGGTCTCAACAGCCACCTATCAGGAATCAAGACTTATCTGGACCAGGTTATTGAAGGAAGTCTACCAATCAACCATCAAATTGTCTACCAGGTTGGTGTTGTGTATTTGTGTCGTTACTTAATTATTAATCATTTATTTTTTGTGCCATTGCAATCTACTCAAGTAGTTGGGCCTTTTTTAAAATGGTTAAAGTTGGACGCTGTTAAAAAGCAATGCTTGTGTGTAAATGAGTGATTTGAACACATTTAATATTAACAGTTCGTAAGCTTAAGGTTTTCGAAGTTGCATTCTCTTTTTTGCAATATTATACTTCTAGCAGCCAATAGCGTTTTTATAAAAAATATTTTTAATTTATTTTGTTACAACCAGAACCAGATAAACTAACAACCCATTTCCAATAGTATAGTTCATGCCTTTGTTTGATCCCTGATTACTTTCTTTTACTAAACCATTACATTGCATTACCAGTCATTGTTTTTCCCGTAATTTTTTTGCTTAGTCGGACAAGGGTACATATCGCTCAATCACTTAGAAATGGTTTTATTTCTCTCACTTTTCACCAATCTATGGTCCAAGGCTAGTTTGTAATGGTAACACATCACCGGTCTCATTGAATAATAAAGTTTTGTTTTCAGAAAGTTGTTGGATAAGTTATGTTGAAAAATTGTGAATGCATATAGTTTTCGCGAGTATTCAAGCAGGGCAAGCGTTGTCACTCATCCATAGTAGTAGGAAGTATTTATCAGTTCTTGTTGTGAAAAAAAAAATTTTTTAACGACTTTTCAACGTAGAAACAATTCTAATTTAAAAAACTTGATAATTTTAAAATAGTCTGCCTAGGAATTGTTTTCACCAATGGTTATACATATTGAAAGGGTTTAGTCATCACTTTTTGTTATTTTTATTTATTTATTATATTAATTACCGAAATCCCATTTATTTTTGGAGCTTGGAGTTTTTAAATCCGTTGCAGTCTACTGCTCATGTACACCGAGTTTTGTGAATATTCAACTAGTTAGAGTATGTTTATAGTCGTCATTATATTTCGTTAATATTATCAACTACACAATTCTCAGGAAAATAATTATTTTGTTTCTGAAGATTTCTTTGGCTACAAGTTAACACTCAAACATCATACTGACTTACGAGCATTTTAAATATATTTGCTACAGATGATGAAACGAAGAAAGATGTGATTATTGCTCCCGCGCAATGTTATTGTTGTGATTTTGGTTTTTTACTCTTTTATGATGACGTTAACTACTCAGTTTGTGGTGAAATATTGTTATGTTTCTGTTTGTGCACAAACTTTGTCTCCCAGGCTGATATTTTTGCTGCAAGATAACAAACAATGATTGCAGTTATTATGTGCTCCCTGACTAGCTTGTAATTAGAGCCTCAAAGTGACACTTACAGTTTTTCTGAATTCCTCTCAGCTTAAAATGGTACACACATAATTGTGGGGCAAAATAAATTATCAATTATCGCGAACAAATATCACACAGCGAGTAATACAATTCTGAGAAAGATCATTCAAATCGACTGAATTATATCATGTTAGTTACAGTTGATGTTGAACAGTTGCAGGATGTGTTCAACCTGCTGCCGGATGTGATGTTGAGTGACTTTATCAAATCCATGAACATCACCACCAACGACCAGATGTTGGTTGTCTACCTTGCCTCTCTCATCAGAAGCTCTATCGCTTTACATAATCTCATTGATAACAAGATAACCAACAGGTCTGTTCTATCTCTACGTCTATTTAGATATAATAGCGGTTGGCGGGTTTGTTTAAGTACTAAACTGGCAGCATTTCTGGATGCTGCATGTGGTCACAAGATGAAGTGATAGTCCCTTCTGTCTTGTTGAATGTTAGAGTTATCATCCCTTGATTGAGTATAGCATAGTTAAGACAACTCCATAACTACTATTTCTGTAAATGTTCAATAGTACTGACATAGCAACGGATTACTCTGGTTTTTATCACAACAAAACTGTTTGATTACGGATGCCCACCAGTACCAGAACCCATCAATACCAGAACCCACCAGTACCAGAACCCACCAGTACCTGAACCCACCGGTACCAGAACCCACCAGTACCAGAACCCACCGGTACCAGAACCCACCAATACCAGAACCTACCAGTACCAGAACCCACCAGAACCCACCAGTACCAGATTCAACCGGTACCAGAACCCACCGGTACCAGAACCCACCGGTACCAGAACCCACCGGTACCAGAACCCACCGGTACCAGAACCCAACAGTACCAGAACCCACCGCTACCAAAACCCAGCGCTACTGTTATGAATATTCAGTCAGCTAAAATGTGCTTTGAAAAGCTTGAACTGAAAACTACATTGCACAATGCTGAATATGGTTGAGATTGAGAAAAGATTTTTCCTTACATCTGCACATTTGAGAAGATATTTTACCCAAAGTTTTTTCTTATTGCGCGATGACAACATTGCGTAGATTGTAGTAAATTTTAACTCAGAGTTGTGTTTTAACCCAATCTACGCACAGAAGCTTGCGAATGATCTGAAGTTGGAAAGCTGTTGGATTGTAGAGGCTTTTCAATATTTTAGAGATGCCGAGAGAAATGAGGGAAAACCCTTGGAGAAAAAGGAGACCAAAAAGGTTGAAAAAACTGAGGAGAAGGGTGACAAAGAAAAAACAGCCGCTGGGGGCGATAAAAAGTAGAAGTAATGTTATGTCATTCTTTAGTGCATTGTAATTATTGTATATTGATAGATCAGTGTTTGGCACATAGGGAAGACAACTTACAGTTTCCAATAGACATTGTATTGCCTTTATTTTGGTTTGTGTCACAACTGCATCCAAATATACCTACTCATCACAACAGCTTGTATTCTTAAATTTAACTTCCTTTCATGGAAGCAGACAGATTGGCACCTTTTTGCAAGAATTGCCGATTGTTAATAAGAGTTTTCACGGCCTGTTTTTGCCAAACGATATGTAATAGAGATAATCCTGTAGTTAGTAGATTTAATAAATAATCATTTTGCTCGACTTTTGAAGTTGGAGGTCAGCAATATGTCGCTCATTGAATAAAAAGTAATAGTCACCTAGCGTTTATTGATATTGTTCGTAGGTTACGAATGAAACTGAACACTAAGTAAACCATAAATAATGATTTTAAACGCTAGAGTTCCTCTCCATACCCGGCGTATTGGAGTAGGAACACTTAGTATTTGTTGTCATTTGTTCTACGAATGGGTTGCAAATTCTCTTTATAACTGCATACGTGTCTTAAGTATTATTGGATGTAGTGGGTGTTAAACACGTAGGGAGATGGTTGATCGCAGATGTGCAGCATACTGTATGGTATTTAAAAAAAATTGAAATTTAAGTGTTACAAGGTTTTTGCTATTTCGTTAATGTCATTTATGTGCAAATGGATCAGATACTAAAAATCAATAACAATACAATATATCCCAGCTTTGTTTATCATAAGAAAATTTATTCATTATTTCTTACCTCTTGCAACTAAGTTACACCTTTCATAGAAGAAGGTTAAAAGTTATCAATATTTTCCTGATTTTTTTCAATTATTTGATACCGTGAATTGATTTGTAATTGTATAACTGCTTCAGCCAAACATTTGTAGTCTTCAAGTTAGCTATAATCACCAAGAGTAGAAAACTCCCACATTGTGGGTATATGCTGGACTGAAAATCATATGACAAGTATGGAGATAGATGGGCCTTTATAACAAGAAGGTTGACTCATTGAATGTGCACAGATAGCCCTGGCGATGGGTTTAAATGTATGAAAACATTCTTAGCAACAAAGTACCAATTTACTGCTAACGAGTTTATGGATGGCCAGCCAGGTAGCTACTGCGTTATGGATAGAAACTGCATTTGAGCATTTTGTAAGTATATGCTTTGACTTTCTTCTATTCGCTAAAGACTACTAAAAATGTTGGACACATTTGTGAAAGATCACAAGACGTGACAATTGCCTCATTTCATAGCAAATCAATTTCCAGTGAAAGCAATTACAAAAATTTAAGATAAACTCGTTTCCGACTATTTTTTATTTCAGTTACTAGTATTTCACATCATCATTAAATCTTTCACTGAATGTGCTACAATCAGTTCCTTTTGCACCACTGAGCCTTGAGGTCATTGCTTTTTCTTTGTCCCAACATATTTCTCCTGTAACTTCACAGCACCAACTCTGACATGATAGAGTATCTGGTATTCTTGTTGGCCACTTTTTCATCTGACGAGCTTTGTGTTGATTTTGTTATCTCCAGAATATTTCCATAACAAACTATCTCAACTTTTTCATTAGCTCCTTATTGACTACCTGTTTCTTCCAAAAGTTATTCGTAGGAAGTCCCTGAGCTACTTGAATAATTACTACCTGTGCCCATTACTGCTCATCTCTTGCTATGTAGCTGGGGCTTGTTATAGCTCCACATTACTGCTACTTGCTATGTAGCTGGGGCTTGTTATAGCTCCACATTACTGCTACTTGCTATGTAGCTGGGGCTTGTTATCTCCAGAATATTTCCATAACAAACTATCTCAACTTTTTCATTAGCTCCTTATTGACTACCTGTTTCTTCCAAAAGTTATTCGTAGGAAGTCCCTGAGCTACTTGAATAATTACTACCTGTGCCCATTACTGCTCATCTCTTGCTATGTAGCTGGGGCTTGTTATAGCTCCACATTACTGCTACTTGCTATGTAGCTGGGGCTTGTTATAGCTCCACATTACTGCTACTTGCTATGTAGCTGGGGCTTGTTATAGCTCCACATTACTGCTACTTGCTATGTAGCTGGGGCTTGTTATAGCTCCACATTACTGCTACTTGCTATGTAGCGGGAGCTTGTTATAGCTCCACATTACTGCTACTTGCTATGTAGCTGGGGCTTGTTATAGCTCCACATTACTGCTACTTGCTATGTAGCTGGGGCTTGTTATAGCTCCACATTACTGCTACTTGCTATGTAGCTGGGGCTTGTTATAGCTCCACATTACTGCTACTTGCTATGTAGCTGTGGCTAGTTATAGCTCCGTATTACTGCTACTTGCTATGTAGCTGTGGCTAGTTATAGCTCCACATTACTGCTACTTGCTATGTAGCTGGGGCTTGTTATAGCATTTGCTCATTCAGCTCCTGTCCAAACAAACAATTTCTCATACAGTCATAATTATTCACGGGCATTGGGGTCCCGGCAGCTTTATAGGTGGTGTTAGTAGTAAAGAGACCGGAAGCCTGTTTTCCACGACGCTACAATACCATTAACCGGGGATCTGCGTAGAATTAGTAGGGGATATGGTAGGAATTGTCTCCCAACCCAATAATCGAATGTTTTTTTACGATTCATGGGCAGTAGATAGGTGTGAAGTATATAATACTGACGATGCACCTTTCACATAAATCATCTCAGTACATCGCCACTGTGTAAGCACACCACAACAAGGGCGCATCCTCATTAATTTACGTTGACAGACTTGATCAAACCCGAAATACGAAACTATGGCTCTACCACCTAGTATTTATGGGGGTAATATTGTTCTCAAGTGACCAAACCAAAGTATTTTCAAAAGCTAAATTGCTCCCTTGAGCTTTCTCAACGATATCACTTTTTGTCATATCAGCGTCTTAAAATGTCTCATATCGTAATAATAGTCAAGCAAGTCGTGATTTCTAATGGTAAGTTACGCGATAGACTAGACTACTTTCGGTTGCATCGCTAAAGAGAAACTACTGTGCCGAGACCCCATTAGCTACAACAAAGTAACTCAGTCTCACGCTTTCGGATAGAAATTAATTTTTTTCCACTAAAAACTAATGCGGAAACTAAATCAGTTCTTTCACAAAACAGGCACATACTAGTAGTAACATTTTCTGCTCAGGCTATTTTGTGACTTTCATCCTCGTGGCATTATAATTACATGTATTTTTTGTCATTTATATTTCTTTGTGTTAAAACTTTTTACAAATGTTAAAGAACACTAGTCCACCAATGTATGTCTCCACATGGCTTTCTGTGCAGCCATTTTGAAACATAGTCCAGGTTTATGCTACATGTACATCTACCGATTAGCAACCGGTTTGTCCTTAACGATTGGAGATGACGTCAAGGTGTTTCCCCAATTTGTTCCTCCTCTTGCCATTCTCACGGGATACCGGTCAAACTCGCTGTATTCATATCATAGTTAGCCATAAAGTGCTTTCAAACAACAAAAACGGGGCTCTCAACAACGACTCTTCGTCTTTAAATAATTGTACTTGAAAAGCGGTTTTGTTGGAAACACTAAAATCGCTAGCAGTGATATGATTGGTCAAATCACAAAGTTTCTACCGATTTTTTAATGTGAATAAAAACCCGCCGATTACGGACTACCGATTGTTTGGCAACTTAACCGGAAAGAGGAACTGCAATGTCACCCAATCGGTAAGTGCGAATCGGGAGCTAATCGGTAGATGTACATGGGGTATTAGGCATGTCTAATTGTGCAGTGATGAGAGCAAACTGCTGTGGGTGGTGCATGTATTGATTCATGCAAACCATTAAGTAACTCTTGCACATTTCGCTTGGTATTTTCGAAAAAAGCAGATCAGCACCCCAAAAAATGTGCAGCATATACAAACAACATTCCCTGGTTTTTAATGCCGACCAGCTACCTAAACAATTTCTTCCACAAACTTTTAAAAAAAGAAACATCAAAGATTCGTTACTCAACTCACTTTTTTTCGGAGTTGTCTTCTCTTTAGTGTCATAGATTGTTACATTTAATAACCGGTTATTAAAAATAATCATAAGATTGCTCAAATTTAATCTTTTTTACTAATTTTGAAAATGAGCAGCGCGTGAAGGTCTCTACTCGATAACTGTTCATGCGAGGCCCTACTTCTATCCAAACAAGCCAAGTTTTTGTGATTCTGTGTTATGGCCTTGAATAAGTGGTTACGAATTAAAAAAGAAATTGTGTATAAGTTCGCATCTACTGCATTTATAGTATGAATGGAATCAACGAGAGCACAACCTGCAACAAATTCACCTGAAATAGTAAATCAAGTTGAATTTAGTCAAAAGTTCGTAAACCGCCATTTCACTTACAAAAATGCAGTAATGAGTTTACACACGTGGAATTAGCTATTGTGTTCAAATACAACGTTACCTTATCTACAGTGCTATTACACCTCAAAAAATGGTGGGAGGATATTTCTGTATCCTGGTAAAAATATCAGGGTGTTCTCATCAATAAATCAAACAGAAATTGATAAAATTTTGATGTATTGATTCCGACACTATATCACAGCAAAATAATAACACTGTACATAACATTAAACAACTATATACAACACTGGCTCTCTACAAAATCTTTCGCTTCTATAAATAACCTTACCTACTTCTCATTTGAATAAATACTAGGAAAATATTTCATTTAACTATTCGCACAAAAAAATTTATATATACCTTCGCTCGTTAGCATGAAGTAAATTTGAATCTCTCATCATCATTACAGAAGGTTGATAGCAGGACTTTCGATATGCACAAAATTTCTTACTTTACATCAAATTCAAAGACTTGCTCTTTCAGAACTTGAAGTTTGCAAAATGGAAATTATTGTTTCCAGTGAAAATATTATCTCAAATACAGTGAGTGTTTATCAAAGGAGCTCCAGTTGGGTTTTTTGAAAAAAAATAATCAAAATGAATTTTCATATTTTAATTCTGAATATCTTAAAAAAAATTGAAAAACCTGAAAGTTTTTGGTTGTTTTAGTGGAGCGATCGAATGCTTCAAGAAGGCAAATAAATAAAAAGGAAGTGCAACCATTTTGTACCATGTTGCTGTCATCGATAATTTCTCTAAGTAAAAGTGACAGCTGAAGATTTTTTATCAGAAAAGCGAGACATTCCGTTGTTGGTGATGGTGGGTGCCATGTAATGCGCTGGTATGTATTCTCTTGTATCTCGGCGTCTGTGACTTTTCTTGAGGGCATTTTTCTTCATGGACGTTACCTGACCTTTGACGTGCTCTACTATTGTTGGGGGGTTTGATTTCTGCTCATTGTGTAAGACAAACTGACAGAAACACATTCCCTGCAAACAGCAAACAATTCGGTTCAACACGGCAGATTATTTTTTAATCACGGTTAGCACGAAGTTATTGAGTGTTTAAGGAAACATTACTTTCTAAGATAAACAAAATATAAACACTTGGGTTTATAGATTACGGTGTTCAATTCTTAACACATTCTAGTTTTTTTAGTAAAATGTTTTATAAATTTGTGTATTTGTTGGATGATTAGCAGTCTTTTTTAGATAAAAACTCAAAATTTCATTCACTTCAATTATTTATTTATTACTGTTTATGAAAAAAACTTCTGAAAGTTTGTTAATATTTCCATTTAATTCCTACCAAAAATCATTTAAATTAAAATAATCCCGTTTGTCGCAAATATTTGTGAGTATGAAAAAAATAATTTTTGTGGTTCACATTGATTTCAATTAAAAGTTTTACGGTTTGATATGACAGTTAACATTGCAATTTAGCTTCACTCTAGCACATGTCTAGTGAGCACTTTAGTCGTAAATACACAACAATTGCATTTTTTTAAGTTCTACATGTTTTATGAAAAGTAAAATATCAAAATAATTTTTGAAACATTTTAGGTATAATTTTATAAATACATAATATTCTGGAGGAAACCAGTGCCGATGCATTGAGTCAGTTATGTTTTTCGATGATTAATTACTAAATTAAACTGTAAGAAAATTAACCCAAAATAGAGAGAAGACAACTTTAAAATTGGTCTGCTATATTATTCTCACCTTCTTCCTGTGTTCCTTCTGGTCAACTGTTGGTAGTTTATGTGTAGTTAGTGCCTCAAAGTAACTCCATTCGAATTTCTTAGTGAGTGTGTTTACTCTTTTCTGTTAAATGTATTTAACTTTTTATGGGTATTTAAACCTTAAATAATTTTCAGCTCTTTTTGTATAAAGTGGGTTTTTAGTGAATTAAAGTAAAAACTTACCATGATTTTGTCCAGTTTCACTGTGGCTATTTCGTTTAAGAGCTTTTCATTTTCTTCTCCATTTGAATGCGCAGGTTTTACTACATTATCATGTACATGGCAGTACAGGGTTTTCTAAAATTGACAATTATGACGGTAATTATTATCAATTATGGGTATTCTAAAGAAAGTATTCAGTTTTGCTGAAAGTTTATTCCTTGACATCCAGGTATCAAAAGCAACGAATCACATCAAAGCTTACCTGACACTCTTCAAAGTCATAGTAGATGAAGAAAAGTTTCAGTTTTCCTGAGCAGACCCAGAAACCCTTTCTTACGTGAAGCACCAGGTTGGTTTCTCTGAATCTTTTGTTAAATTCTTCAATCTTGATTCTGTACTTTAGATATTTCTACAAAAAAGTTTTTGTAAGTCATTTTGTTAAAGAAAAAAAGTCAATTCGAACAAAAAAGAGTTGTTCTATTGTCATGACAAGATATTTAAATAAAAAAACTAAATAAAGTGTTAGCGAATGAAAATTATTTGGAGTTGTCTTCTCCAAAGCTAATAGACCAAAAGTTATTTTCGCTCACTTTGTTGCGCCATGATTGGCTCTTTTCTTGCTGCTGAACTTTTATTGGTTTGCTTACACAAAAACTTTAAGTGAACTTGAGGTAGCTAAATCATTTCAATGATTGGTAGAGAATGAAAATAAAATGGAGTCACTAAAGTGATACGCACATAGTTTACTAGATGAAGAACCACGGCTAACATGATGAGAGCCGTAGCAGCGGGAATGAAGAAGATTAAAACCATAAAACTCCAAAAAAGAGTGGATGAAATGTCTGTTCCTTCCTCCCTGTAGTGATGGGAAGCACCAGCCACCAGAAACCACAGGCAGCAGCAGACGACGCTGATCGTCTGTAAAAGTCAAAGAAATCATTAAGAATAACGTGGCAAATATCACAGTATATACCGCCAATCGCCTTTTATATACAATATGATTAATGAAATCTGATTTTTGGAGTTATCTTGACTTGGCCCTTTGAATCAGTCATCCAGATGATATTTTTTCTCGCAACATTTTATTAATTGATGAAGCAAACTAGTCGATCAAAAACTAAAAAAACATCAAGAGTTTAGGCATATATTAGTTTTGGGTGCCAAAGAAACTTTAACATCTGATGACACAAGAAAACTAGCAACAGTTGTTAGTTGTCTGCCCATGGCATTATCTGATGTAAGAATATATTCAACTTACAAGTACAGCTGATAAGAAAAGGCATGGAAGTGAGCAATCAGCAGCTTTTCGGAAGAATGTCACATTCGCTGCTTCGTTGAGAGAGTTCAATATTTCAGTAAACTCACTTTTGGTCACCTAAACAAAAACAAAAATTTGATTAAATATTGCAGCCAAAATTTGACTGTATCTGTAGATAAGCACAAAATTATTTAAATTTTGTAAATTGTATGTTTGATTGTATTGCTGCATAGCAAGACCAATTGAAAATTGATCAAAAAATCATATAAAGCATTTAGAAGTTGTCTACACATTGAAAAGACAACTTATTATCCACACTTGGACATGTTTTGTAAGCAAGTTTGCAACAATTGTATCAATCAGTTACCTGCAGTCCACGTTTGGTGAGTGCTTCTGGGACTATGTATGTAGGCTCACGCCCTGGACAAAGCAAGTCATTTTTAGGGCAGTATATAGCGCACAGCCCCTTTTCTGCGTCATCCGCTTCGTACTGCGAATACTTTCGAGCCGTAACTTTTTTAATTAAGCTACCATTAGCATAGTCTGCAACAGTAGTATGTATAATCAATCCTACGGCTGATGGACTCAACATATCATTCAAAACAACCTAACAAGTTTATCACAAGACAAATGTGTTGAGTCTCAGGCATTGACAGCTTACTAATTTAGGTATTTCCTGAGATCAATCACAAGGGAAAATTAAGAAATATAGATTGAAAGGTTATAATGAAGCATTTATAATTTTTTAGCTAAATATACTAATTAAAAAACTCAATATTGAACTCATTCTTGAAACTAAGACTTATTCACAAGAAAATACATCAGAAAACTATAATTTTTTTTTAAATGTTTTTATCCAAAATTGAATGGAAAATGGCAAAAAATATTAATTTTTTCAATTCAGTTTTAAAAATAAATTTTCATTGCATATAAGCAAAAAATTTAATGCTCACATTGATTTAGTTCCAGATTATTAATTATTTTGTAATTGAATCTCTCTAATTAGGAAAGATGAGAGTTCAGTAACCTCCAGGTTTGACTCAGTCAGAGACTAACTAATTCAGGCAGATGTGATGAATAATAATAATCAAAAAGTAATAGAGTTGGGACAACTCCAGAGCTTCTAATGCAAAAAAATTTTTGCGTTTTTTTGAAGTCATGATTGCCGACTGGACATTGACCTAAGAAACATTCTCAATGTTTGCTTTGCTTTAACTTGACTTTTTTTTGTAAATTAAAAGTTATAATAAAATAAAATTTTAAAAAGCAAAACTATCAGGCATTTTTGAAATACAGTTATGCAACAATTACACAACTCTATGGGTGTTACATACTGGTTGTGGGTTCTTTGGTATCTTGAGGGTGGTTATCCTCTTTGGCGTGGTTCATAGGAGATTCACTACCATCCATAGGAGGTGCAGATGGTTCTGTGTTTGACCTCTCATTAGAGTTATGGATGTGGTGAGGTCTGCTATGGGCTGTATAACATAATAACATTGTGCGTTTAAAGCTGATCCATTTGCTTCCAACCATAAATAATTAAATAATAAAAAATCATCAATGATGGAGTGGCAAGAGGAGAAGAGATAAAAACTCAAGCCCAGTTTTCGTTCGGTGCAAGTTTCAACAAAGTTAATACTGCTGTGATCGATGCATGTCCATTACTGTTAAATATTTACTAGTTCACAGAAATACAGATAACTAATATACTAACAAAGAGCAAAGAGCCGGCTCTTTCAAGTGTAATTTTCAGTATTATTCATTTATTTGATGCAATTTTTTTAATGCAATCCGTTTTGCAACGCAGTAAAAATTGTTGCAAAATGTTCCTATGTTATTCACGCATGTGTTCACAGAGTTTTAAAATGAGCTTTGCATGTAACGCGCAACAGATACTTAAAGTGTAACCAAATCTAGTCTTTAATACAATAAGTCATGCATAAATGCCAATCTTAATGTTATATATAAAAAAATTCCATTCCTTCATTTTGAAATATTATTTTAAAAATTTTCTTGATGGAAAATGTTAAAATTTGAAACTACTAAAACAAGTATCATAATTTGCTCATTTATAAAAGTTGTGAAAATAAGCGAATTGATTTCAGATAATTTGAAATGATGCAAGAACAGTTTTAATCGTATGCATTTATGAATTTCACCGAAATTAGCGCTTAACAAATTGAATATCAGGAGAAGAAAGCTAAACATAGCCCGCTAATCAACAATGCCTGCAGGGTGCGATAACTTGATTGCTCTTGGGACTCAAGCTAAGGTCAAGGTGTTCTGCAACAGTGCAGAAAATGCTAAAGTGGTTATTAAGTCTATCGTTTGTCTCAATAATAATAAAGTTTCTTTAAACAAATTATTTTGGCAGTTTGCCTGTTTTTTATGAACATTGTATGTATGGAAGTTCCAAAATTTATCATTTGATGCGAAATAGACAAAATTGTACGTTAACTTCAAAGAAGCAGCTGACATATGCTGTTATGTCATTTAGTAGATGAAATATGATCAATTATGTATTAATTAGCTTGCAATAACTCCAACTTCTAAGAATATCTCTACAAGAGCTTCATCTCCAGCTGTTGGCAAACAAGCTCAGTAGCGTCAATAGCGTCACGTATGGAATGACATTTGTTTGACCTTCCACCCTTTTACTTCTCTCCTTACCAACAATTATCAGTTTTCATAAAATGCAAGCTGATTACATCCAGTCTCACTGGCAAGAAAATTAAATATTGTCATCTATATTTTACGGACAGTTGATTAGCTTATTGATTTAGCCAGTTATAGACAGCTGTCTGTGAAATTGAATGGTAAGAAGCTGCCATTTAAATGATAAAATTGCTATCAATATTTTAATTTTTCACGAAAAATACACCTGTGAATGTGGTAGCTGACAGAAATAAATCATTATTTTTGTAGCATGCACATAAAACTTAGTTCAACTGTGCATAAACTTCGTGATGTAGATTACAGGTAAAAAAATTTATTTTTATTACATTTTTGGAAACTAAAAGCAGCTATGAATAACTAAGAAAAGCTAATCTTTGTAACTTGAATTATTTCAGATCAAGGTGATTAACCAGACAGTAAAGTTACTTTGTTGATTATGAGCTGAATCTTGTTTGTCGGGTTTCTTAGTCGATTTCTTAGAATTGGCTGGCTCCTTAGGTTGAACGCTATTCAATCTACTCATTAGCGGGTGCTCCATATCATCCCCCGGATCTTCCAGAGTATTCTGTCTATAGAAAACAGCTGCTGACGTGATGCCCAGATGCAGTAGTATACTATCCATACTGTCGCTGTCGCTATCAAAGCTGGCAACATCCTGATTGCTGCCATTAGACATGGTGCTATGCCTTTGCTTTCGTCGTTGCTTGACCCGACGGTTTTTCGCATTTTTTTTCTTGCTCTTCGGCATAGCTAGCAGTCAAGTAAGTCGACTACCTCCTACTGCACACTAACTTTTACTGGTCATAACCAAAAAATGTCACTTGAAATTCCAAGTTCAAAATGTCAAACAAACATGTGTTCTATCAAACGGAGGTCCCTCGCTCACAAATTCCTTCAAGACATCAATTTTTTATTAGATTATTAGGTGCATGAGACCAGAGCGCTGGTGTACATTACTGCTTATACAGGCACGGCTGAGTGTAATTTGTTTCATATGATTAGTTTGTAAACTAGCAGTTTGGCTACTCTAATGTCGTCTGCTCTGACGTCGTCTGCAGACAACACTTAACTTTTAGTACCATACAATATGTCGATTTTTTCTATAACATATTCTCAACTTTATTGGTTTGAACAGTCATATTTTCTGGTAAATAACAGTAAATTATTTTTTTCAACTAAATAATGAAATTGGCTAGTTCTTGTAATATTCAGCTTCGCATACAATAACTACTAACATAGTTTCCATAGTTTGTACTTATCCAAGGAAGCAAAGATCAAATTTTAAATTTTGACGACTCCTACGTCAATATAATAGAAAACAGCCGAGTCAAAATTGAAAACATAAAAATATTTTTAACATTATAGAATATGAATTAAAATATTCTGTAGTCCAAACTGAAAACAGGTGTCATATTATATATATTAAAAATTCCTATTTTAATTATAAGCAAGCAAACTGTAAGCTATGGATAGAGAGCTCTCTAGTTTCAATGTGCTTGCAGTCAATCAATGCTGACTTAAGCTGCCGACCTGTAAGATTATTACTGAATGCATTATATTTCAGTGCTAATACATACTTACAGACGAACAGGTTGAAATGGCTCATTCAATAATTATGAACTAGCTTTTAGCTCTCAATTAAAACCCTTTTAGCTTTCTACATAGCACAAGTTTAACCAATTTAATGAATTGTGTTTGTAGAGTTGAAGTGATGTGAGTTTTATTGGTGTTTATTTCAGAAAATGTTGCACACATAATGTTTTTTAATTGCATCAAATTCATGAAAAGTATTTTTTAGTATCACTGAAACTTGAGCTGATTTTTTTTGTGATGCAGTCATGGCTTATTGATTATTGTTTAAATATAAAATACAAAAATGGTCGAATCTTTTGAATTTGAAAGTTTATAGACAAAAATGTACAGCTGAACTTTGAAATTTTTTTCACGTTTGTAAATAAAAATTTTCTTGAAAGCAGTTTTTGCTGGGAAAAATTTAGGACTTCGTTTTTTTTAGTGTTTGAAAATTTCTGAGTAGTTTGAAGATAATAATAATAACAACAATGAAATAGTCAATAAACCTGATTGACACCACATATATAATAAACTTCACAAAAAAGCATAAATTCTTTGCATTTAAAAAGTCACGGAGCTGTTTCATATCAGAGCAGGTACAGAAGAAATTATTGATTTAATACCACATGCTCCTAATCCAGAATTGATTGCTTGACTAGACGGATATGAGCCATAAGTAGTAATATATGAGCAGATCTCCCTACCAAGTGTTTTTTTGTGGGGTCATTATCTGGGGTTATGCAATGGGTTACGGCGTTGGATGAATTCGCCGAGTTTATATTGTATTTTACTTGAGGGGTACTTGAGTGGCATTTGAGTGGCATTTAAGTGGCATTCGAGTTTTGGTTATTATTTTACTTAATTTGAACTTATATGGTATATACATTTTGAATGTATGGCATTTAAGTTTTGATAATTTCTTTTCATAACTCGAACTCATATAGCATCTTGAGACAGAGGAGAGAGGAGATACATCTACCTTGAATAAATTCATTGATTAAAAGCGAATCAATGTATGGCTATATACATTTATTACATAATAAGCAGGGGTAAAATCTCCTCATATAATATAGCTAGATACATAATTCGAACTCATATATACATTGAATGCTATAAAATATATCAGACGATAAAGTTAAATATTCATCTATTCTTTATCGATATTTATAAGGATGATGAAAGATTTTTTGTATTTTATATACATATATAGTTATAGTAACTGTGGTAAAAGAAGTCTATTATGAAGGTTTTTATTTAAGCCAAAGTAGGCTCGGTAGATACTCCATCAGAACACACTCGTCTTTTAGCATAAAAATATGTGAGTCCTCGTTTTATTTGGTTGTATGTCAACATTTTTTGATCCTTTACTACAAATCCTCGATTTTTACCCATAAACGACTTTTTTGTGTTCAATACATTTAGATAACTGTCTTTGTTCAATTGATTAATTCGTTTGTTCAAACCTTTTGAGCTAAACTTGTTTCCTTTTTCTCCCCAGCAGTAATAGGATTTAGAGTTAAGTGCAACAATTCCATCTCCGGTAAATTCCTCTTTAAACAGCCCAGGTGTTCTTTTTCCGTGTTTTAGTACTTTTTCACAACAGTCTTGCATGCTCCATTCTAAACCCATTGTTTTGATTCTTAAAAACTCATCCCTATGTTTGTCACAGTATGGGCGTGGAAACCAATCACCATATTCATTGTAAAACTCTTTTTTCATACTTGGTTTTACCAGTGTTTCTAATGTTCCGCTCAACGCCATGTATGCGCTATCTGTATCCATTTCAACATATTGGAAATCACTTCTGTCAATATATCTATAAATAAAAAGTTTGTTTCGATTTCAATTATTTGGAAGTTTTACTTACTTACACATAATAATGGTAGGGAATTAGGTTTCACTTACTTATCCATAAAGTCGTAGTAAAACTGTAGCATTCTCAGTTTAGCATACTGTAGCACGGAGAAACCCAAGTGTACTGGAACATTCATAGTTAGCTGAAATGATGGTGATACTGATTAGCAAAGTAAACTTGTGGAATATAAATTTTGAATTGCAAAATAATTGTTTTAAAACTTACTAGCTTTTTACAGGTTACGATTTCATAAAAATCATCTGCTATCTCTTCCATGGCGATAAATTTGTTTCCTCTGATACGAAATGAAGCTTTTCTGGCACCTTCGATGAACTTGATGGTGGTATGTTTTTCTTTATCAGTGATTGTTTTTCCATAAGCAGCATTTCCTACCAACTTGCTAGTAGTAGCGAGTAATTCTTGACTAGGGTCTGCATCCCCCATTCTCCTAGCGTCTGAAACCGATGTTCCAAAAGCTTCAAAAGCTTTTCTAGGAATATATTCTATTAGCTGATAAACTTTGGTGACTTTCAATCCTTGTTTCAAGTACCATTTCAACAAAGGACTCATTAGCAATATCTTATCTCCGTACATACTTCCAACTAATGAGCGTTGAGGAGTCTTTAAAAACCCTTCGGCTTCAGCAAAGACTTTCATTTCATCGCTCAAGTGTTCTCTGGTTAACATCGTATTTTTAAAAATCGGAGGCATTTCGGAGAACTTTTCTTCCTCTTCCTCAGGAACTTCGATGTCACATTCAACAAATCCGAAGAATTCTTCTGATTGAACTCTCTCCAACACTTCTTCTTGATTCAGCTTTTTTTCAAGTATTTTTGGGTAGAAAGAATTGTAAAACGTGTTGACAAATTTTTGTAAATTTGTATGAGTTTTTACACGATTCATCCAGTCACACTCCCAAATCGAGATTACGGTGTAACCTAATGCTCGAAGATATTCTTCATTTTCCATCGTAGTTTTAAACAGATTTGCTTTTGATTTTCTTCCAGTAGCTTGAAGCTCTTGTTCTTTAGCGTTGTTATAAGAGCAGTCGTGTCCATGCCAAAAACATCCGTGGAATTGAAAGACATGACGATTTTCAACACAGAAACCATCAACTGGTAATCCTCGCTGTCCGAGAGTAACTTCTCCTCCATTGAGCTGATGTCTGATATTGATTTTTTTTGAGAACATTTGGAACTGTAACCAGCTATGAGCTATCTTGCTAAATTTTACTGGTTCAGCGACAAAGGAGTTTTCGATTTTTCGTCTTCGAGGATAGCCAGTAGGCATTGATTGCATCATACACCATAAATAGAGCGCATTTGCATCAACCCCATAGATTCTATCACAAATCTTTGCTTCTTTTCCCAACCAATGTTCTCTAATTTTAGTTATACCTTTTTCGTGATATCTATGCATCACTAGACTTGGTCCACCAACTATATTTTTCTTTATTAGAGGATAAAGTTCTGCATTGCAGTTGTCAAGCAGACAAATTGGGAGAGTCTGACGAAACGAGTTACCAAGTTCATCAAAATTCAAGTATGTAGAGAGGTATGGAGGGGGTGGTTGAGGTGCTTTGTTAAACATCCATCGAATCGCTAATCCTGGTAAAGATATACCATCTTTTAACATATCAATCCCATGCTCTCTGTAGATTGATCTTTGTCTTTCCAACGCTTGAACAAATGGTTTTACATCCAAGTTGTTGTACCATTTTAAAAAATCCCTCATTGTCTTCATGTCGTTATTTTTCCATGCTTCTTGACAAATTATGTACTCTTCTTCACTGATATTCTTTTGTTTTAAAGAACTGTAAAAAGCTTCTCTTGGAGGTAGATGTTCTTGATTAAGTTGTTCCAAGTCTTTCATCCATTCATAAGGAAAAAATCCTTTTCCGGCTTCACATTTGTATGCTTTGAGATACATTTCATAGCTATATCCAGGAGCAATGAAGTTTGTGCAATCTAAAAACAAAAAAGATCCTATTCCGATAACAGGCATCTTGGTTCCTTTTTTTATAACAAAATCAAAATCTGTGTCGGAGACATCTTTCAATTTTTGAAGCAGTTTTCCTTTCATCACATTGACATCATAAGTCTGTGAATTGAAACCTAGAATAGGGAGTTTTTTCATATAGCTGTACAAATCATCCAGAACTTTTTCAGCTCCTGTTCTACGTCTGAAACGATTTTTTTCAAAATCACTACGAAACTTTTCTTCAGCTTCTTCCAGTCGTTGTAATTCACCTTCTATCTGTTTTATGATTCGCGAAAACTGTTTTTCCAATCGGCTATATGATTCTTCACTAATATCATCCAAGTATTCAATGAACTTTCCAACGCATTCATCATCATCCCCATTATTGACAATACAACGCGGGTTGTTGAAGCCTGGTACGTTTGAACAAATTGAAATACTTAAAAGTTTATGCTCATTCGTGTAAATGGTTGTGTCTGTATCTCGATCTTTTTCGCAATTAGGTAACAAACACTCTATGTCAAATGTTGCAAAAAACGGATAGTATCTCAAGGAATCATCTGACCCGATATCTATCCCGAATTGAACCTTCAGTTTGTCGAATATTGTAGCAGTAGGACTGTATTGCCCTCCAGAAAACTGCATAGTTGTTGCCTCTGAGATTGAACATCTGTGTCTTTTCAGATTCCCCAATCTATCATAACAAGTAGAACAGGTTGGACATCTGTAGGCTTTGACATATCCTTCCAAGTTTGTAATAAGACTGAAGTGATTGATATAAAGATCCAAATATAGATTCTCCTTATAACTGGAGTTTGAATTCCAAATAACTGTTGAAGTCATATCATCATTTAAAGAAAACACTGTTATCTTCAGTTGAAATGCTCGCTCCAAAAGCAATAAATCAGCTTCTGTCACTCCTTTCCCATCACACCTTTTACCACTATCACCATAGATGAAACTATGATATTGTTGTTGGTACTCCTTCACCTCCTTAATTATCGGATCTTTTGCAATTCCACCGTTTTTTTGTAGTTCTTTGTGTAATGCTAGACATCTAAAAAAACAAAGATTGTCGGTAATTCGTTTTCCTTTTGTGTTTTTTAACATGGTTCGTATGTGTCTGTTGTTAAGGAGGTGAGAGGGTAAATGCTCCGGTGGTGATCCAACTTTTCCCATTCCGAGTAGTTTGTAGAAATAAAACGAAATGTTTGTGATCAACATCAATCTCCAAGTCGTATTTGGTCTCCGTCTCAAGCTATTTGTACGATGATCAGTCTCCATAACATCAACAAAGAAGTCATCAAGATCTCCTTCAGTTTCAATCAGTTTAGCTTTTGGATATACAGTAGCATTGTTTGATGATGAGTGAAAGTATCGGAGTTCACCATCATTTTTATTTTCTAGTATACAACCTACGCTACAGTTGACTTTTGCTCTCGAGCTCAATTGTCTCCAAACTTTTTTTAGCAATTCTAACACTCTTGAATCATGATAGTCATTTTGGTAGGTATCAGCTTGGTCTCTTGGAATCCCATCCCAAAGTCTTACATTTAAAAGTTCTATGACTTTTCCAGCTCTATGTTTCGTTTTCATAGCTCCCCAATATCTAGCTATCAAATCATCCCATTCTTCATCTTGAAAAGTTGGAGCTGTGCTATCATCAACAATACCTAGGGTTGATGCTCGGGTAGGTCTTTCAATATTTAAATCTTCCATTTCTTCTTCTTGTTCTTCCTCTTGGGCTTCTTCCTCTTCTTCTTCTTCTTCTTCTTCTTCATTTTCTATCATTGGATCATTCTCATTTTCTTCAACTATCTCCTCCACAACCGGCTCTATATCTTGAGCTATTATGCTAGTCTTTGGTGGTGAAGGCTCAGCACCAAAGCCTATTTGATTGATTGTTTCATCGGGTAAACGAAAACAAATGAGATTTTCTTCTAACCATTTCCAATTGGGGGAAATTTCAGGGTTTTTTTCTTCTACATTCCCCTCCTGATAATTTAAACTTTGTCTACAATAGAAATGTTAACACATAATAGTTGTTCTATAAAACATTCACATACATTTTACATAAAATGTAACAGAAGAAAAAAATGACTTAAACACTACTATCAATTAATTTTTAAAATGAAATTAGGAAAAAAGACTCAAACATTATTATTAGTTAAGTTTTTAAAACTTACTGTATACTATGACATGAATTCCCAACTCCCTCTTTTACATTAATTCTCTGATATTCTGAGTCCTGTCTACAATAAAGAGATAACGCATTATTTTTGCTGATTCATGAGATGAGTATAAGAAAAAAGCAAAAAAATTACTCTACTAATGTTATTAATTTATGATTTTAAAAACTTACTGCTTATCAAAGGCTATTGTATTTTCAGTAGTTGCTGAAACTTGAAAAGTCGAAGGTTTGTCTTGAAAAGCATTTTCAAGTTCCATCTCCATTTCATTTTCATATTCAGCATTGCTTTCATCATTCATGTATTCATTATCAGCGTTTGAAAAACCGATATCATTTTGATTTTTCATGAGCCATTCCCATTCCTTATGTATGTCTACATCAGTATCATCCTCTTCTGTTTCCATAGCACTATAATAACAATAAAATCATTACTTTTTAATAGAAGTGACAATAGCACATAAAAAGGTAAGTTAAATGTCTCAGCTAATATATTTTACCTTGTGAATAAAACTCCTAGTAGTCAGTTGGTATATTATATAGTAGATGTTGAGGCTTCAGTTACTGTTGTTAGAACGAGTGATTTATTATGTGAAAGCATTACTTTTTAAGTAGACAAAAACTTAAGTGAGATAATTAAGTCGTAGCTTCAATGAAAATTTTCAAATTCACACAGAAAAACTTTTAATAGTCGTTGGATGTAGTAGTAGATGTTGCTCCTCCGATCACTGTTGTAGAACTGGATGCTTTCTGTGTGAAAACAGTGGCTCTTAAATAGGTAAAGTTGCACTGGTTGAACTCTATGAATACCAACCTTCTTTATAATATAACTATGAATCAGAATCTTGTCCACGCGAAAACCAATGCTTTCGCGGGAATAAAGACTTTATTTTCACGCGAATGGAAATTGTTGTTTTCGCGGGAATAAATAATTTATTTTCACGCGAATACAAACTTTTGCTTTCGCGGGAATGCAAATTTTATTTTCACGCGAATACAAACCAATGCTTTCGCGGGAATAAAAACTTTATTTTCACGCGAATGGAAACAGTTGTTTTCGCGGGAATAAATACTTTATTTTCACGCGAATGGAAACCGTTGTTTTCGCGGGAATAAATAATTTATTTTCACGCGAATACAAACCGTTGCTTTCGCGGGAATGCAATTTTTATTTTCACGCGGATACAAACCAATGCTTTCGCGGGAGTAAATACTTTATTTTCACGCGAATGGAAACCATTGTTTTCGCGGGAATAAATAATTTATTTTCACGCGAATACAAACTGTTGCTTTCGCGGGAATGCAAATTTTATTTTCACGCGGATACAAACCAATGCTTTCGCGGGAATAAATACTTTATTTTCACGCGAATGGAAACCGTTGTTTTCGCGGGAATAAATAATTTATTTTCACGCGAAAGCATTGGTTTGTATCCGCGTGAAAATAAAATGTGCATTCCCGCGAAAGCAAAAGTTTGTATTCGCGTGAAAATAAATTATTTATTCCCGCGAAAACAACGGTTTCCATTCGCGTGAAAATAAAGTATTTATTCCCGCGAAAGCATTGGTTTGTATCCGCGTGAAAATAAAATTTGTATTCCCGCGAAAGCAACGGTTTGTATTCGCGTGAAAATAAATTATTTATTCCCGCGAAAACAACGGTTTCCATTCGCGTGAAAATAAAGTCTTTATTCCCGCGAAAACATTGGATTGTATCCGCGTGAAAATAAAATTTGTATTCCCGCGAAAGCAACAGTTTCTATTCGCGTGAAAATAAAGTATTTATTCCCGCGAAAGCATTGGTTTGTATCCGCGTGAAAATAAAATTTGTATTCTCGCGAAAGCAACGGTTTGTATTCGCGTGAAAATAAATTATTTATTCCCGCGAAAACAACGGTTTCCATTCACGTGAAAATAAAGTCTTTATTCCCGCGAAAACATTGGATTGTATCCGCGTGAAAATAAAATTTGTATTCCCGCGAAAGCAACAGTTTCTATTCGCGTGAAAATAAAGTATTTATTCCCGCGAAAGCATTGGTTTGTATCCGCGTGAAAATAAAATTTGTATTCCCGCGAAAGCAACAGTTTCTATTCGCGTGAAAATAAATGATTTATTCCCGCGAAAGCAACAGTTTCCATTCGCGTGAAAATAAAGCATTTATTCCCGCGAAAACAACTGTTTCCATTCGCGTGAAAATAAAGTTTTTATTCCCGCGAAAGCATTGGTTTGTATCCGCGTGAAAATAAAATTTGTATTCCCGCGAAAGCAACAGTTTCTATTCGCGTGAAAATAAATTAATTATTCCCGCGAAAGCATTGGTTTTCGCGTGGACAAAATTCTGATTCATAGTTATATTATAAAGAAGGTTGGTATTCATAGAGTTCAACCAGTGCAACTTTAGCTATTTAAGAGCCACTGTTTTCACACAGAAAGCATCCAGTTCTACAACAGTGATCGGAGGAGCAACATCTACTACACTTTCCATTGCAACTACTAGAAACTTTCTCTTTATAAAAGGTAAAATTTAAAACTTATTATTTCCTACCTAACAAAGAGCAAAATTAGTTTAGCTATAATGTAAAGTATGAAATAAATAATCTTTTAGTTCCACATGAAAAGCTGAAGTATATGTTATTTCTTTCTTTTTTAGAACACTATGGAGAATTTTTCTGCTTCTTACACGGATTTAAAGCCAATCGAAAACAAACAAAAAACGTTCAAAACACCCAAAAGAAAAAACTCTAACTCTGTCACAAAAGAAGCAGCGATAAAGAAACGAGCTCTTCCAAAACTGGTTTTACCCACAACATCAAACAATATGGAACAAAAAGAATTGCTCACTGATGCTGACAGAGCTCTCCAGATGGCCAAATCTCTCCAAAAATGGAAGACATGTGATTTGAAAAAGATTGGAGGGTTTCTTACACTAGCATCACTTCCTGTTCCATCAGTTTTGCAAATCGTTTCTATTGAGCAGAGTACTGGTGCATACGGAAACTACTACATTCTCACTTATCTTGATAATTCAACTGGAGCGAATTTTCAGAAAGTGGTTTGTCCAAGTAGAGTAGTTGAAAGCTTCAATGTTGATAACTACCCATTACCTTTCAACATTTTGTACTTGGGTGAGATGGAAAACTCAAAAAAACCAGAGACTACTTACTACAATGTCAAACGTATCAGTACAAAACGATTAACCGCAATGGAAGCTACTGCTGAAGCTGAAAAACTGAGAAAAATGAGTGAAGAAGAACTCAAACTCGCTTACGACATCGATTATCTCAGTAATTTCAAAGATTGTTCCATTTTTGCTTACATCGAAGTTGTAGAAAGATTCATTCCTTTCCGATTCAATGGAGAAGAATCCATTGTAAATTGCATTCGTTATGTCACTGAAAAGAATGGAAAAAGAGAGACGAGAACGCTTTTACTACCAATCAGATATAACGAGGAAGCTAAAAGATGTGCACCTGGTGTGATGATTTACAAAGGAAAAAAACAGAGTAAGAATGGAAATCCTATTCCATACCACAATGTTGTCTTCATTTCTTCAACCAACGCTAGTGATTGGGAGCAATATTGCACACAAACAAGTTCCAATGAGCTGCTAACAAAAACGAATAATGAGGATGAAGTTCTTAAGGAATTCCTAGAAAACGAATTACAAGATTTTGATGAACCACTTGGTGTTGATGGTATGTAAACTCAATATCAAATGCTGACAACAGGTAGTCTCAAGCGGATAATGAATGAATAAAAAAAAAGCCTGTGTAATCATTGTCATTACAAGTTGTACTGTTTTGTATTACTTACTATTTACCGACTCTAACTATATTATATGGAAAGATTTTCCCTACTTATTATACAATAAGTCTATATAATCATATAATAATTCATAGAAAAGTCTAAAGGTTCTCAGGTGATTAACTCACCAAAAGTTCCGGTTTTGCAAAACATTTGAAGATCTTCCTATCCTAAGCATTATACGAGTGACTGTACTTTTTTATCCAGTTGAAATATCTAAAAACTTCAGTAACTTAGTATTTACTGACTCTAGCTATATTATATGAGATTTTCCCTACTTATTACATAATAAATGTATATATTCACATATTCTTTCATTTTTAATCACTGTATTTATTCAATGTAGATATATTTCCTCTCTCTCCTCTCTCTCAAGATATCGTATGACTCGGAATTACAAAAAATTATCAAACCTTAAATGGCTCACATTCAAAATCTAGACATCCTATGAGTTATAATTATGTATACAATTATGTAAAAAATTATCATAACTTAAATGCCATACATTCAAAATCTATATACCATATAAGTTCAAATTAAGTAAAATAATAATCAAAACTCGAATGCCACTTAAATACCTAAAAATCTCTCTCCTCTCTCTCCTCTCTCATCTCCCATCTCTCCTCTCTCCTCTCTCCTCTCCCCTCTCTCTCAAGATACCATATGAGTTCGAGTTATGTAAAAAAGTTATCAAAACTTGAATGCCATACATTCAAAATCTATATGCCATATAAGTTCAAATTAAGTAAAAAACTAATCAAAACTCAAATGCCACTCAAATGCCACTCAAGTACCCCTCAAGTAAAATACAATATAAACTCGGCGAATTCATCCAACGCCGTAACCCATTGTCTCAACTCCAAGATCAAATCCACAAAAAAACACTTGGTAGGGAGATCTGCTCATATATTACTACTGCCATAGACTCTGTAGTCAAGTATATAGAGTTATCAAATAAGATATAAGAGCGGTAATAGATTGCTACCCTCTAACTGACTGACAATATTGTCATCTGGGGATCAATATAAGCTGGAAACAACGAAACACGAACTGCTTGTACAATTTATTGGCATATCCGGACCTGTTCACGGGATTAAGTTAGATATACTGCAATGTGTAGCTTACAAATTCCAACATAATTGTTAGCATAGTCTCGACAATATTCTCTAACATAATTTAAATGTTTAGTGCCAATCTTTTAGCCACAGTCAAAATTATTTTCAAATAAATGAAGATTTAGCATTGTTTAAAAAATGCATAAATTTTTTTGCATAAAACAATCTCTAAAAATTCACGGCGGGATATTTTTGTTCATTTTTTTATTAATTTCAATTTGTTTAATAAAAGCTGGTGTTCATTTTATGATAGAAAATAAAAACTTTTCTGTACTCACTCATATATGATTGTAATTATTTATTATTTTATTAATGATGCGTTATTTCATTAATCATTATATTACTCTTGTTTATAATATAATTATTAATTTATTTCAATCCAAGATACTCTCGCAATTTGATTATTATGACAAAATGATGCATTATAATTTATAATAAATAAAATAACAATAATTATTATTTGAAGAAAAAACCTTGTGATCCGACCTTCCATTTGTTGTTGCTCAAGTCTTTCTTGCTCAAGTTGCTCTTCTAAAATTTCAGGCATAATACAAGCTAGAGCATTGGTTGTTGCCCCACCAAAAAATCTATCCATATATTTTTGACTATTTTCAAAACTACACGCACCTCCTCCGCCGCCAATAGCACCTCGCCGTAGATGTTTCTGAGCGTTGTTCCTCATGGTGCGATTGGCAGCTAATGAAGTAGACTTGCTGAGATTCTCTGTATTTCTCTGGAGAACTTCATCTCAACCGGACAGCCATGTTTGCTTGAGCGGTATGAAATTCCTTACGGGTGCGCTTACATTTATTCTTCCGAGAAATAGACAGTACAATTCCTGACGCAAGTCACTTGAGCACAGATAAATCTTTGTATCTTTTGAGCAGTTTTATTCCAATCTAGCCATACATTCTATTCTGGTACACAAACCAAGTTGTTTCGACACGGTTTGTTTTGTATAGCTTTTCTCTCAAGAGAATTTATCTCCTAACGATTCCACCAAATTTTATTAAACAACTGTTGCCGTTGAGTATAAAATATTGATTTCGCTTCAGCAGCTTGTTCACAGCTTCACTGCAAGCAGCAGGCGTGCGTCTGTAGAAAAGTTCTAGTGTGAAATTGGTGAAGCGTCGTCACAATGCTAGACTCGATAATGACTTGTTGAAGGTATCGAAGAGGCTGAGAAAAGCACACTTCCCACCTGGTATAGCTAAATATAATATCGTTATCGTGTTGAGAAGCGCTAAACAATATTGATCGAGTTGTTGAGGTTACAATACAAAGCAAATAACCTGATTGGTGCGTTTGTGTGTACAGGCAGAACCAAAAAGCAATTATTAATTGCGTATGACAATTAATATTGATACATGCAAAGGGCAAATCAATTAGATAAAACAGGCCTGGTAAACATACAAGCTTGGGGCAGCATTCTGTAAAAATAGATGCTGACTCTCTCTGAATAGCGCTGACAACATTAACTTATTGATCATGCTGAGGTAGTAAAAACAAAACTATTGGCACCTTCTAAAGGAAATCTAGAATTCACATAATTTTTAGGTCATGCAGCTGTCAAAGTGAGCAAGGACAGGCGAGTTATCAAACAATTAATGTTGTTGACCTTTCAAAGAGTTCTAAATGGCAGCACGTCTTAACCAGCTGGATGAAATCAACCATTCACATATGATATACAAATTAATTTTTTTTTTATTATTTATCAATTTTGGCAAAAACTTTTGAGACGTGATCTTATATATGAGAAAGTAAATGTCACGCAATCATTGCTGAGGTAAGCTGCCATTTCATTTGTATGACAGCAGTCCCTCCCGAGGAAGCGTCACATGCATATATTTCGAAGCGGCAAGTTTGGTGGAATTGAATACGTCGATTAAAGTAAATGGTTTCACATTACACAAATTACATTTTGGTAAGAGCTAGGGCTATGTGTACACTATATACTAGTTGGTACTAAGTCTATACATACATTATATACTAGTTGGTACTAAGTCTATACGTACATTATATATTAGTTGGCGCTAAGGCTATACACACATTCCATTTTGGTAAAAAGAATAAGAGCTTTTCACAGTTCAAAGAGTTTCAAGGATGTCGACTGGAGTTGTCCTTTTTTGATATGACAACTCCCACATTAGCATGCAAACTGTAAGACAAGAGCTTGCTTGAATTTGAATGTTATGAATATTAGCTGTGCGGATGAGATAAAACAATTGGGATTTAGGAACGAGGTAAAGCATTCTATCAATTCTCATTTGCTAAGTTTTCCAAAATATACCATTATTTTTATGTTTTTTTTTTAAAGAGTGTTAACAAAGATAAAGGCCTAACAAGTATTCCGTGTACATTTTTACACAGAAAAATCAAAATTGGTAAAACAGAAACTGGTTGGGTTTGTGATTTGTGAGTAAAATGAGTTTCGAGTTTTATTTAAGCAGGCAACTCCATTATGTAATTGCAGCCACTCATTTACACTTTACACGTTGCTTTGATTTAGTTTACTCCAGTGCTAAACATAGCTTTACTGAACTGCCTACGATAGCAATAGTTTTGTATCTGCATTACAACCAGTTTTCACACAAAATAAGCTTGCTTTGATGCAAACCTATGTGAATAACACAAAGTCCCGTTGCACATTTCTGTTATATTTCGTGTAAATGTGGCCTAAGACAGTCACTAGGGTCTATTCATAGACTTACTCGTCATGAGCATTTTGGTGAGCTTCTCAAAGCAATCTAGATCACCTAGACTTAGGATCTTCGGATATATTTGTAGAGAAGCGGGCAAGTTTGCATCTTCCCCTAGCAACACTATCACCTTCTTCTTTCTTTCTTCCTGAAACGGATAGTATAAATAATTTGGAGTTTTCTTCCCATTAACGAGCAGACAACTCACAAAAATGAGAATGGCTATTGTGCTGACATAGTTTCTGCTGTTTTTAATCAAAATAACAAAAGCAACTATTTCAAAAAATGATGGTATTTTATATGCAGCGCAAATACTTGCACGCCATGAAAATAAGTCAATTGCGATAAATAATAAATATAATTGGGTATATTAAAAAAAATGAAAAAGATTCACTACTAACTTAATCGTGATCAGCAATGATGCATAATTCAATGCTTCCAATTAACCAAACAGTATCACATATTTTTAGCTATTATTACTAGGTAGTTTTCATTGTTTGCTAGACGCGGGTGTTTCCGCGAATGGGGACAAAATACTTTAACAAATGAAAGTATAAAAAGAGGGATCAACCAAAATATCACACGCATCAAATATTTATTTTATGACATGAAAAAGACTTTTCAGCAAGTGGCAAGGATTTATTATTAGCATTTTTATTAATTTGAACGAAATAAACGTCTTCACATTATAACATTGCTACGTGCAAAGCTGAATTTGGGTCAGGTATGCCGTGTCGTTAAACAGCATCAAGAGAAAATGTGTCTAGTTGTCACATTCAGAATACATTTTTAGTATAATTTTGTTTATTGAAAGTAAAAATTTTATCGTTTTTTACGCCAATTAAAGTTGTGGGCAAACCTAAACTTTAATGTACTTACATAATTTGTTTATTATTTTGTATTCATTGTTATTTATTTATTATTATTTATTGTTATTTATTTATTATTATTTTTTTATTATACTTTATTTATTATTTCTAGTATTATTTTATCATAGATTATTTAACGCCCTTGCAAAAAAATGATTATGCATTTCAGCAATTATTTTTCATGCACTACAAAAAAGTTGAGTGGCCAAAAGCACTCTAAATAAACATTGAGCCTATCTCCATGACGGAAATTGCACCAATCTTTGTGATTATGTCGATCTTTCACGCCTATGGAAGGGCGAGCCTTCAAAAGATCGATTTATTGTCGATCAAAAACGGATCGCGAGAATTGTCGCGATCTTTGCTCAAAGATCGACCAAACAGTAATCGATCGACTCTTCTCTTCACCATGGAAGGACTGGCCCGATCTATAAAGCTCTACTCACGGAATGATAACGGCGGTTCATCATAATAACTAATATTATTTATTGACATATATCATTGAACTGAAGCTGTTAAGTGATAGAAATATTTATTAGCACAGTTTTCTGATAATATCTGATAATGAATGCAGCCGAATGGTGGAGGTAAAATAATAATAACTGTTATCTTTTGAATATTTCCTTTTTATTATTTTTGTGTAGATATCACAAACGACTTTTTGGTGAGTATACTGGTAGGTCAAGGTTGAAATAATTATCACACCAAAAGTACGTGAAATTTTCCTGGCACATTTGAAATGTAGCATGGATGAATAGACCAATGTCACAACTTTTGAAATGTCGACACATGTGATAGATCGTCCCTTTTGCGTCCGGTCATCGAGTGAGGCTCATTTTGTATCATGTCTCACCTCTGGCATCACGCATTGCACAGCAGAGTCATAGCTGGAGAGATCGTTTTCTATAAACTCGTTGGTACAATGGAGCACAGTCTTTTGGCTGAGTGCCATAGTTAACATCAGGTTCTGTGCCGTGCTAAGGTCAGGTTTGAAGTCCTTCTCTGAAGTGAGTACTTTCAGATCGTTGGGACTATAAAAATTTTAATGTCGGTTTTAAAACAAAAAATAAGTGACAGACATATAAACAAACTTCAGATGGTTTTATTGAGCTTTTTAAATTAATATTTTGAGTTCAAAAAAATTTAAATTCCATTTCCAACATTTTCTTATTCATGTCATTCAATGACATTATAAAAAAGAAAATAAATGTAACATTGTTAGCACAAGTTTTGGTGCATAAAGTGGTGTGTGCACAATTATAAACATAATTTGACTTTGAAACAATAGAAGTAACATATCAAGTGTGTGTACATCTATGGAAATGAAATGTTGTGAAAATTAGTCTCATGCATCCACAAATCAAATAGTCATTTCAATAACAGAGATTTTAGTCCTGGTATTTCTTACTTGGAATACTGGCTACCTCCCTGCACACAATTTATCAAAACTTTGTTTTTTAATATCTGAACAAAATGGGGAAGAATTATTTATAAAAAAGCAAAAAGTCTAAATTATTTTTCAATTGCAACCACCATGAAATCGATAAATGAAAAATATAAGCAAGTAAAAGACATTATAAAATACTGAAAGTTTTCAAGAACTTCACGCACTCACACATGAATCACTCTGCCAATTTAATTCACTCGATTGTTAATCACGATTTTCTAACATCAAAACAATCAATTCGTCAGATCCAATATAGAGCATTTAGCTATATGTTAGGTCTATATTCAATCATTGCACCACTCAAAGTCTACAGAAAGAAAACATAAAATTAAGTAAATTATATATAGAATTTACTTTTTCCCTCCTGTGATTTTTTTCACCCTGTAGGAAAAAGATAAACAAGGCTTTACAATACCGTTCTAACATTACTATAGAATTGCTAGGGATGGACAACTCCTGACCCAGTAATCTTGTGTAGCTTAATCTCTAAGGCTAAAAAGTTCTACAAACTGATGACAAAGCACTAAATGCTATGAACGTCATTTAAGACATCAATTATTCATTACCTCTATGATATTGGAAACAAATAATAATTAATTAACATACTAAAATAAACCTATAAGAAAACTGCAACACGACTCTAACTAGGATATATTTGGGGAATGTAAGCTATTTTAACCTTGACATAGCTAATTCACCTGTTCTCAATAATATTGACATAATGCTCAATTTGCTCTTGATCCTCTGTGGCCGATGAGTGATAGAAGAAAACATGATAGTGGTTATCTGATTCCAGGGCAGGGGGTCCGTCTATAAGATCATGCTCCTCTTCAGGCTCCGACGCATTCTCCTCGGATTCGCTACCTAAACAAGGTTACATAACAGGGCTATTATAAAAAATGCTTACGCATACCTGGATTACGTACTAATAAACTAATTTGTACAAACTATTACAGAGATTGTTTACAATTACAGTCAAGTAGTACTTACTATCCCTGATTTTACTGCAAATTGTAATCACAGAACCGTAACGTATAAACTGAGCTGAATTTGAATTACAAATTTCTAACACCATATTATTACTAACAAGGTACAGAACCTGCTAGAAAAGCAAAATCGAGAACTTTCAAAAGTATTCTTAGATATTAGAAAGAAATAAAGTTCTAAACAATTTGATAAATGAAAGATAAGTGTCATTTCATTATTTGACACCTGCACAACTTGTCATTCTGGTGTCAATAACAATCACTTGTGCTTTGAACCAACAACAACAATCTGCTTGAGATGGCAATTCTATTTGAGTGACTGAATATGACGGATGCCACGGCTATTGAAGCGGGTGACAACCGGTTTAAGGTGATTATGACAGCTGTCACTTGCGCTAACTACTCGCTTGCTTACAAAGCGGCAACCTCTGCATGTGCTAATTGTTATGTAAAGCGAACTCGTGAAAAATGCTTTAAAATCTGAGTAAAATTGATATCTCAATCTTGTGATGTTACGACTGTAACATTAGCATGTCATCATTATGTATGAGCTTATAAACTGAAACATAAATTTTTTAAAAGTAATTATTAAAAAAAAAACCTCTGCAGCGTTCAACTGCTGTAAGAAATTGGCAATTTATCAATTTTAGTTAGGAATAGTATATATTGGTGTGATTTATATACCCAGTAGAATTGACCGTCTCATTGGCATTTTTATTTGTTTTACATATCAACGAGGCCCATAATATATTGCGGGTGAGATTTCGCAGGTAAAACACAATATCTGAGGTGTAATCAAATGTCAAACATAACACTTCATTTCTAGGATCATAAAGATACAAATACATTTAGCACCAGATAAAAATCAATTTATATCAATGATGGATGATCGAAAAACGTCATAATTGTTTTCTGTCTAGCTGCAAGGATGTAGGTTGTTATGCTCTTGATACTGCAATATCTATCAAGTCAATTCCACTGTTTATACTTATACCATTATCAACAGTGATGGATTTAAAAATCGATACACCCATGATTGATTAAATAACAGCCCAAAATAATTATTGTATTGTAGCTATTAATTTTATTTTAAATCCACCACTGGATATAGATCACATTTGGGGAAATGATTTGACAACACAATACAGGGAGTTTATCTACAACTTCAATCCTCAGATTTGGTTGTCCCGTATATTATTACAATCATTGACAATGACGAAAGCTGTGGAGTTAGTCTAAAAGGATTAGTAATTGTTATGCACTACAATGTGTTATAACCTTCACTTTCACTCTCAGTCTCCTCTGTAAATGAACAACCATTACAGAATATAACAGGTGTCTGAAAGCACATGCACAGCTTGTCAGTGAGAAGGTGTAAACTGCAGAAGATCAGGTAAAGCACGGAAGGAGATGGTAATAGAAGAAATAAAAATTTAAGAGGAAAATAGTCGATCAGACTAAAAGACAAAGTGGGAAGTTTTATGAAGTAGAAGACAATGAGGATAAGTAAGAATGTTGCTGAAGTTTTATAACCGCCATGATGTAATTAGATTGCTACTGGAACCCAAAAAAAATATTCAAGTTCTTTTAGGACTTTTTGAAGAGTTATTATTTACAAGCTTTTAATCTAGTTAAATTAAAAAAAAAACAGCCAAGTTTCATGAAGCATTATTAAAACCAAATTGATTATCATTTTCAAATTTTTTTATCAAAACGAACCAAATATAGACTTATTTTTTTGAGTAAAACTAATTTTTTTTTAAAATAAACAGGTCACAGCTTAAACACTGTTACTTTCAAGTCATCACTTTTAAAGAAAAAACTCTTTGTAATGTTTAATAATAAAAAAGTGTTATTTATCATGCAATTGTAAGTATTTCCAACATACCAGATGAGTCATATTCCCAATCTATCACAAAATTTGTCCACACGGGCCGATTGTCAACCATTTTAAATATATTAATTGATGCAAGAAGTAAAGCAATCTAACTCGCGACTAGGTAGCGGAGTTAAGCTAAATCAAAGATGGCCGAGCTGCCAATATAAAAATGTAATTATCTATTTTACAACTCGTCGACTGCTTGTACTAGTGATTTACTGCTGGATGTTTATTAACCATAAATCGAATCCGAAGGTCTGGTGTAAACTGATATAGTTTCTGCAACTTTGATTGAATAGCGCATTGCGGAAAGTTTTATCGTTACGCGTTTATTATTTTTCATTATTTACGAGACCTACCAATATCCTCCCATATATTGCTGTCATCTCCGTCATTCTGCCAGACAGCACCGCTATGGTTATGAGTTCCTGTGTATTTCCCTTTTTTAGAACGATGGATTTTGTGGTGACCACGATTGGCTCCCATAATCGTCGCTACTTGAACCTCACGCGATGATAAAAATCACCGCAATATCTCACACAGAAATATAAATTATATCTAGACTGTGAGCCAATATATTAACCTATAATGTATGATTAGGTGATTTCTAACCAATTAATATAATATTGTACTACTTATTACCAGCAAAACTAATAGAAACTAATAGGATATGGGAACGTTAATGTAATTGACAGCTAATAATATTTTACAACGAACACGGGCACCAAATTACCCACCCGCAAATATTCTCATTCTAGACTAAAACCTGTTTGGCACCACTTTTGATTCCACCCAAATATAAGTTGATTTTGGACAAAAACGTCATAATTGGCTTACATTTGCCATAAAGTAAACACGCAAGTATTTCCACATATTACATATTACACACTCTAAAGTTATGCGTAATTAAATACATACCTAATAACCTCTATATTCATATTATTGTTGTCTATGCATTCTCAAGTCTCAATAGGTATGATAATTCCAAAAGTGTGAATACAAAAATTAGCTAAACTGGAGTACATTTAAAGGGATGGGCATATTGCCAGATCAGAAATTAAAAAAAGAAACAAACCAATTATTTGCAAAATAAACGAAAAACAGTAAATAAAAAAAAACTGATTAATATATTACTTTAGTCATTTCCTAGTTATGCAAGAGATGTGGATGACCAACTTAATTGTTTCGGGTTAATGAGAAGATTATTAAGATAAAATTTATTATTAAAATACTGCTCGCAGAATTCCTAAACAGTTATGTAAGCCTAATGGGGTCCCGGCAGTTTTTTGTGCGGAGCTAGTATTAAAGAAACCGGAAGCCCGCTTTCCACCAACAATACTATTAAAACGGAAGTCACTTCAGTTGAACATTTTTTTTATTCACGGCGGCTGATAAGTTTGGGGTATATAATACTGACGATGCGCCATCAACATGAATCGTAACTTTACATCGGCTCTGTGGAAACAAACCACAGTAATCGTGCAAGGGCGCGCTTTCATTAGTTTACGTTGGCAAGCTCAATTAAACCAGAAATACTAAACTATGGTTCTACCCGTGAACATGATATTTAATTTTTTTGTTCAATTAAATAAACCAAATTTTTTTTTAAGAAAAAACTTTCAAAAGCTTTATTGATTCTTTGAGCTTTCTCAACAACATCATTTTTGTCATATTATTTGCTCAAATTTCCTCACATCAGAATAAAGCCGTGGCTACACACACCTACGTTTTGTAGGAATATGACGAAAAAAACGTTTCGTAGCGTCGCTCTGGTGGCTACACACACAGATGATTGATCACTGCAACGCTACGGGGTGTCCAGTGAGGCAAAGAGGACATAATTATTGAAAATAATCAATGTAATAACTATAATAAATATAAATTATAATAATTAATTAATTATCATATTTCTTTATAATACTAGATAAATAATTTATTATCTGTGATAAATAATTAAAGTTTATAAATAATAATTAGTTGTTTATAAATAAACAGTAACCTCTTTGATAAAAGTACTGTTGGCCAATCAGTAATGACCAGGTCAAGGTTAAATTATAAAAAAAGTTCACTGGAGTCGTCAAATTTCATCCCTATATTTTATCCAATCGAGAGTACTTATTTAATAATAATTGTCCAATCACCGAAGTGTCAGGCAAAAAACGTTTTCGTAGACCAACATGTTGGTCTACGAAATTGAGCGTCTTTTTGTAAAAAAAAACGTCGCTTGCAAAGAAAAAAACGCGTTTTTACCGCATACCTACAAAACGTAGGTGTGTGTAGCCACGGCTTAATAGTCAAGCAAGTCGTGATTTCTAATGATAAGTTCAAAGATCGACTAAGCTACTTCCGGTTGCATCGCTAAAGAGAAACTACTCTGCCGGGACCCCATTATGAGTTGCGAAAAGACTAAGCTTTCAAATGTAGCATAACTCCCACTGGAAACAGAAAACTGTATTTTCACGAGCCCAGACAGGAGTGATGTCCAATGAAATTGTACCATCAAAGACTAAAATATGCGTTGAAGAGAGAATTTGCTGCTCAAAAATGGTTTGCGAAGCAACCAAAAGTATAGAGAATGCAAAATAATACCACAATAATCAACCATCACGACAATAAAATCCCAAAATGTCGTTTACTCACTGTAATAATTTCCCATTTCCTTAATAACTAACAATCACATCGTCCAGCACGAAGCCATTTTCTTCAAATCACCGAGTTGCTACTTCATCAAAGTTTACTCACGATTCTGTTTGATATCGAAAATATTAATCCTTATACCTGGAGTAGATCATTCCCAGCGATCCAAATGTCAATGTCAGTTGGCAGTAGATATCTCGCTATTGCTCGATACGATAACTAGTTAGTGCGTATTGATGACCCCAATTTATTATTAACAATAAATAATCCAGCTTATTAAGATACTTGCTGTCGACGCATCTACAGCATCCTCGTAGGCAGCTCACAAGTGTTTTTTCTGCATGTCATTTGCTCGATGACTTTTTAACGGAAATTTGAGTTGGGCAAAGTAATGCAGTGCTAATCCGTACACTAATCAATAGATATCAACAGTGTAGAACTATCGTGAAGGGTCAAGGACAGCTGCATGTCTATGTATGCGAAGTGAAGCATAGACATACTTGAAGTTTAGTGCATTCCGGATCAATAGATAGAGCGTAAGGTAATGTATCAAAAGTTTACATATACTGTTTTTAGAATTGATTTAATTTTAAAAAAAACAGTAATTGTCTTCCCCACGTTTTTTTTAAAATAAGGAAGCACAACTCCAGGTTATTTTTTATTTGAAGTAGCTTGATCTAATATAAGTTTAATGGATGATTATGACCAATAAGGATATTTTTTAATTTACTTTAGAACGAAAAATAGTGATAAAAACCTCAACTTTTTGAAATTAGCATAATCATGAATCTCCAATTGGCTCAAAGACCAAGAAATTTGTAATAAATCAAACATAAATGCTGATGTGGATTATCTCAAATGATGTTATTTTCAGTTTCAGCTCATCAAAAAAATAATTTTTTATCAAAAATTTTAAAATTCCTAAATTACTTTCAGAAAAGCAAATCTTGCTGAAGTTTTGAGTTTATTAGATTATTATTTGTAAAACTAATTGTGTTTGGTAAATATTGCGCTTGTCAAAAAGTTCGTATTGTAATGGATTCCGGTCTGTTACCACGGACATCCACTAGTCTCGAGTATTCTACCTCTCTCCAGAGGGGACACTGTACTGACCGACAGTGACAACTGTATAGGGCAACCGAATTACCCGGTAAGGCAAGAGCCCATGGCTCAGACAAACAGTACCGAGTAGTGTTTGCTATAGTGGCTTTATTACAAAGCAGTCCTGAGGGTAATTATTCCTCTAGGTGTTTAGCAATATAAGAATACATGCTATGGCTCATTGTAATGAATGCACTGATTATCAGTAGGAGCTCTCCTTTTATAGGAGAGCTAAGGAACACAAAACATATAAGATACAATGCACAGGAAGTAATGCAACCAATGACATCAATTATATAAATACTTAACCAATCACAATGCAATGCAAGATAATACAAGGAGGTGCCAAGTGGCTAAAGGCGGAGTCTTTTCTCCCAACTGTCCAATGACATCTCCTACAGGGTCCACAGGCTGTATATAGAATCAGGTCCACTAAGTTGGTACTTTAGGGGTAGTCACTTCCTGTTTACGACCTTGACTAAGTTCCTGAACATCTTTACAGATCCTCGTCTAAGGCGGCCATCTTGTGCCGGCCCAGTACAGCTGTACCGGGTCGGTAGAGGTCACTACCGACCCTGCAGGGGTCAATACCGGCCCTGCTTACCATGCTACCGGCACAGTATGACTTCCTACCCAACAGCTATTAACCAAATGCTGTGGGCAGAAGCCTCGCGCATTGCTTCACAAGGTTCCTAGTGTAAACTACCCGTTTACCACTAGAGTGCACTGAAATCTACCACATACCTCTCTCCATTAAAGTCATAGCCTGGCTTTAATAATAAAATATTAAGAGTAGATATGTGTGGGGGGTAACACTTGTACCCAGGTTATATATTTGATTATGTAACAGATATATATATAACAGAACAAGAGTATATATTTAGTAGCATATATACAATGTCTGGCGTCTCATTTAGTAGAGAGCGCTGTGTACTCGGCAGGAGTGCCTCTCATAATGCTGCAGAAGGTGCGTTCTCAGCTGCCGAGTGTTTCGGCCTCGGTAGGTACACTGAATACAAGTGTAGTCCGTGGCCTTCTGTAACAGGTGCTCCACCCGCTCCTCCGTCTCCGAGGTGACCCAGCGCAGCATGCGCCATCTTGTAGGGTTTCGTCTCCCATCCTCCTTCCATGAGGTGGTTGGCTCATCGTCCAACGTAGGGGTGACTGGGGCCGGCACCTTCTCCTCGGTCTCCTCTGCCTTCTCCTCGGCAGTAGGGCTAGGCGCTTGCACCAACCGGATGGTGAGCCTCGGTGTCACGTCCACTTGGGAGCGTGAATCTACAACACAAGGTGCATGATAGACTTTATGCAATGTGTTAATGGGCTGCCTATATTGCAGCGGAGCTTGCTCTACCATAGTGTCATGTATGGGCGAGAGCAGTGGCCCTGGAAGTTCTAGCGCCGACAGAACCTTCCGTATCTTACTCCTAGGAGAACGCCGTTCCTTATTTAAGGAAAGCCAGCGCCGTTTCTCCTCTTCCCACTGCACCGTGGGGGTGCAAGCAACATCCCGTGCCGGGGTGTGGTGCACTGTGCTGTGTGGCACTAAGGTTGGTGGTGAAGACGTCGTGGGGCGTTCACCCTTAGCTGCCACCACAGGCTTCTTCCTTCGGTAGGCTCTACAAGGGTGATTACTGCCTTGTAACCTCTCAGTCCCTCCTGACTGAATCTCTGGAGGACCCCGGGCCGGTACAGGGTTGCCCCGGGCCGGCATAGAGGTGCTCCGGGCCGGTAGGCAGGCAGCATCAAGTGGTGGGCACTTGATCTCCCGCTCTTTTTTATCTACTGCCCTTCTGAGGGTGTCAGCAGTCCCAACTCGTGGGAGAGCGCATTCTCTACTGTCACCAGCGCATGGTAAGTCTAGAGGTACAGGTTTAGCATAGCCAGGTGGGCTGCCACTCCGTAGTGCTAACGGATCTCGTGGCGTGCAGTTTTCAAACAACCATTTCGAAAACGCTGCGTTTAATTGCTCACCTTCTGTTTCTTTCTTGGCCAGCTGGATCTCCTTCTCCTCAGCTTTTCCTTGGTCAGGCTTGGTGAACAGCTCTGCCGTGGGCATGGTCTCCAGCTCTTTCTGGGTAGGTGGGTAGTCGTCTAAGTCCAGTAGCAGATCCTCTGCGTCACTTAGTTCTAGACAGTGGTTGGACATCTTGTGAGCAAGTGTTACTCTGTCGACGACTTTCGCGGGTATGAGTGGCTTCTTGGAGCTGCAGTGTTGTTCACAACTCTGACTCACTCTGTCTGGCTCCACAGGAAGTGTTTGGGTACTGGGGGTTTTCGGCCGCTTCTCCAACTTCTTCCGACGGTCTGCTACAGTGATTCTGTTCACTGGAGGTTGTCGGGGAGCTCCTGGGGATTCTTTTGAAACCAAGCGCGATGTGGTCCGCACCTCCCTTGCAGCCTTTTTGGGTCTGTTTACTGCTTTCCTTGCCTTTCCTCTAGGCGGGTGGTGGGAATTCCCATCTATGCACAGTTGAGCGCTCTCATAGCCTGCTTCTGTGTGGTGCTTGTTTGCTTCATCTCTGCATCTTTTAACAGAGGTTTGATAGTCAAAGGGCAGCTGCCTCTCTCCAGCAGCAGGGCTCCCTTCTCCCCAGCGCAGGGGCGTAGCCAGCGGGGGGGAAAACACTGTTTGGCCTATAGCTTCTACAGTTGTTGTCCGATCCGGCTCAAATCTTCTGCCATCTACCTGTGGCGGGGGGCTCTTCACAGCCTGATACACTCCACCTGTAGTTCTCTCTACAGTGGATGGTTGTGTGGGGACGTCCTCTTCTTCAGGGGTGTAAGGGGTGTTCTCCGTCAGCTCTGCCTGTGTTAGACGGACACTATCATCAAGTGGCCGCCCGTGTTTGTCTGTGCAAGGCAACACATGTCCGTCAATGATGACATGGGAGTCTGGAAACCTTAGGGCACACTCGTGTAAGGTGAGAAACGGCATGCCAATTATGGCATCTTCATTGATGTCACTAATGACGAAGTTTACGCTCGTTCTCAGTTTACGAAGCTGCAAGCTTACTTGCAGGGTACCGTAAAAGGGAATCCTCGACCCGTCAGCCATGAGTCCATGTGCCTCGCTGCGTTGCAGCGTGTCTTTCACTGACTGTGGCAATTGCTGGTACAGATGTCTCGACAGCAAGTTGGTTGTGCAGCCTGTGTCAATCAACAGGGAGGCTGGTCTACCGGCTAACCTTCCAGCCAGGAAGTAGCTGGCTTGGTAAGGTCGCTCCAGCGGTGGCGCTGCCATTTGTGTTCTCCTGGGGGGTTGTCCACTCTTCTTCAGAGTTCCAGGACTGTAAGGGGGTTGACGAGCAATCCGGCTACTGTCAGTCTGTGTTCTCCTGGGGGGTTGTCCACTCTTCTGCAGAGTTACAGGACTAATGGGGGCTTGTCGAGCTGTCCGGCTGTCCTCAGCGGGCGTCTGTGCTCTCTTGGGGGGTTGTCCACTCTTCTTCAGAGTTCCAGGACTGTATGGGGTGTCAGGAGTTGTCCAGCTGCAGTCAGCGGGTATTGATGCTCTCTTGGGGGGTTGTCCACTCTTCTTCAGAGTTCCAGGACTGTACGGGGCATCAGGAGTTGCTTGGCTTGTCCAGCTGTGGTTGGTTGCTGTCGGTTGTATCTTGGGAGGTTGTCCACTCTTCTGCAGAGTTCCAGGACTATAAGGGGTTGTGGGTGTGGTCCGGCTTGCCCAGCTGCAGTCAGCTGCCGGTGGCGCTACTGCGGGCGCCGGCCGTTTCCCGTCTGTCTGGGGTTGTTTGTGAAGTGAGCTGCGCGCTGAGTTCGGGGGCAGGTACTCATCATGTGACCTGGTTGTCCGCAGCCCCAGCAGCGTGTTGCAGGCTCTGCCTCCAACTGTGGAGCGGGAGCCGCCTGTCTTGCCGCTCTCAGCGACCGTAGCTCTTCTGTTAGTAGCTTTAGGCTGTCCATGACTGTTGTCATAGGATCCGGTATGGCAGGTGTAGGGGTGTGGTGTGTCTGCTGTACGGCAGTAGTGGTGGAGACACGTTGAGACGGGCCCTTGGCAACCGTCCTCATCCATTCCTCTTCCTCCTCGTCGGCATCCTCTTCCAACATCCGTACATGAGCCTGGCGCTCCTCAAACGGTGTCTTTATCTGCATATACTCGTTGCCGGCCCTGACTGCTTCAGCAATGTCAATGGGCTGCATGGCCAACAAGTGCCTTTGCAGGTAAGCATTTCCAACCGTGGTGCTGAAGATATCCAGCATCATCCTCTGCATGGGTCGGTGAGGTAGATCTGCATACGCAACGCGCACTAGGCGCTCTACTTCACTTGCATGCTCTTGGAGCGACGTCTTGTGTTGGCGGCGTAGGCTGGTCAGCCGGGACATAGCTTCCCTGGGTGTTAGCCCAAAACGTGCTCGTAGTGCAGCAAAGATACCCTGCAGTTGTGGAGGCTTTCCACAGTCCAATGCTTTACCTCGTAACGCATCCCTTAGGTATAACATGGCCGTGTTCTCTGGCCACTCATTCATTTCGGCTACCTCAATGAATCGGCTGATGAAGTACTCGACGTCTCCTTCGCCGTCGAACTTCGGAGCCTTTAGCCTAGCTGGTGCATTGTCTTGGTTGGGCCTCATCATAGCCGTCAATGCTTCGGTCAATCTATCAATGGCTGTAGCTTCTGGGTTGCCAGCGGGTGCTCGACCAGCGCTGCGTGCTCTCTGGGTGGCCATTCTTTGCAGATAGAGGAGTGATCTCAACTCAAATCTAAGAAATGGTCAGTACAACTGGATCCCGGGCCGGTATAGGTCAGATCCGGGTCGGTAGCTGTGTCTCCAGTGGCTCTAGCAGATCTAGGGGTTGGTCCAATGGATACTGTGGCAGTATCTGGCACTCCGTCGCTTGTAACAACCGTTACGAAACTTCTTGTACTGCTGCAGGGCGGAGCGAAGCTCTACGGGCCTACAGGCAGTAGTGTAGGGACACTGTAAATGGATACAGTGCCGGGGTCACTGTTACCAGCTGAGTAGCACTCCAAGCTGAGTAACCTCTGGTAGCTGAGTCTGTATAGCTGATACACGACTCTCTCTTCCTTTCGCACAGTGCCGGTATCTCTATGTCCAGGTCGGAGCGAACTCTACGAGCCTGTAGAAGATACGGTAGCGTCTGTACTGGACTGCTGCAAACGGAGCAAGCTCTACGGTTGATGCAGACAGCCTTTAGTAGTGGATACTGTGCCGGGATAGCTGCTGCAGTTCGGAGCGCACTCAAACGAACCTGCAGGGAAATCCGGTAGTATCTTGCGTCAATTGCTCTTCCGATCTACTACTTCGGTAGATCAATTTCTCCTCCTCTCTCCAGATCTACACCCGGTAGATCACTTCTCCTTCCTCAGTGGTAGCTGGCCTGCAGTGCATTCGCAGGGCCAGAGGGTAGCGTGAAAGAGCACAGCGTGGGAAGGTACCGTTTATCCCACCGCTGCCACCAATGTAATGGATTCCGGTCTGTTACAACGGACATCCACTAGTCTCGAGTATTCTACCTCTCTCCAGAGGGGACACTGTACTGACCGACAGTGACAACTGTATAGGGCAACCGAATTACCCGGTAAGGCAAGAGCCCATGGCTCAGACAAACAGTACCGAGTAGTGTTTGCTATAGTGGCTTTATTACAAAGCAGTCCTGAGGGTAATTATTCCTCTAGGTGTTTAGCAATATAAGAATACATGCTATGGCTCATTGTAATGAATGCACTGATTATCAGTAGGAGCTCTCCTTTTATAGGAGAGCTAAGGAACACAAAACATATAAGATACAATGCACAGGAAGTAATGCAACCAATGACATCAATTATATAAATACTTAACCAATCACAATGCAATGCAAGATAATACAAGGAGGTGCCAAGTGGCTAAAGGCGGAGTCTTTTCTCCCAACTGTCCAATGACATCTCCTACAGGGTCCACAGGCTGTATATAGAATCAGGTCCACTAAGTTGGTACTTTAGGGGTAGTCACTTCCTGTTTACGACCTTGACTAAGTTCCTGAACATCTTTACAGATCCTCGTCTAAGGCGGCCATCTTGTGCCGGCCCAGTACAGCTGTACCGGGTCGGTAGAGGTCACTACCGACCCTGCAGGGGTCAATACCGGCCCTGCTTACCATGCTACCGGCACAGTATGACTTCCTACCCAACAGCTATTAACCAAATGCTGTGGGCAGAAGCCTCGCGCATTGCTTCACAAGGTTCCTAGTGTAAACTACCCGTTTACCACTAGAGTGCACTGAAATCTACCACAGTATTCGCATTCACAAAAGGGACAACCTTCAGAAGCAACTGTGACATCATGGCAAAGTATGGTATTGAGTTAAGAGAAGAGAAGAAAGAGCGAGCAAATGTGACAAAAGGAATAATTGGAATGATGAGAACAGAAGTTTGACATTAGCTAGAAGGAGCAATACAATTATCAACACAGCATTAGAACAAAATAAAATTCAACACACACATATGCAAAATTATGTTTTTATTGAAAATAACTATTACAGGAAGTTTTGTTTTACAGTCAGGGATAATGCACTAGTCAGGGAAGTTACAAAAAATAATAATGTTACTAAAAAAGTCCCTACAATCATTTCAATAAGCATCCAAAAATCATTAGAGTAGTTTAAGATTAAGTTGTTATAAATGAAATTGTGCCATAGATTAATCTATCGTGTGAAAAATTGTTCAAAATATTTATAAATTTTTTTTTATTTAAATAATGAATCACACTCACCTTCTTCTTCAAAGTCCTCTAAAAGTCCTTCATCATCGAACAATCCGTCATCAATGAAAGGGTTATCTTCCATGTCATCATCATATCCAAACATTCCTACCCCGAGGGCTCCTACAGAAAATATTGGTAAGGGTACACAACTTCTGTTTTTATGCGATAACCTCTAAACTTATTGGCTATCTAAATACTAGTGGTAGAATATGAAGAAATAGGTGAAGAAACATTTATTGCAAACACAAAAAATTCCTGAAAATTAATTTTTTTTAACCAGAAGAAAATTTTTTTAAAATATCTTCTCGGAACTAACTATAAAAAAATAAGCTTACAGTTCACTTTTTGCTCTTTTTAAAAAGTTGTTTAATAAAATTGATGTAAAAATGCTTGTTATAAAAAACCTTTATGTGGCCTATTTTATCACAAAAACTATAAAATTTAAGTTTTGCGCTCCTTACGAAACTGTTAAAAGTAGCATAATGAACATTTTAAAATTTATGGTGCTAAAACTTATGGATTTATCTCCCATGTAATGGGATTTAGTGAAATTTTACAATACTGTCTATGATAAACCACTCAATCTAATGAAGGCTAAAACGAAATCTCAATTAGTGACATATGAAAGAGAAACAAACACAATTAAACTAGAATCACATAGATAAAAAATTTATATTCAGGATAACAACTTCATTTTGACATCTTGTAACCAGTGCTTTCTCATAAACTGAAAACTCTTCAGCAATTTCTCTATGACAACTTTGACACTCTGTGACAAGTGCTCTTAGTAACATAACGGCTTTGACACAACTCAACAAGTGTTTCTTCTAACAACTTTGACACCTCTCAATAGGTATAGAGTGATTTATATGAAGAGAGTCGAGTGAACAAGTGATTATAGATAACATAACAGTGCACAGAATATAGAATACAGCTGAGCACATACTTGAAGCAATGAATGGTAGCTGGAGGCAATACATTTCACAATCATTGATGAATTAAATGTTAGATGCTAAAAACAATTTTATAAAAGTTTTGTCAAAGTCCTATCGGAACTTCAAAGAATATTGCTCCAATGAGACTGGTATTAATTATTAATGAATTTTATTTAGCAATATTGCAATTCAATTTTTGCTCAATCGATTTTATTTGAGCAAACAGTGTTTCTGTGCCTTAGATAAATTAACAGCATGGCTTGCAACTATGTTAGTCAAAAACTTGAAAGATAAGATTGTTGAAAATTATAGTAAAATATATTGCCTTTGAAAAAATATACTATGTAAACAGTGCATAACTTTTGCCTACCCAGCGGATCTACAAAACATACATAAACGGTAATAAATACTCAGGATATCAACATATTCTTGTATATTCTTTTGATAAATATTATGGACTGGCAACTGCAATACGACGGTTTTCTACGTTGCAAACTAGTTTCAGCACAAAAAAACACTGTACGCTCTACAACTGACAATGTAAAATTGCGGAAAATGAACATACTGTACTAGGAGTTGTTTGCTATCTAGGTAGGTCTCTTGTACACAACGCATGTTTTCGGAAATTAGGATTAGCACAACACAATGTTTAACTGGCTAAAACTACCCCAAATTACAGAACTACAACCTACCATCTTCATCTGAAAAAGAAAAGTGGACATGAAAAAATTTGATGAAAATAGCATAAACGCCATATTCATATAGCGTACATGGCAATAAAACCTGGAAAAGAGAAATTTGCAAAATAATAAGGCTAGCAAAGCTGTGAACTTGAAAACTATCGTGAGTGTACTATTTTTTATTTAATAAATGTCGCTGTGTAAAGTTTAAATTATTAGAAAAAAGTTGTGTTGCTATGTAAGAAAATAAGCAAAAACAATAAAGTGGATTCTTACCAAAGTTGGAAGGATCTTCCATATAACACTTAAAAGGGTCAAAATCGGCAGGGTCGCATCCACCGCCGCCTGACCAATATCCATAAATAATTAATAAGATTGAACAAATGGAAAATTTTTAAATAAAATTTAAAGACTTACAAAAATTCAAACAGCAAACATCAAGCAGGAGTATAGGGCTCAAAACATAACCCGACGCAACAAGTCAGGATCGATTGTGAGGGCACCAAACCTATAGGATGTCAAGTGTCAAATTGAAAAGTTGTCAATCTTCGATGGCATGTCAATCATCTTTATGAAGAGATCGTGTATTGGTCAACTTTCTATTTCAGGTACTTGGAAAAATTCCTAACCATTTAAGAGCACGGAAAATTTTTTTGCAACAATGTGTTGGTGTTTATTGTGCATAGTGCGACAGCAGCTTTAAAGAATATAATAACGCTTGAAAGTGCCAACCACCAAAAAATGTCACTTGTCAAAGGTTAAAGTGTCATTGGAAGGACATTTGCCAGTGAAATGTCATTTGCTAACAGTCCACTTTCAAATGTCAGCTATCAGCAGTTTACCCTCAAATGCCAACTGTCAACAGCCCACTCACAAATGTTAGCTGTCAGCTGTCAACTTTCAACAGTCTACTGCCCATACGTCAAAGCAATAGAACATGCCAAAAATCAGTCTTATTAAATGGTTTTTTTAGAATTAAATGTCATTTCTTACAGTTTTGATCAGTACTAACAATCAGGTTAAGGCCTAAACACACAAAAAAACCATGAAGGGTGTGAAAATTGTTCTACCAAAGAAGTTGCCTGTCACTACCATTTACACGGCACATTTGAAGCAACGAGCAAAGATTGCCTAGAGTTATTTACTCCAAGAGGGCAGATAACTCAACTTTGATCTAGTAAAATAGTTTTTAACTACTGATGATGAAACCAGCTCTTATTAATAATTATAAGTAATAGCAGCAAACAAATAAAGCAAATAAATTTTACCATAATAATAATTATTAACTTATTTCAATAATAATAATAATAAAATAAATAATAATTATCAAGCTTTAAAGGACTGTAAATTATATGGTAAACCAAACTACCTGTTCTTTAGGTTTAAAATGGCTGCAATATTTTACCAATTATTGCCTTGGAATCTGGTCATATCTTAAAATTGGGGAATTCACCGATTCCATTTCAGTGTTACACACGATAATAAGCAAACTAATGGCCGGAATTACTACTGCTTGGAAATGCAAACATGATCAGTTTTTCAGACTGATTGTGCACAAATCAAACAGAGTTGATTGCATCATATCCAATACAGTTACATATTTTTTTCTAGGCAGGCGTATTGAATCATCGCATGAGGCTTTTAGTGTGTCTGAGCCTTCACTAGAGAGATGAAGTTTATAAAGTGCACTCAGTGCAAAGCAGACTCTGTCAGCGATAAATGCAACAATCAGAGCTCTAGTGCTATATAATTATACAATCACCGGCGATAGATTGATGTAAATTGTAGAGTTCTCAACAACTATGGTATCGCAGCTCTAAATATTTCTGGAGTGTGTTAATAACACGTAGAGAGTTCCAATTAACACATTTCTAGATACCTCAAGGATACCTTTTATTGACTGGCGTCCACAGACTATTGTGTCATTTGTAAACTTAACTGGTAAGATATCGATAGCGGAAAAAGTTAGTATGTTTCATAACTAGTCTCAATATGGGTTGCGGTAAAAATAAATGATTTACAAGTTAGGCTTAGCTTAAAAAATAAATAATTTATAATTGAAAGCATCATGAAATCTTTTCACTGAGAAATGTAATTCAATTAGTTATATAGTTTGTTGACATCAGGGGTTTATTATATTGTTACATAAGTACAAATTTTAGTTAAAGAGGGGAGTTTGCCAGTTCATATGGTTCCTAGAGAACCTTAACAAGACATACCTGCAGCACCGGCATGCATGAACCTTCTGCGCATGTGATAACTGTCCATTCGTCTGCCTGGTTTTCCTGCACCACCAGCTCTGCCTCCCTACCAACAAAAAACTGACGCATGTAATACTACAAGATCGTTTTGCCAGTTCACACGGAGTAATTCCTTTAGCATTGCAATGAAATGCATGACGAATACGCAAGAAGCATAAAAGTAAAAAGCAGATGCTCTGTGATAAAGGAAAATATTATCGCCAAAAAAATTAGTTTCAATCTGACTAGCATATCGTTGTGCTTAAGTTCCGTACTGTGGTAAAAAGTTGCACTGAGGAAAATGATAAAGTGTGAAACTTGAGGAAGTTGAACTAGAGAGGGGACAACTACCAAAATTTAAAAATACATTCAACTTACGGGTTGAAAAAAGACAGTTTCTTATTTCAAGTTACAAAAATTTCAAATATTTATTGCTTAAAATTAATTTTTTTTCAATTCTATTGAGGTAAATTAAAACAAACAGTATTTCTTCCTGTAGTTTTATTTTACTCAACTCAATGTTTTTCATAAACTTAGTTAGTGAAATGAAAAACATAGTTCAATATCCTGCGCTGAAAGAAACTCATATTGAATGTCTACAAGCAGTCCATAACAATTATTTATTTGGTGTCTGATGTTCAATATTACGGGATATTTGAAGTCAACTTTATAATTTGACTCTCTCTCTCTCATTGATTTCTGTCATACGCATAAGAACAGCGTGAGGTAAGGAATAATAGACCGTTGATTGGTGGAAATGGGCACTTGACGAGCTACAATGAACTAAAGAACTGTAAAAGCATTCAACAACAAGAGATCTATAGCTGCGGGCACTTTGTGTGATATGTAAAACATTTAGAGAGTTCAATGAATGTATTTATAACGTATTAGGTAACAGTTGCCATGTTAACACCAGTACCATTCGAGTACTTTATACTTGATGTTAATGAGCTATACGCAATGTTTGCTGAAAAATTATCGTTAAAAAACCAAACCAAGAAAGATTGTTTGAAAACACACTTTTTTGGAAAAATTTTTTGATTTTGGATATCAGAACCCATTAACTTTAGCTGAAAAACAAGAAATACCGCTTGTAAACTGAATCTCAAGTAATATATCTGTAGTTTATGATGATCAAAACCTGGAAAAATTACGAAAACTATATATTACTGAGAAAGAATCAGTTTAAAAGCTGATTTAAACCATGTTATTTAGGTGAATGTTTGATTGGTACATTTCCAGGCATAGCTTTATCCGTCGCCAACATCTAAACGGTAGTACTGAACAAAATGACGTACAAAAATCAAAAGAGCTTTTGCAGGCACTCAGAAAAGCTGCAAAGAAACTCAATTCTCAGACAAACACAAAACTAGACAAACTGAGCACCTGCTTGCGAGCATTTTTATACTTGTTCTCTAGCTGTCTCCTGCGCTGTAAGCATCTCTTATCCGGCCTTCTCGTCACCTTTCTCGTCTGATTCATTCTGTACAATTTCGCAGTCCCACCTCGCCTGATCCGAACAGCTGACCGACCTCCTCCAGGACGACGCATGATTAGTTTTTAAATATTTACGCGTCCCAATCTGTAGACTTCTGTTGTGATATTCTAAGGCTACGTTCCTCAGTTCGTCTAAACATGAGAGATTTGGAGTCCGTGTTGCTGCGAGAGAGCTTGCACACGACGCTGAAGGTAAACGCTTTGTACGGTTTTAATCCGCCATTAAGAATCAAGTCACCTGGGAGCACTACAGTATAACTATCCACTGATGATAGTGTAATCGAATTAAACTTTTACTGCATTGGAATCTGACGTCTGCATACAAATACTGTCCTGGAATAGTCGCTGTAGATTGTAGCGCAGCAGACTTGTAGAGTGCAACCCTATCTGCTGCACAAACTAGTCGAGGTGGTGATGAGATTTGTTTACCTTGCGAGAAAGATTAACACGGTGAGGTATTGAACCAACTAGACATTTGAGTATTTCATTGAGTGCTTCTAGTGTTTGTCTATTGATTTCTCTCACAAATTGTAAAACATTTAAAAAGACGACCTGGTTAATTTAATTCGCTGACGCAGACGTCGGAGATAAAACGATGCTAACGAACCAAAAGAAACTTCAAAGTTAAAATTGTTTGCTTCTTTGCTTTAATAGAAATGGAATGATATGCGAGATTAAGTTAGTCTTTGTATTGATTATATCATGATAATTAAAAAACACATGCTAAACTGAGCCTTCTAGTTCTTGGTAGTCATTACCTACCGTGTTATGGCAACATATCATTTTTTGCAAAGTTCTAGCAGCAATTTATTTTTCTAAAATCTTTATTCACCAAATTGTTAAAACAAAAGTTATTAGTAATAATAAATTCAAGTAAAGAAAAAGCAATCCATGTTTATTTATACTTAATTATTGACGTTAATCAGATTAGGTCAGTTGTTAGTATATTGACTAGTTGACTAGCTTTTGCAGGTGATTGAATGTATGGAAGATAAGCTGACATGTCAGACTGATGAGATAAAGCATGTACTTGCTATATGTATGTGGTGTGACATTTCTATAAATAACGAGCCTTTATAATCAATAAATGTTAAATAATAAATACTGTAGCAAATGTCAAATTGGAGTTGTCATCCCAATTAGCAAGTAGATATATTTTGTTTCCATTTCAAAAACTTTTGATGTTTAAAAATAGACAACGAAAGATGCAAAAATTGAAAAAACTATTAACATAAAAAAACAATTTTTTCAGTCACTAAAAAAATTTTGAAAATAATTTACCTGTTCCAAATCAATGCCGCCACATTCGTTGCCGCTTAACATCGATTCCAAATCTGTGTTGTTGCTTGTTGTAGCATCTTGACTTTTCCGTCGATTATTTCTACGTCTATGTTTTCGTATAACTTTTACTTGACGTCTGCGCGCCGTGTAACTTCTCCCTCCATCCATGCCAATACGTTTCTGCGTACCCTCAGTCAGATTGGGACTGGATGAGGTGCTTTCTGTCACTCGTCGCCGGTAACCCATGGTAATTTATATTCCAATAATTACAGGAAAGTTTAAAGGTTGCTCAGTAATTACAATCCGTCTAGGCAGTAGCTCGTGTGATCAGATTTGACTCAACTTCGATGCTGATCTTATTACTGTCTAGTAAAATAACTAGATGTCTAAATATTTTTGTGTCTTCGTTAATTTGATTTGAGAAATGCGAAAGTAATGTCGTCAGCTGACATTCTCTGAAACCTCAGTCAGTGTTGTGTGCAGCTTTCGATTGCTAGAATATGAGTGATGTCGGATTGAAAGTCAGCCTAGCATAAATGTTACTCGCTGCCGGGAGGCATGGGCGATATTGTGACCTTTGTAATGGTGATCAGCGAATTTAAATTGTCAATTATGGTAAAAAGCTGCCGTAACACTCATTTATGATTTGGGGTAATTTCACAATGCGCTATATTACGTACAGATGACAGCTATAAACACTATTGGGCACAAAAAGCGGTATTTATTTTACAACTGTACTTCTTTAGAGTTAAACTATTCAAATCTGGAAACAAGCACGTCAACTGAAAACTTGTGTGAAAATATCCTTCTGGGCTGTTTGCGGTAGCAAAAACTACCACCTGCTAAAAACCACAAAGCTTGATTCCCTGTGGTGCAATAGTAACGCTTCTAAACCAGTCTTCAGGAATTGGAAAGACAACTCCCATTTAACTTGTACATTTATCATTATAATGACAAAACGGGTGATTGAGTAATACTGTATAATACAAAAGAGAATCAAATGATTTTTTCTCTCAGCCTTCAACTGTTTGTAAAAAAATGGTGCTATCACTTTTAGAAGGCGCTAATAATTAAAATACATATTTTTCCAGCAAACAAAAGATTTCACTCACCCTAAGTGACTGCCGAATAGCCCAATGTTTACGCCGACCCGTTACATTTCGGCGGAGTTTTCTTTTTGCCAACGCCTGACTTCTAACGTAATAGTACGGCATTTTTCACAGCAAAAATTTTTTATTCCAATACATAACACAAGACTGCGCATGCAGACAACAAGCTGACTGGTGCCGATGTGCTAGTCAGCAAGACGTTAGAGTTTATTGACCAACTTTCACACATTCTTTGATCACAAAAACTTACTTCATTTCAGTGCGTTTGAAGACAGTATAATTTGTCTTACAAGTTAGTATTTATGACTAATTACATGCAAGGCTGTGCAGACGTACAAGCAAACGTACAAGCAGACGCCTCAGTTATAGAAAGAAAGAGAGCTAATGGCAATGTTAGACTGTTTACTCTATATTTAGATGACATAAATAAATAGTAAGCGAAGAGCTTCAATACTACCTGATCCTCTCACACAAGCGTTAAATAATTAAAAGAATTTCACAAAATGTTTTAGAAATTCAACTGTTTTCTGCCTTGATAACCTTTTTTGCGTTTGAGCATTAAAACTTTCAAAGCCAGAGTTTTAAATATCTTTTGTAGAAAGAAAATAAATTGTAGGTAAACTTGATGTCAAGTCTGTAAAGATGTTTCAAGGATTAGCAAATGCAAAATATGGTGAAAAACAACTCCACCCTGAACTTGCATTGAGCAACCCATTCTGTTCGCACTCAATAAACCGTTGGCCATTATATAAACGCTCTGTTTATTTTTTGTCAAAACGCTTTTTTAAAAAAGGGTATTATAAATAAAATGAAAATAGATTACATTTTTCTCTACTTGATACGGCGTGATCGTTATATGACTGAAAGCAATAAGGTGGTACCAAATAGGGCATTCTAACTCAATAAGCAATAACAACTCTTGCTAACCCCACACAAAGATGACAATCAAAAAACAAACTGCTAGTAACTAGTAATAATCCAATCACATTAATAACAAATTATATAACAAACCTTCATCCATGAGGCTTTTTTAGCTGAGTCTACACGACGCTGATGTGATCTAACCTTCACCCTATTCACAGATGCCGAATGATGGAACAATCTTCTAGACATTATTATTTTTTTCTAAGTTTCAAAACTATTATTTCCTGACTTTGCTCGACGCTCAAAGCAATCAAATTCCATCACTACTCAAGCAAAGTAAACAACGAAACTGTCTCGTAACGTTTGAACTAGGAGCGATAATACTGCCGCACATTGCAGTGTTAAATCGTGTGCCAAAGCTGCTTACATAGATTCGACATAGACACTGTTCAAGCAATGTATATAAAACCAGTTAATTATGTAATTACTGCCAACACAGCGCAAATATAAAGATAGTTAGTTTATATACAATACAGGAAATGTCTTCCATAGCCTTAAAAACTATCATTAGTCATCCAGGGTGGTAAAGTAGCCACTCGCAACGCATCGATAAGTTGACCATCTGACGATTTTGCTAAAAAAACAGTCGATGATAGATAAAAAAAAGTCGTAAAGCAAACAACGTGACAGGTGGACTTTAGAGAAGGTAGAATTAGAAATATTGATTTAATCGCAGAGATGATTGGATTTGTGCTAGAATAAGACAATTATACATCTTACTTGACACTAGATTTCAATATGTAGTTGTTAACTTTAAGACGATTTGGAACAAGTAGTTACAGCGCTTTTGTAAAAACTAACATGAAAAGTATCCTTTATAATTTTCTGAATAAAAATTTTAACTACGTAAAATAGAACATTTACCTGAGTGTTATGCATAATCTCAAATTCCTCCTCCATAGTGATTTTTCGTATAAACACTCTAACAAAACCCACAAGAAAACATCTCCTGCCTTATACAATCGCTACTAAACAGTTCATCTTCATACTATTTTGTTCTTTTACTGAAAAGAAAACTATGTCCCACAGAAAGAAAATAAAAAACAAAAATTTCAAAACGATTAAAAAGTGCACGTTTTTGCAATTATCTCTATTTGATTTATGCTTATAGTAAAGAAAATTTTTTTTACATAAATTGCATGTTTTATAATTGGAAAATAATATTAAAATTTACAAATTTTAAATAATTTTTTTATAGTTTTCTTCTAGTCGATAATTGGCAACGAGCCGAAGGGCCCCAGAGAGGATCAATGTTATAGCGTTATCAATTATGATCAAATAAAGAGATTATTAAACAAAAAAAGGACGCCTCCATGTAATTAACAATAACAGTTTATGATTAACTACCAATTCTATAGTGCGCGTGCCTTGAGTACCCACAGTTGCTGGCATCTAGATGGGAGAACCAAAACAAAACCCTACTGGGAGTTTTCTCCTCTTTGTCCTGACAAGTTTAGCCCAGATGGTTATCTCTATTATATAATATCAAGCTGTTTCATTAGCTGCTTGTAAGGTCAAAGGTTCACTTACTGATAAGTAACAACAAAACCTGACGTTCTTAAATGAATGAACTGTTACAGATTGTGATGACTAACACACCATCAATAAATTCAATTCAATAAATAATTGTTATTAGTTGTTTTGGCAAACATAAAACTTTACAGTAATTGTTTATGGATGTCACAAACTAACAAAGTTTCGTTGTCATAACTTAACTTTTATGCAACAAGAATAAATATATTTCAATGAATGCTCAAAACAGTGATTTGTAAGCGCGTGTAAGTAATTTTTTCCAGTTAACAGCTTTTACAGACATATTAGGCATGAATCGAATCGGAAACCTATGTTAACGGACAACTGTTTCACAAGCTCTATTTGCAATAAGTAATTTTATAAAACTAGCTTTTTCGTTAAATTTTTATTAAATTTCTTTTAAAAATTTAACAACAAAGCAAGTTTTATAAAAATTACTAATGTCGTGTGAAATAATTAATATTAATATTAATTATTTTATACAACATTGAACATCAACAAATAAATAAATTATTCAAATCTACAAAGTATAAATGTTGAATTAGTTCTCCAAATAATAAATATAACTTTTAATATTTTCATAACAGCTTTTGAATGTATTGTGTATAAAACAAACCTACATACTACAGTATCAATAACAATATAGGTTGCTAGGAAACTGTCGATAAACAATATCCTTGAAAGTTACAAACACATCTCCTGCACAAAATATTCCTTTTTTGTCAAGATCAAGAATTTAGAGTAACCTGTAGCACCCAGCTGTGTACACAGAATACTGTGCGTAGTGTATGCGCAGCTGTGTACACACATGCTACATGTGCGCATGAGTACACAAGTACTGGAATATTATTTACACAGGTTTTATCCAAGAGGTAATGGAAGGAGGTAACAGCTAGTAAGAAGTGATTTTATTATATCAAGTGATACAGTGCTGCCTTTCGCTGTCAGCTTGGACTGTAGATAGCTACTATATTTATTGTCGCACCTTTTTGGTAGCAACAGAATAATGCAATATTGGTCACTGCAGAGAGAGATAAATCCCTACAGACCAATAATCTAACAGGAAATGATATAGTTGAAGAGAAAATGATCAATGCAGAATATCTGTTAGTTTTTAGAGATTATAAAACCAAGTTCGGAAAGCTAAACGATAAGCTGGGTGTAATGTGAGATGGCGATTGCACAAATAACTTTATAGCCGATACGGCAAGCTTCCTAACGGTAGGGAGGGGTTGTTTGTTTTATCTATAAACACAAACAAGCTAAGCTAAAAAATCGTTGATGGCATTTCATGTGGGCAGGCAGTGCAGTTAGTTGCGAGTAAATAAATGGAATTTCCGAACAAATCTGTGAAAAAAGTTATTCGATTACTGTTCTGGTTTTGAAGTTTTTAGCGGCTTAAAAGAATCAGCAATGCACAGAAACCGATGGTGTGGTAGATAAATTCTCTTCTACTTGTTTACTACTTCAAGCTCCGCTCCTCCATACCAAAATCTCTGCGATATTGTAATTGTTATTGGATTTTGATTTGATTACTCAAAATATTTTCGTACAAATCCAAGAAATCCCAGGTTGTAGATTTTCATGCCGTAGGTACTAAAAGCATTGCATAATAATCAGTGAGATGGGGGAAGTACTCAAGCAATACCGCTGCTACACCACAGGAGTTAAGTGTATGGAATGTTTATCTACTGGTGTGAGCTGAGAGTCTTAAGATGATACTTAGTACCATAGACATATAGGTTATAGGTTTATACATAGTACTTACTGCTTTATGCATAGACCGAGATTTCTTATGTCCATGTTTGTGTTTCGTGTGCGTCTTCTTGTGGGTTGTTTTGTGACGATGGCGGCTGTGCATGCCCTTCTACAAGTATAAAGAGCTCATGTTAGCAAGTATGTCTACAGCTGACACAGGGAAGTTTCAAGTTGATTAATAATTAAATAAATAATTAAATTATTATTAAGAGTACACAGCCTGGGGTGAAGTTTGATGTGCGCCAACTGCAGTTTCTAATGAGAAAGTTGGAAATTGCATCCGGTGATGACCTTGATCTAGGATTCTTGTTCGGTTTTTTCAAGTTTATTTTAAAATAATACTCTATGTTTAGAACGACTGACTCATTTTTCTACCACTGGGCTAACTATTCATTTTCTACTCAATATGTTTACAAGTATACCATTTACAATTTATCATCACGATGAACAAAACATTAGTCACATCCGTGTCGGGATAAGACTTTTCAAATATGGGCGTAAAATGATGTGGTGTCCCATTAAACTATGGGTATCAAATAATATGGTTCCTATCAAAAATGGATGTAAAACGATGTGGTCCCTATCAAATATGGCTGTCAAATGGTGTGGCCCCTATGAAATATGGCTGTCAAATGGTGTGGCCCCTACAAATATGGCTGTCAAATGGTGTGGCCCCGATCGAATATGCAATTGTGACTGAGAAAAATCATCTTCTGTTTTCAACTGTTTGAAAGACAGGATTTAGTGTCGAGTGTACTTACCAGCAACAAATACACATAAACCAATACACTATCATTGTTACTAAAACAAAGGTCACCTATGAAATAATGCGTCCCCAAAGTAGCATGGCATGGCATTTGTAACATAAAATGCTGCTATAAAAAAAAAACAAACAAAGCATTAAAAAAAGGTGATGAAGTCTCGTCCAAGTTTGAAACATTATCCCTGGGAAAAAACTGCGACAGCAGGATATGAAAAGCCTTTTATCATTTAAATCTATTAAAGCTTTTCAATCCTATTCATATTATAAGCAAATAAAGATCAAAACAACAAATATCGAATTCAGCTTACAACAATAAAAATCAAAAAAACAAACATACAAAAGCTTACCATGCGGTGCATGTGCCTACGCCTACTAAGCACCATGTTTGCTACTTCAACAACTTAACATGAACCTGTCAGTGCCTGTCAGCATACCACCCTTTTATCTCACTGATCGACAGCAGCAGCAGTAGCGGCAGTGGCTCATTAGTTTTATTACTACGAATATTAATAATCTACATGCTTTCAATTAGCGCGTAGCAGAGATTCTTTAAAACAATAGATTTGGCAGTACTAGCGGATATTGTGTATAGTGATACACACGCGGGGCTGAGATATCAGACCTAATCGATACGTTGAGACCACTTGCTATTGTCATTATTGTGGAGATGCTATCATAGCTAATAGCTATGTACATTCTATGAATACTTGTGTGGGCAATCATTGTTTGCTTTCTAATATGTTTTATATCGTACGACTAAATAAATATTGTTATAGCTATTATATGTCTCACAATGTATTGTCCTGCTGCCAATGATGGTAATATATACATCCAAGTGTCAGCATATGCTGCCTGTGAGATGAATACAAGGTAATACTTTAACGTGTCAAGAATCTATTTTTGAAAATTAATAATATCTCTTTATTTAAAAGCCTGCAAAAATTGACATCTTGAAGTGAGAAAATAAAAACAAATTTGTTGTACGGAACTTTGTGAACACTTTTGAAAAGACGTAAATTTTTTTCCCATGGATTGTTGATAAAAAAATAATCGATGTCCATAAAAAAACTTAAAAAAAATTCCAAGAATATGGAGTAGTAATATGGCATAAATTGTTTCTTTCCTCAGGCAATATAAGTGAGTATAGTATAATTATGTTGGTAATACATAAATACAACTATGTTTACACTTGTTCTATTGTGTTTTATGTAATTGTGTTCTCCTTAAAGAAAAAGAAAAGGCAATTCCTACCAGTAATTTGAAATAATATAGATTCAACTATAAATGCTGAAATGTGTAAAGCTAAAACCTGAAAGAAAAAAATGGCTCATTAAGTAATGACACAAATATCAAAACAAATATTATCACTCTTTTTTAGAGTTGGCAAGTTTTTGGTAAATAATAAGGTAAGTTGAATAAAAACAGTTATTGTTTTGTAAACATGCTTTGAAAGTATTTTTAAAAAGTCTTTTTCACAAACTTGAAGTGATAGACAACGTTTGAGCAAGCTAGAGATAGAAGATCATGGAGGAAAAGTTGGGAAAATTATAGATTATGGCTGGGAACAAAAGAAATTTAATTAAAAATAAATAAGCAAAATTAGAAAAATAGGTGAACTGCTAAGTGTTGTATTGTCAAAACACTTGAAGCTATCAGATGAACAATCTCTGCACTATTGGTGGTAAATACAACAAAATTGCAACAGCTAATATTTGTCAGTAGTCAAGTCTTTATTTTGCATAAATTCCAAATAAGTGTTTAAAATTTCAAGCACTAATTACCAGAAGAAAGCTTAAGCATCTTTGAAAGTCAACACATGTAGTAATGTAGGAGCTTGGAACCAGGAGAACCTTGTCCTTAGACTCCATGGCAGAGATCTGCTGTTACATTACTACTAACACATAATTTGCTCTTAAACATAGCATGCTTTACGACTGACAACATTTGCGATGCATTTATTATTACTATTTAAACAGAATGTCTAGTACATTCCGGTACATTCGTTAACAAAACCTACCTTCTTGTGAGTGCCAGTTTTATGGCGTTTCACCATACGCATACGACGCATGTGGCTCGGCATTTTGTTGCAGGATGTTCTGAAGTTAGAACAGGGATAGCTAGCTTGAAGGCAGTGCTATGCTTTAGCTAAGGCCCTGATGGCAGCACAAAACAAAGTGCTGCTAAGTGCCTCCAAAATTACATCAAACAGCTCTTTCAAAAACAACAGGTAGACAAAACAGTTTTTGCTGGAGGTGAGAAGTATAAATCGACGATTGAATGGGTGCGTTTAGCTGTTATTAAAGCTGCAAGGCTTTATGTTATTTCTATGGAACATTCCATGTAATTCAATAGAGTTGATTAGTTAAAGGCTGTAATCGGATGAAGCAAAACAAAGAAAGCAAACTGTGCCTTGACTCACTAAAAGTTTTATTCCTTGGCCACTGCATGATCTCTAAAGACACTAGCAACCATGTGAAAAATGTTACTTTATTATTAATGAAAAGAAAGAATAAAAAGTTATAAAGCTGTCACCCACCTAAAGCTGTCACCCACCTAAAGCTGTCACCCAAATAAAAAGCCGTCACCCACCTAAAACTGTCACCCGCTCAAAGATCTCACCTACCCAAAGCTGTCACCTACCCAAAGCTGTCACCCACCCAAAGCTGTCACCCACCCAAAACTGTCACTCGCCCAAAGCTGTCACCCACCTAAAACTGTCACCTACTCAAAGATGTCACCCACCCAAAGCTGTCACCCACCCAAAGCTGTCACCCACCCAAAGATGTCACCCACCCAAAGCTGTCACGCAGCTAAAACAGTAGATTATTGGATTAAAGGAAAAATTATGTACAGAATTTAAAAAGCAAACCTTGAAAAAGTTTCATCCTGAAGATTTTTGTCATAGATGTTGAAACAACATGAGCATGATAGGCAACATGTTATTGACAACAACTAATTTTAACTTTAAACACTGAAAGAAATACAAAAACAAGTTTCCTCATGAAAGATTTCTAAACAATTTTGTGCAAGTTGGTCAGTGAGCTCTTTCATTACTTCTTTCTCAGAGGTTTATTTTTGCTGAATTTTAAATCCTCGCTTAACATTAAGTTATCGATTAGTAAGCCTCAAAACCACTGAACTTTAAACCTCAGTCTACAGTTTCACGAACAAATCACTTGTTAATATTTTTATCTGAACTTAACGTCATTGGTTTTGTGAGACTTGGATACAATTTGTTATTATACAGGGGAGACAATATTAACTATAAATCAGAAGGCTTCATATGCTACTACATTTAAATGTAATTGTACTAGTTTTTAGCAACTCATGATTATTGTATTGGCTTGTTTTGTGTAGACAAGGAAAGTGACTTTTTCATCTTTTACTTCTCCAAGTCAATTTATGAACTCTTTGGATTGATAACCTATTTTCTTGCATCAGCGTATGCAGCATTTTTTTTAACTTGAAACAGCAACTATCTCTAACGAATACTGTACAGTGGTGTCCAGAAATAAGTAAAAGGTATGAAGTTTTGCTCACAATCTCTATTTATTAAACTACCTCATAAAAATGCACTTAGAATAAAACTGCATAAAAATTTTTTTATTGAAAAAGCCTGAAAGAATGCAACATCACAGAGCTTTACAATTCAGTGAAGAAAAAAGTATACAAAATGTTTTCTATGCTAAACTGCCACAAAAACCTTTTAATTGTTTTTTTATTTTTTTACCTCATACAAATTTAGAAGTCAAAGCTTTGAAGTGCAAAGAGATTGAAGCTGTATACACATGTAACAGCTCTGAGACATTTACATAGCAAACAACAGTTCAATAGTTATTAGCAATTAAGCAATAATGAAAACACAGTTAGCTATGTAAAGAAATGCTCTATAATGGATGGCAAATAAGCAAATTGTATGTTCAAACTGTCAACTATTGTCATCTACACGCATCAGTGAAACTAGAGCTATGTGAATGCTGGTGGAGGTCATAATGCAGTCAAAATAGAAGCCAAAGAATATTTTTGTTTGTAAAGACTCCCATGAGCGTATAAAACCCCTTGGTTTATTCTTGTCAGGGGTGTATATAACTCATACATCGGCCTGTAAGTTTAATTTTTGAATATTCATTGAAGTAAAATTTAATTAATTTTTTTAAATCGTTTAATAACCTAACAATAACCCCTTCGCTTCGCCAGGAAGTAAAAATTTGCTTGCAAACAAATTGACGAGAATCTTTAGGAGTTGTGTTCTCGAAAAGTCAAATCAATTTAACTCTGAAATGGTGCAGCACAGTTTCTGATATTTAAATAAATACTTACAGAAAAGTAAAAGTGTTTTGCCTAAACTATAAAATTTAAATGTATTTTCTTGTCATTTTTTGCAGAAACCAGGCCTTTGCATGGTTCAGTTACAGTGATTAAAAGATGATAAAAAAACATGGAGCACACAACTTCAAATAATAAGCATTTGGCAAAACAATGATTATGTAGTAATTATTTGCGGTCATCAATAAAATACCTCAAGATTGAAACGCCGAAAATGTTTTTGGTGAAGCCTACAGGAGCCACTGGGATTAGTTGTAAAAGAGAACATTCCATAATTAGATGACAAATTTCCACACACATTATAACATTGCTGCAATTTCAACCAATATCAAACCTGAAAGTAGCTAGTACAATAATGGTGAACTTTAGCGATGACTTATGGGTAGAATTAGCCACTAAGTACTCACACAAGATTGTAAAGTATTGACTAACTTATTGTAAGCAGACGATCAGCACATTCCTATAACATCGGTCTCAAATGATTCACAGAAGCCTATTTCTGTAATACTAATTATGAGCCCTACATATAATAGTTAATTCAATGGTATAAACAGATGCACATGCGTGTGTACATGCAACAGTTAGTCTACATCGTATCGTATTATTTGAATATTTTGGTTAGTGAAGACTGCTAGAATTAAAATTTGGCCAGTTTTTATGTGATTGAAAAATATATGCATGGCATCTAGACGGCTCTAGGTGAGAGTTTTGTGCATGCTACTAACCAGAGAACTTATATTTTGAGAGGTGCCCAGTAGGTGTAATGGTTAATGAGCCTGGCTGCGAGGCTTGTAGTCTCAGGTTCAAACCCAGGTCGGGACCGGATGTTTTTTTCACAGCTCCATCGATACTTTAAAAATGTTTCTAGCAACAAAATTTTGGTCATTTACAACTATACTAGTTAAAAAAAAAATCAAAATGATAGATAGATGATTGCAACAACCAACTTACGCAGAGTTCATAGTAAAACTCGTCAAAATATTTAAAGTCGTCAAACTCTTCAAAAGGCGGAGACCACACAATAGACACCATGTTGAATTCCACCAAAACTAACCTTCTTTTTGTGTTTATGTGGTTTCTTCTTGTGAGAAGTAAGATGGCGGCGAGTTCTAGAAGGCATTGTCACTGTCGCGTAAAATATATATATTTGTCACACGGCAGCGCTGTGTACACACAAAGCAGTACTTGAGGCAGCGATAGGGAGCGAAAGTCTGGTGAGGAGGTATATTTGACTTTATTGAATATAAACAAATCAGAGGAGATGAATAGACCAGTTATGTTACAAATTCAACTTGTATAGAATCCATTGAATTATAATTGAATATCAACCCAAACAATGGTATTCAAATAAAATGCTTTTTATGTTTGCGTATCAGCAAAGAGAGTGCAATGGTTAGCAGTGCGTTGGTTTTAATTATCTGTGACTTAAACACTGGGTATTCATAATATACTCCATCAAATATTTAGTTTTAAACATTCATAGTCTAAGCTCTGTTATAAAGTTAGCCTCGGGTCTAAACCATTCCCATAATATAGATAAAATCTTTATTATGTTTGTGAAATTACATTGTTTATATTAAATATGGTTTCGGAAAAGTTTTTTGTAAAAAATATCGCTGAGTTGGTTAAACCATTAAGCATAATGAACAATAAAATGCCTCCATGACTGTTGTTTTATTTACATCCTTGCTCGTGAGTCAGGTTTGTTGCGCAGTAATTCCACATCAAAAGTTGGCGATAAGCAAATATCTCACAAAGCAAACAAAGAAATAATATCAGTCAGAAATGTTCATTGTAAGTGCCTTTTCTAACACTAGAGATTATTTCAAGTCAAGATTTCTTTATTAAACCATTTCACATTATTGCTTCGATAATAATTATAGTATATAATATATATATAATATATAATAATATTATAATAACGAGCCAAGTCATTATTTGATAATTTTGATATTTATTTTCAAGATAAATTGTAGACCTTGAATAAAAAATTTTTCATCATCACACACGCTAAAATAATATTGTTTTAACTTTATCATGAAATTCTAACAATTTAGTCAACTCTGAATTAAAGAAGTTTTTAGAAAATAAAATAAAAGTTTCATTCCTGCTATCGTTTCACCAATAATTCACACAACGCAAGAGAAAAAGCACACTCATTTCCCTTACCGATCTCATCGTTATCCGCTATTTCCACCACCTATTTGACAATTATGAAAATTCTAGAAACTTGACAACTAGTCAGCATCCTGTCACGAAGATAAAGTAAGTCAGCAGCATATTTCAGTTAGAGAAATGGCAGCGATATGATTGTTTCGTTCGTAGCTAGCGAACTGCACCCACAAGTAGTATAATCTACAGAGTAATCCTATTTATAAGGCATTTATCCATCGCCTGCAGCCAGAGTACAGTTGGTCTATGACATTATAAACTAGAGTCAGCGGTGTGTGTGTTGGGTTATAGCCAAGCTATTCTACAAATTGTTTATAGTACAACAGTTCCTGCAAGGTTGAATCGCTTTCGCAGAATTACTGGTATTATTATTATGGATTTTTTATTTGATTGAACGGATTATTTATTATACAACTCAATCAGTCATCGTTTGTCATGCTAGGAAATTAACGGTTTCATAAGCATTAATGGTTATATGAAAAAAATAAAAATGTGGACTGTCAGGAGTTGTCTTCTTTAGGAATGACAACTCGACTTGTAGCCTTTTACATAATGAAAACGATTAATACACCGCTTGTAATTCAGTAGCCTGAGAACTAGCGACTTCGCTAAGTAATACAATAGTTTTGTCCGTGGTTTTGTCCGTGTCTTCGCTTTATACAATAACTATGAGAAAAAGAAGTAAACAAGTTTTCAAGCAAAAATAAATAGCAAAATTTGTTTCATCGTGCAAGTGAGGTTACTACGATATTACCCAATTTTGGTCTTCATCCCCTCCGTTTTTTTTCAGTCAGTGTGTAAAACAAAGGTCAGCTATTAACTGCTTTCTTATGTAAAAATTATCATAACTTGTCAAGGAAACAATTTTGATGATCTATTTTTGGTCCCACAGGGAACTGAACTTTACAACTAACAAATGCGACAGCTAAAATAGCGAGGCATTTAAACAATCACTGTTACTATCAAGGCTGTGACATGGCTGAAAATTTAGCCAAGATTAATCTTATTTTCCTATTTATTGATCTTAAATAATCGCAAAATTAATCTCTTGCGATATCTATAATTAGCTCCAATTCTACAATACATAATTCAGATTCCTCTGCTCTGGTTGGAAATTATAAGCATGGGATCATATCATGGTAGATTGGAATTCATTTTCAGTTATAGAAATGATAAACTTGAAGCATTACAAACAACAGGAATATTAAAAGATTCCATTAGTTAAGAAAAATTGCAATTGCCAATTAATTAAAAGATTGTTTTTAATCGCATTAATCTTTTAGTGAAAATTGTTCGCGTTAATCGTAAAAATAACTCGATTAAATCAAAGCCTTAGTTAATATCTAGATATAAATAATTAATCATTGTGTAGAATCAAAGACGAATTTCAAAGAACTATAAATGTTTCGGTATTTAGTTTTCAATTCAAAAATGGAAAACATGTTTTGAGAATGTTGTGAAAAAAACACTTAGTAATTATTTATTACAAGAGACAAACCTCTCGGTGGGTATGGTGAGGGTGATTTGTATGACCCCCACCACCTCTACGTCTGCCCCCGCCGGGTCCCATTATTTATGATATAACAAGTAGTTTTAACTATCCAAAAGTCAGCAACAGTTCTGGTGGCAGCATCTCCGCTGGCAGCAATGTATCACAACTAACTTTGTTATAACAACACATAGCTAGTGCCTCCATATAGTTTTCATTAATATATGCAATATAAAACACACTTTGATTCAAGTACATTATGATGAGGAGCTGATCAAAAAGAATTATTATAGTGATGAGTGAATGCGTGCTTAGATACAATTAGTATCGTTACAGGTATTTCCCAGCTGCCTTCAATATAAACATTATAGGCTAAAAATACTTATATAATATTAATTGATTATTTACATAACATTTGCAGAGACTCTAGCATTATCCACCTCGTATTGTCATGTTTTAGAGAAACTTTGAACCTGAATAATTTGTATAAATAAAATTGTGAATTAAAAAATAGTAAATTATATTGAACCATTCCAGTTTGGGTTGTGATACAAACAATTAATTGCTCTATGAACATAATTTTTGCAGGTAAGGAAAGAAAAGACAACTACTATCTTTTTTATATTTAGTGAACCACGTTACAAAAGCGAGCGATTAGAGCATATTTTAGAGACAAAGCAACTAATATATAAATGGAGTGGTTGTTTTATTATATTTGATTAATTTTCATTATTTTAAGTCATCTTAGAAGAAAAAATGTTAAAAATTTTAAGCTATGAAGTTTTACAAGCAAAAACTCAGAACCATCATAGTGCCTGAGCCCTGTACACACTAAATGCAGCCAATCATAGTGCCTGAGCCATGTACACACTAAATGCAGCCAATCACAGTGCCTGAGCCATGTACACACTAAATGCAGCCAATCACAGTGCCTGAGCCATGTACACACTAAATGCAGCCAATCATGGTGCCTGAGCCATGTAAACACTAAATGCAGACAAAAGTTAGAAGATTGTAAGGAACCCAGTGAAAAAGCAGGTGTTGTTGGAAGGTCACCTTAAAATTGTTACTGACTGCCCGCCAAACAAATTTTGGCAGGTAATCTATTTCCTGTATGTGACGTTTAATAATAAACCAACCTATGTTGACAAGTAGTGGGGTAGGTGGGGGGTCGGTGTAGTCGAATGATGGGCAGTTGTTGTCTATATGATGAAGTGGGAAACACGCAAATTCAAAAAATACTGATTTAGTAAACAAATATCAAAAAGTGGAGTAAAGAAATGCTAATTACAGATTATTCTAAGAAATATTTTTTGAATAACCATTACTTGATCATTGTATGTTTTGGTGCGTAAACCTGGCTTTAACACAGAATAAAGCTTATCAGAGAGTTACAGAGAGCAGCCATGGCCTAGTGGTTAGAGTACATGGATTGTGGTGGACAGTTTATGGGTTCTGGTCTCATAAGTGCCATTGGGGCTGTCAGGAAGGACATCAGACCTTAAGTCGCTCCTGTATTATAGAAACTTCGCGATGAGGTCAAGGACACCATATGTGCAATACCTAGTGACATTGGGGATTGGATGTAAAGCTGGTAGGTTTGTGAGGCTAATTAGGGAACTATGCAACAAAATAGATCTTTTAGCCTGGTACAGAGGGGGATGTTACATAACTCGGTCTCAAACTTCTAATTGAAGCCAGTCTGGGTTTGTCTGTATGGGGAGTGTATTTTAACAAAGCGTTCATTAAAAAAAATTATATGTTTAGTTTCAAAAATAAAAATATTCATGTTACTAATCAGAGAAAGTCTCTTTTGCAAGTGCTTATCATAATAGTTAAGTAGTTTTTTTTATATTTGTGATCAGTATAGTTGGATTAAACCAATTCTACATCTGGCCCAGTTTTAGGCCAACATTTGAGGCATTATTTTGCTTGGAATATGCTGAGCGTTTTTTATTGGGAGTTGCATGCCCCCTTGAAATCTTGGCAACTTTATTAAGCGGGTTTCATTGGATGATTGGTTTAGTGGGCGGGGTTTTTGTGTCCACTAAACCAATCATCCAATGAAATCCATTCAAAAGTTTCCAAGATAACGAGGGGGCATGCAACTCCCAATAAAACACGCACAGCATATTCCAAGCAGAATACACATAATGCCTCAATTAACAAGGTTAGCCATGAACTAAACAAGGTGCAGAATTCCATTTTGTCAATTACTTGACAAGGAGACAAGATGTGTAACAAACAACAGAAATTTATAATTTTATAAATTTAAAGATATTTAATTGAGCCCTTAGCGTGAAATGAAAACAAAGGTGATATTTCATTTATTTCAAAATATTTAAATCAATTTTTTTGATTGAAGAAGCAGTTTGATAATTACTTGCTCAAGTGCTACCAAGTTCTTGGAGCGATCTAAGAGTGAATGTTTTTAGATTGCAAAAAAAGGTCAATTGGCTTGGTTTTATGCTATTTTACCAAGAGTTAATTTTATTTCGTCCTGAATAAAATTTAGACTGTATACAAAAAACATTAACCTGTAGGAAAATATTGGCTTGTGAATTCAGCGGCACAGCAGAGCTAGAATTACAAACTACTAAAAATATGAAAACCCGAAAATGTGGTTTAGATTTCCAGGAGAAGACAACTAACACAAACAATCAACAGATGACAAAAATCTCAATGACTTTTGTACAGCTTCAGTCAAAACAAGGACAACTGTCTAAGTTTAGTATTACAATAACACATGGCTTGTAGAACATTCTATGGCTAGTTCCCTAATTGCCTCACCGCCTCAAACCAATATCTGAATTCATTACTGAATAATTTGTAAGTTCAAAACTAATATATACAATAAAGTTAAAAACATGGATATTACTGCATATATCAACACATGTATTGTGTATGAGAGCATCACAGTTATAGCAAAGTAACTACCCCATCAGAAACAAATTGCATCAAGCCACAAACGTTCACCTCGCAAATCAATCAATAATATTCGTAAATAATTGCTGACTTCATCAATAAGTCTCTACAGTAAAATATCTCCAGGGAGTAAGACAAGAGTCATGATGCTTGTTAGAGGTCACAAGCTCCTTCGGTAGGAGAGATACAATAGCATTCTGCCTATACGATATGTCATTTGTTTACGCAAACTATACTCATGTTTTTGCTTTGAATGAGAGAAATTTCTGTGAGAAACGAAAAATTAAGTGCAGAAAAATGCTGATTAGCATTAAGATGAATAATGTAGATACAAAACTGATATAGGGCTGTTTTTGCTCCCTTTTACTGCAGTTAAGGTCTCATAAAAGTGTGATAGATGTTTCATGGAATGTCAAAATATGGAGAGACTTATTGGTGTTATAACAGAGAAAACTATATATTTATACAGCTGAACTGTAATTCAGTTCATTCAACTAACAAGCCTGTACAATTTTAATCATATATAGTACAGGTATAGGTGATATTTTGTATATACAGATGCAACCACCAGCTCTGTCTTTGCCACGCTCCACCCCTAGCCCACCTCTACTCCTGCCCTTACGTCCCCATTCTACCCCCACCCCACCTCTCTCTTCTTGCGACCAGCTCTTTTCCCCCTCATTATGCTTATCACCCAATACCCTGTTCCACCCCTACTGGCTATACCCTCCCCATCTTTCCCAAGCTCTCTCCCGCTTAATTTGATAAAAAGACACAAAAGATGGTGGGCTGGCACATGTTTCATCGAGTTCAACCTTCTGCTAGGGACAAAGAGTAATTTTCTTATGACTTGTCTCTCTCAACATCAATAAAAGAAATTTGAATACAAGAACATCTTCAGCTTAAAGGAAAATGGCAAATTGGAGTTCCCACCATCCATCAAACTAGTTCAATAGAATGTTTTTACTGCAGTTTCGTTTTCCTTCGGCGTTGTCGCTCAAGTGTATACACCCATTTCACAACTGAATTGTAAACATGTGATTGTTTCCACCTACATTAATATTATAGAAAAATATATTAAATCTAAAAATTTCTCCTGCTTGAGAAAAAATATTACATTTACATTTCAGCCATTTATTGGAATTTTCCTCCAGTAGTTTTTATTTCCCTCAGTGTAGCAATTTAGGCGTCCTAGTGGAATAGCAGATACAAATAAAAGTTGGCAAGAAACTTCTATTGAAAGGACATTCATTTGCAATAAGAGATTTATACCTGATAGAAAATCTCTGTACTAAATACAATATCATTACCTGTCTACACCTGTACAACGTATGTAACAACTACATAGATGTGTCATGGCTTTCTCTATACTACATTAACATAAAAAACTGTGAAGAGAAATTCTAATGCATTTTGAATTTATAGACATGATTATAAAAAGACCTACCCATTGAAAACCTCTGTGTCTTCCAAACTTTGATCTTTTACGGCGTTTAGGAGGTTGAAAAAGCTCCATTATTCAGGTCAGTATTAGCGACCAGACTAGAGTGAACACTATATCTCTTTTTATGACTTGCAGTAACAGTCGTTGCTATGGACGACACTTGACTTCAATATGCAATCATGTCACCTCTTTAAACTAATACATTAATTATTTTGATCTCTGTGTTAGAGTTTTTGAAACTCGAACAATCTTTTGTTTTCTGACTTATTGTGATCATATTATATGCCCTTGGGAGCAATGTCACTGCTCAGAATCATCCAATGAAATAACAAACTAACTGACTGTCAGCTCAAACCATATTAGTTGAGAATTATTTATATGCTTCTGATACGAACACATACATGGAAAAACCCAAAATTTCCCAGATGATGCAATTGAATTTTTTAGATAAAAACAAAAGCCTCAAAAAATATTTGGCTCAGGTTTGTGGAAAAATTTAAATCGTTAGAATGTCTGTGTTATTTTACACAAGCGTTGTGTAGAATTGAGTCTTTGATATTTCAATAAATTTTTTTGCGAATAGTTATTGTGCAATAGATAACTAAGAAGCGTTGACCACACTGCTGGGTGTTAAATTATTATCGTTTTGATCACAGAATCATTTTTAGGAACTCGGCCCTATGTAGCATTTAGCACTTGAATTGAAGTCTTGAAAAAATGAAGTATAAGAACCTAAATACTTTAATTCTAAAAAGATGCATAACTTGTCCATGAAAATTTTCAACTACCCAATGAAATTCAAACTAGACAAACAACTTCATCTCAAACTAAAACCGACCACCCACCTGCATAGCATGCCGTCCGGCCCTAATGACATTCCTACGATTGTTTCTACCTCCAGCACCGCGCCCTCTTCCATGCTTGGTATTATTTCTGCCATGACCACCTCGTTGGTGCTTTGCTTTACCCCTCGCTGCCGCTAACTTTGACTTTCCTGCTCGCTGACCTGACCCTTTCATCGTCAAAGTCAGCCAAACAAAAATGAATGCTGTCTGCCCATTACCTCAACTTCTAGTCAGCAGTGTAGGCAGCAATAATTCCCAAAAGACCAGAAAAACTTAACAAATCACTTTTAACGCATTGAGACATTCGTTGGCACAGAGCCAACTGAGTTATACCAGCTGGTTTTCAAGCTCTAACATTTCATCCAGTTTTTTATCCCGTAACTGTAAGGTACATAAGCTAAAATAAAATTTCTTATTCTCATGGTAAATAAGTATTCAATGTTAAATGACAAAAAATTTATAATTATTATTATGATTTTAATTATAAGTATTTACTATTTAGGGAAACGATATTTTAGTATGTTACTAGTAAGTTATGCTTTTTCAAAAAAATGTCTATTATAACAAAACAAAATTAATAATAAATTATTCGCATACATACGTATTATTGGCAAATTTTGACACTTTTCTACAAAATTTTCTTGCTCTCGATCCAATGAAAATATTAAGTCGAAAATTCAAAGACACTACATTTTTTGATATAGCCGCATTTAAGATCATTTGTTGCAAGTTGTTGTATCAAATCTAATAATCATTACATCCTCGATTAGCTAGAGTTCTTTAGCAACAAATAAAGTTTAGTCAACAAACCAGCTTATTTGAGTGATCCAGATATTTTTTGATATACAACATTCTCAAACCTACCATTCTCGTACCATCCATGCAGCTTGCGGTCACGAAATCAACTGACATCATATCTATCTCAATAGCTTCTAAAAAAATTACTCAGGACACCTGTTTGTGCTGTTTACATCCAGAGTTACAGGTGCTGCAGGTGTTGCTATGATGTAGTACTATCAGAAATCTACTGTATGTGAGGTATAGTACACTAGCGTAGCTTTGTGTAAACATGCTAACCAAAATAAATGGGATTATATATACAGTTAATGTTGGCAAATTAATTATACAAAATAGTTATTATAATTAAAAGATGTTAGAATAAATAACTTTGTATGCCTGTAGCCTGGGTTCTTGAATTAGCGGATGATTAGGCAAAGGGGTTTAATGATAACAGCTGCTACTCTACTGATAAAAGTTGGAAAAATAAATAGTTTGTGTGAAATAATTATATCAATATTAGGTCAATCAGCATTTATCTATTAATAATCATAGCTTTTTTACGAAAGCTAAATAATTTGACTCATCAAACGACTTCAGTGATCCTAAATTTTCTCAACAATTAAATTTATTAAAAGTTACCCAAAGTTATTGTGAGAAAATAGTATAAATTTTCAGTCTATATGTCACAGCATGTCGCTTTGGAGTTGTGCTCACTTAACTAAAAGTGACAAAAATTCCAGATCTTCTTGCTAACATCATATTGTTAAGGCAACACAATGTAAAGATTATCGGTTAAAAATAATAATATAGTTCATTCACTGTTTCTTTCATAATTGAGCCAGTATGCCAAAATAATAATGCAAAAAAATTGCAACATAAAGTTTCCAACACCCTAACGATTATCGTTTAAACTATTAATATTATATTTTATTGCTGTGAATACTAAAAATAATCGTTTATTAGAAAAGAAAGCAAACATACCATACTCTCTGCTTGTTCGGTGGTGCTAACAGCCTTATGAGTCTTGTCTGATCGCTTTATCATAGCTGAACAAATAAACGCTGACAATTCACTGCTGTCTGCTCAGCCACCCAAGCTCTTACGTTAACTCATTACATCATAAGTTACATTTGCTTTAGTAATTTCATTACTTCTACACAAAGGGTGGCCTTTAAATTAAATTATATTTTATTAAATCTGACATTACCTGTAACTTATTACCGTTATTCTCTAATGAACCAAATGTTACACCAATTTTTGAGCAAACCAGTAAACACTTGAGTTACTCATGACTGGTAGAGTTGAAAGGTAACAAAATTTTAAGGGAAAAGTTTTTCAGTTGTCATACTGACTGGTTGTAGCTTAAAAATATATACCTAGTTTGTTATTAGTTAATTTTTATTGTAAAATTAATTGATTGGCAACCAGAGTTAAACGTTTAGTTTGGATAGTTTTTAACTGTTTAGTCTACAGTTTTATTTATTATGGTAGAATGAATCCTAAAAGTTATAAACTAACACAAAGCCCTTATTATTAAAAAATCTCATTGAAAGGGTGAAAAAACCTAAGTTTATTTTTTAAGAAAAAAGCAACTTCTAATTGTAGCACAGTTTTACATTCTAAAGTCATAAAATCTTTCGTTAAGGTTGTTTTTGGTACGAATGAGAGTTGGGAATCACAGATGTCTTAAAAACTACATTTAGTACTTTTAAAATTAAATTGTTCATTTCTTTTTTGAAAATAATTGTTTTGTTTTATTATCGTGTTAAACAGGTAGGAAACACATTGCTCTTAGTTCACATAACAGTGGGTGGAGCTAAACCAGATCTCCTGGTAAACTGGCAATAAGCCAATTTGCTTTCTGAGAAAACTGTTAGCTAATTATAAATGCCATTTGTTTCAAAACTGTTTTTATCCGAGCGTAAATAGTGTATCATCCTCCACATCAAATAAAAAAATCCTCTGGCATAATAGTGGACTGATCCTTTGTATAAAGGCATATTTGTCACTCCAGCGATGAGCTCTACCCATGAACAATTCAAAGACAATCACGTGTACCTTATTTTGTTTGGTTCTACGCTGAGGAGTTCTCCTAGGAGGCTTCACCGCTCCACGCGCCATCTTTAACGCAACTCAGCTTTCTATCGCCCCTGAATGTTCTCACAAGTCAGTAACTACTAAAAAGCTTATAGCTGACGACTTAACAAGAAGAGTGTCGGCATCAATACCTGGAGAGGTGCTTCAGATAATGAAGCTGTCTTACAGAAAGCATAAACAGAGTACTCTTGGAGTTACCTTATCTCTACTAGTACAGTAGTATACATGTACTTTTTAGGTAATGATGGTTTCAAAGTTTTACAAAAACAGTTTATATTGAGTCTGTACACACTTATTTACAAAGCTCTATAGCAGCAGTGGGCAGCGTGTGGGCAGCGGGCCAAAAGTGGCCCAACAGCAAAAAAAAAGGTTGCCCGCTAACCTCTTACAAAAATCTCCGTATAGGAATGATTTTGAGGTTTAGTCATTTCACAATATTTTTGCTATTTCAGCCCGTTAACCCATCATGCTAATTTCCAAGAACTCAGAATTCCCCTTTATAATTGGTTGGTAACTAATTGAAAATAGTACATGCAGTAAACAACATTAACTTATCTCCAGGCTTTGAGAAATTAGCCAGGGAGGTGCCGCATCAAACATCTAACTAGACACTGATCTTGTGTTGTGGAATGGATAGATACTAATGCTTCATGTACATATAGCGATCGATCGTGCTAGCGATTTTGCTTAGTGATTGGGGAAGTCCCTCCCCCAAATTGCGCAATTTTCCACTACTGCCAATTCTTCAGCGATCCCGGTCAAACTCGCTGTTATACAGCATAGCCTTCAGTTTATTACAAGATCATTAATGGATCGGAGCGCTGAACATGACAAGACATATTGGAAACTAGGGTAAAGCTTTTTTACGTTGTGATTGGCTGATCAAGGAATCCGCTAGCGATTTTTTGATCTCGATCAAAACCTGAAGATAACCTCAAATAAAATGCTTGAGATTGCTTAGCGATTTTGTAGGAAACAGAAGCTGCAAAATCACGCAATCGCTAAGGAAATCGCTTAGTAATCGCTATATGTACATGGGGTTTAAATATCTGTTATAGTATTTTATTATAGCAATTATTGCTATGTTATTACACATTTTGTTGTGGGATATGTAGCATAATAATATACAAAATTTGTAAGGCAGCCTTTTTCGCAACTGCAATAGTTCATCTAACGAAAAGATTTTCAGATAGTGACCTCATTGTGTGTGTGAACCATGAGTAGGTTAAAGAATGTTGTTTTGGCCCACGAGGCAAAAAGGTTGCCCATTCCTGTTCTATAGCATTTTGTCAGTGGAATTTTATTTGTTTAATGCTAGAAATATTTTATTTTGGAAAACATCAATATTATAAAAAATAATATGATTATTCTAAATAAAAATTTGCAGCGATTGCCTATTTTATGCAAAGACTTGCTAATAATTAAATATAATAAATAAATACAATGTTACATAATTGAACGAAAAACATATAAGTAATAGCTATTCCAAAAAAATCTAAAACTTTTTACTATAAATCTTAAACCTTGGTAGACACAAAATGTTCATGCAGCTAAAGAATGCAGCTTTTACCAGTGGGGGTCAAACACGAGTTTATGCATTGTTTTATGGCTAAAGTTTTTATTGAATAAAAACATCACATAATTCAATAAAAGCTTCATAATTCCTTGATTTGACTTTTTTATTGTCACATGTATTTTAAAATATTTTATTGTTCATGATAAATTAAGTATTTTAATGCAGCCCTGGTTAATTGTTATCATTTGCTAAACGAAAACATTCTCAAACCTGTTAGAATTTTAATAAACTATTTTTTGAAGTTTTATGCTATGTTTTAAAAAATTTAAGAAATATGTATCTGTACTAAAATTCCTTCTAAAAATTTCAATATATTTGTTGCCAAAAACCAGAAACATGAAATTTTGGAAAAGGACGTACTCATTAAACAGCCTCTAAGTTTGCCAATCTAAATCTCCGACAGAAAAAGCGTTATTTTTGAAAGCATCAGATAGTTGATGTATGACTATCGCAATTAAATTCAAACGACTAAATGCGCCACAAGTTGCGCTTAAAAGAAGTTTGGCAACTATAAAAAACGCTAATATTTAAATACCCACTATCAGTTCAACTAAACATAATACTAACTGTCCCATAGCATACCATAACAAGCCTTTTAGTGCGAGTCGTTCTTTTCTTCTTGGGGGCTCCCTTAGCGCCCCGACCTCCCCTTTTTTTAGCTGAGCCTCCAGTTTTGTGTTTATGCCGAGACGACATCGCCTGCTGCAGATGTTATACCAAATATAACTTGTCTTGTCCGCAAAAAGATGTCTAGTGAAAGCTGCCAATGCTCTCTCAAAAAAGTTACACAATAAATCCATAGGGATATGTATTGTGTTACAGATAAACTCTGTAGCTATCAGAGCGTACGAGTCGGCGTAATAGAGAGTGCTGCCTTCCTCTAGGTTCTTATTTTAAAGCCCTCCCTTCGTAATAAAATAATTTTATATTTTTCAACAATTATTTAAAAAAAATTAAGATTAACATGAGCCTGCCAATACCATTTCTATTTTATTATATGTGTTTAAACTTTTTTATTTTTCAATATATTACAATGTTTCTATGTACTTTGAGGGGAGGGAGGGCGGGGGGGGGGGGGGGGGTTATATTCTCATAATAGCCTCAGGTATTGATTATATCTCAAGTTAAGATTTATGCAGTTAATTAGGGGCATATTTGCAGCACATTACCTACACAATCACCTATATCCAATTGAAAGGTATATGATACGTACCCATGTCATATTGTGAAATGTCGTACTGTGTGCAGTCAACATGTTTTTAATGGAAACCACTCAAATCGAAAAACTTCGCTAATAAAAAATTAATTCAGATAACTTTGTCCGCACCAACTTTAATTCACCTGCGACCAAATCATGTCTTGCTTACCCACATGATTACAAATGCCAACCAATATTTGATGCTTGTAGGAGCCAAACCTGTGAGCTTATGTATGGCCGTGTTCCACTGCTTATTTACAGCATTGTAATAGAGCTACACAATGAGCTAGGATAAATAAATACCTCTATGGTTTCAACTTCTCCTATGGTCTGCAGCAGCGCATCATCTATGACTGATATGGGTGAGGGCTCACTATTGGTTACATTGTATCCAATCTCCTTTAGCAGCTCGCTGTCTGCAATGTATGCAGATACAACTGCTGAACTACGTCAGCATCAGGCACTGGTAAGAGTTACAAATGATGGAAGATACTAGAGTATTGCGTGGATAAACGATCACGATCGAATTTTCGAATTTAATCAAAATCAGCTGAAATTATGAAACTTTTTTTCCGGAGAAAGTCTCCTAGCTTTTGATCACACAACAAAATGATAAATAAAAATCATAAAAAAAGTTTCTTTTGTGTCTGATATTTGGTTTCAAAGAAAGATTCAAGAGTTGTCCCCTCGTGCTTCCCCAACACCTGCAAAATCTAAAGTAACACTCACCAAGCATCAGCTGGTCCAAATCTGTACATTTCTCTTGAATCTTTTCTGCTTCCCTCCTTTCCCTTGACTTCTGCACAGCGCTCAGCACGTAGTTCTGTCCCCGATACTCTTCACCAAATCGTCGTACCATTTTGCTATTCCAGCCCAACACGAATGAATTTACTAATCTAAGAGCAACTTGATTCGCTGAATAATCACTATGCCTTCATTTAATTGCCGATAAAATCTGCAGAGAAGTTCAAAGAGACATATGCAGCTGGTGCGAGATGGGGAGTCACTCATTAAATGGATTTTACTAAATCGAACAAGTAGGAACTGTGATTGTGTGGGTGTACTAAACATTCAACAAGCTTTCCTGACATCAAAGCTATAGTTGATATTTGTCAATACGAATTAAAACTGGAATTATGAAATAAAAAGGCATAATGAGATTATTGCTATAAACTATTGATTAACTGATTGTTGGCTGTTTTTGTTATCACTAACGGCTGTTGAAATGCTGTTGTTGACTGTTCAAAAAGGTTTTTTTAAAGCAATATCTAGGATACCCAACAATTTATTATTATGATTATTATAATTGATGTACATGATCTCTAGCATGACCTAATAGCTGGGGTTCATAACTATAATCTAATTATATTACAGTGTAGCAGTTAAAATGTTTAACAACCGTGATTGCTCGACAAACGTGACGGACTCGGCCAGTGTAAACAAAAACGAAAAAATAAGAAAACTTGAGCACTTACCAATAATTATGGTCTACTACACGGAACTCCTAGTGCAGGTAGGGACAAGAAATATTATACACAAGACAGTGATAGAGCCTGGGGAATAGGAAAATTATGTTATATTACCCATGATGCTATTGATGAAAAAGATCCTAATGGAATATAAACAATAAAAGAAAACAATGCACTACGTCAAAGAAATGTTTTCTACAAATATTGATGCAGTGAATGTATGACATTCTACGGCTTGCTAATAAAAACCTCACAATATGCGAAGTTTTCCCTAGTTTGCACTGATGTTTGTTTAAACTCTCTTCAAATTGAAAACTTGCTCAGTGGGAAGCCACAAAGATAGCTTTCTCAATTCCACCGAGTTAACTTTTCTCACTCATATCCTGAGGTTGCAAAACTACAAATCAATGTTTTTAAACTCAGATAACGATATGCAGTAGCTTGCGGGACGATAATAATATATCATGTATATTGAAAAAGGTTGATGTTATTGAGGTTAACTATGAGAGTTATCCCATCACTGGAAAAACAACTCCCAATATTCCAAGTACTTGTAAGTTATTAGATCTTGAATGCAGGGTAATTTGCAACATAAACCACCCTAATTGGTTTAGTCACACAAGTAACACTTTCATGTTTGGATTAGCAATGATGTTACATATGTATTCAGCCAACCAGGTGGTATTAAGGAAATTGTACCAAATATGGCACAGACCCATGAGTCTTGCACATTTCAGGACCAAACGGCCAATGTGAAGCAACATGACTTAACAATAAAGTTGTTCGATGACAAAAAGATAATAACAAGTTTTACCAGCTATTTGCTGTAATGATGCAACACCCAGTCAGAACTACTTAATGTACGCACACTTACATATTTTGAAAGCAACACTTCAACTCAGTTGATGTTTTACCACGCAGGTAAAATATAACAATCACTTTTTAGAATACAACTGAACCGCAGTTCCATATTATTTACTTCGATAGCTCGGCCTGCAAAATACTTTTACTAAAAACTGACTTTGAAACACACAGTTGCAACTGCATTGCTGGATTGCGACAATAAAGTGAATATATAATTATAAATACTCAGAAAATAATAAATTATAAATGTAATAAATAATTAAAATTATTTAGAATTATATATAATTATAAATTATAAAGAATTATAAATACTCAGAACAGCACAAACTATTTGAGTGCAAATAAAATTTTTTGGTAATCATAAGAATCAACCAGGACAGATCTGGATAGACTGTGTACTAATCACTAATCAGCCCACAAGTTCACAAGCTAACATCTATTCATAAGATATACGCACTTGCAGTAAAACAACAAACAGTATTATAATATTTTATTAACCAAAATATTGCATCGCAAAAAATTCCGTAACCATATTGGTAGAGAGTTGTGTCCACGATGCCAAATATAGGAAAGTGTTAAAAATCAAAACTGTGCCCTGTGAAACCAGATGGGTTCACCAACAGTTATACAGACAGCTAGGACCACGGTTTATTCAATCATCAGCTGATTACACAGGAGAATCAGGAAAATTTTTACTAAACACAATCAATTCAATAATTCCACTGTCATTGCCGCGTTGGACTACCTCGGCCACCAGCCCTTCCTTTTCCAACAGAGGTTTCAAGTCTAGGGTGCTCTGTCTCACTGTTGGACCCACTCCTTCCTGCAAATAGTGTAGAAATACAGGCTAACAAATGTTTGATTGACGAGCTCTGAAAAAGAAGATAATTGGTTTACTGAACTTTGTTACAGAGGAATAGTGGGGTCTGCGCTCGTATGAGTAAATACGCCAGGAGTCGCTAGAGTTTCCAGAAACAAAATGACCGAACTTGTGGAGTTGTCTCCTCAAAAACAAGCAACTCAATCAAAATAATTATAAAAGACGTAATTATAACGAATAGCTGCTTCCAGTGAAACTATTAAAGAGTTAATGAGGACTTCTGGGGCTGTAAAAGCATAATTTTCTTCTCTGAAACAAAATTTTTGGTGAAGGCATTCAGAGATAAATAATTTAACTTTAGTTTAAATAATTTATCAAACAGGTTTGTTGACAAATATTTCTGTTCACTTCAATAAAACGAAGTCAAACTTTTTATATATATTTAATAGCACTGCTCGCTGTGTCAAGGACCAAAAGACATTTTATAAAGACTGTCGCAGTCCCAATTAGCTACACCCAGCAATTATACCTCATATCAAACTTCTGGAAAAATATTTCCCAAGTTTTACCATCACAATAAAAAAATAAAATTTCTATAAATCTACAAAGAACCAAATTAAACAGTTGTGTTTGTTTGGTTTATTTCATCAAGGAAAAATATAACGAAAGGCTGAAACAAACAACGTTGATGTGGCCCATCTTGTAGAAAGTATATTTAAGGAATTAATGGTAGTAATTTATTTAACAAATTTTTTTTTCATATTTAGCCCATAGCAATTTGTAAATACTTCAATAAGCTGTTTAATCATTTGACGTGACACAAACACCGCATATAAGCTACTACACATGTAAATACTGTACAGTAATTGATGGATATATAACCCTTCACTATATTATTACATGTCAATATTATTTACCCTCTTCTGTGAGAACCTGACACAAACTCTCAAACCTTTCTCTACTTTCCTTTTGATGCTTTTGATTTTAACCTGAAACATATCATATTACTTACTTATACTATATGCATACATGTATGTATATAACAGTAGATGTATAAGTATCAGATATATAAAATATAGTTATATAATATATCATATAGTTATATAATATATCATATAGTTATATAATATATCATATAGTTATATAATATATCATATAGTTATATAATATATCATATAGTTATATAATATATCATATAGTTATATAATATATCATATAGTTATATAATATATCATATAGTTATATAATATATCATATAGTTATATAATATATCATATAGTTATATAATATATCATATAGTTATATAATATATCAAGTATAATTATAAAATGTACAAACTGAGGGAAAGATTCACAATAACTAACTTGTACATCACCAGGCGCTATGTTTGTAGTCATCGGGAATATTGTCTCTGATTTTTTCTTTGGTTTGAGCATCACAATCATTTCTCCTTTCTCATTTTCTGACCGGGTAGGATACATCTTCCTACAGGAAAGTTTTCTTATCAACTTAATAAATGGAGCCAGCACTCAGACTGACTATCTGTATACCGATATAGGGAAATGTTGTGTATTAAAGACAAAATGTGTACACACACAGAAGTATGTGGTCAACTTCTCTAGTGACACTCCTCTACAAATCAACATTAACTACACATAAAGCATGATTTTTAAAATGTAAACAAATGAACACACTCGTTTTAAGATAAGACGACTAACAATATACCATTCAAACTTCATGATTATGAACTGAGAATAATCAAAAAAGTTCGCAAAAAAACTCAACTGAGCGTTTTTTGCTGCAAAGTGTTAGACTTATGTGAAGTTTATAGAAGAATGAAATGCCATCACTTTGAGTTCTTTCCCTTGCATTAATAATGACAAAATACTTCAACACAAAATCTAGTATAAAAAACACGAGTGGCCATTACTTTTTACGATATCCTAACTACCTATTTTTCACAAAGCACACTTTGGATGATTTTCTTTACAATCTGAGCCCTAAAAATGCTAAGCAATGCGTAGAATTACGGAGTTTTAAACGATAATAATCAGTCCAAAACTTGCTGATGAAATTATGAGTAAAAGATCTCATGCTAACTAAAAAGTCAGTTCTTGTTGACCAAGCAAAAAAAATATAAGTGGATATGTAACGAAGTATCAGTGTAACAGTAGTTGATTATTCATTTTGCTGTTAGAGTAATCAGCATAAAACTAATAAAATATACGAAAAAGAGGTATTTTTTTTATATAAATATGACAAATCACACATAATAAAACTCAGATGTTCTAAATAAATGCTACAACAAAATTATTCTTACTTTAAACTTCTCTTTAGTTTTGATGCCCTATCAGACAGATTAAACAGATTAAAAAGGAGTCGAATACATAACCTACTTATCTGGGTAGTGTTTGTCTACGTAAAGCCTGGCCTCCCTATTTGTAAAGCTGGTGAGATATTTATTGTTCTCATCATGAAGGGCTATAACATCCAGCGATGTGTCTGCACGCGGTTTGCCCCTGGGCCTACTACCAGAGCTACAAATAAATGTGGTAGATTACATCAGCATTAGCTCCAACTTTTATCATTTACAACATTATAAAAGGTTACTTAGCAATTTATTTATTTTGTGTAATAATAATAAATATTGTTTTAGAATATTATTGATCCATTTCATACCGTTGGAAACAAGTAAAATGAAGCTATCATCATATACATAACTACCAATGTACCGACTGCTTTTTAAGAAACCCGATAGCATTTATGATATTAATATCGGCCATGCTGTTTCTTGAGCCTTATCTGAGAAGGAACAGCAATCAGACACTAAGAACCTTGGACAAAAGGAATATTGGTATTATTATTATAACTACCACTACCATCGTTATTAATAAAAATACACAACGAATCGTAAATTACAATGCAAACACTATCTACCAGACTACGAATGGTTAAACAAATATATAACTATCTTATTACTATATATTACATATTATAAAGTCATTTTCTGTTAAATAGATTTAAAACTAACAATATTATTGATACATTAAACATTGTGAAGAGTGATTGAAAACAGCAGTCAGTCAGTCATTGCTACTTTGTACAGAGGTCTTTATATATAGAACACTATCACGTAACACGCTACAAAAATTACCTTTTGATAGAGTAAGATCTTGTAGGTAAAAAAGGAAGTGAGCCACACTGGCCATGCTGGGAAGACAATTTGCTGTTCAAAGGACCACCATTGCATTGATTACAAACCAAGGAGCCAAGCACACTGGCTACAAAATAAATTAAATCGTAATTTTAACCTCGCTGATGAGATGGTCTCTAGGTTTATGATTTGGTGTTTTAGGTCAAAGAGTGAGATCAACTGAAGTAAATAAAATATAATACAGTCAAACAAAAATAGGAGTAGTAAAATATTTGAATACTAGAGTCTAGAGAGGGGAAGCATAAATGCTGAACTTGGGTTTTTAGAAATGAGTTGTTGTGAAACACAAAAAGTACGCCAATCCCTAGTTAATTAATTTTGTTGATTAAACTGGCTAACCTAAATAGCTTTTACTTCTATTGAGACATCACCATCAAATAATAAGCTTTATTACGCTCTCATGACCTTTTGAACTTGGTTACTAACCACATTTTTATTATTAGAGATCGCCAATTTACAAAATTTCACCGATCTGGATATCACATACATGTATTTTGCTATTGAACTGATCCAATTCAAATTCAAACCAATGCAATTCACAAAAAGTATATGGAGAGTAAATTTGTAACAATAATCTCAGTGCGCTTTAATACAACTGAATCACAGACCAATCCTTTTACATTCCTCTAAGACTAAAAGCCAATTGCATGGCAGATTATGCTTTTTAATGACAAAAAGAAATGATGAAAATATGTAGCAAATAAGAAGCCCAAGAACAATAACTCTGCTTTGTAACATGTGGGAGAATTTACATATCAGTAGAAATTTTTTAGAAAAGTTCTCAGATAATAGAAGAAACCGACATACACAATGCAGCAAAGGTAAAATTAGAATCCAGCAACAAACAACAAAATACGCAACTTTTACCACAACTTGAGACGTACATAGGCAGACATGGTGCAAGAACTAAAACAAATATTGTCACTACATGTCAACCGTAACTGTTGCACATAATTTATCGTACACGTTTATGAAATATTTCATTTCGCTGGTAACAGAACTACACTCTGGCGTGACAAAGCAAAGAAAACGTCACAATTGGATTATTGAATTTTGCAGGTCTGCGGTTTGGTAAAATTATCAAAAGTCCCAGTCTGAGTTTACTACCAGACTCGCACCCGCAGAACGGAGCCACCAGTGCAACCTGAAGGAGTTAACAAGGTTTAGTCGACTGCACCAATCGCTCATCGGCAAACCGGCTTCGATCCAAAATAAACTATTGATCTCACTCAAAAACTTTTCCAGAGGCTAAGTTACGTTTCATTTTTAATTACGCTAGCGATGCAATTATGATCAACTTTCAAAGAAACTTAAACACTGAAAGACTTTATTGTCTTAGATCGATATTAAATGTGGTAAAAACTTATCACACGAAAGTACATTTTCGATCTATCTATACCAGACATTAATTTTTTTGAACATTTAGGTGATGGCTGTAAAAAAGAATTATAGTAAATAACAGGATGGTGTATAACAATAATATGATTATCCACTTCTGGTCATTGTGCAGTAGTCTTTGTCTGTAGCAACTTAATCATACATTATGTGTTGTTTTTCATTCTCAGGAGCTTTTGTTAGTGAAGAACGAACTTTTTGTCCCATTTTACCCCAATGGTCACTTTAAGTCAGTCTAGTTTTTCTAGTATTTATGGAAAACAACTAGACCGACAGTTTTGATCAAATCACCAACCAGCCTATACATAATAATATATGTGAAGCAAAGAGAGAAAAATAAATTACATGATAGAATTGTACCAATAAATAAATTATCATCATACAACTGTGCACAGCACTACTACTACTGACTGATCCTACCACCCTTACTGAAACTGAGACCGCCACAGTACAACTGGTCTACTACTACTACTACTATTCTAGATTACCAGGGCGCTTGCTGTTTTTTATTAAAAACAATTATTACATACACTACTACTATTACTACTTTGCGTAACTACTTACTACAAGACTTCCTAACTGAACGCAAGCAGTCTGTAGTGCTCAGAGATGTAACTTAACCTGAGCTACCCTTAAAATCTGGAGTCTCCCAGGGCTTAGTGCTTGACCCAACACTATTTCATTTATATGCTGATGACACATTGCTTTAATCTGAAGATGCCAAATGATTCTAGACAGGTATTGAACGGAGTCTACACTTGGTCATCCAAGTGGAGGAGGCCCTTAACATTAACAAAATGTGAGTTGCATTTGAAAAATTCATCAGAGAACCAGAATACAAGCTTGGGGACACTTCGCTGAACTGTGCCCAGAGAGTAAAGTAGCTGGGTGTAACCCTACAAGCAGATCTTTACTTCGACACTCACATTACTGAGAAACTAAACAAAGCTTCCAATGTACTTGGATTGGATATATAAAAAAACACATTACATAATGCAACACCCAAAGCCAAACAGTTTGCCTATACTACCCTTGGTCGTTGAATCCTGGAATATGCCAATACATTCTGGGTCACCTTGACAAAAGAATGATACAGAGAATTGAAATGCTCCAAAAGAGAGCTGTTCGCTTTATAGCAAGTCTTAATTAATGGACGAGCTAATGCGACCAATTCTTGCAACAAGCTCAACTTCCACACAACACTGAAAAGCAAGAGAATGAATTATAGGACATTCCTTGTGTTAAATTTTTTTTACTGCTGAAAACCAAAGCAAGGTCCTCTCATCTGCATCTCTCACATAACAAAACTGCTGAATGAAATGAATGAAACTGCTACTGTAACTTTCACCCACTTTTTTGCAGCCGTTATTATTATTAGGTAGGTAAGTATTATTATTATTATTTATATTATTATTATATATTTATTATTATATAATAATAATAATAATATATTATTATTATAATAATAAATAATATTACTACTGTTATTATAACCAAAGGCTTAAGGCCCACCACCCTATGACTGATCATCATGAGTGTACGAACATTTTAACATAAACATCATATATATATTATTATACATATATTATATATATAATATACAACAACACTACTACTCACTGTATGTACTGTTGTCAATAATGTTTGTAACAAAAAACAACTTGTTGTTTTGTTGATTGATCTGATGATTATTACCTTTTTCTTGGGCAGCGTATCTACAGAGCAAGTATTGAAATCCTGGACGAAAGTTTGCAACCAAACTTGTTGCTCTTAAACTGCTAAAAAATAAGCTCATGTTCATTTTATTGATTATTACATATGTCTAGTAAGTAGTATTATTGTTAATTATTATGCGATCGATGGTACTTGTGGTATTTGGTTAGCAGGATTACAGACCAAGGGAACTGAAATGACGAATTAGCCAGGGGCCTTACACATCTTTGGTCAGGGCGTTCCATCACCCACTCATAAATGCACAAAACCTGCGTTCAGCCACTAGGTGTTTGTTGCCGAGTCGTCTTCTCATTTTTATGTTCTGACTCCGAACGGTTTCCTGGCAAAATCTCTATGGGTCTAGCTCTATGTTCCGGTGGTTCTATATTCCGGTGGATCTATGTTCTGGAGATTTTGGCTCTATGTTTCGGTGAATTATTTTTCATAGAAAAATGCTACTGTTGAGCACTATTAAAAATGGATGCTATCTTTTGCAATAAATTATTACTAAACTATTTTATAAAGAAGTTTTGTTTTTCCATTGTTTTTATTGCTATTAAGATTATTTTATTACTTGTTGCATAATCATAAACTATTTTCATTAAAGTTTTTTTCAAGCCAAGTACCAAATCAAATAATACAATCCATTTTAACTTCATTGTATTTAAATGTAAAAGACGCTCCACAATAGTCTTCTTCTATGAAAACTAATTCACCTGAGCATAGAGCCAAAATCGCCGGAACATAGGCCCGCCGGAATATAGAGCCACCGGAACATAGAGCGTTCGCGATCTCTATAATCACAAATCACTGACTATAGCGATATATGCGTGACCCACCATAGAATTATCTCCCCCTCCTTCAAAGGAAGATAATTCTATGGCAAAACCATAGAACTATGCATGAAACAAACCGCCTAATGCTTTAGCGACTCAAACTTTACCAATACTATTTCTTGTGTGGTGGGATTTGTAATTTTTTTTTCATGCCGTCTATTTATTGCTAATGTTGTTCCAAGACTTTTGAATGAAACATCTCAACAATGGCTTCAGCCGTAGACCAATCGTCTGGTGAATCGATAAAGATCGAAGCGATAAAACAAGAAGCAGACGATGATAGCTGGTTATATGGAGGTATGATGATAATTAATAAATTAAATAATAATAATAATAATTAATAATAATTAAATAATTTAATTAATAAATAAATAATAATAATTATTATTAATTATAATAAATTAATAATTATAATAATTAATAATTAAATAAGTTATAATTAATAAAATAATAATGTTAGTTATTAATTGAATTAATAATAATAATAATAATAAACAAAAACCAACACCAAGCAAAAAAAGGAAAAGTTCAAGAAGAAGCAGCGCTGAAAAAATCTTCATCAGATCATCAGCACTGGCAATTGCCAGTGAACAATTATTATTAACAACAACAATGATCGATGTTCGTTATTTATTTACTCTATCTATCTTCTTTGAACTTGTATTATTTTTTACGTTTTCGTGTTTGTTTTTTTCTTTGCTTGTTGTTGATTGATTGATATAATACGTAGTAGTAGTAGTAGAAATAGTAAAAGAAGAAGTAGTGTTATTATTATTCAAGTTTTCTAATGAAGTCAATCTGTGCTGGAATGTTGATACAAACCAAGGAGTAGAACAATTCAACTCTTTAGTAATGGTTGGTGGCCCTGAAAAGGGCCCTTGTGGAAGAGGCACTTATGCTCAGCCTCCCTCTATTTAGAGGTGAAGTGGACATCGCAGGCTACACAACTACCTCTCCTTCGGTGGACTCGCTCACGCTTTTTCAACTCCCAGAGACCTCTGCGTGAAAAGCTGCACTCGTAGCAAAAAAACATGTTGCTGCTAGTGGTAGCCGCTCAGCACTGATGCTGCTAAGATGTGTCGGCAGTTTTACAGCATCAAAGCGAACGAACCGGTATAATAAGTCATCAATAGCTAGCGCTGTCTAAATTTACTCTTTGCATTGTTGTAGAATGTTCCATTGTTCTAATTATGTTTTTATTAAATATAATTATTTTATTATTACTATAAGTTACAAATTGGTGTCGTGGATGTTTAAAAATTATTATAAGTATTGTTTAATCAGTTCTGGTGCAAATATTTACTGTCAGAGGTTGTGTAAAAGCGTGTGTAGTTGACCTATTAAAATTTTGTCCAATCAGGGACATAATTTTGAGTACTACTACTATATAAGCTTGAATTATTTTTATTTGTGCGAAAGTTGGCAGTGAATAAAGTTTTGCTCATACTTTAAAGAATTCTGCAGCTCTCAAATCTAACTGTAAGCCTTTGCACCCACTCTACTGCGTGGCAGTTATAAAACCTACGTCTCATAGTAGTAACTGCATAGACACTAGTTTAGCCGGGCAAGTTTATAAGTTAGTAGTTGCGCTGGAGTTAATTAGAGATAGAGCTTGTAGCGAAATAGGCTTCTGCACCCACTCTACTACGTGGCAGTTATAAAAATCTACGTCTCATAGTAGTCACTGCACTAACACTAGTTTAGCTGAGCAAGTCTATTGACACTGCAAGTTACAGTGACTATTCGTTCGTTGTTAACTAAACCTCTGCCTATATTACTGCTATTGGAGGTGGTGATTAATTACACTGCAAGTTAAATCATAATAAGAGTTTAGAATATCTACTGAGCATGTTTTCGGTCCACCTGCAGACTATCAACTGGGCCTGTTTTCGATCCTTCAACTATCTACTGGGCCTGCTTTCGGTCCACCTGAGACTATCAACTGGGCCTGTTTTCGGTCCTTTAGCTCTATCTACCGGGCCTGATTTCGGTCCACCTGCAGACTATTAACTGGGCCTGTTTTCGGTCCATTGACAGACTACTAACTGGTCCCGATTTCGGTCTTGTTAGAGAATCGGCATAATTTTACTTCACTAAGAAATAATAATTTGCTGCTACTACTGCTTCTACTACTACTGTTTGCAATTATAAAACGACACCGGCGACGATCTTCTTCAAGTTATATTTAGACTTTTGCTCGTAATAATAATAATAATACAACTACTAGTCAGTAAAATCTCCTAATTAATGACACGCCAATGGTGATCCTCATGTCATGCGCGATAAATAATGGCATGTTTTAATTCTGCACACCTTATTACTGCTAAATAGTCATTTGTTTGAGTTTTCCCAGCACACCGTATGCACAGGCGGCTCCAATCTACTGGCCTGGCGGTAAATAGGTGAGTGGGTTTGAGTGTATAAAGATGAAAGAGAGAAGGTAAGACACTCTAAAAGATAAAATGTGTATAAAAAAAGCCACCACTGACTCTTAACTGACTTTTCTACTCAGTTGTGACCAGACTTGTGCGTTATAAAATAGTAGAAAGTTGCCAGAAAGTCTCACTGACAAAATAAATGCTATCAGCAACAACATGAGAGTCTATTTGCTCAAAAGCCTGAAAAAAAGTGATCAATAAATTCCCTCCTTGAGGCACACTACCAGCTGAATAAATATCGGTAGATATACTCGATGTAAAGAGCAAATTGCAATTCAAATAGTGATACAAACCTATGGGGTTTAATATCATACCCCCGAATAATTTTGGTTTACATTTCAAAAAAACTAAAGCATTAGAAATGTGCCAATAATATTGTGATTTCTGCTTTCAACAGTTCCATTATCGTTTGTTTTGTAGAAACGTTTTGTGCCTCATGGAAGGACCTGTCTGAATAATTTTTGCATTGTTTTCACCAGTGAGTTTGAGCTACAGGTAACACATCTACAGCTTTTCATGCAGTCTACAAAGTGAAACAAACCATTCAGCTGTCTGAATCAATGAACAGAAACATTTCGGAAAATGTAAATACTGGTTTAGGCATAACGCAAAACTTGTCATTTTCTTGGATCTTGACGTGTCTTACCCTTCACTCATTCTTCTCATACACTCTCTTTAACTATCCTCCTCCACCGCCAGGCCAGTAGTTTGGACCCGTCTGTGACTCTATGCAGCTCCTATCATGCACTCATATCTTTATGGGTGAATGAGCATAAATTTGAACATAGACCAATGCTGTTTTTTAAACCTTAAGTACTTTTCCAATAAATTATCGCATTGACATTGGCAAACTTGGCATCATTGTATTCAGAACACATTACTCTATACACTAGAACTATTTTAAACTAATTCAGGCCAAAAGAAATTGCACACGCTAATTGCACAGATAATACTTATTTTCAATTTTGTTTGAACATAATAGGTGTGGAATAATTGTGTAAAGAAAATAAGAAAGATACGGAAGCTTTAAGCAAAACGACTGCGACCATAAAAATCTCATTCTAATTAGTCACATACAGCTGGTGATGAATGAATTACATGTATTTTTATTCTTCACGGCTAGAGAGTCATTTGGGTGGTCCCAACACACCATATACACCTCTCGACAGTAATTTTTCTTCAGAGAAACCACATTTGTTCAAAATTCACTCATTTAGAAGTCGGATGTGGCATTCTGTATGCGTATATTCCGGGGCTTTTTTTCAAGAGTAAATAACTCTTGTGAGAGCGCAGTATAGGCCGCCACAGTCACAGATTTTTGTCAGTTAATGCCACACTCATTACTATTGTTTTATCATGTGAAGGAAGCTTTCACAAGAGTTATCAGTCTTGACAAAAACAAAATGGACGTATGCATAAAGATCCACATACATCCAGCACCTAGTTAGGTATAACAGTTCATGATTTTTTTGCATCAGCTGTTTACTTTCATATATCATAATAAGAAGGCGGAGTCGCAGCAGTTAGATTACATAACCATCCGACTGAACACCAGTTCTATTTACATTAAAACTTACAATGTGGTTGTTATAACCAAGTACCATCATCAGAAATACTATTATAATTAATTAAATTAATAATGACTATGATTTTTTCAATAATGATTGATGGCATTGCACGCTGTCATATATTGTTATATTTATTATGACCACCGGCAGTTCAATGTTGCTATGTTGAACTAGCTGGCATGATATTAGAATAATTCCTTTGAAAACCAGATTTTATTTACATATATAAGCTTGTTAAACATCACTCAGTCTGTGTATCTGTTTGTCATTCCACTTGAATAGATGCCTAAACTGCTGCGCTGAGAGAAAATTTACTCTAAAAGCATTCCATTGTATTAATCTAAAGCGGAGGTTTTTGTGTTTTTGCACGAAAGTAATTTGTGCAAAGATCATGCTTTGATCTGGGTCTTTCATAACAAATTATACTGAAGTTAACAAATCATAACAGGGTGCACAATAATTTGCGATTATTGTTGCCGCTTTGGAAACAAGGCAACAGTTTTTTTTCGGCCTGTTCAAGTTTTTTGTTTTCTCATTTCTTGTCTTTCTTTTTACTATTTAGAACAATTACGTTATTCAGTTATGGATTTTATTCTCTTTACTTGCAAAAGAAAACAATTATTGATACAAAAACAATTCATTATTTATTATAATTACAATTCTCCAATAGATTTTCTTGAGCAAGCAATGCCAGATGGCTATGACGATACCAATTATTACTGTTGATCATTATAATTAACAATTGTTGTGGTTTTTTTAGTTTCAGAAAAAAACCTTATTACCATTGTGATAGTAATTTCAACCAATCTTTTCAGCTCAAGATAATAATGGGTTTAGTAAATATTATATTTATTTAAACTATTCTCATTTTAGCAATGGCTCTTTTGCTGTTACATTATTATTAATATTTCTTACCGGCTACTATAGGTTTTCCTAGTTTTATTGTTAATGAACAATTACTAATTTGGCTTATGACAATAATAATATCACTGTTAAAAATAATCACCGAAAAGTTTGCTACCAAAAAATGTAACATCGCCGACAATTTTGAAATAATGAAGAATGATGATAGATGATTATCATATTATTATTATTTAATAATATCAATATTTGATATTATTATTATCACAATGCTGCTGTTATGTATTTTTCTACTGATTATTCTTGATAATTTCTGTCGAAATATGCATTCACTACAAAATTCTTAGTAAATGTGAGGATGTGGCCTTTGGAGCAGCCTACCACACTAGAAAGTGATCACAAGAGGAGGTGATCATGTAAGAAGATGACCATGGGAGGAGGCAGCTGCGGGAGGCGACGACCACCGGAGGAAGTGATAGTTTGGGGAGGCAACCACGGAAGAAGGCTACCACAGGAGGAGGCGATCACTTAAAAAAGAGACCATAAGAGGAGGCGACCACGGGAGGAGGCGCCCATAGGAGAAGGCAATCACATGAGGAGGGAAACTGCAGAAAGCGACAATAAGAGAACATGACCAAGGGAAAAGACGCTGGTAGAAGGGCAACACAATGTCTGACTTATCCATTCATTGTTGTTCTGAATGGGTAAGCCGGCAAGTTTGTATATAAATTGAAATGAGTACTAAATATATATGTTATTTGTGATAACAATATAATAATCATGTGTCCTAGCCTTTGCCATAATCTCATGATACACCTAGAACGCAATAAGCCCGCACTGCCATAGCATTGGTTGCGGCCTGGCTCACTAAAAACTCACAGTGCGATAAATTATATATTGTTCGATTCCTAACATGACAATCTTTTTTATTTTCCTGTAACATCTATGTAGATACCCTTCAGGGACTTGATGGTATTTTGATGAAAATATGAAACTGTAAAAGAGTTCTCTCAAGTCTACAATTGAAATAAAAAAGAGCTTCAATGTTATGTTTATGCTTTGCAGTTTTGCTATCCAATGCAATTAGATTTGTAACTTTATGAGTCTTTGTTTAAAAAATGCTTAAAAAACCATCAATTTTTGGAGTTGAATTCTTGTATGAGTGCCTCTGCTCATATCCCGCCATGATCCTGACACTTTTGCATTAGCTACAACAAACATCAAGAGTAACAATAGCTTGTGCCGTAACAATAATTATATTATTATGGCATGAGTTATATTTTTTGTCACCCATACAATACCAAGAGGAGATCATGTTTTTGCTTATTACTCTTCATATCCACCCCGATCACTAACTCCTTCTGACAATAATAATTATGATGAAAATAATAGTAATAGCAATAATATGCGAAATAGTATTACACAAATAATAATGAATTTTTTTTACTTCTCTTTTACATCTGTCGTTGTTGATGCTGGCTTCGTGATAATAGCTGACAATAATAGCTATAACTAGTAAAAAGAGCTGAAAATAAACTGAACTCTAATATAAAGTTTGAAGCAAAACTTAGTCTATCACGCTCTGAGCCAAAGAGGGTAGTTAATGTATACTACAATCTTTACACTGACGAGAATTTGGTCGCCGAAGCAATCCCTTTAGCTTAGGCCAACAAACCGAACACATAAACCCTGCCCACTAAACTGATCACCCAATGAAGTTCATTCAAAGATTGCTAAGATAACACGGTGGAGTACAACTCCCAATCGAAAATGCACAGCATATTTAAAGCAAACCACACATAATGCCCATAATGTTGGCCTAATATTGGCAAACTCGAACCAAAAAATATATGAAAAAGCTGGTAATACAGAGTTTGCGGAAAATGTACAAGTACGTGAACGTAAGATACATGCCAGCTACATTTAAGTAAAATTGCATCGAATAGGCTGCGACAATCTTATCGAGTGAGTCAATTCCGTGACTGGAAACCATTTTCGTTTTTACAGTGATTGCATTTTTCACTTTTACAGGAATTATTGCGAGAAATGAAAATAATTATAATAAAAGGTACAATAGTTGTTATGTAATAAATAAAATTGAATAATCATAAAGTAATAATAACAACCACAAATATAATTATCCGGTTTTGTTTGCAATAATAATGTAATATCAATAATTAAATGCAAATGTAACCCTGGTATTTAATTTAACTGCATTGGGTGAGAGCATTCTCGGTAAAAAACTTAGCCAACTTTCTACGCTAGTGGCAATAGATTTGTCTCCAGTGTAAAAGTGGCGCCTTCATGTGTGAAAGATGGCCTTCCCTCAGTACTAAAAGTCGACATAAAAAAATGTTACGTTTACGAGAGATTTTACGTGAGGCGAGACAGGTAATCCCTGATAATCTTGCTTGTCTTTTACAAACTCTGTAATGTTTTAGAGCCGTAATTTTTGTAGTTTATTATTGGCAGCAATTTCAATTTATTTTTAAATGATCGTGTCAACTTGTTGTGTGCAATAAATTACCAGAAGCTGTTCATCAGATGAGTTTCGCCTATCCTAAAATTATGCTGCGCTTCAGTTTTTTCGGCCAAAGTCAACATTATGTTGCATCACTCACAAAATTCTTTGACATTGTCCAGCGAATGCCTATATACAGTTCAGTTTATGTGCTTTTATTTTTTTTTAAAAATTGGGAGTTGAGTTTGTTCTGGTACATGTTTTGATGTTATTGCATCTCATGAATGGAGTTGTTTGCATTATTTTCTAGTTGTTATGTTTATTAGACTCTGAAGATAAATCTGCAGAAAAATCCAAAGATGATGCCGAAGCAGCAGAGCCTACATCAGCACCCTCAGCCGATGCTACACCAGACGCCTCAGCCGTCTCCACTGCTGAGACAGGAGAAATAGAGGATGACACAGAGCCGCTGTCGACGGCGAAGGACACCGAGAGTGGACAAATTGAGGATGACTCCGATGATGATGACGATGTGGAGATTACAATTGGCAGCATAAAAACCGGTGCTCAGTATGTAGCTAGAGCTTGTTTGATATTGGTTAATTATTATTTATTATCTCCCTTCATAGTAATTATTAATTTATATTATTTATTATCTCCCTTCATAGTAATTAATAATTTATATTATTTATTATCTCCCTTCACAGTAATTAATAATTTATATTATTTATTATCTCCTTTCAAGGTAATTATTAATTTATATTATTTATTATCTCCCTTCACAGTAATTAATAATTTATATTATTTATTATCTCCCTTCACAGTAATTAATAATTTATATTATTTATTATCTCCCTTCATAGTAATTAATAATTTATATTATTTATTATCTCCCTTCATAGTAATTAATAATTTATAATATTTATTATCTCCCTTCACAGTAATTAATAATTTATATTATTTATTATCTCCCTTCACAGTAATTAATAATTTATATTATTTATTATCTCCCTTCACAGTAATTAATAATTTATATTATTTATTATCTCTCTTCACAGTAATTAATAATTTATATTATTTGTTATCCCTCTTCACAGTAATTAATAATTTATATTGTTTATTATCTCCCTTCCAAGTAATGAATAATTTGTTATTTATTATCCTGTTATATTGTTTAATAATTGTTTCTTATCTTTGTTCATGCTAATTAATGATTATTTGTTATTTATCACGAATTGCTATTGTAACCAAAGTTATGGTAATTGTTATCAATGCGATGACAATTTTTTATTACTATTATTCAACTCAGCGACTATTTTTACAATTGCTATTAATTATCTTCCATTTGCTCTTTTTCACTTTATTTCAAAAAAATTAATCAAGTTCATTAAAAATATATTTAAGCCAATAATAAATAACTCAATAGCTTCTGCTATTTTCTTAAATAAAGTTGTTTTCTACTGAAAAACTGAGTACCTTCATTGCTCTGGCTTTAGGTTACAGTTGGGTCAAGGGGCCATTGCCACACCCCCATCACGGCCCAGACCTGGGGTGACAGTTAAGACTGCCAGTGCTAAAGCCTTAGATATTAATCAGCAAGGGGAGATAGACGGGGTGCCCACACTAGAGTTTGATCTTGATACTCAAGATGATAAACCCTGGAGGAAACCAGGTAAAGTGAATTATTCATTATAATTTACAACAAAAAGCAATATTTTATATCAAATCATTTAGTATTAGTTGGTGGAGGTTTAATGTCCCAGCGGGTTCTGTGCAGACAATAGTGCAACCGCCTGGGGCCCTGTGTACTTACATTGCCAAATAAAAAACAACAAAACTTCTTTCATTAGAAAAAACTTAATTTGTAACAGTTATTTGTTGTGGAGAAGACAACTTTGTTAAAAACTGCTGTAATAGTATTATTAATGTTATAGAGCTTTATTTGCTTAAAAATATGTTGTTGAGTTTTAAAAGCTGTAGAAATAGCAGCAAACTTTGTGTTGACTCTACGAGGAAAGTATTTTTTAGTTTCGTTTTGGTACTTAATCAAACTTTAGCCACAACAGCTGCTGCTGATTCTGATAAAACCAAACCAACATTTTATACGTCTACATATTTTACTAAACTTGCTGTCTTCAATATTACGCTATCATCTCAAATAAAACAGTACACCAGATAACCTTGACACTTATGACATCACATATAGTTGGATATTCATTGAACAATGCTGCCGTACAGGTGCTGACTTAACTGATTACTTCAATTATGGATTCAATGAGAACAGTTGGAAGATGTATTGTACAAAACAGTTGAACATGCGAGGCCAGACTGGGAATATTAATGTAAGTATTGGTGTAGGTTACCTTTTACCTTACTCTGCGTCTGTCAACGGCTGCTAGATGTTTATTCTGTTCCCACGGCTACTGCTGCCTCGCAGCAGATTATTCATTTAAAGGGCTTAGGACGGGCTTTTCAAGACGCACTTTGTGTGTAGAGTTGTTTTCTCATCAAGCATTGTAAAACTATTGAGAAAACTCACTCGCGTCAACAATACACCAATAGGTATCATGTAGAGGTTTATGGAGGTCTATGACAATGCATTCGGCAGAATGGACTATCCGCATTATGATATTATATATATAGTATATTACAGCAAGTAGTTTGTACCATTTTTGTTACGTTTTCAGTTTAGAATTATTATCTAAAAATCTTAATTATTATTCTTTTGTTCTTTTTAATTTTTTTCTTGGAAAGATATCCGGTGTTTCAGATTTAATTATTATCGTTGTTGTAAAAAAAAAACGCCGGAAATACAATTTCGGCAATGTTTTTTCACTTAGTATTATCATGAAAGTATACTAATGTTATTGTTTGTTTAATTTTTCACATGAAAATTATTATTTTGATAAAAAAGTTTCATTATTTCTTTTGATTTTGATGACAAACACTATCACGTGAACGCCAGTGTATACATAATATAATAGCGAGCTTACCAAAGATAAAGCAAATTGCTGACTTGAGAAAAACAGCTCCAAAAAAATTAAAATTTGTTGCAATATCATTTTTTTGCAATCAAAAGAGTCTTTGCACAAAACTAATATCTAGGACGCCCTATTTCTATGCGAACAAGCCAAGTTTTTGAAAACTCGCTCTATAGCTCTATATAACTTGGTGCGTCTTCGAGAAAAAAAGGCGTCTTGGCAAGTGCTGACTGCGTCTATAGAAATCGTCTTACTGGTGAGAGGGCAACTCCAGATAATTTTTCTGAACACATTTCAACCTCAGAAAGTTTAAATTAAATCAAATCCTCTTCAAATTAGGCGTCATAGGCCCTTTAACTAAAAAAACCAGTCATTAATGGATTGGTTGTGATTTTAGTTAGTTACTGAGATTGTTTATTGTCAGTTATATTGAGAACACAAATATTCCATCTTGAGCTATTGGATCATCAAATGATGTTTTCCATAGCCTCACCGCATTGTCTCCCGTAGCCTCTGGCCTCACCGCATTGTCTCCCGTAGCCTCAGATCACTACTGTTGTCTCCTGTTGTAGTCTGTGAATATGAGCATGAACCCAGTAATAAAACAAAACACCACCTACAGACAAATTGCACCCAATATCAACATTATGAACCCTCCTCCGGTTGTCAGGACTAAAGTTCCAGGTAGTCCATTGCTGTTGGCAGCAATTCCAACTTTCTAATTTCATAAACTTGCCTATCGAAGAGCTTACAAACTTACTTGGCTGTCTTATTCATTTAGTCAAGTTTCTGTCTTCATTATGGTAGGAATGTAGCCTTTAGCATAGGTTTCTATTGATTTTCAGTTGTAATACGAACACCCGTTGCCCCAGCCTCTAATGTGACTATAATGAAAGTTCCAACAGCGGTATCTAGTGCCTCTATGGATATACCAAACACAAGTGTTGGTATGTTAGATAGCAGACGAATGGACGTACCCACAGAATTGTAAGTTGTCTTCTCACTCAAGTGATCGTTGTATCTGGTAAACTGTTTAATTGCTGCCTCTATCGGAATAAGAGGGTTCATCTTGGAACTTTAACATAAATTAAACAATGCATTAGTTGGAATTCAACTGGTGAACCCTATCGCACGTTAACTTTATGGTTTATTAGCTCCATTGTATGTGAGCTCTATTGCATGTTGGCTGTACACTACATTATGATAACTCATCATTGGTCAACTCCAAAGTGTAATTGATTTTTTCTGTGTATATTTATATACCTTCAGCTGAATATTCTATTTTCAGTAATGCTAGTGGTAGTCTTCACAGCTGGAGCAGTAGTAGTAGCAGTAGTAGTAGTAGTGGTAGTATCAGTAGTAATAGTGGTAGTAGTAGCAATAGTAGTAGTATCAGTAGTAATAGTGGTAGTAGTGGTAGTATCAGTAGTAATAGTGGTAGTAGTGGTAGTATCAGTAGTAATAGTGGTAGTAGTGGTAGTATCAGTAGTAATAGTGGTAGTAGTGGTAGTATCAGTAGTAATAGTGGTAGTAGTGGTAGTATCAGTAGTAATAGTGGTAGTAGTGGTAGTATCAGTAGTAATAGTGGTAGTAGTAGCAATAGTGGTAGTATCAGTAGTAATAGTGGTAGTAGTAGCAGTAGTAGTTATAGCAACAGTAGCAGCAGTAGTAGTAGTTGCAGTAGTTATTTTATGTTTGATTGCCTCTCAATTCCGCTATTGCACATATGGTATCAATTCGTAGTAGTATTTTGTTGGGGTGCATTTTATTTTATGGATAAAACTAAAAAATGTGATCATATAGAAAAAAACAAACTACTATACACTGATCAGTTATTGCTGTTCACCCTTGACCAAAAACTGTCAATTTCCACGATGAATTTTTTGCCACGCAAATTAATTATTTAGTTGTATTATGTATTACAATTTATAAATTTTCATTATTTCAACTTTGTGATTGTTGTGCAAATAAAGTTTGTTGAATCACCTAAATCTCATCACTCGCAACGAATAGAAGATTAGGAGTTGTCCAATCATCTGAAAAAGCGCACAACTCCTAGACTCTGATCAATACTCAGCCAACATTGCGTGTGATGATAACTTGTTTTGTTTAACCTTATGCAGCTCTCAACCCCCTCCTATTGCCTCTACTGGATTCATGCCCCAACAGCAATTCCGTCCACCTCCCCAGCAGATGTTTATGCAGCAGCCAGCAATGGCTCCACATATGCCTATGGGCATGCCATCTGGCCCCCCACCTGTGAGAGTGATGCAACCCCCGCAACGTATGAACCATCCACCCCCGGGAATGCCCCCTCCAGGTATGTTAGAAATCTTTTGTTTTTAACCTTTTTTAAAAAACAATCACTAAAGCAGTGAGATGCACTGTTTGTTCTAAAATGGTAGTTGCCGACAAATAACTGTTGGAGATGAATCTGTTTTCTTTTGCAAAAGTTGAAAATATATTAAAAGATCAAAATGATTGGTTTGTTATGTTGTTTAGAAAAGTTAGTGCTTGATGGGTAAAATAGTTTGATAGGTGAGTTGAGTGAATCAAGAAAACTAGTTTATGCTGACTGAGTCAGCACCGTACTTGCTACTGAACTACTGATGCTTTAAATTTTCTTTCAACTTATGACAAGTTTTCATTTGGCTGACCTGTTCTAGAAGTGATGAAACATAGCTGATGGCATGCGTTCAATTTGGTTTATAAACTGCAACTAGAATGCAATTTTCCTATTGATCTGTAAAAAAAGTTTTTCGATTATGTAGCATATATTCAAGTGTGATAATTACTGAATGATAAGGTTTTTTATTTTTAATTATTTTCACAGTTAGTCATATCTTGTTTATTTGTTTCTTTGTTGTAGGTGGAAGATTTTCTGCTCCGCCGCCAGGATATGGTGGTCCTCCCCCCAACTTTAACTTTAATCCTCCGGTGGCTCCTGGATTTGGTCCTGGATTTCCACCCCCTAATGTTAGAATGCCACCTGGTGGTGGTAATCTTCCACCGGATTGGTCGCCACCAAAAAGAGATGAGGAAGGAGACACGTGAGTTTGACTCTGAATATTGAGATCCCTTTAATCTTCATTGGGAGTTGTCCTTCCTTATTTTATTATCTCCACCTGATATATGGTGTTATCATGGTGTTTTTTATAGAAACATAACTTCATGTAAAGTTTATTTGGCAGTCCCTGAAACTTACAAGTAAAAACTCTGTTTTACATGTTATCTGTTGGTTTTACAGTCCACCTCGATCTCCCGAACATCCTCCTGGTGAAAGACCGCCCGGAGTAGGAGAATCACCCTTCACCCGATCCAGATCTCGGGAAAGAGATCGAGGTGATAGAGACAGAAGAGATCGAGATCGGTCAGAGAGGTATAGAGGAGATCGGGATAGGGACAGGGGAGAGAGGGAGAGGCGTGATAGAGACTATGGAGGAAGAGACAGAGATAGAGAATTCGTCGAGAGAGATGAACGGGAGAGAGACTTTGGTGGGGAGAGAGACTACCGAGACGTGGAGATTAAGCAAGAGAAGGTAGAGAGAGTAGAACGAGACAGGGATAGAGATCGGGATAGAGAGAGGAGACCTCGAGAGGACAGGAAAGATCGGGATAGGGATAGAGAAGATCGTCATAAAAAAAGGTTAGTAATTGTTTAAATGGTTGATTATTTTATTTTCCTCAATTATTGATTTGCTATCAAACTATCTATGATTATCTGCTCAAAGAAAATATCAACCTATTTAATCAAGTTCACCAGAAACTCTGTTTTTCTAATGCTAATGATGGTTTATTGAGTAGTCGTAGTTGTCTGCTTTTAATAAAAAGAGGAGACAACTCACTGTTCAGTGAACAAACAGTGATTCTCGGCTTGTCGCTCACATATCAGGTGTGTTGACAGTCATTCTGTGTGCAGAAATAGGAGCTTCACACTTATTATGTGGTTACCTCAGACGTTTATTGCTGCCAGCCTAAACAAACTTACCACACGCAGACCACAGTGTCACCAGCAGCATTCAGTTTGTGTTCAAATACTGCAATTTGTGTGTCAAAAACTTGTGTACACTTTTGCTGACCTGCTGTTACCAACGATGTGGTAAAAGAGTGTGGTCAGTCAAGTTTTTGACTACTCATGATGTCTACTAAAATACTGAAACTGGAATTCGTAATACCAGGAAATTGTTTGATCGTTTTTTGCATAGACTGTTGCAGTGAAATTACAAAGTTATACTTATGTTTGCAGGCGTCACAGAGACGACGACGATGACTACCGAAGTAGTAAGTCGGAAAAAGACCGAGATAGAGATCGAGACAGGGACAGAGATCGGCACAAAAAAAGCAAAAGATCTCGGAGGGAACCAGAAGTGGAAGCCTCCTAGCACTGGTATTGTCTCTGCGCATAACAGAATCAAGATAACTCTATTAATTAATCTTCATGGCACCGTTTTTGTTGTTAAAATGATAGCTTCGACTTTTTCTCTGCACATCTCTGTTTCGTTTCCTCCGTAAACTATGCAAAGCTGAATAATTATATTTGGATGTAATCTTTTGTGATGGAGGTATGTGTCAGGTGTTAGAGATTAAATTCATCTGTACAATATGCCGCAAATGGTAATAGTTGACCTGTTATAGCGTGCTATTATCTTAGTCGGGTGTACATAAGCTATAACTGGGGTTGAATTAGACTATTGTACATAAACAATGGCGGAACTATCGAGTGCGATTTACAATGTTGTAAATAAATCATTATTATATATATTGTATTAAAACTTGGTTGTTTGTTACTGGAATGACAAGTTGTTTTTTCTGCAGTCCCAAAATGCTATACTGGGATTGGTCGAATAATTATAACACAACGGGGACTGCTCTGGTGCGATTACAGGCGCAAACGATTGTTCGCACTTTAGAGTATCGAATGAAAAACAAAATATCTGTTTCCACCTAAAAGACTCAAAATTTATAACAAAGAAGTTATAAAATACGGCTCTGGTAAAACACAGATATAATGGCTAGGCTTGGCTGTTTTCGGTGTAAAAATTAGTTATTAGAAATTTCTGTAAAAATATAATTTATTCTCTTTAACAAAAAACTATTGTTGGCATTTTTAAATAAATTTTTATTTTGATGTTTTATTGAACCCATTCATTGAGAAGCTTCGCATGTTCTAATTATTATAACAAAATTATTATTATTATAAAATCAACATTTCATGTATATTTAATAGCACGGCTATGGTTTGTGGGCCGTTTCCAGGATCAAACGACTTTTGAGAAAGACAGCTTCAGTCAACAATGCTAGTTTACTAACAATTATATGAAATACAAAAATATTGCAGTGGGAAAATCTACTTAGCTAGTAGTCAGTTGAGTAAACTGTCTGATTCATTAGCCTTCTAATTAGGGTTTCTACTAGCTGCTGTCAAAAGAAGCTGCTGTCTGATCGCCCTTCTTCCTGTAACTACATTTGGGTTGAAGCAAAACAGCTCTTTGCATAATCTGTGTTAAGTTGCAAGCATGCAGTGATTTATTTCGGGGAAGTCTATGGACATACAACAATTCCTCGACCATGGTTGACTATGGGGAAGAGAGAGTTTCCCTTCTTTACTTGCGTTTATTAAATGTAACCTTAAATAAATTATTATTTTGCATTTACAATGGATTGGCCTAGCATCCGGACAATGATAAATGACACCTAATTCTATTGTTTTATAAGAGAATTATTCTTCCACATCCTGTCTGGCTAGGCTTAGAATAGTTTGAGAAAAGTTTCAGTCTCGACCTCAGAGTTCACTATTCATAAATAGTAACAATTTACTTTTAACTATCTGCAGTGATGTGGATTGAATTAAAGTTTAACATTCGCTGAAAATAATTGTCTGTCTTTTGTTTTGTTTTTTATAGCATTCCTCTGCACTCGATGATCGCATTTTAGCTGCACTTTTTTGATGTTGTTCTTCACAGAGCAAATATAATTTTGTTATTAGGCGAGTGAAGTTGGCTGTTATTTGTCTTCTATTCAGTTCTATGGATTCTTATCTCTTGTTGGTTTCAAATTTCAACTCACCGCTGTCTGGTGGTCATTAAACTTTGCTGACGTTTCGGCAGCCAGCCGGTCAACAGTTAATGCTCTGATATCAATTGTGTGTGGATGCATTAACTTAATTTTAGTCTAACTGTCATAATTAACCATTTGCTCTCTACATCAGTTGTCTAATAATATTCGTTGCATGCGAACACAAATCACTGCACAAAAGAATTCTTGACAACAGATATCTGGTGAATTTTATTAGCTTTTCCATGATAAATTCCCTCACATTAGCGCTACGCTGTGAAGTGAAGCGTTATAATGTGATAAGCTAATGCATTAGTGATATAGTATCTCTGCCTGCATCACATAGTAAATAGCACTTGTTGATAGCTGTCAGTCAGTGCAGTGGTGGCTTCAGTGCGGGTTGCATCTTCATTCAATAAGTAACAAAACCAGGCAGCAGGATGAAATCAGCAGATTCTCTCGAAAATGACAGCGAGAAATCTGAGGAAACTGTTGAAAACACAACAGGTAAGTTGAAAATTTGTTCCTCTAATAAGTAATAAAAACATTGTTCTGATGGTGTATTTGAAACATTTTAAAAGAACGGATTATGGCATATGCATCTTTGGTGTTCTGTTTGACGAATTATCTGTGTTTGTGAAAGAATTTTTGCTGTATTGTAATTGCACATCCTGCAAATTGACTCGCATTTTCAATATTTTCATATATTTTATTTCTTATATTCTATTTTTGCAGGAAACAAAAGAGAGACATTTAATAATAAAATAGATTTCTTGATGGCTTGTGTTGGATACTCCGTGGGATTTGGTAACGTCTGGAGGTTTCCCTACCTTTGCTACAAAAATGGTGGAGGTAAGACTATTCCGCTAGCAGCACAAAACATTGTATACCTGTCTGTCAGCACTAGAACCACTCTGAAATTTTAGTGCCAGCAATTCTCAAGTACTAGAGGCATGAAGTAACAGCGGTTGATGGTGTAGATTTTGAATCATAGCATTGTCTCGCTGTGACCTTTATATGTCCTTGACCCAGTTACATAATCCCCAAGTTACCACAATTGATCAGTTTGCTGATACTACTTGTCTTTCATAATATGTCATACAACACGGTGGAAATGGGAGTCTAGCAAATACTATATTGAATCAGTATTTTTTGACAAACGTAATTACGTTTAGTTTCTCACTGTACCCACAGCGGTAGATTAAGATCTAAGAAACAGTAGCTTTTTTATTAATGCTTTTAATCTACCTACAGTTTTGAACACCTGATTTTTGACTCTTAAAACATTCCAAAGGTTTTGCAAATATGTCAAACTTTGTCGGACTGGTGCATCTTCGGGATAAACGCTTGCGTTGAACCTTAGAGTGGTTTACCTGAAGAAAACCCATCAAATGAAATGACCGTAATGATTATTATTTATATTTAAGCATTGCTGCAGATAATATTTATTATTATCCACACCACCTGGTCAATGATGTTTCTGTATCACAGAAATATGTAAGAAACTGAAGAAACTGTAGCCAGCTAGTCAGGGTTTGATTAGGTAATATCATTTTAGTTGACTGTTTTATTCTAAGAATATGGAATAAATTAAATATTTCAACATTTTTCTCACCAGGCGGCTACCTCAAACCTGCACCCCATGTGTGGCCTTTGCACCAGTGACTAGCAAGAAATGTAATAAAATACACCTGCAGAAACATGTCACAATTGTTTTGTGAGACATTACTAATCTCTGCAATGATATTCTCTCATACTGCAACTAGTTCATAGTACGTTTGTACAAAATAACCACAAAATGGATAATAGATATTGGATCAATCACGAGCTTGACAAAGTGTTGGAAGAATAATAATGATCATAATACGATAGATAATAAAAAGCTACTTTCAATTCGGAAAATCTGAGAGCAGAAAATTATCACTTTTAGTCTATATTAGAACGGTGTTGGCTTTAAAATGATTATGAATCTCTTTCACCTCTTCCACGGTGACTCATCGTCTATGGATATTCAGGGCGAGTCACCCTAAACTGTACAGAAAGTACTTGACCTTGTATAAAATGAGGAGATATAATAATAATATAGTCCTATTTTGTACAAAGATTTCATTTCGTAAGTCATTTACACCCTCAGCAAATAGTAAGTTGGTGAAGTGAAGGACAACTCCTGATATACTCATCAAAAGTTATTGTTGCCAATCTGATGGTAAATACGTTATATCTGTACATTAGTTTTATTTTAATTTTCGCTGGTTATTTTTTATTGCCTTTGAGTTGTGTTAAGCTCTTGTACTGATTATGATGTGTGCCAATGAACAGGTACAAACATGAAATATAAACTAAATGCTGTACACTACATTGTACAGCGGTAGACAGCGGTAGACAGTAGTAGACAATTGTAGACAGTAGTATTGTTATGTAACAGTTAACTATAATGAGCTGATCTGTATAAGTTGGATGTACATTGCACGTTTTGCCACTAATTGCACTGATACACCCTGCCTGCTATTAGTTCACCGTTAGTTCTAGTGCTTTCACTGCGGTGCGTTCGGATTTGGTGGCATTAAATTATCCAACACCGACAACTGTGTTGTGGTCGGTGTTGGATAATGTAATGCCACCAAATCCGAACGCACCGCAGTAAAAGCACTAGAACTAGTTCACCGTCTAAGAGGTAGTGGGTGGAGCCAGCCATGCTGCCGCGGCAGCCTGCTACTGCCTGAGAGTTTAGTGCATAAAGTAATCATAGCAGATTCATTTGTCTGACACGAGATAATTCAACAGCACATGTCACATCATACAGAAATACTCTCAAAGTTCACGGTGAAAAAGCTGCTAACGTTTTTAACCCGAAACTAGTAAAATTCTAACGTTGAATATGGATTCAGTTTCGAATTTATGTCAATCCGATTCCTGTTTGTTCGTTTCAGGTGCATTTCTGCTGCCCTATTTCATCATGGTAGTCTTGGCTGGCATTCCGATGTTCTTTCTGGAGGTTTCCATCGGGCAGTTTATGTCCGCAGGTGGAATTAAAGTCTGGAACATCAGCCCTTTGTTCATAGGTATGTGGAGACAACCACTACTTCTATTTGGAAGTAAAATAAATCGTCTATATTTGATATTATTTGCATTTTTGTTTGTAGGAATTGGCTTCGCTACAACGATAATTCTCTTCCTGTTAAACTGTTACTACAACGTTATACTTAGCTGGGCTCTCTACTACCTCTTCGCTTCTTTTACTTCTAAAGTTCCCTGGAGCCATTGCGATGGAGAGTGGAACACCGAGCATTGCACGTAGGTGGACAACTCCTGGTTTACTTTGTGATGACTAGTGGGTGGGAGAGGGGGAGGAAGGGAGGGGGGAGGTTTAAATGAAAGTAGACTTATTATTGGTTTGGGGGCTAAGAGATTCGGCTCGGCTCTGGGTAAATTTTGCCTTAGTTCTCTAGACTTATAAAAAGATTAAAAATATTGGAACACATTTTACCAATAAATAAAAAATAAATTAATATGTTCAACTTTTTGCAATTCTGATCGGGTGCTTTCTCGTATCATTCTAGCATGGTAATGACAAATATAATGCATATATAATTTGAGCTTGTGCCAGTGATATTACTAAAATTGCCGTTTACTATATACATCAATTTAAAAACCCAATTATGACACATTGTTGATAATAATAAATCTAAACAAGCAATAATAAAAATACAAGTAGCTACAGCAACATGTCGGTACAAAGACGAAACTCCAGCAAAACAAAACTACAAAAGTTGATTTTTTATTTGTGTTTGAATAGCTCATTTGAAAATTTCACTTAGCGTATGAGTGATGTGTTTTTTTTAAATAACTATTTTGGAGTCACTCATACAGGAATAGATAGATTTCCTTCACAGTACCTGACTATATGTCAAGCTTGGAGAAGTCTTTCGATGTTTTCGTGACCCAATGTTTTGTTAGTAACTTCAGATAAACAATTGTGGCAGCTTTTTCAAAAAAACATTGCATTAGGTCATCCGCTACGTAGATACTTTCATGATCATTCAATCAAACATCTGCCGCTGAATGTTTGAGGTGTTTTCTTCAGCCACAAAATGTGCTGTTAGCTACTACAGGTCACTGTGAATCAATCGTCGCTGTGAGATTTCTATATATTAATTGATACAATCAACCCATTGCAAGCATTTATTACTAGACAGTAAAAGGTTAAATGTATTTTGAGTAGATTAGCTAATTATTAAGTAACTAAAAGTGTCTATGTCTATGCCTTACATGTCTATGCTTTACATGTCTATGCTTTTCATGTCTATGCTTTACATGTCTATGCCTTACATGTCTATGCTTTACATGTCTATGCTTTTCATGTCTATGCTTTACATGTCTATGCTTTACATGTCTATGCTTTTCATGTCTATGCTTTACATGTCTATGCTTTACATGTCTATGCGTTACATGTCTATGCTTTACATGTCTATGCTTTACATGTTTATGCTTTACATGTCTATGCTTTGCATGTCTATGCTATACATGTCTATGCTATACATGTCTATGCTTTACATGTCTTTACTTTACACGTCTATGCTATGCTATTGTGTGAGAGGCTGTGAATTTGAAGAATTTGAATTTCTTTTAAAAGAATCATGATTATTTTTCAAAGTTTGCAAGTTTTTTAATTTTAGTAAAAATTGTTGGTGAGAATAATAATACAAAAACTAAGAGCAGCAACTTGTGTTTGGTTATTATTCGAAAACGTGGCGTGTTTGTTGTTGTTTTTTGTTAGTAAAACAGTTGTTGTATTGTATGTGTCCATCCAGTCTCGAAGCAAACACTTTCTACAGGATCTACTTGGAATGTAACCACAAACTAGTAAACAATTCTTCTAACTCGCAATAACATGAGATGATAGAAATCTAATTTCACAAACCGAAATGTCAGAATTGAGTTTCTTTTGTGGTTTTGTGAGATTGTAATCAAACGCTACATCTCATCTACATTGAATGGACGAGCTGCTTGCGCAATGCACACAGTCTGTGTCTGTGCTGGAATCTTCTGTAGCTTCTGATTTGCTAAAATTAAAAAAACAAGTTAGTTTGGTTTTTGTTGAATTTTATCGTTAATTGATTAATCAGAAGTGAAATAAAATGTTTTTTTGAGTTATGAACAAGCAGCAACTACCATTTGTATTTTGAATTCAAAATTTCTCATAACGGGTACAGACTTTAATGACTAGTTTTGGATTCATCAAGCATAAATATATAAACAATTATTATTTTGAGGAGAGATTTTGGAAATTTGAGTAATGTAAGAGTCTGCAATTATGCTTGACTTACGAGGCTGAAATACCATAGCCTTAGGGCTATGTGATCCCAGTCTGTGTGTGATATTACCAGTGAAAAATTTCTCACACTCGCAAGCAATTATAGATGAGTTAATTCTATAAGGCACTCAGCCTCCCGTTCACAGAAATTCTATATTTTCTCTTCCATAAATCTGTTTGTGAAAGGATATTAGCTGATTTATCAATACATCAACCTATTGTACTGCGTCATATACTTCCAATAACCGAAATAACTCACAGCTAGATAATAAGATGATGTGGATGTAATAACTTACACTTAGTGATTGTGTAACTTTCTTATTATGTAGAAATACTGACCATCCTCTCGGGCTGCCTTTTGATAATGTTGTCACGTTTCTCTCTGATTACATATTTGACTGGAAACTGAGAAATGCATATCGTTCCATTTGGTGCATTGATCATGAACAGTAACCATTCTTTGCCAATCAAATCGTAATAAAATATGACACGTTCCAAATGAAATAAAGAAATTGAGTCTGTAAAATGGTTTGATACTCTACTGGGTCTGAAATTTCAAAGGTTTTGGTCAGTTTCATTAGAATCAACATTGGAGCAGAAGTTTAAAATTCTTTAATAGGAGTTTTTTAAAAATGATAATTTTGTCAGCAGTAAGTGGCTGATGCAGAAAACATAGTTTTTTCTTGGTGAAAATCTCCAAATGATAAGCTTTGTTATGGTACCAATGTGATTGATATAACCGATAGGAGAAGACAACTCCTGTTTCAACCCTATCGTATCATTCCAGCACTGATTGGTCCAAGTTTACATCTGCTTACAACGCAACAGCTGCAATGTCTAACCTCACAATAAATGGCACAAGCTATGCCAACAGTAGCCTTAGCAACGAAACTTTATTGGACTATTACACCGACCCGGCCACTGAATACTGGATGTGAGTATTTTACTCTATTTTGATCTATTGCACACTGTACCGTCTAATAAGTGAGAAGACAAATCCCAAACCTGATAAATTCTGGTTTGGAACCTAACTGACCTCTAAACACATTTGTGAAAGTTTTTTTTTGCTACCAATTTGAGAATTTGATTTTTTGCCCGCCTCTCAAATACTGCCACATACATTTAGGAAAAGGAAGGGTAACTCCGAATTGAAAATTATATTCAAATCTTAGGCTTGTTCTATATTTGTGTGCTGACTAGTGCACACCCAGTATTGAATACAGATGACTTAGCACTTTGTTCTGCTGCCGATCAGGTTTAAAGTTCTCAACATCACAGACGGGATACACGACACCGGAGTTCTCAAGTGGGACCTCACTCTATGTTTGCTATTGGCTTGGATTATTGTGTTTGCCTGCATCGCCAAAGGAGTGAAGACTTCTGGCAAGGTTAGTGTTCACAGATACACAAAATGTTTTGTAGAGCAGAAAGTTGCTGCAGTACATGATATTGTTGCTACCACTTATTGCTGTAGGTGATGTATGTGACAGCGACGCTGCCATATGTGTTTATGCTGATACTCCTCATCAGGAATGGTATCTTACCTGGAGCTGACATCGGCATCAAGTTTTATCTGACACCCAACGCTACCAAACTAGCTGACATGCAAGTAAGTTAGTTCTATGCATACACAACTGATGTCTATGTCTATATTGAATGTATGTACATCTCTGTGTCTGTGTTGTATGTATCTAAATGTTCATGTCTGTGTTGTACGGGTGCGGATGTTAACGCCTATTCACTTTGCATAAAATTTATTGAGTGTGTTTCTTTCGACGAAACGTGTATATAAGCAAACATGTTATATTGCTGACCGGGAACCCTCTCACAAAAAAATAAGTAATGCATCAGTAAGTTAAGTCGAGAAATTAATAATTATGTAAATTTTTGGTGGAATTTTAATTATTCAATATCTTTATTTTGTAGTAATGATTCTGTTTCATCCAGTAAATATTTGTTTACAGACGTGGGTAGATGCTGGCACACAGATATTCTTCTCCTATTCCATCGGCATCGGAGCCTCAACAGCTCTTGGCAGCTTCAACAAGTTCCATCACAACTCCTACCGAGACACTATCATATTTGCTTGCGTTAACAGGTTTGTATATTTTTTCAGACTAATTTTTCATTTGTTTTGAACAATAAAGATATCAAATGATGCTCAGCTAGCTATTTTTTAAATTTCAACAATGATACATTTTGGCTTTCCATATCTTGTTTTGGTAGCTCTAGTAGGTTGGCAACTTCTGGAGGCTAGGAGCTGTTTTAATAGAAAAGACAACTCCAAAGCCAAAGTTTGACTGAGTGGCTGTTATATCATATATTTTAGTGGTACAAGCTTTTTTGCCGGCTTTGTGATATTTGCTATACTGGGTCACATGTCGTACGAGCAGAACGTTCCAATCGCAGATGTAGCTGAATCAGGTAAGAGAACATAACTACTGATCTATTCCAAAATTGTCTCCCTCATCATGAAACGATATTTGTCAAGTTTTAACATTTTTTTAAACTGCGTTTCTCTGATTCTGTATAGTTGTGTGTCTATTTGTTTTTCCTCTTACATTCTTTTGGATTGCAACTTATTTACTAAAACGAGACAAATGGTTAAAACCGGGTAATAAAATTGTTTATCGCAAGGAATGATTTGTTGTAGGACCAGGGCTTGCTTTTATCGCCTACCCAAAAGCCCTTGCTACGATGCCTGTTGCTCCAATGTGGTCCATCTTTTTCTTCATCATGTTAATTCTTCTGGGACTGGACAGTCAGGTATAAATATATTTTTATTACGTCTGTTTGGCTCAGTTTTATTAAATTATCAGCATCTTTAGAGCCGTCGTTGGCCAAAAATCAAATCCTCCCGCCACCTGAGAAACCAGAGAGGTTACACAACCGTCTCTATCACCCTTGCAATCAATCAATAAATTTGAAAATCTGCACGCATCTGCGCTATTGTATGTAAACACCATTCATGTTGCAATATTGTAGTTTGTGGCGCAGGAAGGCCTGGTGGCAGCCATAGTTGATCTATTTCCGGTGACTTTACGTAAAGGTCATAGACGTGTAATGTTCACGGGTTTCATGTGTCTTATTTGTTTCTTGATTGGCCTGTCTATGGTGACACAGGTAAGTACATTGCTTGGTAAATTTTGTTTTGTAACTTGCAATAGTTAGAGTTGTCTGCACAACATCTCATCAGCGCCTACCTGCCTACTTGTAGTATAAGTCGATTTTCAGCAATTTTCTCAAATTTTCCCTATGAATATGCTTGTATTTCAATAATTTTACCTCTTTTGTAGGGTGGCATGTACGTGTTCCAGATCTTTGATTTCTACTCTGGCAGCAGGATCATTCTATTGGTAGCTTTATTTGAGTGCATTGCAGTCGGTTATGTCTATGGTATGTTTACATCTATAATCTGTAGCGTGCAGCTGATTGGTTTATGGGAAACCCCCGATTGGCACTAATATATATAAGACAGATTACTCATAACACAATTTGCTACATTGTGTGTACAACTCCCAGTATACATTGATCTGTTGCACACCTCCTAATGAACTCTGATACGTCATACTGACAACTCCGAATTAATTCTGTCGACTCTAATATATTGTACAGATAACTCCCATTATATTTGGGAGTACGTTGTAAAAACAACTCCTCAACACTACAGTATGTTGTTCAGACAACTTTTCATGTGCTATAATAATAGGTTGTATTGACTACTCCTATTGTGCTATAGAATGTTGTACATACAGACCTAGTCTGCTATAATATGTTGTGCAGACAACTCCCAGTGTACTATAGAATGCTGTACAGTCAGCTCCTAGTATACTATAGAGTGTTGTGCAAATAACTCCCAGTGTACTATAGAATGTTGTACATACAGACCTAGTGTGCTCTATCTGGTTGCAGGCATAGACAGATACCTGGACTCTCTTGCCATCATGTATGGATTCAGGATCAACATTGTATGGAAATGGATGTACTTGGTGGTGGCGCCTATAATCGTTTCCGTCGTCTTTATAATGAACTGCATCAGTTATAGGTCAGCTGCGCTTGTTCTGTCTTTCCTTCTGAAGCAAATTTCTATCACTTTTAGGTTATAATCAATGATTAAAAGCAAAACTAAATTTTGCAAAAATTACTAATAGTAGGAAAAAAGTGAGTGATTTTTATTTGCAAAGTAGAACCCTGCAATTATATATTATCTTTGCTAGCTACGAGATAAAGAGTAAAAGGAAACAGCTTTTTATTAATACATTATTGGTACATTAGTTAGATGCTACGAGATGCTCTTGATGTCCCAAAAAATGCAAAAAACAACTTGCATGTGAAAACCATAATTTTTAGTTAGACTACAAAATTTAATGTCGCTATTTTTAGCACATTGACATACAAGTTCTCAGCCCATAGAACCTACGAGTATCCCCCCTGGGCTATTTCTGTTGGCTGGCTCATGGCCTGCAGCAGTATCATTATGGTTCCTATATTCGCTATCTGGATAGTTGCCAGGAAACTTTTCTTTGTGAAGACTCAGGTATGTCTCGGTTTGCGTTGCAACGTTTGCTTTTTTTTCACCTCATTGAGTGTTACCACTCAGTAGTATATGCACTGGTCAAAGATCATTAATTATTTATGCAACTGTTTACTTGAAGCTGAGTTCTTAGTTCGACATAATCATAAGATTAAAAGTTAATCTGAAAATAGACACAATCATAAGGTTAAAAATAATCTTATGATTATGTATAACTCTATGAAACTGGCTTCTAGATTAATTTTTTATAATTTGTTTCACTACACCTCAGCTTTGACAGATTTATACTCGCTGGCATCAATGTTGAGTAAAAATTTACTACAAATTCAATTTTTTTGTCTGTTTTTGTTACTAAGAAATTTTCAAGGTCACATAAATGCAATTCTGTTGTTTCATGGTTGCAACAAAGGGATAACCACATTGTTAGTAGATCTTTGACATGCTGTTCTCATTTTGTAAAAAGGCAGTTTCGTGACACATCTAATATTTGGAATTATCCTCTCCTGGTTGTTTTTCTGTAGACTTGGAGGAGTATTATCAGACCCAAGTTGCTGCCACATCAAATGAGACCCGGGGATGACCCTCGTGACATCAACCCTGATGCCACACCAGAGAACACCTTTCTACCCAAAGATGTACTGAACTACTATAAAAATGGCACACTGACACCCCAAACATTTGATGGTAAGTACTACTCTCAGTCTAAGAGCTCGCCGCTGAGGCTATGGTTATTACGAGTTGTTCTTTCGATCTTGATATTTACAGGAATGAATGGAGCAAGCAATCAACATGGGGCTGTGGAACTGCCAGAAAAGATATGAATGAAACTATTTGGTCCCATTTTGTATTAAATATGACAACAATATATTGTTGTGGCGCATCCAGGTACATGTTAGTTAGCTCAAGTACCACAAGAGCAGACGATGTATATATTTTGAAGAAGCATTTTATTTTAAAACAAGTTTTTTCATTCAGAGCATTTCATCTGTTACAATATTTTGCAATGAGCAGATAATTCCAGCACATGAAAACATTCTCTGTTGCAGCATAGTACACCCATACAATATATTGTAAATTATGTGAGAGAGCAGACAATTGCTAATGTTATTGACTACATTATGGTGACAGGGGACAACATTAACAAGTTTTTGGGATGGGCAGACATATGGAGCTGTCGGGTTTTACATATCCAAAGTGAGGCTCCACCTAGTTGGGAATGGGTGGTAATGAACGACACCTGACAAGTATGGAGGAATACAGCAAGAAATAATTGTGCAGAAAATTGAAAAATACAGTAACATTGTGTTTTAGAAAACAGTAACAAATCATTCTTATATTTTATTAACATATTGGCAAAACCAATTCTGCTTTATTACAGAGCTAACCTTGACCTGTGGATAAAATCTATACAATGAATCAATAGCCAAATATAAGTTTAAATAAATAATAATAATAATCATGAGGTATTACATATTTGTGAGAGAAGTACAACACGTGCAGATACTGCAAGTAACCTTATTACAAAGCCATCTTACATTGCATGCCAACCACCAATACACAACGTGCAATCCATTACCAAAATTTCTCACCAACAGTTAACACAAATAATCATCATCACAGACCTCTAAGTATAGGGACATTCAAATGTACAATTTCTTACAAAACTATTCATGGATATCAAATACTTGTGATAAAAATTATCCGACATACTAATGAATGTAAAATCCTGAATCATTGCATACCCTGACAATCAAAAACATTCCAGGTTCCTACAGAAGCAAAATCAACTAACTTTACTACTAGACCGACACCCAGTTTAACCATCTGTATAGCAAAAAGCTGCACGGGTTGTTACATAACATACAATAGCGCGTGTTCCTTATATCAGTTTTATACATAGCAGTTAAGCTTCCTCCAGCCGCATTTTCTCCATTTCAATAGCCTGAGAGTAATCTGGAGGTACAGGGACAGCTCCTGATGGCCCTCCTTGAAATAAAAGCACATATAATTTTATAACTGACCGCAAAACTAGATTTTAAAAAATTTCCCCTTGAAAATGACAATTTTTTTTAAAAAATTAATTTATAGTAAAAAATTACTGTATACTTATCAGCAAAAAAATGAGCTGCAACAGCTGTTGAATCTTAACTACTTCTGAAAATTCAAGGCATATTGAGAAGTTGTATGCACAAGCGCATACTTGATAGACTGAAAAGACAACTCCTAACAAGTTTGAAAAATACTTTCCTAAAGGTTAGCAATAAAACTACAGTACGTTAGCACAATTTAAGCACTTATATGCTAAATCATATCAAATGTGTGACTAGCAAGTTGGGTGAAAACATTGCGGAAAACTTGCAACAATGAGGGTGCTTGCATCGAGGCCTCATAACCGGTGTTGTTTGGTGCAAGTTCTTTTTGTGATCTAAACTATAGGCGTATTGGCTCTTTACAGCATCTATGGAAACTGTGTAGCTGAGTGAACCCACTTTACTGTTTCTTTTTTTAATGAAAATTAGTATTGCCGCGCGTTACATTATTTATATACACCAGAATGTATTGTCATGATTTTTAACCGGTAGAGTACTAATAGTTCGACTCGTTGAAATCGGGTTCGATTGCTGATGGTTAAAACACTGAGTGAAGGTCATGTCTCTTTTTCAGCTACGCGACCTGCTTGTCGTTTCATATCATTGAGCCAAAAATGCCGGTTGCCATCCTGTGCTTTGGCACTCGACGATGAATGATATAATTTAATACTCTAGATGGTCCCTATGCATACGACATCCAGAAGTAGCACTACTTTAATACCGAGACCCTTAAAAATGGGAGCAGTAGCGCAACTGGAAACATTATGCAATGGTTTTTACCTCTGGTGTAGTTTTGCAGACTACCATTGTATTCAGATAAGAGATCAGTGGGAAGGAAAGTGTTCTCAAATGTAGCGTCCGGGTTGAGATCCCGTGGACTGTCCTGGGGCCTCATCTGGTGGGGCAGAAGCCTGGGCCGAATCAGCTGCATGAAGTCCTAAACAGATATGAAACTGAAATGTGATTCTTGTGCATATAAGACAAAAAAAATCACAAAACGCTCGAATGTGGAGAGAGCAATACATACGACGTGTCCACCAGAAGATAGTAACATGGTGATGACCCGGTATATCACATATATGGGTACCATTACTATACTCATACTGGCCATAAACCATCCCATAGATATGGCCCATTGTGGGTAGATGTAGGTGTAATGCTCTGAGAACTTGTAGTCTAGAGTGCTGCAACATAGTATTAGTGTTGGTGGTAGTATTAGTAGTAATTGTATTGGTATCGATAGGTGGTGGTTGTAGTAGTAGCAGTGGTAGTGATGGTAGTAGCAGTGGTGGTGGTAGTAGTAGTAGTGGTGGTGGTGATGGTAGTAGCAGTGGTGGTGGTGGTGATGGTAGTAGCAGTGGTGGTGGTAGTAGCAGTGGTGGTGGTGGTGGTAGTAGCAGTGGTGGTGGTAGTAGTAGTGGTGGTGATGGTAGTAGCAGTGGTGGTGGTGATAATAGTAGTAGTGGTGGTGATAATAGTAGTAGTGGTGGTAGTGGTGGTGATAGTAGTAGTAGTGGTGGTGATAGTAGTAGTAGTGGTGGTGGTAGTAGTAGTGGTGGTGATAGTAGTAGTAGTGGTGGTGGTGGTAGTGGTGGTATCAGTAGTAGTAGTGGTGTTGGTGGTAGCAGCAGTAGTAGTGGTAGTAGTAAAATAATTAGTACTAGTAGTTTTGGTAACAGTAGTAGCAATAACAGAAATGAAAGCAACAGCAGTAGTAGTAACTGAGCTAACAAAATTTTACATGAAACGATTGACTACTGAAGAAGTTGTGCCCCCAATAAACGAAAGTTACATTAATCAGGAGTTGATAACTCCTAAAGAAGGAATGGACACAACAACAGTACTTTTAGAAACATAAGTGAGCTCAAGCTTGAAATCGAGATACTCAGGCTATAGATAGGTTACCTGTAGCTGATGCAGTTGAGAATGAACACAACAAGCACCACAATAGGGGTGACCACTAGATACAACCACTTTATGGTCATTGCAAGGGGGACAATTCTAAATCCAAACATCATGTCCATGTTATCGAGGAACCTGTCTATACCTGAAACAATAAACCGATATGACAAGTTAATCACCTGACGTAAAACGTACTCTGTCATACACATCTCACAAAAAAAATTTAAAACATCTAAAATACAGAAAACGGTTGCCATAGAAGTGCAAATACATTGACTTCAATAGCATAGACATGGAAGCAACATACATCTACAGATACCATATGAATGCAGGCGTGATAGATTTACAACATAGACATTGATATACCACAAACACGTACTTCAATCACACTATGAACACACACGCACCATAGACATACACATACCATAGATGTGTGCTACTGCAATGCACTCAAATAAAGCAACCAATAGAATGATCCTGCTGCCAGAGTAGAAATCGAAGATCTGGAATACATACATGCCACCCTACAAAAGAGAATAAATGTAACCATAAAATGAAGGGTCAACAGAAGGTGAGAACTGAGTGGAAGTTTCAACCCTACAAACAGAGATGACATGCTCCAGCAAGTGTCAGCACGTAGTGTTTTCCTGTGACCTAGTTATTGGTTGTTTGATTACAAAAATTGATTTTCCACTCACGAATCCTGTGATGGGTTTTCATTAGAACAAGAATAAATATTATTAGCTCGCACAACTACATGCAATGAATTTTCCCACTGGTGGGCAGCTGGTGGGCAACTCATACACAGCAACAGAAAGTTTCGTGAAAAATTTTGCTGTCTATTTGGACTTTAAAGTGAACATAACATAAAATCTACAGTAATTTGATCATTACATTACAAAATTTGTGGGACAAATATTTTGTTTAATATCTTACAAAAACTGACCTGAAAATTGAGAAATGATTGAAAAACTTTCACAGAACCATTTTTGTTACACTACATACATCTACAACAATTTTTGTTGACAAACTGGTGAGTCCAAATATTTTTTTCTTCTGCGTCAATTAATATACAGCTGATGGAGTCTTTTTACAAACTGTATCTACACTGGTTTTCAAGTTAACTTTGCGTGGTTCAATTCATGAACGATTTTACATCTTTCAAACGCAAAGGGAATAAAAGTCACCAAGATGCAACGAGCTAACCTAAACTAATAGGATTGCATCAACAAAGCCGTGGCTACACACACCTACATTTCGTAGGAATATAACGAGAAATACGTTTCATAGCGGATTGTCCAGTGAGGCAAAGATGGTATAATCATTATAAATAGTCATTATAATAACTATTATAAATATAAATTATAATAATTAATTAATTATTATACTTGTTTATGATATTAGATAAATAATCTTATCAGCCGTAATAAATAATTAACGTTTATAAAAAAAAATGAGTTAGTTATAAATAAAAAATACCCTCTTTGATAGAAGTAACAGAATGGTTCGTTGGCCAATCAGTAATGACCAGGTCAAGGTTGCAATATAAAAAAGTTCACTGAAGTCGTCAAATTTCGTCCTTATATTTTATCCAATCGAGACTGGTTATCTGATCAATCACTGAAGTGTCAAGTAAAAAACGTTTTCGTAGACCAGCAAGTTGGTCTATGAAATTGAGCGTCTCTTTGTGAAAAAAAAATGCATTTTCCCCGCATAGCAACAAAACGTAGGTGTGTGTAGACACGGCTTTAATGTAACAGGAGACAACTCAAACAAACGCAACAAAAATAGGGTCAGTTCCTAGTCAAGTCAATGCTAGGTTAGCCCTAGATCTGCTATTTTGTTGTACTTGTGTAAGTGCGCAATGCAATACAAAATTTTAACAACAAACTTCATGTAATATTTATAAAAACACCCAGATACAAAACTGTTGCCAACGGTGACAGATAACAACAATTTATAATGTCCCTCGGGATGTCAATGTAACTGTAGATGAATAATTCACCAATTAGGATTTTATATCGATACACGCGAGAGCAAACAACTCCCTGAGGCTACATGATTATTGTTGTCACTGAGACTAAAGAATTAATGCGAGCGGAGAGGTCAATCAATATCTCCAGTAATCTCTACACAAAAACAACCAATAAACAAGCTCCACATGTTGCTTGCATTCACTAAGTTAAAGCCCGATGTCAACAAAAATTAAAATAATAAATATTTATTAACAACTTCACATAAAACCTCAGCGCCAGACGTGTGGAGTAGACACAGCACATAGTACACATAGCCAGCTTACCTCAGTGACCATACACAGTCCAATGAGGTAACAGGTGGCACAAGCAGCACCAGTAAACATGATCCTTCGGTGACCTTTCCTCAAAAACACTGGGAACAAATCCACTATGGTGGCTATGAGGCCTTCTTGCTGCACAAACTACCAAATAAATAAACAGCAGTCACATGATCTAATAGCCTGCTCTTATTGGTTAATACTAACTAATAACGAGCTCTTATTGGCTATTACCAACCAATAACTAGCTTTTATTGGCTAATACCAACCAATAACTAGCTTTTATTGGCTAATACCAACCAATAACTAGCTTTTATTGGTTAATACCAACCAATAAAAAAACAGGTTAATATTGAATTTTAATCTAAGCTTTTTCAAAACCCTTTAAGATCTAGATTAGCTTTTATTAAATATGAAAGTGCCACAAAGCTTGTTTCAGCTCACAGAAAATAATTCAAGTATTAATAAGAACAGCCAGTTATAAGTGATAAGACAGTAGTGAAAGCCAACCAAACTCACCTCACTGTCCAGACCCAGGAGGATGAGCATGAGAAAGAATACTACAGACCAGACGGGAGCGAATGGCATGCTAGCAAGTGCCTTGGGGTAAACTATGAAAGCCAGCCCTGGACCTAAAATAGAACAGTAATTGATCTCTACGCGATAAACTTCATTGATGTCTAGTCACATGGGTACATGCCATGCATCTCTTGTCCATGACTGTTACACATCTGTGACTGAAGAATGAACCTCTAAGGAGGCATTGAGTCACCGCAAAACCTCAACATCAGGTGGAAAAAATGTTATAAAAAGCACAAAAACTCGTAACGATGTTTTTGCAAAATCATGTGTTACAAACATCCAAACTAAGACAGTAACTGTGTCACCAACTAGTTTAAATTTGTAATTAGGCAAGCTTCTTTCATTCAAAATGAAAATTTGTGGCTACAGAAAGATCAAAAATATGCGGCTGAAAAAACGTAAATTGGTTTTCAAGTATTATAAGACAATCAGATGGTTATTTTCTCACCGGATTCAGCGACATGACTGATATCGAGTCCTTGTTCAGCCGACATGTAACCCAACACAGCAAATATAACAAACCCAGCCAGGAAGCTTGTGGCACTAGAAATGAAAGCAAACAGAGAATGATATTTCACGCTAGAGATATCTTATTGCAATGATTTCTACCAAGTCTAGCCTTTGAAATATTTTTGCCATTTTGTGTAATTTCTGAGCAATAGAGATGCTAAAGTGACAATAATAATGTATAATAGCTGCATATTTTCTCTATGTCTATGTACCTGTTAATAATAGAGAAGATTACGGAGTCTCTGAGACAATTGTGATGGAATCTGTTGAAGCTGCCGAGAGCTGTCGACGCTCCAGTGCCAATTGAGTAGGAGAAGAATATTTGTGTGCCTGCGTCTACCCACGTCTGTAAATATTTAAAGATGGCGGATAAGTCATGTGACCAGACATTTTGTTAATTACTGTATTAGCTGATGATGTAGACTGCACTTACCTGCATGTCACCGAGTCTCTCAACAGTTGGCTTGAGATAATAAATGATTCCAGAGCCAGCACCGGGGAGGGTACAACCTCGTACCAACAATATAAGCATAAATACGTAAGGAGCTGTGGCTGTGAAGTACATCACCTGAAGTGTACAAGTTAGAGTGAAAGCTCAGGCTAAATAATACCAATGTCAAGGTTGCATAGACAGGAAGTGTGATGTAATACCTTGCCAGAGCTTTTCACTCCTTTAGAAATACAGGCGAAGACAACGATCCAAGCAAGGAGGAGGCATAGGGCTAGGTCCCATTTCACTGCACCTGGTTCATCTATTCCTGAACTTATGGACAGCACCTTCCGCCTAAAATAACAGCCAATAAGATTGATTGCTGCCACTATAATGCTTTAGCAGACTGACTTTATCGATAAATGAATGTCTGCAAAGAGTGAATAACAGTTTCTCCAAAATAATTTAACTTCCGTGTCGTGATGAAGAATTCTCTTGTGAGCTTGAATGATAACAGAAAATGCTAAGTGCAATAAAACAAAAATATAACTTTGCCGATTCTACATAAACTTGGTTATTCATACTTTGGAAGCAGGCCTGTTTGACGCCTCATCAAGCAGGGCAAAAAACAGATATCAAAACTTTACCACAGGGAGAATTTTATCGACTACCCTTTTAGTCTTTATAAGACAACTTGTGTTTCTATTTATAGTAAAAGGAAGACGATTCCAAACAATCGATTTGAAACACGAGCCAACATCGTGTAGCATCAGTCAGCCTTTTAATCTATTTATATCTGTCCAAAAGCTCTTGTAAAACATGTTGTCAGACACGTAGAATGCCTGTAGTAAACACTTGACAATGTTCGGTCTACCAATAAATTATTCATGCCCTGTTGCTGCCGCTACCAATGAGCACGCTGCCTGGTGATGCGGTAATGACTAAGTACTTAGTGAGCAGCAACAGAAGTACTTCACAATCAATATAACTAACTACAAGAACCTACTAAGAATTAAACATAATGAAGTTACTTCATTTATCCCATCATAAGCCCACGGCAGCAGAATTAGGGTTAGTAAACGCAGCAGTCTGAGTTGGTGGGACAGCAGCAAATAGACAGACCGTAACACACACACTTTGTTAACGGCTGAAATAGCTTTCTTAATTTTTTATAAATTCATCTTTGCACTCAAATGGGAAAAATAATGTTAAAAAATGTGGGTTTAAAGCATAGCAAGTTGCATTTAAAATAGAATAAGATAAAACTTGCGAAATTAAACGAAGCCAGATTTTTCAATCAATACTTAAGATTTAGTATTTGGTACCAGCTAGCTTTTTGTGCATGAAGTTTTCATTATGAGCATTGTATTAGCACCGAAACAAGTCAAAGTTGTATATGATTATTATTATTATAGTTGATGTTAATAATTTTATTGTGAACATTTTCATCGCTATCAACTTTATTTTTTCTTATCATTATCATGTTTATCAACATTATTAATACGATGTTTGTTGCCACTATTAGGTAACTATCCGAAGTTACCCTCCATCTTGTTATATAAACCCAATGGTCTACAGGGAATAGCACGTGTTGCTGTGAACCAACCTTACAAAAACAGCCATTCTATTTACATAATTATAAGCTCACTGCCAGAACTCCGTAGCAGGATCTACGTAGTACGTTGGTTGTTTGCTCGTAGACATCGTCTGCGTAGACACCGTCTGTGTAGACATCATCTGTGTAGCCATAGAAGTAGCGTTAATGGATGGGGTCAAGGTTGCATTTGATACATCCTGGCTCCAGTCAGATCTGGTCAAGAGAAAACAGTTTATTTAGCTCATTTTAGAGGCCTGAGTTGGATGAGAGGTAGCCAAAGACAACAATAAAGGCTTTTCCTTTGTACCGACAAATGATCAATCGGGGAATTTCTCTATTGGATTTTTGGTGGTAATAACCGCATAGGGACACAGGAAGTTGGAAGACTTTGAATTGAGATGATGTTGGTATCAACCAATCAAATTATTGATAACATAATCGTCATTTGAAGCTGTAATTGGTTTCAATCAAAACCTGAAGTCCTTTCACACACACTACCTTCTCAAAAAGACATTAAACATTGCGTTTCGTGTTTTGGTTCAAAACTTTTCAACGCACTTATAACTACCACACACATTGAAAAAAATGAAAACTTCAGTGCACAATTTGTTTTTTTTTTATCTTGAATGGTAAAGTATTAAACCACTTTGGAAAATGAAACGCAAAATCAGCACTTTGAAAAATACTCATGTACAACGTAAATATCAACAAACTTTCATTGCCAAAACACTCTATGAATAAACACTCTTTGACAAAACACTCTATGAATAAACACCCTATAAATAAACACTCTATGAATAAACACTTCCAATAGAAGAACTTTTTAAAATACTTCAGAGATTTGCATTTGGCATGAACTTTTCATCCAAAATCTATCTATTTGCTGACATACTTGCAGCGGACTGTGTTCCATGGATTGTTGCAGTGGCTCCAGGGTACTACGCCGGTGAACGAAGCAAAGAGGTAGTAAAATGCCCACGCCATCACCACATTGTAGTAGGTGTTCAGGAAAAAGAGAATGATCGTTGTTGCGTACCCTAGTCCTAAAATAACAACATGGAGTATAATGACCACAATAAAAAAAAACCTAAGGCAAGTGAGCTAAAATTACAAAGTGATTGGTTTGTTAATGATATCTTGCTCGACTAAAAATTGAAATAAATTAGACTAAATAATTTTATCTTTTAGCAAAATCATTATTAATTTTCTAGCATTCAACTTATGAATAGAAGATAAAACCTGAAATTTATCTTTGGGGATAATCAGTTTAATTATTACTGAATACTTGGTGACATAGATGAAAAATTACTCAAAATCAAAGTTTTATTAAAAAGTGGTCAGCAAAAGCAAATAAAACTGGAAAATGTAAAAAATGAAAATGGCCAGTGGTAAAGTTGACTTTTCGAAAATTCTTTAAAAGCACGCATCTACCCATGTGACTTTGTAGCTGTCACATGGGTAGATGGACAAGCAGACGAGTGTTACACACCAGTGAATAGAGGGCTGATGTTCCAGACCTTAATACCACCAGATGACATGAACTGCCCAATGGAAACCTCCAGAAAGAACATCGGGATTCCGGCCAAAACTACCATTATGAAATATGGCAGCAAAAATGCACCTGAAACAGGTAAACAGAGGAGAGAATGCAAATGGGGCTGCTATATCAGTTTTCTTATTGAAACCAAATTTATTTCAAAATTCATTTTCAATAGCTATTAAATGGGCAATTAACAGTTTCAGCATTTATAGTAGTCACTCAAACTTACTTCAATTATACCTGGGAACACTAAACCTAAAAATCATGTGATTAAAAATCTCATGATCAATAAAACACAAACCGTTCACTCCGAAGAGCTCAAATTAGAGCCTACTTGACTTTTACAAAATCTATTGATTGGAACCATTCACAAAACCACTAATTTATTCGCACGCAGTAACAGCGTGCTTGCGTATGTAGGCTTTATAACACATGCAATGCATCCATTGAGTGTAATTGTATGCGTTTATAAATGCTGACTCAATAGCCAATCACAGAGCACACATATAATAGGCAGTATACTATTACAAGCAAACGCTGGTGTCTATTGAAGCAGTGTCTATGCCCGCTGACAAATTAAATTGTATACAACAAGTAAAGCTAATGGACAAAAGCTTCCCTGTTGGGAAAAATCAATCCATTTGTAGACACAATTGCACTTATCAACGGCTACTTGCTAGCTTTGTATGACATCGCTACAACAAAAAAATGTTTCCAGCCAGTTTATCGTTTAGTAATTACCTCCTCCGTTCTTGTAGCAGAGATAAGGGAACCTCCAAAAGTTACCCAAACCGACTGAATATCCGATGCAAGCCATGAGAAAGTCAATTTTGTTGGTGAAAGTTTCCCTTTTATTGCCTAAAAAACACGAATTAATTGCGCTGTTGTTCTGAAGAATTCGGTTTTGACTGACACAAAAATCTGACCAGTTCAACTTTTGAAGATGCACCTGAAGGTTTGCCGAGGGAAGAATGGGTTGGCGAGATGCCATCGCTAGTGTCTGAGTTGGAAGTTCTCTCAGCATCGGGGGCAAGGGCATGTTTCTCTTCATGGTCGCCTTCATCAAGCATCATGTTTGCTTCCAATGAGCTCATATTGGTAGCAACAGAAGTGAGCTTTTCTATACAAACAGTATCAACTTCTCAAGAACATACCACACTTTTTATAAAAGCAAACAACAAATAGTGTTATACAACAGTACTGTGTGTTTTGTTGGCATTTTAAATTATATAATCCCTTATACCAACACTACACTACAACGTCCCTGAAGGTAATACAACTGCAATTGTTTACGTGAAATAATCCAGGAACTAAATACAAAAATTGGATAAAGGAAATCAGGGAGCAGAAAAATTGTGGACAAAATGGAAATAGAGTTTCAGTGGAGCAGACAAAATCAAACTTTTTGCCAGCACAAAAAACATTACTTTAAACAAATGGATTGCCAATTGAAAACCTAAAAATATACAATCCTTGGAGAAAATGGTGTTTGCACATAGACGTGATATAACAGAAGTTGATGTGAGATAACAGAAGTTGATTAAACGCAAAATATCTTTTAAAATGTTTGATCAACAGCTCTGTCCTCAAAATCTGCATTTTCCAATCATTTTCGGGAAAAAACTCATTATCACCGTTTTGTTCTAGAAAGTTGTTAATTAATCCATTTATGCACTTTCTACAAACAAAATTAATCGCACGAAAATTATCGACGGGAAGGTGTATCAATTTGGAGACTTATAGCATTCAATAAAAAAAAATATTATAATGAAGATTTCCATCTATGATGTAATATCTACGTCTCTTTGATAATCAATTGTCTATCAAAAATAAAGTATCGGAAAACAACAAAAAACTAAGGATGTATTCAAAACTGCCACAACAAATAATATCGGCAAATTGAAAAAAGCAAAACTACAAAATCTTGGTTCATTTCTTGTTAGACAGGATAAAGCAACTTGAGTCATTGCTAGAAGTTATCGTCGGTATCGCAGAAAAATTCTTCACGTACTCACCCAGCGTGCTCCAGACAAGAATTATTATGGAATGCTAAAGGCGATTAGAAAGAATTAATTGATACTGAACGATAGAGGCAATGCCAATTATTGATTTCAATAGACTCCTCCCACAATTAAAAATAACGTTCACGAGGAACTCAGACCATAACAACAAACGCGAAGCAAAGCAAGCTAAAGCTGATCGAATGCAAATATATTTTGTATAGGAAACGTGACACCATAACGAGTTGCCGTAAGCCTGTGTAACGCTTGGTTTACTTTATTGTATCGTTCAATAGTTTCTTAACGGCATCATTCATAGACTTTTGTCATGTTAACTGATGCCGTGACAGCGCTAGATTGAGGCGTCTAAACAAAGAGGTAAAAAACTTTAGCACTCACGATATGGCGAATATTTCAATAATACTACTTAACAATGAATGAGTCTACGTACATTACACGAGAGGTGTTTTAAATAAAAAAACAATAAAAATGATTGACCTTTGTTAGTAAGCAGCATGGGAGCTTTTGTCAGCATTGGCAGCATTGTGAATGCATTGAGTTTTTGCACTTGAAACTATGATTAATACCACCACAGATAAATTCTTCAATAAAGGTAAACTTGTTAAATAATCCTTGTCACTATGGTTTATGTAAACAGAAATGTACATCACAAATGAAGAGTGGGAAAAATGAGTGCAGAAAAAGGAAAAAAGCTGTCTAGTATAATCAAGAAGACAATTAGTTATTTTTTTCAACAGCCAAAAAATTAGATTGCTGAATGTGGAGGTCCAATCCTGCGCTTGATTAATCCTTACAATGGCGGTTTACTGACGGTTACTTGTTTTAACGTACCATTTCGGAGTTGTCTGCTTTATAAAGATGGTGATTGATATTCACTATTGGTAATTGTATTTTCTTGCCTGCAAAGACGTAGAGATAGCCAACTCCTAATTTTGTAAAGCACCAACTTCAACACTGTCATCAACGAATGCTTATTATCCTTATGAAAAAGTGGAGTAATATTATCTCACCTTGTACACTTATTGTGGGTGGTATTCCATCAGATCAACTTCTACGTTGCGTCGTATAGAATGTTTAGTTTGTGGCTGAATGTCCATGTGGTAGGTATCACCCAAAGGTAGGCATTAGCTCCTGTAAATAAAATCTACACTATCACAGGTAGTCTATTCTATACTTGCGTTCATGTGCATATAGACAACATTGGATTTATCTCCCGCTCTTGTATGTACACCGACTCTTTGATGGGCCTTGATAGCTGTAGGAGCATGTAAGGTTGTAGAATATCTGTATGAAATGCATGCGAGCAGATTCAATAATACTAAATAAAATATATAGAAATGAGTGTTTTGAAAAAGATCTCTGTTCAATAGCTATGCATAGACTGACTGAATTTGAAGTAGAACGAATTGTTGGAGTTACGTTCTCAAAACAATCTAGTTCAGCAAAAAGGAGACAATTCTAATATAATTTCAATATTACAACTTGTGACTCACAAGTTGTAAATCGATAGACATGGGGCTCCCCGCGTATTTTTCTGAAGACTGACGATTGCAGTTTCTCAAGTGTGACGTGACGATTCACCCTAATAGGGATCAAACTGTTAAGACTGAAGACAAGAAGATTAGCGTTTATTGTTGACGATGAAGATTTAGTTTATAATTGCATTGAGTAGTGTATGCATAATTGACCATAATTAAGGGTTGGTGAGTTGAAAGCAGGTGTTAGATTATCAGCCCATTAGTCCGTTTACGCATAACTTTCACTCCAAATGCAATGGCCTATAGCATAATTACCCAATAGCAAGAAAGAGTGTACAGTGGCTTGATTGATATCATTGGCTGGCTAATGAAATAAACAAGTCTGATTGGCTGATAACTGCTAATGTTCAAACCATTTAATAAAACTTGGGTTATTTTCGGGGTCAAGGCCATAGTGGGTGCAGGCAATAGTGACTCTATGAAAGATAATGCTATGGTGAATTTTATTAATTATCACCGTCGTTTAATATTGATATTATGTATTAATCAGCTATACAATACAAATCAAAATTGTTGTTTGGGACAGAGATATGAATTTTATCTCCTTGTTGTAGTTCACCAACTGAAAGTTTTTCATCAGTACACTTCCAATTATCAAGGTTGATAAATAATAATAACTACTACTATTATTAATAATTAATAATAATTATTATTAATTATTATTATTCTTACTATTTTTTATTATAATAATAATAATAATAATAATTATTATTAATAATTAAAGGAATTAATTGTTATTATTTTTTAGTAATTTTTGTATATACCATTTTGAGTGTTATGTATTTTTTTTTACAAAAATATGGCTTATGAATGACAGCAAGCAATAATAATAAGTTATACGTATATTATATATATATATTATATAGTATTGAAAAATGCTGCATGTAATAGTTTGTGCATTCTTGTTTTTGTTTTATTTATCAAACATCAACAACACTTACTATAATTGATAATAATTAATAAGAATAACCACAAATTGAAATAAATGGTAACTATTTATTCTCTTGAAGTCTTGGTGTTGGTGATTGGTTCTGCATTGTATGTCATGTGGTTCTAGCTTCTACAAGTCCACAACATACTTGTTGGGAAAAAAATGTTATTTAATAATATTGGAATTATTGCTTTGGATCGTAACCACTGGGTTTGAGGGTATAGAAAGAAAATAGAGTGATTGTAAAAACCAAAATTCAATTATTTGGTTGGTTCATAAGTTTAAAAAGCCAAGAGTTACTGCTGAGGTGAATGCAACTTAAATTTGCTATGCATGACAAAAGCTACTATGTCGAACAACCTAAAGCTACGTGTAGAAGAATAATGTGAAAGCAATTTCCACCCTGAGCCATCTGAAAGTCTACTCTCTTTGCTCAATAGAAAAATAATAGTAAAGTTTGCGGGAGGTTTCCAGGAGGAGATTCAAATTTCAGGAGTTTTCAGGTAGTTCAGCAGTTTTAAGGAGCAGAGAAAATTAGTATTTGAAAATTTTGTTGATCCCTAAAAACTCAAGAGGGATGACAGGTCTGGTCCACAACTCAAAAGGGATTTTGCAACACCTGATCTGTTCCCCTTTTACCCTCCCCTTCTACTTCAAAAACTCTTCACTGCGGTGTGCTCAGATTTAGTGGCATTACATTATGTGTATTGGATCATTTAATGTCACAAAATCTGAGCACACCACAGTGAAAAGCTCTTAAACCAACTTCTTTCACATTTCCTTGCAAACCAACTTGGCAGATCAATATAACAATAATATGAAAATAACAATAACACTAGCCTTCGCTTCAACATTGCCCAACTTTTGCCGTTACTATGGTGGCTCAGAACATTTTGCCTTTTGTGTTTTAAGACGTCTGAACGCTTTCCAAGCCGTTTGAACGAATTTGAAATGGTCTGAACTTTTGCAAAAACTTCTGAACGCTTTGTGAAATTGTTTGTGAACTTAGAAAATCCGAGCCGATTTGCTGGTTCGCTCTATTGGTCATAGATCTACAGTCAATTTATGATGGATAATGTTTCTCCTAAACACTGAACAGTTGAATTTTTTCTAAATAAATAAATAATATTTGTTATTTATTAAATATTATTTGTTTCAAATTATTTTGAATAATAAATACAACCTAACTGTAAATGTAAAAATTCATTTTAGAGATTATATTCAACAACATTTTTATACAGTTAACTAACTTGCTCTATGTCTTTTGATCGACGTCTATGTTGAAAAAGTTATATAGAGGCTATAAATAAAGTTATGACGATCGCTTTTGGTTCGAAGGCCACGTGCCTCGCAAACTTTTCCAACCATTTCAAAACAGTTTAGACTATTTTAAAACAGTTCAGGCTATTTCAAAATACTTCATACGGTTTGTAAATAGTTCATACACTTACTAAAGCGTCCATACGGTTTGTAATTTTCTAAATTGTCTGGATCATTTCTAAACCGTCTGAATTATTTGCAAGACAAATATACGGTTTGCAGATTTTACAATTGTTGGACAGGAAATACAGTTTTATAGCATTAATCCTGCAACTGCTGAGGCCGACAATTAATTCATTATAGCCAACAAGCCCGTTTTTAAACATAGTTTTTTGGGCTATTTTACTACAATTACCCAATTATTTTCAATGTAAAAGACGCTTTGCAAACCGTCTGGATTATTTCAAATCCGTTCATACGCTTTGAAAACGAAACCGTCTAACGTTATGAGCCACCATACGTTACTTCTCAGTTATTTTTCCAACTTTGGTTTTGAGCTGTCTTATAACACCAAAATATACCAGTCCTTAGCATAAGTTTTTTCAACAAAAAGACTAAAAAATTTATTATTGCTTAAGATTGAAGATCTGAAGATTGCGTTGTTAAATCCGAAGATTCTGAAGACAGCCTCATGTGCAGGGAGCCCCAGACATAGAGCAAAAATAATTAACTATATAAGCAATTGCTGAACATAGTCTATGAAATCATTTTTTTAATAATACAATTAGGTTATCTATTATAGAAATTGTAATATTATAAATCAACCAGAAAATTTTTTTTTATCCAATGAAATTCAAGTGTTCAGTGTTTAGTACGAAAGATATCACTCGTGAGTGGACTAAAAATCTATTATCAGTAGAGCGGACCAGCAAATCTGCTCAAATTTTTAAAGCGTTCAGAAGGTTTGTAAAAATTCAGGTCGTTGTAAAATTGTCCAGATGGATTGGAAAGCATTCAGACGTTTTAAAACGTAAAACACTCTGAGCCACCATAATTTTTGCTATGTTATTGCTTATCAACTTTCAACAAGTCAATATGGGAATGAAACCAAAAAGATTATTACAGTTTGAAGTAAACCAGCTAAGCAAAACATATATGCCCATGACATACAACAAAACAGCAATAGGATAGTAGTAGAAATGTTCTTGTGCCTTCCAATCACAAAATCCAGATTATTTGCTATAATTGTGCGTACGTATATAAACACCAATATAACTCAACAGCTCTAGTTTTTATCCAACCAGTGTATCCTCTGCAGTTTTTGCCAAAACAATTAACATCCTTTTGCTTTTGATGAAGCTCGTCTGGCAGATAGTGACTTTGTATTGGTGCAAATCCAACAGAAAGCCATAATCTGTAAAGGTTAACATTCCGCTAGTGTTTGGTTCGCCTATTCCAGCATTGAAATTTTGCATTATAATTGTAAACTCTGAAAGTCAGTAGGTGGAAGTGATTGTAACTTAAAACTTTTTTATATTTCCAACTTTCTCAAAATTTTATTAATTACAGAGATTAGGGAATACATAGAGCTTAGGGAATAAAGAGAGCTTAGGGAATATAGGGGGCTTAGGGAATATAGAGAGCTTAGCGAATATAAAGGGCTTAGGGAATATAGAGGGCTTAGGGAATATAGAGGGCTTAGGGAATATAGAGGGCTAAGGGAATATAGAGAGCTTAGGGAATATGGAGGGCTAAGGGAATATAGAGAGGGCTTAGGGAATATAGAGGGCTAAGGGAATATAGAGGGCTAAGGGAATATAGAGGGCTTAGGGAATATAGAGAGGGCTTAGGGAACATAGAGGGCTTAGGGAATGTAGACGGCTAAGGGAATATAGAGGGCTTAGGGAATATAGAGAGCTTAGGGAATATAGAGAGGGCTTAGGGAATATAGAGAGCTTAGAGAATATAGAGAGGGCTTAGGGAATATAGAGGGCTTAGGGAATATAGAGAGGGCTTAGGGAATATAGAGGGCTAAGGGAATATAGAGAGCTTAGGGAATATAGAGAGCTAAGGGAATATAGAGAGCTTAGGGAATATAGAGAGGGCTTAGGGAATATAGAGAGCTTAGAGAATATAGAGAGGGCTTAGGGAATATAGAGGGCTTAGGGAATATAGAGAGGGCTTAGGGAATATAGAGGGCTAAGGGAATATAGAGAGCTTAGGGAATATAGAGAGCTAAGGGAATATAGAGAGCTTAGGGAATATAGAGAGCTTAGGGAATATAGTGGGCTTAGGGAATATAGAGAGCTTAGGGAATATAGAGGGCTTAGGGAATATAGAGAGCTTAGGGAATATAGTGGGCTTAGGGAATATAGAGAGCTTAGGGAATATAGAGGGCTTAAGGAATATAGAGAGCTTAGGGAATATAGGGGGCTTAGGGAATATAGAGGGCTTAGGGAATATAGAGAGCTTAGGGAATATAGAGATCTTAGGGAATATAGAGAGCTTAGGGAATATAGAGGGCTTAGGGAATATAGAGGGCTTAGGGAATATAGAGGGCTTAGGGAACATAGAGGGCTTAGGGAATATAGAGGGCTAAAGGAATATAGAGGGCTAAGGGAATATAGAGGGCTAAGGGAATATAGAGGGCTTAGGGAATATAGAGAGCTTAGGGAATATAGAGGGCTTAGGGAATATAGAGAGCTTAGGGAATATAGAGAGCTTAGGGAATATGGAGATCTTAGGGAATATAGAGAGCTTAGGGAATATAGAGGGCTTAGGGAACATAGAGGGCTTAGGGAATATAGAGGGCTAAGGGAATATCGAGGGCTTAGGGAATATGGAGATCTTAGGGAATATAGAGAGCTTAGGGAATATAGAGGGCTTGGGGAACATAGAGGGCTTAGGGAAGATAGAGGGCTAAAGGAATATAGAGGGCTTAGGGAATATAGAGGGCTAAGGGAATATAGAGGGCTTAGGGAATATAGAGGGCTTAGGGAATATAGAGGGCTTAGGGAATATAGAGGGCTTAGGGAATATAGAGAGCTAAGGGAATATAGAGAGCTTAGGGAATACAGAGAGCTTAGGGAATATAGAGAGCTTAGGGAATATAGAGGGCTTAGGAATATAGAGAGGGCTAAGGGAATATAGAGGGCTTAGGGAATATAGAGAGCTTAGGGAATATAGAGAGCTTAGGGAATATAGAGGGCTTAGGGAATATAAAGAGCTTAGGGAATATAGAGAGCTTAGGGAATATAGAGAGCTTAGGGAATATAGAGAGCTTAGGGAATATAGAGGGCTTAGGGAATATAGAGGGCTTAGGGAATATAGAGAGCTTAGGGAATATAGAGAGCTTAGGGAATATAGAGAGCTTAGGGAATATAGAGGGCTTAGGGAATATAAAGAGCTTAGGGAATATAGAGAGCTTAGGGAATATAGAGAGCTTAGGGAATATAGAGAGCTTAGGGAATATAGAGGGCTTAGGGAATATAGAGGGCTTAGGGAATATAGAGGGCTTAGGGAATATAGAGGGCTTAGGGAATATAGAGAGCTACGGGAATATAAAGAGATTAGGGAATACAGAGGGCTTAGGGAATATTGAGGACTAAGGGAATATAGAGGGCTTAGGGAATATAGAGATCAAGATGGTGCATACAGGATTACACGATATTTGAGGTACGCAACAGCATAATAGTAAACGAACCAGCTAGCCTAGCAGTATTCATCTGTTTAGGCTCAATCTTCTGTGCGATCAATGACATAGATAGCATTTCTAGATTAGTGCTGTAGTGTCAGTAAAAATGATTCACAGATGTTATGTGAGACAAACGAGCTTGCTAAACACTTCCTACAATAGTTCATACAAATTGTGACAAAACGATCTAAATTTTACATATTAGCGTAGTCTTGTTCATACATTTTCTTTCTGAGTTAAAACTAATCTTCAACTTTCTCAGCATGTATACTAATGATATTTGAGAAAAAATTACAAAGAAAATTGTTAGTTTGAGAAAAAAAGCTGATATACGGAATATAAAGTAATCAAAACCCTTTCGTGTTCATCAGCAAAGGTATGAAGTATTGTAGTGGATTTTGGGGGACTTCTAATCCACTAACTGAACACTGTCACCAACCGAACACCTCGTTTGCTGTCACAGTAAGGTTGGTATAGTCCGATGGCCTGCTGCCACTAATTACCTCTCCTCTACAGGCAATACTTGGTCGGTATGATACCAAATCTGAAGTGAAGGAGTAATCCCAACTTCACAACCAGGAAGAGCCCTCGGCTCAGACGTATTACTCAGAGCTTTAGAGTAAAATGTATTTATTTATATCTCAAGAATACCAGTAAGTATAAGATTTAATACAACACTGAACATTCAAGGAATGAGCTCGGTTTTTTATAGACAGAACACAGGAAGTGGCAGAAGTAAGTGACCAATAAAACATAAGACGTATTTTTATCTACATGCTCATTTGTTACATTAAGCGAATGAAACAATAGATATAGAGTTAAATGCCCGTCAAATGTAAATGGAGCCCGGAAATGGTGGGTGGAGTTAAAGGCTCACTAGCCGATCTCAGGCTTTCAAGGCTTTGGTCTTTACGTTCCTCAGGTATACAGGTGTGCGCTTGAGTTCTGCTGCCTCCAAGGCTATTTCCAGGTCCCTTGCTACAATGGTCATCTTACTGTTGGCCCGGTATGGTTCTCACAGGGTCGGTAATAACTCATACAGGGTCAGTACTGGACCGATGCAGGGTCGGTACCCTATTGATGCAAGGTGGGTCAATTCGGTATGGTTTATAATTGTTGTTTTGGCCATCCAAGTGCTAAATGAGTGATGTCAGAACAGTTTGCAGGTAAGAGCACATGTGGGTGCTATAAAAATCCACTACAATACATAGAACAAACACAGGTTTATATATACATAAGTTAGCAATATGATAAAGGTTATGAATGACAATTCATGCAGGAAATCAGAAAAATCACAAGCTATGGTTAAAAGTTCAATATTAGTTTATGCAAGGTGCAGCATGACTAGCAACACTAGTAAATAAGAAGTTAAATAAGGTCCGATTATTGTGACACAACAAGTCTATCTAGTTAACTAGTGAAATGATTAGTATTGATAATGTGCGTCATATTGTGGTGGACGGCGCCGGTAAACTCTATGCTTACATTCTAAAGTTACCTGTTCTATTGATATCGTCTACAACTTGCATTCTATTCATTACATATATGTAACCATGTGCTCTGTGCCACGGTCACTAGACCATTACTTACACTAACCAATTATTATTATTCTGACATTCTATTTGCTAAGCACCTCCAATCAGTGTATGTCAGGCGTGGCCTATTACTAATTTTCTTTGTGTCTCAAAACCTATTGTATTTTTATTGTTATAAATACTGCTGTAAAGCATTGAATACAGCAGAGTCAACCTTGCACACTCTCAGAAGTTCTTTGTTACAAATAACTTCACTGTACACTAATTACATTGCACTACAAGCTGAATAGACAAGTAGACGCCGAACCTCTGTCGGTCAACATAGCCATCGGCTAGTTCGGCTTTCATTGTTAGACCGTTACCACTGTCCAGGAGCAGTTAACTCGACCAAGCAGTTCGGCCTCAACCGGCAATGATCGACCATCATTGCTAGGAAGACCACCGAACTGTGAGAGGGTTGTGTTGCTGCTAGAGCACGAATAAGCCATCGCCAACTGAGAGAAGTTGTGCGTGCAGGCAAGCCAAGCTACCACACAAGACGAAATCCTGCACAATATGTAAGCTGTATAAAGGATAGTGAAAAGTATACATGGAGGTTATTTTTTGTCAATATCAATTGTCCACAACATTGTTTTATCCATTCCAAGTGTTTATCATATGTATTGCCTTTGAAAACGGCTTAGCATGAAGCTTGGAAGGTAAATGGCTAAGTATGAAGCTTGGAAGGTAAATGGCTTAGTGTGAAGCTTGGAAGGTGTCTGCTAAAAAGAAGAACATCAAAGACCTAACATTTTTTTTAATAGTTGTCGCAGATTGATCTCACTGTATAGATGAAAAGAAGACAACTCAGCATTATTAAATGTGTATATAATAGTTTTTAACTTTCTCACACAAAACTGCTACTACTATACACTGTATGGAATGTTGGAACGAACATAGACAAGAAGGAATGCGACCACAATAGAAACACGCATAAACATTTTCTAGAATGAAGGTTGACACACCTGGAATGAATGTCAACTAACTACGCTGTAAAGAAGAATTATTTGACATTCGTTCAAGGCACAGTCGTATACATACAGTTACGCGAACGGAAGTGGTTACCAAGGAAATGAGGTCCAAACAATTACTACAGATCATATAACTTATTATTAAAAATTGTTGACTTGTTATTACAAAAATGTAGTTTTACCATACAAAGACTTGTCATCTCTTGCAATCTTTTACAAATATAGGTGCCAGGGAACCTATTTGACACACTCATTAGCCAATTGCGTTGCTTTTGACAACTAATACTGCTTTGAATGGGACCAATCGCCATTGTGAGCATGGTCTTTATCAATGATGGGTTGCTGCTGGGAATTTGACTGTAATAAATGATCCGAAAACGACACAAGACTATTGTTTCACCAGAAATGGAGCTAAAAGACAGTTGTGGGTTGCAAAAGTCAATAGGATAGATCCCAATAGCAATCCAAGGAATAAAAAACTGCTTCAACCTTCAAAATCTGCCAAGATTTGTGAGGTAAGCCCATGATCATTATCGTCGTCTATATTAATTATCAGTTGCTAATAGCTAACTAGTTTCCCTGTGTACCTCTGATGATAGGGTCACAACGAACAACAAGGAGTTTTTAATCAAACTAGTTGGTCACAAAAACTATTTATAATTGTTAATAATGAATTGGTACAGGCACAGGTGTGCAGGATTTTGTTGGAACAGTCAACCAGTTCCCCAGGCAGCCACCTGCATTACCTCTTAGGCGTCTGTGACCAGAGCCGTCTGTATTGTTAGGCAGGCTTGCTTGCAGTCTGTCCGAATCATTGCCTAGCTGTCAGCATCGCTGGCTGACAGCAGGTCAGGATGACATCTGACAAACACAACTGCCTGTTGACCACTGCTCGTTTGGACAATATTCCACCCATGAATCGTATAGCTATTGTCCTCCTGAGCAGTGGAGTCTGTCCTTATTGTATCCGTCTGTAGATAGTGGTCAAGCAAGCACTTGAGTGAGGGTTTTAAAGCATTTATTCAATAGAATAAATACAGCTCCAAGGTAACACTCATGAGCTAAGGGCTCACAGCTGCTTTTATATAAACTGTTACATCACATGTTACATAATGTCTTGGTCTACAGTTGCACTCGTGAATAAATGCTAATAGGGGGTAAAAGGTAAATGTAAGAGTCAGAGACTAACAAACTGGAAGTGTTTCCTAGCAACCACGTTATACAATAGGTAGCTCAGAGTTCGTCCTGTACAGGGGTACAGGTACAATCACAATAATACCCATTTATTATTAATATTCATATATGTTTTTATTATACCTCAACAACATAGGCTGTTAAAATGATTCGTTAATTCCCAAATGTCAAACTTTAGTTTCTTGTCAGGTTATTTATTATTATTAATAATGATCAAGTCTAGTAACTGAGTTCTTACCAAATAGCTATTAAAAGCTCATTTTAACTTGGTTCAGTTTTTGTTTTTGATAGCCGTTACTTGTTGCTGCTATTCTTTTGGTGATTTTCAACTACCATTATTATATGGTATTATGGTTGGATCATGGCGACTATGATCTTAATATATAAACTTTGTTGCCTAGGCGCATTTTGATGCATCGTGTTTCACAATCGGTGTGAAAACTGAAAGACCAGTGCTTAATAAAGAAGCAATACCAACAAATTTCAACTACCCATACCAGTGTATATCCTGTGAATCGTCCTCGAACAAGCGTCAAAAGCGAAAAAATGCAGAAATATCCAAAACAGAACTGGTCGATTCATTAGCAGCTGATGGTGGGTCATCCAACTACGTTATTATAATCTTTACTTATCCCTTATGATGACAGAAAATATCTGTTGGACTAAACAGTTTTAGATAACAGTGATTATGTCATCATTGTATTTTACATTGACTATGAATTTTTATTAAAGATACTTCCTCGTGACTGGAACTATGGTGAGGATGTCGCTTGTAGATTAGATTACTGTACCCAGGGTCTTCGAATACATCACTTCGTTGACTGAACAGAGACAAAGTCTAGCAATTACTAATAACTTTGCTAAGCACTAACATCTTCAACTAACATTGTAATGTAACCACCTTGATCTGGAATATAGGAAGTTTACGGTGGTTGTGCTCTGTATAATCAATTTAAATTCAAATGTCATAAGCGTAAGAATGTCGAAGATTCATGATTGTAAATCTATTGCAGCAAATGGGAAGGTTTACTTTGACAAGCAGGGGGAAGAAGAAATTCATCAACTTAGAAAAAAAGCCAAAACTGGTAACTACATTGATATTTAATAATAGCAATGAGTTACAAAAAATTAATATAACCGGTTAATCCCAAAAAGATGAAAGTAAAATTAGAAATTAAGCAGAGCTTTTTACATTTTTCCATCTATTGTATGCATAAAACCAAAGGCTTCGTTAATTTTTTTATTACCCATACAATACACAATACCCATACACACAATTACCTTTGTCTCTGAGCTTGTGGAAACTTTTAGATTAATCATGATTAATTGAAACTCCTCAAGGTTTTTGTATTATATACAGGCTGTAGCAAAAAAACACGTTGCCCAAAGAAAATTGGCAAAGCAAGAGTCATCATTGAACAAGATATTTAACTCAGATCAGCTTGTAGCCCTCACTCGCAGATCTACCAGGGGTATGAAATGGAGTGTGACGACAGTAAAAAAAGGCTTTAAGGCTGAGATTCAGTTGTGGCACATCTGGTTATGAAGAACTTCAAAGATGGGGCTTTGTTTGAAGTAAACAGCCAGTTTTACTCCCTCTTTGATAACGGGAGCTGGCAGTGCGATCATATAAGATTTCCATCAACAATGCTAACATCAAGCAGCCGTTATATGATCGATGTGCTGATATAGCAGAAAAAGAAACATTTGATCTTCCAACTTGTCACCTTATTGCGCAACGTTTAATCACAAAATTTATCACTGTACTCCTGCACATCATGTGCAAGAAGGTAAAGGCACAAATGAAGAGCTCTGCCATTCCACGGGGTTTGTTTATTTGTTCGTTTGTTTGAGCTGTGCCTCGTGGGCAACCCTAAAGGCGGGTCTCATAAGCAGAGCTTGTGTGAGCAGCACCCTATACCCATGCCCGCCGTTACACCGGCTACTCTTCCGAAAAGGCAGAGGGGGATCTTTTACTAGCATGGCTCCATAGTTATTATGGAGAGTGCAATCAAACTAGGGACCACGTTATTTTTATGCCCATATCCGACCAGGCAGAGCATATAGGAAGCCAAATATCTCGCTCACAGATAACCGTGTTGGGAATTGAACGCCAGATCCTGGATTGAAGTGCAAGCACTTCAACCACTAGACCACACGTGCCTCCTAGGGTAGTCGTACCATGGCCATGACTGCTTTTGTACAAAATATGTAGATGACATGCAACTCTGAGTCGACGGCAGTTTCTATTACTTTTCTATTTACATAGTGAATATTAGATTAATTCTTACAAAAAATGCATTGTTTAGCATTGTAGAATCACTAATCATGTCTTTCCAGTACATCATGTTATGTTTTAGATGAATTTTTTTACACAGTATGAAATGTCTTTAATTACACACTTGTAGGAAAAGAAATAATTACTATTTGTAATTAGTGCTCAATATACCATCTAGTTTTGTCATCTTTTTCTGCGATATTATTTTGAAAGATCATTTCTATTGCTAACAAATAAAGTCTAAGGTATAGTATTTCAGTGGAGAATGTGCTGTTTATGGGATAAGCAGCAAAATTATTTAAACTTAAAGAGGTCAAGATTAATCCATTTCATCAAAATTTGACATTTTGATGTGAGTCTCTGTGTAGATAAGAAGATTTTCTTTGATATTTTGTAATCAATAAAAACTCAACTTCCATCCTATTGTCTTCAGATAAGTCTTTGGTATGCTTTACAAAATTTTTCCATTGTAACTTATATAAAAATAAGGCTCCGCCCCCTTTTCTAGGACCTCAAATCCACTTGATTCAAGTTACTGTATGTATACGCATGATTCAAGTAACTGTATGTATACGACTGTGGTTCAAGGAATTTCAACACTTCCTATTTCTATTAAAGTAGACAACTCCTGAAAAAAGGGTCAAAATGATATTTTGCATGGTGTTGAGAACAAACTAACATATCCTGGTATCCAAGTATACTTTTTTATAGCATAATCATACATATATTTTTTACATATAGTTTTTTAGTTGAACCTCAAATCAACAAAGTGACGTACTGGAGTGTAATTTCACTAGAAAAAAGTTCATCAAAAACAAAAGGCTAAAAATTATATTAAAACGATATGCACCAAAACAGTATGTAAAAATTTTTAAAAGTCCAAGAATTTATAGAAAAATGAGTTTTGCAGCTTTTCTGTTCTACATCTAGGCATCTGTGTAGACTGGGACACTCGTGTGACTTGCCCGCTCTTTCGTATTACGAGTTGATTCAGTGGGTGGCTGTTATCACTGAATATATTGTTCATGGTTGTTCGAGAGAGCTGGTGGATGAACTCAGTAATGTGTGGTAGATTGTACTTGGTGGTAGTTTCCTCGTGGCTTAAGTTACTATTTATAACTCTCATCGCACGTCTCTCAATCTGAGTTAGCATATCCATGGAACGATCAGTGACAAGACCACTCCACATCGAACACGCATAAGTCAAAACAGATCGTATATTAGCTGTATAATACAGTTTATCGATGTTTCATTCCAGGTTTGTCTGCATTTTTTTGTTTATCTTGATATAAACATAAAATTTATATGATGCGGAGCAATACAGTGTCGCCAATAGCACTTTTTGGAGTTTATGGTCTACAAACCACTTGGGTTTTTACAATATATGTACACTCTTTAATGTGATTAAGTTAAAGAAAAAACAGAAATGTATGTGGGTATGTTTGAAACAAAGTGGCAAGGGGGTTTGGAGTATAGTCAATTCTTTTTTAGGCAGTTGTTTCAATTTATAATATGATATGCTCAACATGCTAGAGTTCACACATACAAAACATTGAGGAGTTTTCACCATACATTCATGAGTTATTGGACTGCCAGCACAGAGTAGTCTAGGTTATGATTTGTGTAAGAATTTTGTCCACAGCGAGCTTTTCATTATGAAACTTTCTTACCTGAAGGTTTTATTGAGTGTGTAAAAACACTTTTAGGCACTTGCTTCTAAACAAACATGAAGACAACATCACTAGAGACTTCCATTATGTTGAAAATGTATTTTCAAGTTTTATAACCGAATTATAGACAAAAAACTTATACACTCCCAAGTTGATAAAGTTGCAGCATGAATGGCTATCATTGTTACTGGAACCCACACAATTAATGCTGAGACCAGAAGTGTAATATTCAACTTGTTCATAGCGGCTGATTAGGTTATTTTTCTGAAGATACAACATTGCGATGTATGTAGCATATTTGTCCACAAATTGCAAGCAGTGCCACATTCAAGATACTAGTATTCTCTCCGGTTGTGACAGCTTTTCTGACCAACTCTCAATTATCCAACTATATTTTTTTGCAAAAAAATGGTTGTATCAGTCTACCTAATTTCATGTAGCTGAATTTTTAAACCTGGTTGGAGGATGTACGGAAACACTTTTATTATTCATCGATACAAATAAAAAACTATTTAAGAAATCCGATTTTCACACAAATCCTTGTTGCAATCTTGTCCGTGCTGCCCTTCTTCTTGTCCTCATCACTACAATAAATCATTGCTGCGCTATAAAACATATTAAAATCTGAAAGTTGGCATGGTAACTTGGAAAGATCAATATTAAAAGACAAACCATGATTATGTATCAAATGATCATACCGATTGTACTTTGCTCATGATTGCTACCACTCCTCATCGCTGCAATAAATAATTTCCGTACCATGTGATACATTGGAAGTTGCAGGCTGGTATAGTAACATTAAAAGTAAAAACAATGATTATCTCTTTAATAATCATGCTTTCAATGGTAAGCATTCATCCAATCCCCTTCTTTGTCCTCAATCTCACTCCTGCTATCAGTGCTTTTCACTTCACCTAATAAGAATGATGGTTAGTGGGGCTAAGAAAAAGGAAAATTATAAATATTGTTGAAAGTTTTTGTTTGCTTTTCAAAAAATTATCATAGGGATTTCTCCTGTCAACAACAATTTTAGTGAACATGACCTAAAATTCCTCAAACTGGGTGGAGGAAAAACTATTGCTAAGCTACCTTTTTAATATCATGCTCTGAGCATTTGTTCAGCCAACGATTTTTACTTATGTTCAACATGATAGGTGTTGATGAAGCAAGGAAAAATTAATGAGCAATAGCTCTTTCGCAGAAGTGGAAAATAAAAGTACAATAAAAATCTGAAAATAGCAGCGATTTGAAATAAGCGAAAAACAAGCAGCAATAATGGCCCAATGATCAAACAAACCTCGGTTAATTACTTCAGTGGTAGGTTGAGAAGTGCCATAGAGACACTCCTCTTGTTTGCTGAAATTTAAGGAAAAACAAGAGGCCAGGGGGTAAAGGGGGTGAATACTTCTAGCATTTTTGATGGGATATGGTAAGGGCTGTTGTGAGGGGAATTGCTGAATTGTCGAACAAGCCATGTAGTAAATATGATAAAGGCTATTCACATCAAGGATATTCAAGTGATTTTGAGCTTCCTCTACAAAATCTTTTGCAGAATCAACAAAAACCTGACCGCCCAGCATCTTTATAACACCACTTTCACCATTAGAGGCATTTCCTGACCAAACTGGTTTGCAACATTTGAAAATGGCTGTTTTGATTTGTATTGCCCCGCACAGCAATCTCTCCAAATATATAGCTTTTTGAGATAGGCAACAGTCATTTAGTACCGTTCTGATTCGTGCATGAATGTATAGACTGCACTGCCATCATGTTTCAAATCATTAGTAACGAATACTACCAAAGCGCGCAGTTTTTGGCCATTGTATGTGCAAACACAAGGCTGGGTGGTCACCTGATTATGGCTGTAGTAAGCCGACTGAGCCTCCTGCAATCAGCAACTACCAGCACTATAGAATTTACTAAGTTTCTCTCATTATGCAACAACTGGATTTGTTGTCATCATTCGAAGGCGTGGTAACCATAGCCATTCTTTTGTAAGGTTTTATGTTTCTATTCAAATACTTTGATCGACCGCAAATGCTCTACTTATATGAGCTTATGCACCAGATGATCAAAATCATCCTCTCTTGGGTGACAAATGACGAGGATCCAGAGTATGGAGACCTGGAAAACCTGAGTTACCATGATGGTAAGAATTTGATTGGTTATCTCTTTGGCTGGATGGTCATCATGTTTACTTATGTATTGGGGAACTCTAATTTTCCCAAGACTTGTCTTCTCTCGTAAAAAGAAGAGACAGTTATCGGTTGATGAATGACTTATCAACTTATCAACATTTAAAATACAAATTTTATGATCCATACGTGTAACAGCACGATTCCGCCTCACTCAGCTCGTCACTGCGGGAGAAATTTCTGGTGCTAAAAAGAGGAAGCTGCTTGATTGCTTCCGGCGGTATGCATTTCGTATAACGCAATACCTTATCGCTAATCTGTCCTTGGATGAAGAGGTCATATCTGTAGCCAGGTGGCTGGATCCGACTAAGGTGTCATCACTCAAGGTCAACGACATACTCAATGTTGCCTACTGGTTGGTTACCATTGCAAAAACATTAAATCTTTCATGAGTAATTATTCCAAAAATCTAACATTCTTGGGATGGGGCTACATGAATGTACTCATAGTACAATTTAAATGAGTTATCATCCCTTCCAAAGTATAGCATGTAGTCCATAAATAGTTAATGGATTAGTAAGCGTATTATTTTTGTTGCAGTTTTTATGAAAAAATGGTGTTTCAGGTACAGAAAAGTTTACAACTGGACCAACGCTGAACATGACAGCCTACGCGGCGCTCTGGTGATGCTGAAACGAGATGGTGAGATACCTGCTCTCATCCAGCGCTGCATATTTCAGGTAAAGGTTGATTCGGTAAAGTTTTGGAATGACGTAGAAAACATTCAAAGAGCCGGTAAGCTGTGCTATGGGCAGGTACGATCGCTGCCCATGCTGATGCTGGTCATACCCCACTCCGACGTTAACTCGGAGCGTGTATTCAGCATGCTCAACAAGAATCTCGCAGCTGAACGTTCCTGCTTTGACAAAGATAAAACTCTGAAGTCTATTATGATTATTAAGTCCAGAGGCTACCCTTAAACTTCACACCATCAGAGCAGCTCCTAAAAGCCTCAAGGCAGGCTACTATGATTATGTTGGAGGCCATTTTCAGTAACAGTCAAGTCGATTCAGTACATGTTATGGGACTTTATAGTCGAGCTTTTATGAGTGATAACTCATAATTTAATTGTATACGTTTCAGTCATCAGTAAATTTCTTCATCTTGTACTTCTTGAAAATCTATCAGTTGAAAAATTTACTTCATATGGTTGCTGAAGTTTCAGTAACAGTTAATCAATGAGTTAGAGTTCATTAAGTTCATTAAGTAGATTTTATATGAGTTTATCACACTCAGACTTTTAGGAGTGATTACTCCTACAGAGTTATTGTATACATTTAAGTCATCAATGCTTCAGTTTTTACTTCTTCAAGCTATACCACTGGATGTTTTCTTTTTCTTTTCAATAAATGGGAACAATCTTTAAACCTAACTTTACTGAGCAACAATGATACACATCGATAATAACTAATAATAATAGTAGTATTGGTAGTACTAGTAGAAGTACAACCTGCAGTAGTAGTAACAATATTAATAATAATGATAATTATCATAGCACCAACATCACAGAATGTCATCTCTGTGACATGTTGTGACAAATGTATGCAAGTTTCTTCTCCTGTCACCTAACCTGTGCCTAACCCTTGGTTACATTCACTTACTACATCTAACTCTATCTCTTAAATTTGTAATATATGAATGCTGAGTTGCTTCTTGTTGGAGGGTAGCATGTGGCAACCTTTTACAGGTATTCGACATGTACCCGTATTCACATATTAATTGCCCCTCAGGACGGTTTTCGCGCTGAATAATTTCCCCCTTTATCAGTCTCACACCAATTGCCCCATTCAGGGTTGGCAGGTCTGTGGACCAATGATGAGGTAGCTAGATATGTTACTAAATTGTGTGCTACAATACAAACTGGAAAAGATATCCATTGAATTGACTGGGAAAGTATTCACACGAAGTACACCAAAATTTTGAAGCAATTCTCTTCACTTCAGCAAGCAAACGCTGACCAACCTAAAAAACTATATAGGTCAAAATAGCAATTATAATAATAACTATATTAATAATATTTATTATCATTATAACAATCGTTATTTGTTTAATTAATAACTATGATAAATAAACCAGTATCATAAACAAATATCAATAATTATGATACATAATTATTAATATAATAATTCCAGCCAATAATAGTATTTGGTAAGTTTTTTAATTTTTTTAACCAATGTATATAATTAATTAATAAATATTACAACAATAAATAATAATAATAATAACTAGAAAAGATTATTTTTTCAGTAGAAAAATTAAAAGCCATACAGATGCTCAGTCTGACGAAAAAAAAATGATCCATTTTCGACTTACGGTTCGAAAGTTATGGAGAAAAATGCAATTTTTGAGGAGTTATCCACTCGGTATCTGATGGAAAACGCAGCTGTTAATGAAATTACATGATGCAAAACAATTTGGCAGCTTTCCAAGTAAACAGCTCATGGTTTGAATGATTATGAACGCATCCAGTTGTTTTTACACGACTAACTTCCCTTGTCAAGACGGAAACTGGTTTATTTTAGGAGTTACCCTCTCAACAAAACTTTCAAAGTTTCAGGCAGTTACTATAGTGACAGAACATAATATTTTGATGAGAGAAGCTGCGCAATTTGATGATATATTTACATGCAACCTAAGAGTTGTCCTCTCTGTAGAATGTTTAACATTCAAAAACATAAACAACCCTGTTCTGCTCATATATTACTACTGTTCATTATTTTTTCGGAATGTTAGTCAATGTGACTTAATCAATGTGTCTTCCAAGATCGGTTATGATCAACGTAAGAACCAATAAAAACTGGTATTTCTTTGAGTTTAAATGGAAGAGCGTGTTGTGGTGTGAAACCATTGTATGCGGCATTATTGGCTGTAAAACATGCACACATGGCTTTGATTAAAAAAAGTTTTAGTGACTTGCGACAAACGGTTCAAAAGTTAAAGAGCAATATAAGTATTTCGTTCGGAGTTGTCTTCTCTGAGGTGGCAGGCAACTCTCTAAATGGTCTGTCAAAGTACACATGCACTTGGCAACATTCCAAGTAAGTTACTCAATGCTAATGCCTCTATTCGTTTGAGCAGACTATGACGTTGTGTCATTACGCAGCTCAGTTCACAACGTTGTTGATCAAACTGCTGCTTGCTTAAAGACGTCGTGTCATGACTTAAAGTCCTAATAGGCCTCTCCTGTGAGAAAACCTGCCATATCTACTTGTATTCCGACAGTTTATATTGGAATTTCTTCCAGCAGACTATGACGTTGTGTCATGACGCGACGTTGTTGATCAAACTGCAGTTCACTCAACAACGTCGTGTCATGACATAACGTCGTAATAGGCCCCTCCTGTGGGAAAACATGCCATATCTACTTGTATTTCAACAGTTTAGATTGGAATTTCTTCCAGCAAAAAAGTTCAAATTTTCTGAAAATCATTAAAAATTGCCTCTCCTTGAAAAACTTGTAAACTTACTATTGAAAACTTTTGATGCCTGTGTACATCTACCATAGCTGCACACCCTCATATAAAAATCATGCAGTTTTGATGAAAAGTGACAGAGCTATTTAGCATTTATTGACCAACAATGCCTGTTGAAGAGGCTTGCGGAAAGTGGAATGGCTGTGACACCGTGACTTTCTTAACTCGAGAAAAATACTTTCATAAAATTTCAGATGTGTCCCTACGTAACCAACTATTTTTTAGAGAGTTCCGATCAGCGAATCTGTAGTTATAGAAGAAGAAAGTTCGCGAAAGAAAAATAATAATAATAATAACTAGAAAAAATTATTTTTTCTGTAGAAAAATTAAAAGCCATACAGATGCTCAGTCTGACGAAAAAAAATGGTCCATTTTCGAGTTACGGTTCGAAAGTTATGGAGCAAAGTGCGATTTTTGAGGAGTTATCTTCTCGGTATTCAAATGAAAAGGCAACTATTAGTAACTTCACATGGTAAAAAGAAACTTGGCAGCTTTCCAAGTAAGCAGCTCATGGCTTGAATGATTATGAACGTATCAAGTTGTTTTTGTACGACTTAATTCCCTGACCAAGAAGGGAATTGATTTATTCTCGGAGTTACCCTCTCAACCAAACTTTCAAATTTCTTTTTCTCTGCTTAGAAATTAAAAGCCATACCAATGCACAGTTAAACGAAAAAAAAATTGTTCAAATTCGACTTACGGTTCAAAAGTTATGGTGAAAATGCACTTTTTGAGGAGTTATCCTCTCGGTATCTGATTGAAAACGCAGCTATTAATGAAATTACATGATGCAAAGTAAATTGGCAGTTTTCCAAGTGAGCAGCCTATGGTTTGAATGATTATGAGCGCATTCAATTGTTTTTACACGACTAACTTTCCTTGTCAATACGGAAACTGGTTTATTTTAGGAGTTACCCTCTCAACAAAACTCTCAAAGTTTTTAGGCAGTTACTATAGTGACAGAACATAACCGCTAGATGAGACAAGCTGCGCAATTTGATGATATATGTCCATATAACTTATGAATTGTCCTCTCTGTTTATCGTTTAACATTCAAAAACATAAACAACCCAGTTCTGCTCATATATTACTACTGTTCATTATTTTTTCGGAATGTTAGTCGATGTGACTGAATTGAAGTTTTTTCCATGATCGGTTATGATCAACGTAAGAGCCAATAAAAACTGGTATTGCTTTGAGTTTTAATGGAAGAAAGTGTTGTGGAGTGAACCCATTATATACTGCATTACTTGCTGTAAAACATGCACACATGATTTTGATTGCAAAAAAGTTTCAGCGACTTCCCACAAACGGTTCAGAAGTTAAAGAGCAATATAAGTGTTTCGTTCGGAGTTGTCTTCTCCGAGGTGGCAGGCAACTCTCTAAATGGTCTGTCAAAGTACACATGCACTTGGCAACATTCCAAGTAAGTTACTCAATGCAAATGTCTCTATTCGTTTGAGCAGACTATGACGTTGTGTCATTACGCAGCTCAGTTAACGACGTTGTTGATCAAACTGCTGCTTGCTTAAAGACGTCGTGTCATGACTTAAAGTCCTAATAGGCCTCTCCTGTGAGAAAACCTGCCATATCTACTTGTATTCCAACAGTTTATATTGGAATTTCTTACAGCAGACTATGACGTTGTGTCATGACGCGACGTTGTTGATCAAACTGCAGTTCACTCAACAACGTCGTGTCATGACATAACGTCCCAATAGGCCCCTCCTGTGAGAAAACACGCCATATCTGCTTGTATTTCCACAGTTTAGATTGGAATTTCTTCCAGCAAAAAAGTTCAAATTTTCTCAAAATCATTAAAAATTGCCTCTCCTTGAAAAACTTGTAAACTTACTTTTGAAAACTGTTGATGCCTGTGTACATATACCATAGCTGCACACCCCCATATAAAAATCATGCAGTTTTGATGAAAAGTGACAGAGCTATTTAGCATTTATTGAACAAAAATAGCTGTTGAAGAGGCTTGCGGAAAGTGGAATAGCTGTAACACCGTTACTTTCTTAACTCGAGAAAAATACTTTCATAAAATTTCAGATGTGTCCCTACGTAACCAACTATTTTTTAGAGAGTTCCGATCAGCGAATCTGTAGTTATAGAAGAAGAAAGTTCGCGAAAGAAAAATAATAATAATAATAATAATTAGACTAAAATGTTTTCTCTGTAGAGAAAATAAAAGCCATACAGATGCACGGTTTGATGAAAAAAAAATTGTTCAAATTCGACTTACAGTTCAAAAGTTATGGAGCAAAATGCATTTTTTGAGGAGTTATCCTCTCGGAATCCATCTGAAAAGGCAACTATTAGTAACTTTACATGGTACAAAGAAAGTTGGCAGCTTTCCAAGTAAGCAGCTCATGGCTTGAATGATTATGAACGCATCAAGTTGTTTTTATACGCCTAAATTGCCTGACCAAGACGGAAATTGAATTATTTTAGGAGTTATCCTCTCAACAAAACTTTTAAAGTTTTTAGGCAAATACTATAGTGACAGAACATAACAATTAGACGAGACCAGCTGCGCAATTTGATGATATATGTTAATATAACTTAGGAGTTGTCCTCTCTGTTTAATGTTTAACATCAATACACACAAACAACACAGTTCTGCTCATATATTACTACTGTTCATTATTTTTTCGGAATGTTAGTCAATGTGACTGGATCAATGTGTCTTCCAAAATCGGTTATGATCAACGTAAGTAAGAACCAATAAAAACTTTTATTGCTTTGAGTTTTAATGGAAAAGCGTGTTGTGGTGTGAAACCATTGTATATGGCATTATTGGCTGTAAAACATGCACACATGGCTTTGATTAAAAAAAGTTTTAGTGACTTGCAACAAATGGTTCAGAAGTTAAAAAGCAATATGAGGGTTCTGTTAGGAGTTTTCTTCTCCGAGATGGCAGGCAACTCTCTGAATTGCCTGTCAAATTACACATGCATTTGGCAACATTCCAAGCAAGCTATTTAATGCTAATGCCTCTATTCACTTGAATGAACTATGACGTTGCGTCATTACGCAGCTCAGTTCATAACGTTGTTGATCCAACTGCAATTGGCAACATTCCAAGCAAGTTACTCAACGCTAATGCCTCTATTCGTTTGAGCAGACTATGACGTTGTGTCATGACGCAGCTCACTTCATAAGGTCCTTGATCAAACTGCAGTTCACTCAACAACGTTGTGTCACGACATAACGTCCTAATAGGCCCCTCCTGTGAGAAAACACGCCAGATCTACTTGTAATTTCAACAGTTTAAATTGGAATTTCTTCCAGCAAAAAAGTTTAAATTTTCTCAAAATCATTAAAAATTGCCTCTCCTTGAAAAACTTGTAAACTTACTATTGAAAACTGTTGATGCCTGTGTACATATACCATAGCTGCACACCGCCATATAAAAATCATGCAGTTTTGATGAAAAGTGACAGAGCTATTTAGCATTTATTGAACAAAAATAGCTGTTGAAGAGGCTTGCGGAAAGTAGAATAGCTGTGACACCGTGACTTTCTTAACTCGAGAAAAATACTTTCATAAAATTTCAGATGTGTCCCTACGTAACCAACTATTTTTTAGAGATTTCCGATCAGCGAATCTGTAGTTATAGAAGAAGAAAGTTCGCGAAAGAAAAATAATAATAATAATAATAATAACTAGAAAAAATTATTTTTTCTGTAGAAAAATTAAAAGCCATACAGATGCTCAGTCTGACGAAAAAAAAATGATCCATTTTCGACTAACGGTTCAAAAGTTATGGAGAAAAATGCATATTTTAAGGAGTTATCCTCTCGGTATCTGATTTAAAACGCAGCTATTAATGAAATTACATGATTCAAAGAAACTTGGCAGCTTTCCAAATAAGCAGCTCATGGTTTGAGTACTTATGATTGCATCAAGTTGTCTTTAGACGACTAACTTCCCTTGTCAAGACGAAAACTGGTTTATTTTAGGAGTTACCCTCTCAACAAATCTTTCAAAGCTTTTAGGCAATTACTGTAGTGACAGAATATAACATTTAGATCAGACAAGCTCCGCAATTTGATGATATATGTACATTTACCTTGGGAGTTGTCCTCTCTGTATAATGTAAAACATCAATACACACAAACAACACTGTTCTGCTCATATATTACTACTGTTCATTCATTACTTTTTGCGGAATGTTAGTCGATGTGACTGAATTGAAGTTTTTTCCAAGATTGGTTATGATCAACGTAACAATCAATAAAAACTGGTATTGCCTTGAGTTTTAATGGAACAGCGTGTTGCGGTGTGAAACCATTGTATGCGGCATTATTGGCTGTAAGACATGCACACATGGCTTTGATTGAAAAAAGTTTTAGTGAGTTGCGACAAACGATTCAAAAGTTAAAGAGCAATGTAAGTCTTTTGTTTGGAGTTGTCTTCTCCGAGGTTGCAGGCAACTCTCTAAATGGTCTGTCATAGTACCCATGCACTTGGCAACATTCCAAGTAAGTTACTCAATGCTAATGCCCTATTCGTTTGAGCAGACTATGACGTTGTGTCATGACGCAGCTCACTTCATAACGTCCTTGATCAAACTGCAGTTCACTCAACAACGTCGTGTCATGACATAACGTCGTAATAGGCCCCTCCTGTGGGAAAACATGCCATATCTACTTGTATATCCACAGTTTAGATTGGAATTTCTTCCAGCAGACTATGACGTTGTGTCATGACGCGACGTTGTTGATCAAACTGCAGTTCACTCAACAACGTCGTGTCATGACATAACGTCCTAATAGGCCCCTCCTGTGAGAAAACACGCCTTATCTACTTGTAATTTCAACAGTTTAAATTGGAATTTCTTCCAGCAAAAAAGTTCAAATTTTCTCAAAATCATTAAAAATTACCTTTCCTTGAAAAACTTGTAAACTTACTATTGAAAACTGTAGATGCCTGTGTACATCTACCATAGGTGCACACCCCCATATAAAAATCATGCAGTTTTGATGAAAAGTGACAGAGCTATTTAGCATTTATTGAACAAAAACGGCTGTTGAAGAGGCTTGCGGAAAGTGGAATAGCTGTGAGATGGTGACTTTCGCAACTTGAAAAAAAATATTTCGTTAATCTCGAGATGTGCACCTACGTAACCAACTATTTTTTAGAGAGTTCCGATCAGCGAATCTGTAGTTATAGAAGAAGAAACTTCGCGAAAGAAAAATAATAATAACTAGAAAAAATTATTTTTTCTGTAGAAAAATTAAAAGCCATACAGATGCTCAGTCTGACGAAAAAAAAATGATCCATTTTCGACTAACGGTTCAAAAGTTATGGAGAAAAATGCATATTTTAAGGAGTTATCCTCTCGGTATCTGATTTAAAACGCAGCTATTAATGAAATTACATGATTCAAAGAAACTTGGCAGCTTTCCAAATAAGCAGCTCATGGTTTGAGTACTTATGATTGCATCAAGTTGTCTTTAGACGACTAACTTCCCTTGTCAAGACGAAAACTGGTTTATTTTAGGAGTTACCCTCTCAACAAATCTTTCAAAGCTTTTAGGCAATTACTGTAGTGACAGAATATAACATTTAGATCAGACAAGCTCCGCAATTTGATGATATATGTACATTTACCTTGGGAGTTGTCCTCTCTGTATAATGTAAAACATCAATACACACAAACAACACTGTTCTGCTCATATATTACTACTGTTCATTCATTACTTTTTGCGGAATGTTAGTCGATGTGACTGAATTGAAGTTTTTTCCAAGATTGGTTATGATCAACGTAACAATCAATAAAAACTGGTATTGCCTTGAGTTTTAATGGAACAGCGTGTTGCGGTGTGAAACCATTGTATGCGGCATTATTGGCTGTAAGACATGCACACATGGCTTTGATTGAAAAAAGTTTTAGTGAGTTGCGACAAACGATTCAAAAGTTAAAGAGCAATGTAAGTCTTTTGTTTGGAGTTGTCTTCTCCGAGGTTGCAGGCAACTCTCTAAATGGTCTGTCATAGTACCCATGCACTTGGCAACATTCCAAGTAAGTTACTCAATGCTAATGCCCTATTCGTTTGAGCAGACTATGACGTTGTGTCATGACGCAGCTCACTTCATAACGTCCTTGATCAAACTGCAGTTCACTCAACAACGTCGTGTCATGACATAACGTCGTAATAGGCCCCTCCTGTGGGAAAACATGCCATATCTACTTGTATATCCACAGTTTAGATTGGAATTTCTTCCAGCAGACTATGACGTTGTGTCATGACGCGACGTTGTTGATCAAACTGCAGTTCACTCAACAACGTCGTGTCATGACATAACGTCCTAATAGGCCCCTCCTGTGAGAAAACATGCCATATCTACTTGTATTTCCACAGTTTAGATTGGAATTTCTTCCAGCAAAAAAGTTCAAATTTTCTCAAAATCATTAAAAATTGCCTCTCCTTGAAAAACTTGTAAACTTCCTATTGAAAACTTTTGATGCCTGTGTACATCTACCATAGCTGCACACCCTCGTATAAAAATCATGCAGTTTGGATGAACAATGACAGAGCTATTTAGCATTTATTGAACAAAAACGGCTGTTGAAGAGGCTTGCGGAAAGTGGAATAGCTGTGACATGGTGACTTTCGCAACTTGAAAAAAAATATTTCGTTAATCTCGAGATGTGCACCTACGTAACCAACTAATATTTAGAGAGTTCTGATCAGCGAATCTGTAGTTATAGAAGAAGAAACTTCGCGAAAGAAAAATAATAATAATAATAATAACTAGAAAAGATTATTTTTTCTGTAGAAAAATTAAGAGCCATACAGATGCTCAGTCTGACGAAAAAAAAATGATCCATTTTCGACTTACGGTTCGAAAGTTATGGAGAAAAATGCGATTTTTGAGGAGTTATCCTCTCGGTATCTGATGGAAAACGCAGCTATTAATGAAATTACATGATGCAAAACAATTTGGCAGCTTTCCAAGTAAACAGCTCATGGTTTGAATGATTATGAACGCATCCAGTTGTTTTTACACGACTAACTTCCCTTGTCAAGACGGAAACTGGTTTATTTTAGGAGTTACCCTCTCAGCAAAACTTTCAAAGTTTCAGGCAGTTACTATAGTGACAGAACATAATATTTTGATGAGAGAAGCTGCGCAATTTGATGATATATTTACATGCAACCTAAGAGTTGTCCTCTCTGTAGAATGTTTAACATTCAAAAACATAAACAACCCTGTTCTGCTCATATATTACTACTGTTCATTATTTTTTCGGAATGTTAGTCAATGTGACTTAATCAATGTGTCTTCCAAGATCGGTTATGATCAACGTAAGAACCAACAAAAACTGGTATTTCTTTGAGTTTAAATGGAAGAGCGTGTTGTGGTGTGAAACCATTGTATGCGGCATTATTGGCTGTAAAACATGCACACATGGCTTTGATTAAAAAAGTTTTAGTGACTTGCAACAAACGGTTCAGAAGTTAAAAAGCAATATGACGGTTCTGTTAGGAGTTTTCTTCTCCGAGATGGCAGGCAACTCTCTGAATTGCCTGTCAAAGTACACATGCATTTGGCAACATTCCAAGCAAGCTAGTTAATGCTAATGCCTCTATTCACTTGAATGAACTATGACGTTGCGTCATTACGCTGCTCAGTTCATAACGTTGTTGATCCAACTGCAATTGGCAACATTCCAAGCAAGTTACTCAACGCTAATGCCTCTATTCGTTTGAGCAGACTATGACGTTGTGTCATGACGCAGCTCACTTCATAAGGTCCTTGATCAAACTGCAGTTCACTCAACAACGTTGTGTCATGACATAACGTCCTAATAGGCCCCTCCTGTGAGAAAACACGCCTTATCTACTTGTAATTTCAACAGTTTAAATTGGAATTTCTTCCAGCAAAAAAGTTCAAATTTTCTCAAAATCATTAAAAATTACCTTTCCTTGAAAAACTTGTAAACTTACTATTGAAAACTGTAGATGCCTGTGTACATCTACCATAGGTGCACACCCCCATATAAAAATCATGCAGTTTTGATGAAAAGTGACAGAGCTATTTAGCATTTATTGAACAAAAACGGCTGTTGAAGAGGCTTGCGGAAAGTGGAATAGCTGTGAGATGGTGACTTTCGCAACTTGAAAAAAAATATTTCGTTAATCTCGAGATGTGCACCTACGTAACCAACTATTTTTTAGAGAGTTCCGATCAGCGAATCTGTAGTTATAGAAGAAGAAACTTCGCGAAAGAAAAATAATAATAATAACTAGACTAAAATGTTTTCTCTGCAGAGAAAATAAAAGCCATACAGATGCACGGTTCAACGAAAAAAAAATTGTTCAAATTCGACTTACAGTTCAAAAGTTACTGAGAAAAATGCATATTTTAAGGAGTTATCCTCTCGGTATCTGATTTAAAACGCAGCTATTAATGAAATTACATGATACAATAAAACTTGGCAGCTTTCCAAACAAGCAGCTCATAGCTTGAGTACTTATGATTGCATCAAGTTGTCTTTATACGACTAACTTCCCTTGTCTTGACGGAAACTGGTTTATTTTAGGAGTTACCCTCTCAACAAATCTTTCAAAGTTTTTAGGCAATTACTCTAGTGACAGAATATAACATTTAGATCAGACAAGCTGTGCATATTGACGATAAATGCACATATAACTTAAAAGTTGTCCTCTCTGTATAATGTTTAACATCCAAAAACATAAGCAACCCAGTTCTACTCATATATTACTACTGTTCTTTTTTTTCGGAATGTTAGTCAATGTGACTGAATCAATGTGTCTTCCAATACCGGTTATGAACAACGTAAGAACCAATAAAAACTGGTATTGCTTTGCGTTTACATGGAAGAGCGTGTAGTGGTGTGAAACCATTGTATGCGGCATTATTGGCTGTAAAACGTGCACACATGGCTTTGATTAAAAAAAGTTTTAGTGACTTGTGACAAACGGTTCAAAAGTTAAAGGGCAATATGAGTGTTTCGTTCGGAGTTGTCTTCTCCGAGGTGACAGGCAACTCTCTAAATGGTCTGTCAAAGTACACATGCACTTGGCAACATTCCACGTAAGTTACTCAATGCTAATGCCTGTATTCGTTTGAGCAGACTATGACGTTGTGTCATTACGCAGCTCAGTTCACAACGTTGTTGATCAAACTGCTGCTTGCTTAAAGATGTCGTGTCATGACTTAAAGTCCTAATAGGCCTCTCCTGTGAGAAAACCTGCCATATATACTTGTATTCCAACAGTTTATATTGGAATTTCTTCCAGCAGACTATGACGTTGTGTCATGACGCGACGTCATTGATCAAACTGCAGTTCACTCAACAACGTTGTGTCATGACATAACGTCGTAATAGGCCCCTGCTGTGGGAAAACACGCCATATCTACTTGTATTACAACAGTTTAGAACGGAATCTCTTCCAGTGAAAAAGTTCGAATTTTCTGAAAATCACTAAAAATTGCCTCTCCTTGAAAAACTTGTAAACTTGCTATTGAAAACTTTTGATGCCTGCATACATCTACCATAGCCGCACACCCTCATATAACTATCATGCAGTTTAGATGAAAAGTGACAGTGTTATTCACCATTTATTAAACGAAATTGCCTGTTGAAGAGGCGTGCGAAAAGTGGAATAGCTGTGACGTGGTAACTTTTTTAACTTGAAAAAAAATATTTCGTTAATCTCCAGATGTACCCCTACGTAACCAACTATTTTTTAGAGAGTTCTAATCAGCGAATCTGTAGTTATAGAAGAAGACAGAAACTGAAATCTAGTGGTTAGAATGCGGCGAAAGAAAAATAATAATAAGAAAACCTACTAAAACAATAGCCATACAGATTATATCTGTATGGCTAATAATAAAACCTACTAAAACAATAGCCATACAGATTATATCTGTATGGCTAATAATAATAAAACCTACTAAAACAATAGCCATACAGATTATATCTGTATGGCTAATAATAAAACCTACTAAAACAATAGCCATACAGATTATATCTGTATGGCTAATAATAATAAAACCTACTAAAACAATAGCCATACAGATTATATCTGTATGGCTAATAATAAAACCTACTAAAACAATAGCCATACAGATTATATCTGTATGGCTAATAAATCATGTCATTCAAAATATTGAATGATTTTATAATTATTTATTGTTGTAATAGTATTATATACTTGAAATTGTAATTTGAAAAGAACGAACATATATATTTTATATTCAATTCATAATAATAATAAATATTAATAATTAAAAATAATAATAGTTATTAATTTAATCAATGAGTATGTATGTATAATATCGGAGGCATGTGTGGTCTAGAAGTTAACGTGCTTGAACTTCAATCCAGGATCAAGGGTTCGATTCCTAGCACGGTTATTATCTGTGAGCGCGATATTCGACTTCCTGTATGCCCTGATACCTGACCCAAAACACTAACTGATTATGAGCCTGCCACATCGTCATGTCTTCAGAAGTAAACTTACGATTAAAGTTGATGATCAACGCTGCAAGACACAAGATATTCATCATCTTGTTGTTGATAATTATAATAATTCTCTTGAACTTTGTTACCAACATTAAAAGATCTACCACTGAGTGCATGTGGTATAAATGAGTAGCTCTCGTACTGCTGAAGGAAAAAAAAGAATGCAGTCTTTAAATAAGTACAAATTGATGACCTTAAGCAACGCTCTATCAATCCACGTAATAACCTGTTATTTATATGCACACAATACAATAAAACGATTGCAAAATGTAATCTGCCATCTAGACCTGTCATAAATGTATTCTTTTACACTATAGTTTGTAACCTGGTTGACATTGGTCACCGACAACCCCTGATGCATCACTGACAGACAGTGTGACTGATGCATCAAGGAAATGATGTTCATATTATCATAATTCAACGCCGAATGCGGCCCACTGCTGCTTTTCATATCTGAAACTGAGTGAGGTAGTGAAGAAAGACATACGGTTTTTTGCTTTTTTTTAATGAAAGTGTGAACTGGCTAAACAAAATAAATAGTAACTAGCACCCACTACAATACAAATGCAATGTCAAAACACTGAGCCACCACAACGTCTCGTTTCAACTTGACAAAAAAGTTCAAACTATATAGTCTGACGCAGATTTTGGGGAAATGAATTGAAAAAAAATGAACTAGGAGTAGAATTTTTATGACTTGAAAAAAAGTGGCATGACTTTTGCAAAAGCTCTCTGTAATTCAACAAACAGACCTGAATACAGAAGTTACAATACTTTACTACATGTAAAGATAACTGCTTTTTGCTGTGCAATTCATAGTGAATAAAATATCATATTGTGTTCTCATGTTTCCACTTACAATGCACGTTGTTTAAATGAAAATTAAAACTCAGTTATTGGAATTTTCAAGTCCTGGAACAGGTAGACCATCTACTAATCTAAGGCTTGTTCCTATATACTAGGGCCTTTGCACCAACACATGGTAACTTTTTTTACAGGACAAAAATGCGCAAATTTGTGGTGAATGAGCAGAAACCTGTCTCAGTGCGCAAGAATATGGTGTTATTGTTTCAAATTGTATGACTAAAAATTTCAGAAACTTCCAGAAACATGACATTTATCACAAGGCCAGTAAGCGATTGCAATTCAAGCATTAAAGCATGCTAGCATTGAACACTTTTTGTTGAATTTCTGAATATTCAAGTCTTTAGCTGCAAATTGATGTGTTAAATAACCCTCTAGGCCTACCCAGTGCTGATCTACCAGCCTGCAAAATATGCTGTTTAACATTGACAAAACTCTTCGGATGGGAAATATATTTATTTCTTTCCCGGGCAGTATTTATTTGGCCAATCAGATCTCACTGTCCATTTTTATTATCATTTTATTTATTAGTTATTCTACATAATACTCACTACTGTCTATTCTTGTATGACTACAATTTATTGTTCCATGACTCACCAAAACGAGCTCAATTTTTTTCCCATATATGTGATGAATATATAAATATATAAAATCTATATTATATTGTTATATAACTTATATTTCAAATTGGACTATAAAAAAGCAACCTGCAGCATTTTTTTCAATAATGAAAGTTATTGTCAACATTATTTATTTTACTGCTCTCACATGACCGGAGAAGGCAAAATTGCGGACCAAGTGTGAGTAAACATGGTAGGCAGGGTTGGGAATCGCTGATTGTTAAACTAGGGATTAAATCGCTTTCGCTAATGCTGTTACAAACTAGGGGATAAGGCTTTCCGCTGGTGGCCATGCTAGGTTATTCCAAACTAAGGGATACCATCATTTCCGCTGATGAAACCGCTGATAACATTTTCAAGTTTTAGATAACTTTGCATATAATCTTATAACGATGAAGACTTATATAAACGCGAACCACATTTCATTACACAGCAAACGGGGTATGAAAAATTGGCTAAAAACATGTAAGCTTTTAATTACAGGTTGTTAATGGCAAAGCAGATTGGGTCAACAGTAGTCTATCGATTTTTTAAGGTGTCAGTGATGCAGCCAGCAACAGTAATGCATATGCCTCTATTATGATATAATGAACTGGTAAGCAAATGCAATGGTTCCAAGATGACTAACATTTTTGCATGCATGAGTGACTCGGGCATTGTTGGCAGATAAATCAGCGATTTACTTCAGCGATTACTAGTACTTTAGCTGAATGTCAAATCAAACTAGGGGATGTGCTACAATCGCTGATGCATGACTAGCGATTAGCACCAGCGATTAGCGTTTACAAACCACTATTCCCAACCCTGATGGTAGGTAGTTGTTTTGCAAATGATCCTGATGGTTTAAAAATCATTTAGATGGTTCAGAAAAGTACCAAGTGCTTAGTATAAACGTTTAAGAAATATCTACGCACTATTTACAAATCGTATGAACTATTTTAAAATAATCTTTACTATTTTGAAAAAGTTTGAAAGGTTTGCAAAGGACATGGCTTTCGAACCAAAACAATCGTCTTCATTTTCTTTAAAGCCTCTATAAAAATTATCCAACACATTGATCAATAGGCATTTATAATTTTTTTACAAGTATAATTAGGTGAAATAGAGGGTTTATAATAACATTAAATAAATAGTTGAAAAATGATTTTTTTATATCCAATAAAACTTGACTGTTCAGTGCTTTGCGGAAAAAATATTAGTCGTGAGTGGACTAAAAAAAATGGTCAATAGAGCGAAACCGGCTAATCGGCTCGGATTTTGAAAGCATATTAACGATTTCACAACGCGTTAATATGGTTTGCAAAACTTCGGAATTTCAAAAACGTTCACTCAGTTTGGAAAAAATTCAGACGTTTCAAAATGCAAAACACAAAACGTTCTGAGCCACCATATTAAGTAACTCATTAGACTCTATGGTGTTTTGCTGCATAGAAGTTCTAAAAATGTTTTATTAGAAATGTTTTATTCAGTATTGTGAGCTGTAAAACAGAGCTCACTATTTTTATAGTATTTCACACCCTTGACAGTTCACAGCTCTCCATATTCTATGTATAGTATGCACATGTGCATTAAATGTGTATATGTATAATTGCATCGGCATATATAGGTAAAAAAAACTTTTACCGCCATGTTGGGAGTATAAGTACTAATCTGTACGGATGAAAAGCGTGTATAAAAAATATAGATCCTATGTACACAGATGTACATTGTAATCATCTTTGTGTACATTCGTTTACAAAAAAACATGTACATGTAGCTGTCTGTTGATATACATGTATGCTCACACATTTATGTGTGCAAATGCACATATATCCAAATGCTGTATACTTTCATGTACACAGTCTACATGGTGCACATCATTACATCTACTAAAGTATGTGTTAAAGATACATGTGTAATCAGTTCAATAGGGAGTTTGCGAAAAACCCTGACTAACGAGTACGTTAACGTAGGGTACGCGCCAATTGGCCAAATTATTAAGTTCTGGGATAAGCTCACCAAGTACGTTGCGACAATCGCGCCGAGCGAGCCAATTCCCTGACTGAAAATCATTTCCGTTTTCACAGCGATAGCATTTACACCTTTTGTATTTTTATTTTACTAATAATGGCCTCCCAAACAAAGTTGTAAGTTACTATTAACACACAGCTGTATTTATTTATTATGAAGGGTGGTGGCTTCCTGTGCATGGATTACTGGCCTAACTGATGTTTATTCAAAATGTGTATACGCCAGTGAGTGATTGTAATTTTCATGTTTTTTATGGCGTTTAATCAACAATCAATTAACATGTTATTATTAACTAATGCTTAGTTAATTAACTAATATTAATAATATTGATAATTAATTATTAATATTATTATTGATAAGTAACTAAAGGTATTATTATTATTTAATTAATATTATCAATAATTATTATTATGATGATAAAAAGTTGTTAATTATTATTGCTACTAAACAATATTATTAGTAGTAATAGTAGTAGATTGTTAATTGTTGTTAGGCATTAATTATTATTTTTTATTAATTATTGTTATTTATTATTGTTATTAATTATTTCGTTTGAATATTATCATTCGGTTCATCATCATCATGATCATCATCAATCATTATTATCACTTTCAAAGATGGTTTGAGATGACCTCTTGAGTTTTTATTATTGTTATCATAATTATTTTACTTATAGTAATTATTATTATAATTATTTAGTTATTGTTATGAGAGTCATCATCATTTATTATTATTTTAATTATTAACATTATTACTATTATCATCAATACTATAGTTATTGTATATTGATTGCACAGTGATGATATTTTTATAAATTTATTTATTAACAATATCATTTTAATGACATGATGATGATTTATTATTGATGATGATCATTTATTATGATTATGTGGTGCTACCCACCAGTGTTTGTTTCATCAACGTTCATCACCTTTTTCTTGCGAACTAGGAATACCAGATTATGATAATTATAGCATAAGATTTTATGTTGTACTGTACAGGAATTTAGGGTGTAGTGGTAGCTGTCACCTGTACAGCGGCCCACTTCCAGTGAGTGTATAGTAGCAGTACTGCAATTGCCTCTAGCTAGCTCCTAGGTCGGCAGGCTATACTGTTTGAATACGATTTGCAGCGTTGTAAGTCCGTAGACTGTACACAGTGAGGAGTTGTCACAACTACCTCACTTTCCACTGAGTTTTTGCTCGGGCAGAATAGCTGCACTGGGTCGAACCAACAGGTTGAACAATCGTTCCAGTATCACACTCCCGAAGGTGGTGTGCAGTGTAAAGCCTTGGCTACACACACCTACGTTTTGTAGGAATATGACGAAAAAAACGTTTCGTAGCGTTGCTCTGGTGGCTACACATGCAGATGATTGATCACCGCAACGCTACGGAGTGTACAGTGAGGCAAAGAGGACATAATTATTGAAAATAATCAATGTAATAACTATAATAAATATAAATTATAATAATTAAATAATTATGATATTTCTTTATAATACTAGATAAATAATTTATTATCTGTGATAAATAATTGAGGTTTATAAATAATGATTAGTTGTTTATAAATAAACAGTAACCTCTTTGTTAAAAGTACTGTTGGCCAATCAGTAATGACCAGGTCAAGGTTAAATTATAAAAAAGTTCACTGGAGTCGTCAAATTTCATCCCTATGTTTTATCCAATCGAGAGTAGTTATTTAATAATAATTGTCCAATCACCGAAGCGTCAGGCAAAAAACGTTTTCGTAGACCAACATGTTGGTCTACGAAATTGAGCGTCTTTTTGTAAAAAAAACGTCGCTTGCAAAGAAAAAAGACGCGTTTTTACCGCATACCTACAAAACGTAGGTGTGTGTAGCCACGGCTTTAGTCTCTTGGACTGACCACTTTATACTGTCTATTGCCCTTGCTGTTGGCCAACTTGTCCAAGTTGCCACTAATTAATTAATTGCTAAGTGTTTATGCTTGTCTTGTTTGTTTGCTTGCTTATTCTTGTGCTTGCATCTAGTTACTTATTCTTTATGTCTTTGCTGTGTAGAGAGAATCATCAAGAAGTGAGAGTGCCAGGTTAACTCTGCTTTATTACTGAACTTACACAAGTATATATACATAATGGGCGGGTACAAATTGGCAGCAATAAATTGTAGCATAAAAGAATAGACTCCGCCTTCTGGCCTGATTGGCCCATAGCATAAAGAGGCAGGTAAAATGTTTATAATAAGGCTGTCTTTAGTTCAGCTTGATTGCACAGCAGCACATGTTGACAATACAAGGTAAATAGTAAATAAGCTATGTATATAATGTTAATTAAGAGTGAGTATATATGAAATAGAATTCGGGAGTATGATAAATGGATAAATAGAGTTCGGTACTAGACTGTCTACATTGTCAAGGTCGACCTGAGTGTGCTTGCTACATTTCCCAACAGTACTTGTACTGGTGAACCACCCAACCTGGTAAACTGTTTCACAACACAAGCTTTCTTGCTTTAGCAAATAAATACTATCCTTGCAAATACACAGTTTTAAGCAATACTACTGTATTTTCTGTCAAAAAACTATGCAAATATGTAACTGATGAGTTGTTAGTATATGCTGATTTATGTGAAATGACTCAAATTCTATGGTTTTAAATAAGTAGAAACTGTTTGAATACGTTTAGAAACAGTGAACTGTTTTAAAATTATATGAATTTTTTTTGAAGCAGTCTGAACTGTTAAAGTTATGTAAATTCTTGTGATGATACCAAACAGTTTGAACAGAGCTTGTCTTTGAAACTGAAAGCAGTTAGCCTGGTTTTAAGGATAACTTTTTTCTTAAAATTAATCTTAGATGTGACAATCATCAGACAATTAGGAAATATCAGTTTTCAATCAATCAATCTACGAAGTGAAATTAATTTTTACAAAGAGTGAAAATTTTGTTGAACCGTTAGTAATGTTGATGTTATTTGTGATTTGGTTTTTACTTCACAATTGGTTCATTGATTAATATAATCGATATTAGCTGTAAGCATACCAGCCATTTTACTAAATTACTATTCTCAGTTGGTTCTAACACTTTTGCAATGCATGAAAATGATTCAACCAGGCATATTCGATTAGCGGTGTGTTTTTTCAACTTTCTCTATTATCAATTGATGTAACAGGAAATGATATTGTAAGCAATAGCAAAAGTTTTTATGAGACTGCTGTATTTGATTTATTTTTATGGTACTGTTACATAACGAAATAATTTTTTATAGCCGTGACCTGCAGGAGCTTCTGACATATGCTTCCGACTCTGATGAGTTGGAAATTGATGAACTTGTTTTGGAGGAGTTGTCTGCTGATAAAGATGACGCAAAGTCTGTCCTTAAAGAAGCGCAGGCCAGTGGCAAGTTTGCTATCGAAAACATGAGCAATGACTGGTGTATAAAGTTTTGTCGGTGAGTGAAAGTGCTAGCTTCCTTTTACTGGGCAATTTTACTGCTCATGGACAGATCGAAACAGTTGTATTGAGTGTACAGAACGCATGGAGGATGAATAATATGGTTGCCTGGTTAAAATTTTAATAATTTTAGTGACTCGTACAAAGTTATCATGTTTTTTTTAAAGACTTGATTGCTATACCTAACATATTTAAATAACCAGCTTATTCTTTTGAAGGAAAGCCTGCTGCCTTCAAGATTTTTTTTTTCCTATACGTGTTATTTTTTATGACGAGCGAGTTCAAATTTTAGCATCAACTTTAATCTATCATCATACATTAATGGATGTGTTTTTTGTAGCTTCAACAAAGCTGACATACTCTTATTGAGCAGGTGTCTCCGCTTACCAGAGGAGTATAAGTTGGAAAATGGTTCTAGAATTGATTGTGTCGAAGCTCTGGTGATTTTTCTCTTCAGACTTGCCTATCCTTCTCGATTGACCCAACTTGTTCCCATATTTTCACGATCCGTGTCTATGCTAAGCAGGGTGTTTGCTCATGTTCTGGATGACCTCTACACAAGATACCATGACCTACTACAAACTTTGAATCAACCATACATTAATTTCGAACTACTCGCAAACCTAGTTGATAATGTATGTCCACTTCAAAACTGTATTGGCTTCATTGATGGAACTGTTCGACCAATGTGCAGACCAGCTTACCATCAAAGACTTGTATACAATGGCTACAAGCGGGTGCATGCCTTAAAGTTTCAATCTGTAATGCTACCAACTGGTATCATAGGGGCATTACATGGTCCATATGAAGGGAGACGTCATGATGCCCATCTGCTAAGAGAGAGCAAAATAATGGACCAAATGAGTCAATTGCCAACGATGGGCGATGGAGCAGAATACTGCCTGTATGGAGATCCGGCATATCCATTACTCCGCCAGCTAATCGCTCCTTACAGGAGAGTTGGAATTAGTGCACCAAAACTGACTTTCAATAAAAGAATGTCATAAGTGCGACAAAGTGTTGAGTATGGTTTTGGAAAAATAGAAACTTATTGGAGCTTTTGTGATTTAAAAAAAAACTTGAAGCTTTACCTGCAACCTGTTGGTAAAATATTTTTAGTTGCAGCACTTCTAACTAACTGTCACATTTGTTTGTATGGAGCAAATGTTAACTGTCTTTTTGATAGTTTGCCTCCAAGCTTGGAAGAGTACTTAGGTTATGCAGATGAGAATCAATAATTGGAATCGTTTGTTGTAAAGTTGACTGTATTTTTGTGCTAAAATGGTAGAAAAATAAATCATATTTGTTCTAATTAGAAGGTATATAAACAAGTTTATTTTTTAGTTAGATGATATAAAAATAATCTCTATAGTTTTGTTATTATACGCTACAAAATAAATAATACATCTCCGTTTATAAATGAAACATAAATAAACTGCATATTCCTGTAATTACATTTTACATGAACAATATATATATATATTAATTAGATGATTGTCTTATAATTGGATATTACAAAATGGATGTTATATTTGCCTAATTAAATCAAAAGTACGTTTTTTTGTAATTAATGATATCCAACTAGATTATTTGTCTTGCAATTTCGAGCTAATGGTAATGAGTGCCTGCAGCATCTGTTCTCTCTCCTTGGCTGCATCTTTTTGTCGTTGATTGTCAATTTCAATTTGATGCTCAAGCTTTACTTTCTCTAATTGCAATTTCTGCTCTGCTAGGTCAAGCTCTTTTTTTCTCAATTCTATCTCTTCCTTTTGAATTTCCTCTTTCAACATGGTACGCTCTTTTAACTTTTGGTGTTTCTTGTTCATCTGCCACCTCTTTTCCTCCAAGCTAAGGTTGCTAGAGGCTAAGAAACAAATGAAAATAATTTACATATTGGTTTCGGATGCTACAAACAGATGCAGTTCAGCAATGTCGTGGTGATGAGCAGCACTGTCATAAAAATTTTGTTAGTCACACAGCCCAACACATATAAGTAACAAACCTCTCACCGCAACATCTCTAATGCTTTTACTTCCTTCCTCGTCCGTATTTATAACAGTTTGGCGAACATTTTCTCTTTCCTTCTCAAGCCTCTCTTCTTCTTCTTCTTCAAACCATTCCAACAATTCTCCACACAGCATGTCCATCTCCGTTACTTCTTCAATCCCCGAGCTACAGTTCAAATAAATTGTGAGATTTCTAATGAACATGAATGCGAACATCAAGACGAACTCAAATCCCAAATTACTCATGCATTTTGTAGCTGACGATCTCTGATTTTGAACCGGTTTAATAGCAGCTATAAATGTTCTTGGCAACCACGGCGAGTCAGCTGTTTAGCATCCAGGCTTAAGGTGGAATTAAGGATATCCACAACATTCTCATCCCATTGTTTGGCTGTTGTAGGCCGTACAGACGATACTGTGAGCAACAACTCCTTGTCTTTGGCAGGTTTCCAAACAAAGACTGTTCTCTTTTGCAAACCATTCATTGTATTACCTGGTGATAAATCAACAAATATAATGCAGACAATAATAAAACAAACCAAAATGATATATATACCCATCAAAATAGTGCCATCAGACAAATAGTCTACTTTGAAGGATAGGCTACATTTTGCAAATGTTTCAGTGGTACTGTAGTTTTACAATGAATTGTTACGATGTGCCAGTGGCTACAGAGGCCAATGTGCTGTGCTGATCTACTGGCACACGTCAGGGAGCCAATATGGAATTAGCCAATCATACATCAGAAAGTGATGCTATGCAATTATGACATTATTATTACTATCAATAATCATTATTCATCAATGAAATTATTCTACTTGCATTCATAAATAAATTCACCCCACTATATTGAATTTAGGTGAAAATTAATCGTTGCACAAGCTCTTTAACAAAACTTTTTCTTTGAAATTTGTAGTTTGAGCCAATTTACTGTCTTTGATCATCGACTATGCTTTGATGAAAATTCTTATCTAGCGAAAATACGTTAATCATATTTTAAACAAATTTAATGACCTGGTAAACACAGTCGGTTTTAGTCAATCACAAATCAACAATATTCTATTAGGCATTGAGCATAGGCCAATATGTTGGTTTGACTTAATATCAAACGTCTCGATCACAGATGTCTCACCCGAACCCATCATCAGATTTTTCGATGGCTAACATCAACTTCTGTAGCAAGTACATTTATGGGTCTACTGACGTTACTACTGGTTAATACTGGTTAATTATTGGCTATTATTATATAAATATCTGGTCATGTTTGGAATTTAGTGCCTGTGTAATAGTCACAGATGTAGGACATGTACCATAAATTTCTTTCTTATTATTGTGCAGGATTTTATCGTGACAATGTCAGTCACTCTTGGTAGCCACCTGCACTACCTCGTAGGCATGTAAGGTCAGTGCTGTCTGTATCTACAGACAGTCTTGCTGACAACTCAGCCGTATTACTGTCCACCCATCAGTGTAGTTCGGCTGATGGTAGGGCCAGAGTGGCAAGTCGCCAGGCAAGCCTGCCTTCGGCTGCTGCTCAGTTGGACAACACAATACTGTTTCGGCCCGAGGGTCGTACAGTCATTGTCCTTTAGAGTGGTAGTGTAATCTGTGAGTCCGTATCGTCTGTAGTGTATGAGATCAAGTAAGAACTTGAGTGAGTGTTTATAGGTTTTTATTCAGGGATAAAAGCCAGCTGCGCCTCCAAGAACACTGATTAGTGTGGGGCCTTGCAGCTATATTTATGCAACTAGTTATGTAACCTTTCTTTGTTTACCATGATAGCCTCAAAGTGACAACAATACAAAATAGAACGGAGATTAGAAAGTATAAATGATAGAGAGGAAGCGCTTCCTTAGCAACACACACAATGTAATGGTACTTGCTAAAACTGTCTCGCTAATTTCCTGTACATTATTATATATCAATATTTTTATCAAATGTGAGATTTCTATTGTTATTATGACAAAATTAATGACACATACTGTACATAATATGATTATAATAATTATGATAATAATCATAATATTAACATTTTTATTAAGGATAACAATAATAATTATGGAAAAAAGATCATAAAAATTGACCATATTTTGATAATAATTAATTTTATAAGCACAACAGTTGGCAATAATAGATACATTTTATTACTCACTTTAGATGTGTTTATTATAATCATTTTTCGCTTGTTGTATGTGGCCTAATGCATGAAAAAACCAGTAAATATATCAGAGCTGTAACTAATTGATAGATCCACACCAAAAAAAATCCAATTTCATCAATTATTATTAATTATTAATCATATTTTAAAAAAATGTCAAATGCATTATGCTATGTACAATTCAACAAAATTGTTATGGTGCTACCTATCTATAAGTGTCATTCATATATTTCATATTGGAAAGGCTGCTGTGTTTGGGTCAACAACAAGTTGATGCTTTTAAATAATGTAATTGTTTCTTAGGAGTGAAAATTTTGAAGGATTCTTTGGCTTTCAAGTTAGAAGACCAGTGGCCTTAGTATTACCTCTGTGACAATAGGACGCTCTAAATCACTAGGTGCAAGTGGAGTGTCTCAGGAGGAAAACAGTGTGCTACAGTGTTATTACATGGTTCCAGTATTTAGCTGTCTAACGGTTATATTGTTTTTGGTAGTACTCTTATGTCACGTATAGTTCTAGGTAAAGCTGTTGTGAAACATACTGGAGGTTGCATATATGGAAGTGAGCTTTCCACGGCTAGTAGCGCATGTGACTATCGTTGTTTTAGATCTGTTATTGATTATTTCATCATAACTGGATGAGAGTACACTGTGTCGTTCCTCGTCTTAGAGGATTTTCATAAGCAACGCTACCCTATAGTTTTGCCTGCGCCTGGTTACCGCCGGGAGATCTAACTGTTCTCTAGCTTCACTGACAGTTGAAGACAAATCTGCTAATTGTTGTTGTGTAGTGTGACAATCATTATACTGCTTATCAAGTGAAGAAACATGACATGTAATTTTTAATAATAATAATAATAAATTTAATAGATAATAAGCGACATTAATTTCTAACAACAAACAATAATTGATAATAATTAATTATTGTTATAAATAAGTCACAAAAGTAATTACTATCATCATAACCAATTTTGAGTAAAGTAATTATTATTATTTACTGTGAGAAATAAAATTAAATATTAATAAATGATAATCATGAAATAATAATTAATATTATTATTATCAACAACAACAACAATAATAAATATAATTATTTATAATCATTACTATTATTATAATTATTATTATTGCAGTTTTGTATTTAATAGTAATAACAATAAATAATAATAATGTATTGTACCGGAAAACATCGAACCATACTTACGATGGACAACAACAGCAGTTCTATTTACTTCCTTTATTTGCAATCACGTGTGCGATTGAGATTTATAACCTCGACACTTATTATTATTATTTTATACTCTTTTTCAACGAGGCTATTTTTATTATTAAGCACCGCCTCTCCAGTATATAAAGTCAAACAGAGCTACTCACAAGTCAGTGTTACTGAGGAGACTCACTGGTTATTTTCTGATAAGAAATATAAACAGCCTACACTCAATCAAGCTTATTACTTGATATTCTACATTGCTATATGATAACAGCTCGAACGACCTTAGAGGTCCTGACAGCACTCAGTGTTATCTGATAAAAGACGACGACGATAACGACAGGCCTGTAGGCAGACGATAACCAAAGTGCTCGTCCTGCAGCAGTCATGCTGAAGGGTGGACACCGATAGGCTCGCTGACTTACAGGCTGTCGGGACTGACAGACAACTCTTCGCCTAGAGGTAGTAAACCGTGTGGGTGGCTACCGAGATAACTACGTGCTAGTTATACAAAAATCCTGCACAGTATATCATCAATAACAATGACAAGAAAAAACATGATGAGGCAGCAGAGGATGTAACCCTACTAACTACTGCTGGCATTGTATTTAAATTATTATTAAAATTAATAAAATAATTATTATTATTTTTAATATTTTATTATATATATATATGTGTAAATTTGTTATTTAAATTTACATAGATAATAATAATAATCATAATTCATAGCATTGTCATCGGTATCATGGAAATATGGGAGTAGGTAAGTGGTAGATAGATGTTGTTCAGTCCTGGAAGGCCTGGTCTAGTGATGAAACTACTGTCAAACAGTTTGCGATGGCGGTAACAAAATTCCCTCCAGTGTAAAAGAGGCGCCTCACGTAGCAAATATTCCCTTCCGTCAAAACAGTAAATTGACGTAAAAAACCTTACGTTTACGAGGGGTACTACGTGGGACGAGACAGCTAATCACCGATAATCCGCTCTAGTGGTACCACGTGACCTCTCTCACGTACTCGTTAACGGCCTCGTTGGGCTTTCGCAAACTCCCTAATGTCTCGATTTGTCTTTAGGCAAAGAGCTGAATGAAGTTCCTCTACAACCAAGAGCTGTATCATTTGCGAAAAGGCTATTTCAAAATTGCACGCCACAGGATCCGTTGGCTTTACGGAGTAGCAGCCCACGTAGCTATGCTAGACCAATATCTATAGACTTACCAAGTACTAGTGACAAAAGATTGGGCGCTTTTTTGAAAACTAAGACTACTGATTTCCTTAACAGGGCGGTAGAACGAAAAGAGCGGGAAATCAAGTGGGTGCCACTTGATGCTGCCTGCCGGCCCGGGATGACTCCCTACCAGCCCGGAGCACCTCTGTACCGGCCTGGGGTAACCCAGAACTTCAGTCAGGAAAGACTGAAACATTACAAGGCAATTACTACCCTTGTAGGCCTTACCGGCAGAGAAAGCCTGTGGTGGTGACGAAGAGTGAATGTCCTACGACCTCTTCACCACCAACCTTCGTGCCACACAGCACTGTACACTACACCCCGGGTTCGAATGTAATTGGCATCCCTGTGGTATCAGGGAAACAGGATGACAAGCGTTCGGCTCCCCCTAAAAAGGGACGGCGCTCTCCTGAGCTAGAGATACGGAAGATCTTACCAGCACTAAGACTTTCAGGGCCACTGTTGTTTCCCAGACACAACTCTGTGTCAAAACATGCCTGGCTGTTGCATCAGCAACCAATCATTAAACTGCATGACACTAATCCTGTACATGTTGTTGTAGATAGAGTCATGCTCCCAAGTAGATGTGAAACCCAGGCTGACCGTATGGTTATTGAAGGCTGCCACCTTTCCGGCAGTGGAGGAAGAGAAGGTGATCGTTCCACATTCACCAACAGTGGACAATGAACCCACTACGTCCTGGGCTGAAGACGGCACAGGAACCCCACCAGATGGAGGAAGTTACGATGGGTAACTGCTGATACCGAGGAGAGAGTTGAGATTGTTAAGAGAAGCAAGGGACTTCTGCAGCACATAGTGTGCGTACCGAGCCAGGAATGCTTGCCAGCTGAGAGTTAACGCTCTCCAGCATTATCTGCGCCACTGCTGCCCTTGCCATTACGCCAGCAGGAGCAGGGATGCCATTTACTCGCATCAAAGCAAGTTCGATGCACCTGGAGACAATGTGCACTATCAAAAGACAGGGATTGTCCACACAGTAGACAGACCTAGTTATACTAGGTTTTGTCAATTTATTAGATGGAAAAATCTCCTTAAGTTTTGTCGATGTCTACGACGCACCGAGGAGAGACACAACCAGAAAGGACCCCAGCCAAGAAGCGGCTAGGTTCCTCGGTGAAAAACAACCAGAAAAAAAATGCCAGCGGGTTACAAGATCCCAAAGAGAGCAGCTAGTCCTCCTTGCACGGCTACTGCACCACCGCCAGAGCCGGATGTGAATATAGTGGAACCCACAACAGGAGATGTTGTACCTAGACCCTCACAGACATTCCGACACCACAGTAGTAGAAGGACACGTCACCACCTTAGAGCGACAGCTGGGCAAAATAAGAAGACTGCTCACCACTCAAGCTCTGGATAGCGAGCAGACAGAGACAGCCAAAGCAGAGGCGAGACTCGTCACTGCTGATGTTGTGCGGCTGCTACATCAGGCTGCTAGTTTGAGAGGTGTTCTCTTTTAAGAGATCACGGGACTATGTATATCTAATATAATTATTGATGTACATTTGTGTATATACATATATAATTAAATATATATTAATCTGGGTACAGTTGTTACCCCCCACACATATCATTTTTGATAGGGTGTAATTAAAGACTGGGTGTGTCTTTAATGGAGAGAGGTATGTGGTAGATTTTGGTGAACATTCATGGTAAACTGAGAGTTTGCTGCACCATATCCCCACGCAATGCGCTAGCAATCCACTTACAGCCATCGGTAAGATGCTGTGCCGGTACAAAGCTATACTGTGTCGGTAGCACAGTGTACAGGGCCGGTAGTGACCTCCACAGAGCAGGTATCATGACTCGGGGCCGGCCTAAGATGGCTGCTATAGTTGAGGGCTCCCGAAACCAGCTAGGGCTTTACACTAAGCCAGGAACCGAAGCTACCTACATTAACATCTGCGGTAACAGGGACTACAAGCTATCCAGAGCCTTGGGACTCTGTAGGACACTCTGATTGGACGATGGGAGATAGGACTCCACCCTTGGCAACTTATCTATTCAATCTATATTCAACTTAATCTATATTCACTGCATGATTGGTTGACAATTTATATGTGCACTTGTATTGGTTCAATGACTTCCTGTGCTCTTACTGTTATGCAAATTATGCTAACAACTTCCTGGGAGTCCTCCTATAAAGGGAGAGACTTTTGCCACAATCATTGCATTCATTCTCATGTCTTGCCACAATAACCCTTGAGGAATAATTACCCTTTAGGACTCTGTCTTATGAGAACACAGCCATTATACAAGCACTACTTTGTATTGTTTGTGTGAGCCATGGGCTCTTGCTACACAGGGTACTTTGGTTGCCTGATACACAGTTGTCACTGTCGAGCAGTACAGTGTCTCCTCTGAAGAGAGGTACAATACTTGAGACCAGTGGATATCCGTGGTTACCAGACAGGAGTTCATTACAATATCCTCTGGCCCGTTCATGTAGCAATATGAACTAAACCTTAGTTTTGCTGCTCAGTATAAACTAGCTAGTACGAAGAAGCAAAGAGACAAAAAATAACTTTTGTCGTTCATGGAACCATCTTAACTTTCTAACAATCCACATTCACCCGCACAGATAACATCAATCAACCAAGCCCATAGATAGTGACTAGAGAAGCTGTATGATAGCAGTTAGCCGCAATGATAATACTATTCTAAGCAATTAACTGATGACTTTAGTACGCTTTAATTGGCTAGTATTTGTCAGAGCTGTGACCAAATCGCCGTGATTCGAATATTTGGTGATTTGAATATTTGAAAAATGATTTGTTTCAAATACTTGACTCTGATGGTGATTTGATTTGATTTGATTTGGTCACCGTCAGTGATGATTTGATTTGATTTGTTTATTTACCCAATATTTGGCACAAACGTTTCCGAAAATGAGCAAATCATTGGATACGTCAATTTTTGTAGTCTTCTCTCAATCCTTTTAATTGATCGTAATGCTGTCATAATTCAGGGCCATCGTATTGCACTGTACCCATAGACCTATGGGGGTTGTAGGTCTATGACTGTACTGTGACTGTAAAATATAGGAAATATATGCGTGAAAAGTCGAGATCTTCAGTCACACACGTGTTTTTGCTAGCAGAGACCATAATAAAAAATAATCTCAATCGGCTGTCTTTCTCTCTGACTTGAGGACTTTCCGAAGGTAAAGTGACATTGTTTGTGGACCAAGCCCCATGTTAGTTGTTTATTTTTCTGCAGTGATTAACGTTTTAATAAATTACAGTTGATGATGCCATGATGATATCTATTTTCACTACCAGTAGACGTAGTAGTAGTAGCAGTAGAGTAGTATAATAATTATTATTTATTTTTTATGAATTATTATTTATTATTAAATTATTATTATTATCATTATTAATAATAATACTAGTATTATTATTTATAAAATTTATTATTATATTATAGTAATAAGTAGTATAATAATTATTATTACTATTTATGATAAATTATAATAATAATAATAATAATAGCAAATCTATCTAATCATCTTACTTACTACTACTGCCTACTACTACTATTATTATTAGCTACCGCTACTAACTACTTCTTCTAGCTACTACAACTACTTAAAGTTATTATTAATAAATTAATAATTATTATTAATCATAATAATAATAGTAATGATAATAATAATAATGATACTCATAATAATTAATTATATATATAAATAATATATATACTATATATATATATAATTATTACTATTTATGATTATCATCATCATCATCATTATTATTACTATTATTATTAAGATTAATAATAATTATTAATATATATGAATCATCATGTGATGGTTATCATTGATGATTATTTAAAAAAAAATCATAGTTGTGGTTTTATCATCATCATCTTCAGTGTGTGAAAGAATAATAACCACAATTGTTATACCATTAGATTATTATTGTTTTTGTTATATACAACAGCAGCCTAACCCTAGTGACAGTATCATCAAATGTGATAATGTATTTGTTAACTGCTTCTAGTAATCATCATGTTTAAGATATTTATTATTTTTGATTGAATTTATATACATTTATTTGTATTATGCAAACTGATACTAGAACAATTTTACCTATTTTTTATCAATTAATAATGTTTTGTTGAATTAATTAAGTTTTTATAAGCATGTGCACTGGGGAATATCTAGCCATATTATTGTTTATACTATTTTAATTATTATGGGTTTAACCGAAACCGCAACCAAACTTGAATAAATGTGAAATATGCTATAACGATGAGTTTCTTCTTGTCACCATTTCCGGGCAACATCTAAAGTACCACTTTTGTACAAGTATCATTACACCTGTTGAATCATTTGCTTTTTCTTTCATCAAGTGATAACACCCACATTGATGATAATGGTTTTACTACCAATATTTTAATGAGTTTTTGCATGATTTTTGGTTTTTCAGATGGCAATGGACACCCAGGATTTTGAGAGTCAACTCTTCGACTCTGATGTTTCGGCTGACAAGCTGGATGACAGCATCAGTGATGTATCTGTTACACCATTAAAAACAGCTCCTATAAAACAAGCAAGAAAAATACCTGATGTATGCTCATATATTTTGCTAATTGTTCTTTGTATTTTATGTTTGCAGCATTGTCACAAATCTATGTCATTGCAGATTGTCCAAGCGTGCTATACGGATTATCAGGTAACCAGTGTTGGGCGATCTGCCCGTTGCCTTGAGTGCAAGCAAGTAAAGAAGGATGGTTTGTCAGGGACCGGCAACTGGTCACGACACATACGTCAACCAGACCACAAACAATCGTGAGTGAAATTTTTCATTGCTTATAAACTTTTGTGAATAATACTGCTTGGCAATAAAAACTTGTACTATAACTTTTTCAAGTTTCTTCAAAGAAATTAAAACTGTGAGCCGACAGTTTTTTGACTGCTAGTTTTTGTTGCTAGCAGGATATAATCTTTACTCTCTATTCTACCATTAATTGCATGCAGATAATAAAAATTTCTTTGAATATTCAGGTCTGCAATTGACAGGTAAAAATACAAACTGCACACTTTGTGTGCTGTTTTGTTAACTTCCGCTTCCGTACTTTAACAGGCCCACTTACCTTTTCTTCTAATCTCACCCTCTAACCCACTTTCTCACCCTTGATTTTGCAACGTGCCAGTGCACTTTCGGTGATGTACACAAATCTCAACAGCTGCTTTTACGTCCTCTAAAAACGCTGTTTTCCTTTTTGCAATCATGCATGTGTGGAAAGTAAACCAAGTCACTAATCAGTGTATTATATGTTCTGTGTCAACAGGTTGGAGAAGTATCAAAAATTTTTAAGAAGGGACAGTGAGGTTGAGCTAACTAAGGTTACTCAATATTTTCATCCTGTTGCAAAGTTCACTTCTGGAGACAACAAACAACGAGCCATTACTCGATGCATAACAGATTTTGTCGTAGAATGCTCATTACCGTTATCGCTTGTGGAGCATCCCGCTTTCCGAAAATTGATATCTCAATGCGAGGCAAAATACAGTCACATTTGCAGGTTGGTTTTTCGTACTGCTAAGCATTATTGTAGCAAAGTTGTGTGCAGTGTATATATATTTAAACAGGCATGGGAATTGCCAAGTTCGTTGGAAATTATTTTGTAGTACTTTTTAGCATATTCTGGTTATGCCTGGTATTATTCCCCGCATTCAGAAATGGTTAATACCACCAAAGCTCTAATTATCAGATTAATTCAAAGGTTAAATGTAAAATGTTGTTATTAAAAGAAGTTTGGTTATGAAATATTGAAGTATGATTAGTGTCACCAATAACTCCTTTCTTATTATGAGTTAAAACCTATTGATATAAGGCTACCGCTGGTTTTCAATATATTTTACTAGAAACAAGCTTTTTAATAGATAGAGCTCAATCTACGGTTTATTTATCAAATATAAATGCAGCTTTAGATATTTACTGCATGCTCATACCCCTCTATCATATCATATGTATATACATATATATTATTTAGAAGAACAATTGGGAAAAATGTACATGCACAATGTGAAGCAAAACGAAGATCGCTGAAAGAAAAATTGTATGATGTGCCAAATGTCAACTTAACTATCGACATATGGTCGGACAGACGCATGAGAGCTTTTTGTGGAGTGACTGTCCATTACCATTCTGGTCAAGAACTTAAATCCGCATTGTTGTGCTGTGAGCGCTTCACAGGTATGTGGGTAAAAACTGAGGCAAATTACATCGTAGATTTTGTTTACCCTGTTGCTACCCCATTTTTCTGATAAACAAAACTGTTGGTGTGTCTATGTGACGATTTTGATTTAAATCTATCATTACAATTTTAGGTGCTCATACAGGCCAGAGCATAAGAGATTTTTTGGGAAACCTGGTTGTGGAGTGGAACCTCGTGGGAAAGGTAAACTACATAGTCTCCGACAATGCATCAAACATTCGAAAGGCGTTTGAGGTTAGATTCTCTCCTCCTACAGAAGATTTTGAGGGCGGTGAGGTGGACAATCCCGTTGACAATGCAGTGGACAATGCGCACATGTGGTGTGACCTTGTAGAATCAGTGGCGGAGTTAACCGATCAATGTGTAGTAGTATCAGCTCATTTGCGATGTTTCGCGCACACATTGCAGTTGGTGATCAGGGATGGGCTTAAGCAAGTTTCCCATTTGTACGGCGCCCTGGGAAAATGTTCGAAGATGGCTTCCTTGCTGCACACGTCTACCAAATTTAAGGTTAGGATATATGAAACGCATTAGTGCCTAGTGTTGAATTGCAAGAAATGCAATAGCAAATTGCAAATTTTCTCACTGTTCATTAACAAACACAAAAACGTATTGATATTTTGGTGTTATGATGACATCTAACTATCTTAAGTCTCACGTAAATCTCTATCAACTGGATTGTTAAATAATACTAAAAGAGATTAATTATTGGTTCAATGAACATAAATATGTAATTTCTTTCAAATTTTGAAATGAATGTGATAAGTAATAACACAAATTTTAAACAAAAGATCCTTCAAAATTTTTCAAGAGTTTCCAGAAAACTTCTGTTGTAATAAATGTCATCCAGACACCACCATTTCTTACAAAAACAAGTAAATTTTGTGTTATTACTAATGGTACTCGTTAATTTTTGCTATTACTCTTCCTTTTTGTACAGAACCATTGTTGAAATACCAACGTTGAATTTTCATTTGTGTGCATTTTGCGTTAAAGGCCTACTTCAGCTAGTGATGCATAGTTTTAATATCGTCGCTTTTAGGAGGTTTTTGAAGAGAAATTTGGCACGAAGAAGGGTATTCCTCAACCAAACCTAACGAGATGGAACAGTCAATTGACCCACGTGTTAGCCATCATAAAACTAGAACTTGCATCCGTGAATGAAGTTTTAGAAGTCACCAGCAATCGTCACCTAAAGCTCACGCTGAGGGAGAACAACATTCTGGAGGAAATGTGCGATATATTGAAACCGTTCCTAGAGGTTACTCAGAAAACGCAAGGAGAAAAGGTAGTTCTACTTATTATACTTGGCCATGTTATTTTTTCTGGAAGCACAAGTCTGTGTTCATCATTTGTTTGTCTCGTTGTTGGTATTTTTTGCATTGCTTGAATTTTAATCGATTATTTGTAGCATGTCACAGTTTCATATGTACTGCCCTCTGTGATAATGTTGCTGAAATCAATGACAAACTTCAAAGCCACTTTTCTTCCCGACCTAGTTAGAAAACTGTCCTTCTCCCTAGAGAGCAGATTTCAAGGCATTGTAAAGCTGATGCAACCATTGGAACATAATAGTTGTCAGGTAAGCCATTTAAAGAAATTGTTGAATTGTAATAATGACTTATTGCCTTTTCATCAATTTGCATCATCAAGATTTGTTGACAATACCTAAAAAAAACCTAGATTAGTATGATTCTGGAAAAGTGAAGCCAGTGCGATATCACAATAGGTGGGAAGTTTTTACAGGTTAGTTAGAAGCAGATACAATGCTGTAATTTTTTTATTGGTACTTTTTGTGAGACAGGTAACTTTGTTGAAGTGAGTTGTTTTATTATTCATGCCGGCCTTGATCCAAAAATTCCATAGGGCCTAACCATAGCTACTTTTTGGAAACTTATCATGGATTTTCAAATACTAACTGTTGTGTGCTACCTACATCTAAATTGGTTTGTTGTTGTATGAGCAGGAAGCTTTCGGGAATGAAATTTATCTACTTGCAATGATATTGGATCCAAATTGGGGCCCATCTTTTGTGGACTTTGCTGTGGATGATGTGGACAGCATGCTTCTGAAGGACAAGATCAAAGGTTTGTGTTTAATCTTCATCAAGTAAGACTGGCAATAAAATGAATCAGCTTTGTTATGGGTATATAAAGTTAGTCTTGGTGGACCAACATTGTAACTGGCAATGTTTGTGACAAATTGCAACATATTTTTACGATAATGTTGTGACAGATGCTAACTATTTGAGTTCACTGATGACAGGCGCATGTCAGTTTGTATATTTGTAAAACATGTTTTTATACCAATAAATGCCTTGCATAGCATAAGGACCTTGCCGAAGCCATTTTCCAAAAATAGATCTTCTACTTGAGTTGCAAAGAGTATGCATATGAAAACTACCTACAGCTGCTCTGTATACATCTGTGAGATGCTGTTCACACTTTGTTTGCAAAATTTAACTGGCCACTAAATTTTATCTTCAAATTTAATTCAAGTTCAGCTTATGAAACCTTTATTGTAGAATTTTTCTCCAAAAACTTGATTGTATCAAACCAATTTAGTTTAAAATTAATATCACTTTCCAGATATGCTATTTCGAGTGGCTGCGACAGAGGTTGACGGCATTGACACAGATATGGATACAGACATCTCACATTCACAACCATGTAGTCAATCACAATCATCCTTGTTTCAAGATTTCTACCAGCAGAGAGTGAGCGAAGTATCGGCTAATCTGAGTCTTTCACAAGAGGTGGCCAAATTTATGTCGAGCAGCAGTGTTAAGTGTAACGTTCTTAGTTACTGGCATAACGAGAAGGTTTTTACTCGCCTAAAGCTGTTGGCCTTGAAGTTACTGTCTGTGCCAGCTCCTTCAGCACCAGTGGAGAGAGTTTTCAGTGCTGGTGGCTTGCAAATGACAAGCAAGCGTTGCTCAATGGATGCTGACACACTATCTCAGTTGGTGTTTTTAAAATGTAATGAGTAGTATATGTTACACTGAAAAAACGTGTTGTTTCTTAGACATTTCATAGTATTTCTCAATCTTAATTCCTAAATACTTTGTAATAATGCCATTTTACCAAATATATTGTCGTATACCCGGCTAACATTCAAACTCGTGTGCAGGATTTTATGGTAATGTTGACAGTTACCCCGGTAGCACACCTGTACTTCCCCTAGGTATGCAGAGTTGTCTACTCGCTGTGACCAGCTTGCTGACAGACCGTTGGTATCACTACCTATCCCTCAGCATTGTCTGCTGAGGTAGGCTTAGATAGGCAACGTCTGCCAGGCAGGCCTGTAGTCCGTCTGCCACTCCTAGACAACACAGGGCTTCTAGACCAATAGGTCGTTGAAGCAGTCGTCTCCTGAAGTGGTAGAGCTGTCTAGTCTGTTTAAGTCTGTGAGAAATTCAAGATCAGCTTGAGTGAGTGTAAACTGGTTTTATTCTTACGAACAAAAGTCCACCTGAGCATCCAAGGTAACACTGATCAGCGAAGAGCTCAGCCGCTGCATTTATACAAAGCGTTATGTAACAATCTATTGTGTAGGGGTTAGCCTTAATGAAATGTACAAGGGGGGGCTAACAAAGAAGGACTTGAGCACATAAAAAAATAGCCTTAGTGATATAAGAGTAGACTACACAAAGAAAGGTTTACAACAGGTTGGTCAAGTACACAATTTACTGGCTTGTTGCTATTTTACAGGTATCCACAGGAAGTCGCACCATTTTCCTGTACTAATAAAATATCTTACATCAACGCACAATACTATGTTGACTTTTCCTCAACTTGTGAGATACCATACAAATGTAGTTTAGCTTAGAGAAAGAAAGAAATGTACTGGGGGGGGGGGGGGGAGCTGTGAAGTTGGCAAGTGTGCCCAGTTTACATATTGTCTTCTGCTGACCAACTAGTATTACTGTAACTATTGTGATATGTATTTGAGTCACTTGTTCTGGCAGCCTATTAAAAGCTAAATGTTCGTACAATCCTGAAAACTTAAGTTACTACTAGACAAAGCTTGCTGCAAATCATGGTTCAAATATTTGATTTGATTTGAAGCAGCGCACAATTTGATTTGATTTGATTTGGATTTTTTTCTCAATAGCAATGATTTGAATTGATTTGAACGAAAAATCCAAAGATTTGATTTGATTTGAGTCATGAAAATCGTGATTTGTCACAGCTCTGGTATTTGTGACCCAAATATTTTGAAATCTTGCTGAGGTGATAACTCTAAAACAGTTTAAATCAAATAAAGGCTTCTAAAAGCTTGTAATGAGAGAGGGGTGACAAATGACATGCCTAGTGTTTATCTCCGTAAAAAATGCTACAAAATGACACCAGGTTGTATTTGGAAAGAGGAACTGAAAAGAGGAAAGGTTATCAACGACAGAGCGTGGGCAAATCAACGCTCACATGTGTATTCAAGCGGATGCCTGAAACGACGTGTGGGAAGTTCAATTGCTAACAGTTGAGATGTAAATATTAAACAATGTCATATTGCCATTCACGTGGATGCCTGAAATTTACAATTTCTTTGCTAATTACTATTACTATTCCGTTGTATAGATATGTGCATGCACACACCAAGATTACATTGTTGACTAACTTTTGTTTGCCAGATAGTTTATGATTTTGTTTGTGCGATTGCACACTACTGAAGTTGAATAACGATAAATTATCAATAATTGTGACTTGTGTGATTGCACATTCATTAGTATATGTATATCTATATAACATTCTGTTATGTTATGTGTGGTGGCACATTAAGTAGAAATGAAGTTAGCAGGGTCATGGTTTAATCATGTGGTGCTGCTGTCTATGGTAATCTTGCAGTCAGTGTGGGTGCACTGATAAATGTGAAGAAGAAACGTCAGTGGCGGCTGCAGGGGATATGCCCTAGAAGCCACGGCGAACCCCTTTGCACAGAAAAGTGAGAAAAAAACTGTAGTTGTGGCTACTTGATTTTAGTACCCATGCCAATAGAACATTATATAGAATATTTTAGGGAATTCTAAGACAATTTTTTTTGGAATTCCAAGAAGTAGGTAATGTTTTGTACCTCCAGAAGACATGAGCTTTTCAAGGGTCAAAGTTTTTGTTGAAACGGCCGATAAACGATAGTTAATAATTCATTGCTTCTTTGCTATGCAGCTCACACCAACAAACAGCAAATCTCAGAAGATGAAAAGAAGAATAGACCATTTTTTAAAGTAAGTTTTTTCAAGTGATCTCATTACTTGCTAATTCAAAGAATAATTACCATGACCATATCTATGCATGTATGTCATCGGAGTTGCTCCTATTTTTTTAGTAATAGTACTAATCGATGAAACGATGTTGATGATGAGGATAATAATAAATAACAATGGCAATGATTGTACGAGGAGAAACGTCATACATTGGACATTGCAATACTGTTTAAATGTTACCAACAAAGCACATACACACTCTCTATTATACTCTTTTATCCTTATGTCACTGTGTATGGTTATAATTATTATTCTCGACTAGTATCACAACAAAGGATGCGTAATGTAACCTTGTATATAAATACAGCTGCAAGCCTCATCCAAATCAGTGTTCTAGGAGGCGCAGCTGATTTTCATTCACTGAATAAAAGTCATAGCACTCAATCAAGTTCTTGCTTGATCTCATACACCAGACGATACAGATTCACAAGTTCACCCTACTACTATAAAGGATAGCAGTTGTATGACCTTCAGGCCGAAGCAACATAGTATTACCCACAGTGGTGCAGTGGTACAGGAGCGACGCTCCTGTTGAAATTTGAGGGCTTGGTCAACGTGGAGCTAGAGCTCCACTTGAAATTTTCACTAGAACAGCTCGGCATTTCTGCAAAATCGGCCAGTTTCAATCTTTTCAGATGTTTAAGAAAAGCCTGAGTGTAAAGTATTTGTTGCTATGCAACTCTGTGTGTGGATACAGGCTACGAAAAAAGCAAAGTTGGGCTCTCAGCATTATTACTGTCTGCCACAATTGATTCTTTTTTTAATTAGCTTAGCATGTTGATATTAATGCCAAGAAAATGTAAAGATTTCATGCTGAGAGTAGCCACCCACAAATAAATACTTTTCTTTGGAAGGTCCAAAGTGGACGAATCCACTTCCAACACTTCTACATTTTTCTTCAGTTGCTATTGTTCATTGAATGAAACATAAAGTTATTAAACAAATTCTTTTATTTTACCCACAAATTTCAATCCAGTCCTTTTTGTATTGTGAGAGATTTATATAAAGTATCCACCCGGGATAGATGTGTCATCTTAAACAAGGCCCCTTCCCATGTAGAACAAGTATCCACCCCCTCCAAGACTCAAAGAGAAATCCGGAAATGACCGAATTCCAACTTCCCCTCAAACATTAGTAAGATAACAGTGCGCCCCTTGCTACCCCCTATTACCCCAAGCCAGCCACCCCTCCAGGCAACTCTCCCCCCGCCCCTATTAAAAAAGTCCTGTAGTGATTAGAGTGTGCTTGTTACAGAGAAAATAAGTCACCCAGTAGCCGCAGCCAAGGTGCCACCGACCACCGTACGGAGAGTAAGGACTGCCTCCCCACCTCGACTCACACTGAAGGATGAACCCACCACCACGTTCGGCGGCAGGCGTAACCCAGCTCGCTGGAGGATGCTCCGTTGGATCAGGACAGAGACAGAAGATAAAATCCAATGTGTTCTAAGAAAAGCGCACAAACTACAGTGTCACAAGTGTCACTACCAGGCAAAGAATACCAGGCAGCTAACGGTACACGCCACACAACATTATGTAAAGCACTTTTGTCGCTGCAGCTTCATGAGTGAGAGCCGTGATGCCGTCTACAGCCATCAAAGTATACTAGACGGTGCTGAGGATAAAGAGCACACACAAAAGGCGGGTATGGTCTATGCCGTAGACTCAAAGTTTCTGTGAATTCACCGAATGGAAAGAACTCCCCACTTTTGGAGACTGCATACCTACACAGACCGGCACGCCCAACCCCTCTCCAGCTAGACCAGCAAAGCGCCTCCATTCCCCAGTGGCCGCTCCTCTCGTTCCCACTCGACTAGCCACCAGCATCCACAGCCTGATTTCCGTACCCTTACCCTTACCTAGCTACCGTATTCCAAAAAAGTCTGCACTTGCCTCTGCCCCCCCCTCACCCCTTCCCCTACCCACCGAGAACCCTCTCCTCCAGCCCCTACATCCTCCCCACAGATGATCGTGCCCTACCCACAACCTACCGGTGATTTTCTGATGAAAAGAGAGATTGCCGCCCAAGCCATCGACAAGGTCACCGCAGAGCTGGAAGCCGATCAGCGCTTACTACGAAAGGCATTACTTGAGCACACAAACTCCATGGCAACAAAGAAAGATATTAAAGAAGAGTACCAGGCCACCGAAATTGAGGCCGCCAGATGGCCATCAGCGTGAGGGGCAACCTATTCGGCGATCTCTAGAGACCCTCTACTTACCCTGTTTTATATAATCTGTAAGACATTTTTATCTAATAAAAATAGTATCCCTTCAGTGAGGTTCACTGAAATCAACAAATATTATTATTACCATTATTTAATTAGAGACTGGGCCGCTAATGAAGCGGGGTATGTGAGAGATTTATATAAAGTATCCACCTTCACCCCCCCTATACCCCCCACCCTTGTTGTCTACTGACCCCCTAAGCATAATCTACAAACCCTCCCCCTTCTGTCTAAACGCAAACTATCCCCTCGAAAGTAAACCCCAAATACCTAGATCCTGTATAGACACTATACCACATAGAAGAGCTACCCCGGGTCAGCTACCCCGGGCCTGGGTCAAAGAAGATGGAGGAGCTAGCCTGGGGTCCATGGAGCCAGATACCCACCTCAAAGAATAGATGAGCCACAGACGATAGCTTGGAGGACAGGCCGAAAGTTGTATGCCCTAAGAAGGGCTGGAAAATACCCAAGCTAAGGAAAAGAGCGGCAAAAAGTGCCCAGCACAAATTACTATGTGCTCAGGACTGTAATTGGTTAACCTTGTAAACAAACTTGTATTCTGTGTTATGATTGAAATACTTTTACTCTTACGTAATACGGTTGGCTCACCCAAATAAGGAGGCGAGTCTTCCTCCATTTCTCCTATAAAAAGAGCCCTGTTGCATGATTTATGTCAGAAGTCTAGCGGAGTTGCTAGATACCCTTATATATTGCTAAATGGATTGTGTATAAATACAGTATTATGAAGTGAAACTTTGTCATTGTGTGTCTGGGTTAAGGACCCCGTCAGTTGATAACGTTGATTCGGAGTGACTCAGAAATAATATTCAGAAGTTGTTGGAGTGACCCCGTTGTGTCGGAGTAGCTAGTGTAAAAACTACTACAGTATTGACATCTTCCTTCCTTTACTAGCATCCACCCCATGAGTAGGCAGCTTAGCCTGACCAAAATGTTTGCCAAGAGGTGAGTTATTATTAAATTAAATATTTCACAACTCTCCTAAGTAGGCCTACCATCCCGGAATGAAAAAAATTGGGAAAAATACAATCAGAATGAAAATTGGTAATCAATTATTTCAACTTGATAAACTTTTGTATAAAATGTAGCTGATACATTATAAGAAATAAATAGTTATTAAAATAAAATTAATGTTTATTATTATAATTTGTTAAAGTTGTTGATAAGCAGAATAAAAAAATTTTCAAACTGTAGCCAATGTCAATGTAACTGCCACTGCCAGTCCTGAACCCCTTTGTGAGTGGTGAGTGGTAGGCCTATATATGACCACCATGGCACTGCACCATGCCCATTATTACTTACAGGCTATAGAGCTGCTCTTGTTTGTAAAAAATTAGCGGTGTGCTTATTGAATCTATTGATTGTAGGCGCAGGGTTGAGGAGTGTAGTAGAGATGTTGAGGATGAGATTGGAGTTGGAGTGAACCCGGTAGTGGTTGATTTGGATGAGGAAGAACCGTCAACTTCAGAAAAACAGTGAGCAGTCTACACACAAACTTGTGGTGGAATGGAATGAACTTTCTTTCAGTCTTGTTGAAAACCTGAATAACGTTTTCAACTCACAGCCAGTGTAAGTCATGGAGCCCTTTTGTGATTGACAAACATTATACTATGGTTATGGAGCCAATTAGTTTTTGTATAGAGCCAATTTACATGGGCCTAGTTAGTTACAATGCTGCTCATGTTAATGGAGAATTAGCGGTATGCCTATTAAATCTAGTTATTGTAGGGGCACGGTTGAAGGTAGAGATGTTGAGGATGAGACTGGAGCGGACCTGGAAATGGTGATTCAACATCAATCTTCAACTTCAGAGAGACGGTGAGCAGCCTAAGCATCAAATTTGTAGCGGGATGAATTGGTCTTTCAACCTTGCATTGCATGAACTATAATTTTCCATCTATGGTTGAAAAAAATCTTTCTTACTCTATGTGGTGATAATCTTTTAGACCACAGCTTTGCAAATTAACACCGTAATGAGTTACAGGTATTTCAGAGCAGAACAAGAACAAAACATGCACAGAGATATCACATCAGTTGAAGACGGAGCTAAGGCATTAGAGGTAAGTCCAGGATCACTGTAGGTGCTTCAATTGCTCGAAAGAGTATTTGTCTGCAACAAAAACCACCATAGTTATTATGTCTAAATAAAATTCAAATTATGGAAACACTCTTTATACACATATTGGCCCCTATTTTAGTGTTAGACCTACATGTACCTGCTTGTCTTTCCGGTATCAGCTTTTTCACTATTTCAATCAATGTATTTTAAATCTTAGGTTCCTATCCCGCCACCTTGCTGGTCTCAGAAAAAGTGGCTTGAAAAAAAAAGCCAATACCATTGGCTCAAGCTGAACGCTGGAGGAGGCCTGGTTTGCCAGGTATGTACATATGTCCCAAAAGTCACCCCTCTTGCTTCTTCAAGGAATAGTCGAATTCGCTCCGAGTGGACTGACAAAGGCATTTTTTGTAATGGCCAATCCAAACGGCAGCAGCTTAGTTCACTTTGCAAAAAAATCAGTAACCACATCACCAGCCATGACCATGTAGATGCCGTAAAGGCAAAGGCCATGGCCATAGCAAACACCATCACCAGTCCACGGAAAATGTGTTTCGCTGTGCATATCTACTTGCATTATTAAATAGGCCTTACTTAGACATAGACTACTCTGTTCAGTTAAGTGAACTCAATGGCACTCAAATGGGTATCTGCTTGCGTTCCCAGACTTCAGCCACAGAGATCATAACCTCAATCAGTAACCAGATGCTAAACATGCTCACTTCATCGATAACAGCTACAGCAAAGAAAATATCCATCATACTTGATGAATCTACATCAGTGTCTAATAAATCAATACTTGCACTCTATGTTCAAACATCTTTTGACAATTCGGAACAAGCTTATGCTTTCCCATTAGGTCTACTGGAGCTGGATTCACTGACTGCTAAACATATAACTGGGGTAGTTTTGTCCAAATTGAATGCATGTGGGTTCTCATGTGAATACTTGTCTGCTAATCTAATTGGTTTTTGTGCAGATGGTGCTTCCACAATGGTTGGCAAACAGTCATGTGTGCTAACACATCTGAAATCTAAGTTTCCACGCATCTTACTATGGCACTGCATGTGCCACTGCATTGAGCTGGCTGTCGGAGATGCTGTAAGGCTTACTGATCAAGTAAATACTGTTCAATCCTTTCTGGACAAGTTGTACACAGTTTACATTCAGCCAAAGGCACAACGAAAACTGGCTCAATGTGCTGCAAGTTTGGATATAGTTAAAAAATATTGGCCGAGTTCTTGGGGCCAGGTGGGCTGCTTCTAGCTACCGCACTCTCAATGCTGTTTGGGACAGCTATCCTGCCTTGGTAGAGCATGCCATGGAAGCTAGCAGCAGTACTATAACTCACAAGGCAACATACCAAGGAATGGTGACAATTTTTAAAAGTCGACAATTTTTCCACAGCCTTGCAGTGTTCCATGATACCCTCAAAGAAGTGGGTATACTCTCTGAAGCACTGCAAGATGAAGATTGCAATCTCCCTTCAGCCTACTCTCGGGTGAGCACTCTGATACGATCACTGAAGCGTCAAAAGGGTAGTGATGGTACTGGTCTTTGCTTTAGGGAGTATGAGGCAGCTGTCGAATTACATTGTTTCAAAAGTGTTGATTTGGCCATAGCAGAGCCCCCTTTTTGAATAAAGACATGTTTCTGCAGGCCCTCATTGACAACATGGAGAGTAGGCTAGAGGGTACTATTGCTCTTGGTGTCAGAGACACCAGTGACAAGAGCCAGCTGCAGGAGTTGCTCTTGCAGTTGGACTGTGTTGATTCCGCCAAGTTGCACAGTGGCATTGATTCCCCATGGGTGCATGGTGAGAAACTGCTATCTGAGCTATGTAAACGGTTTAACATTCCTCTTAAAAACACTGTACTTAATGACTTCCGTGATTTTGTGGACACACCTGGTGTGCTTCCGGCCAGTATAAGGAACATCAGGTCTATAATAAACACGTTGCCAGTAAGTAGCAGTGATTGCGAGAGAGGTTTCAGTACAATGAATTTGATATGTACGGACACAAGAAACCGACTGACGGTTCCCCACATGTCAGAGCTGATGTTTGTATCTCTGGTTGGTCCCCCATTAGCAGAGTTTAATACTGAACCAATTGTTAACGAATGGTTCAAGAAATATCACAGGTGCCTTGATGACACCAGGGTCATTAAAGGTATGGGTTCTCGTGACCAAAGATACAGCCGGCTCTGGCATTTGTTTGGAACATCTAATAGAACATAATCTAGTTACTGATGAGGTTATCGTGTCCAATCTACTTATTAATCAATACCTGTTTCTTTTATTCCAGTCATCAAACGTATTTGAATGAGCAAGTTACATTATTGTCATTTTTTATTGTTTGCTAATATCTAAACAAGAGAGAGCTAGCTAATATTTTCTGGGAACTTCCTTTACACTTTAATAACATTTAACAAATCTGTAACCCTCATCACTTACCATGCCTGATTATTGTCGCCAAGAACATAGTATCAGTGCTAATATATAATCAATTTAACAAGATTGCTTATTATGGTCAAAAGTGAGCGATGTTCCATCTTACCTGTGCAAGCAATACTGCTGATGCTGGACTTGTTTCTTGTCTGCCTCTCAATTGGTGCCAGCACTTGGTGAAGGCAATCGATTTAACACCCTCACAAGCTATGTGACATAAGCTTTATCTGGTGGTCATTTCCTTCCTAGCCTGACTAGTCTAGTGTGTCACAAACTGGTTGTTGAGATCGATGTGGACGACTGGCTTAAAAAGGTATTAATTTGGTGAACTTGGCTTCTATGGGCTAAGTAATCATAAAATATTACTTTGTATGTCATTTATGATTTTGATACTCAGATACTTGTAAATTGCATATAATAAGGTTCACAGATAAAATATTTACGACAGGTAGGAAGGTGCTGCCTCCCCCTCCCCCAGCGCTGCGTTTCGTGCTGCAAATTGGGCCTTCAGCCCAATTGAGTACCACTGCGCCGTAAGAGCTCCTGTTAAAAAAACTTTACCACTGGTTATCCAGACGAATGGCATCGAAGGCAGGCTTGTCTAGCGATTTGTCACCCTGGCTCTACCATCAGCCGATCTACGCTAATGGGCGGACAGTGACTCGACCAGGTTATCAGCAAGGCTGTCTGTCAGTACATAACGGCTCTGCCCCTATAGTGCAGGTGGCTACCAAGGGTGACTGGCATTGTCACCATAAATTCCTACACATTATATTACTTTTATTACTGCTGTTGTTATTGTTGCTATGATCATGATTATAATAACATGGTTCATAATAACAACAATATTAATAATTAATAATAATAAAAGTTTGCGGCGATGATACTGTTTATGTTTCATAACATTAGTGTGTGAATAGCTATTATTGATCTATAATTAAGAGTTTGGTCATAGTTGAATGGCCTATATGTCGAAAGACAAAAAATGTAGTAGGAAATTGTTTAAAATATACCATTATTAATTTGTCAATCGATCCTTACAAGTATTAGTATTGTAGAGGAACGGAACTATCTGTAACAGGTGCTATGTGGAGACAATTTCCTTACAATCAACTTACTATGTGTTTGCAATCATCTATCATTACTATCATGCATGACTAGATATCTTTTAACTGATGTTTTCACACTTGGTGTAACCTATTCCTTGACAGTATAAAGACTGGCGCAGTACCTTCAGTAGCCAGAGTTGTTCTGACTGTGTTCAGGAGAAGATAAGTTCTTTGAACAAATACACTATTCATACACCTGTAAACCTCACTCTCTCTTTCTCTGTATTAGATAAGCAGACAGTAGAGTGGGTTCAGCCATTCGATCAGTTGAATAAAAGCAATAGAGCCATTCTTGCAGGTTGGACTCAACAGTAGAGGAATGGCGATGGAGGCAACCTTTTTAAGCTTGTCCAGCAACAGACAAAGAGGATCAGCAGTCAGCCTATGCCGGTCATGCTAAGGAACGGCTGCTGATCAGACCTGTCCGCTGCGCATTGCTGGCAAGAGACGACAGACGGTAGCCTGACGGTCGAAACGATCAGGGTAGAAAGTGCAAGTGGCGCTACTTATGGTGTCTCCTGCGAGAGGCCACCAAAATCTCAATAAAGATGGTCCCAATCTGAATTTTCTTTACAATAGAATAAGTGATTATAAAATCATTAGTAAAAAATGTTGTTATGCAGAATAATAACTGATAGCTAAATTTTATATCCAAATACAACAGTATCTTATTTAACTAATAAATAGACATTGTTTATCAGAATAAATTTTTTCTACCGATGTGTTGATGTTTTATTAGGACTACTTTACAACTGATGAACCTGTTTCATTTTGCAAAAAAAAGATTTACATTTAAATTCTTTTATTGATGAAGTGAATAACAGAACTTTCATGATCAACCAAAATGATATGTTTGAAATGTTACTGATGCTTCGTTTCTGTTAAGGGTGATAACGTGATTCTATCTATTGATCGACGCATTAGTTACTTCCGTTTGATCAGCAGTAGCCAGTTATTACAAACAAAGACATTGCATGAGCTGCTGAACAACATTGCATTGCTTTTCACACTACTTTTGAGTAAAGCTGCAAGGTTCCTGTTGTTCATGAATTTGCTAATTTATTCCATTAATTCCTTGTTAACACTATTGTGTTATCTTGTTGATATACCATTTCTGTTTAAAGTCTATGGTATAAACTGAACGGCAACTTCAAACATTGAAGATTTATGAGTTTTGTATGTTATAGAAAATGCTGCATCAACTTCAAGCAGGAAATTGGAGGAAGCAAGAAATTTTTCTGAGCTGAAAATACCACTGTTAAGTTCGGAAATAGCCATGAAAAAAGGAGTGCGGGTATAAGCTTTTTATTAATAATTATTGTAAGCTTGTTTACTCATTTCAGTCCATTTGTCAACTAACAGTCTTGAAAATGAATTTTTGACAAACAACTAATATAATGGTAAAAGGTTCAATGCGCCATTTCAGAAGTACTGCACTACAATTTTAGTAAAACTTCAGAAAATGTTTTACCATAAAATATACCATAGTGTGCTAACTCCATTTTATAGACTATCATTGAATTATTTATTTTTGATGATGTTTACAGATGATGGTACTGCTGTTGTTGAAGTTGTGCATAAAGTTTTGAGTGAGATCATTACCTAAGTGGAATTCGAGCATGCTATTGATACCAATGTTAATCAAACCAATGATAAAGGTAAGTTTAAAATTTTTTTTAAATCTATTGTGCACATGACAGTGACTGTTTTAAATAAAGGTGCCCTTATTTTTTAGGTGATGTGGAAGTTTTAAGTAATGACATCAGAGATACTGCTGGTGCCAAAAGCCTAGCAAAAAACCATGCACCATTTGCTTAAGCATCCATGGATACCTCCTCGTTCTTACAACTTTCCATCTAAACGTGTTGGATCATGACTACGAAAGTTTCAATCGAGCTGGTTAGATGACTTTCATTGGCTGTCTTAATGGGGCGTACTGCAGGTACTGTGTACTTTTCCCCTAACAAACTCTTCTTCTGAACTAGGCCAACTGGTGTAACAGCAACTTCATAAATTTTCGAAAGGGAAAAGCGATTTAAAAAAAACATAGCTAGCGAGGTTATCATAAATTTGCAGCTGAAAAAGCAACAAACTTCTCGTTATCGTTTGAGAATAATATGATTCCTGTCAACGAAATAATTGACTTGAAATAGTTGGAAAACGAGCATTGCCGAAGTGGTTTGAAGAGTATAGTGAAAAGGGTGATATTTATAGCAAGGCAAGGACTTTCTTTCAGGGCCCATAGAAATGAATGGAGCTGTAGCATTTATGAGACAATGTATGATGGCTCTCAGGTTGCCAGTAGTGAATTGAACTCTGGAGATTTTTACAGCCTATTAGAGTTTACATGTGCCTTTGACGAGTTGCTTTCTGAACACTTCAAACTTGTCCCAAGAAAGTGTCTATATATTAGTAAAAACCCACAAAATAAACTTCTTTCTTTGGCTAGTGATCAGATTACTACACAGATCATTCAAAAAATAAAAGCTGCTGAGTACTACTCAATTAGGTGTGACGAATTTGGTGATATTTCTAACGAGGAACAGCTTGCATTAACTGAAAGATACGTGACGGGCTCAAAAGTAGTTGAGAAATTCCTCACATTAATTGAATGTGATGAAGGCACCAGTGGACACGCCATTGCAAAACTGATTTCTTCTGCTTTGGAAAAGTCTCAAATACACATACGAAAGATGGTAGCTCTCACAACAGATGGTGCAGGGAACATGACTGGACGAATAAAAGGAGCTTCAACTGTCCTGCAAGAGCAAGTCCTAAGTCTGCAGCACATTCATTGCTTAGCTCACGTTCTAAACTTATCCATACTCAATGCCTGTAAAAACCAGTTTGTACAGTCCATGTTTACCAATGTTTAAAGCGTTTACAGGTTTTTCTCTGTTTCACCTGAAAGAACGGAGTTGCTAAAAAGAAGTAGAGATGAATCAACCAACAGAGCAGAGCGAGTAAAAACAAAGATCAAGGATGTTTGCACAACACGATGGGTGGAATGCTATAATGCACTGGAGACGATGAAAACTCTCCTTGTTGATGTGGTCTCATGTTTTGAAACTATCATTTCAGGAGATGATTGGAATCAGGAATCAAAACATACGGCATCGTGTTTGCTTCAAGCTGTAACTAGTTACAAGTTTATTGCATCACTCATAACGAGCAATATCTTGGTTCAAACTAAAAGCCTGTGTAAAAAGCTACAGGGACCATCCTATGATATAGTACAAGCTATTCAAGAAATGACATCCACTATCGAATGACTGCAAAACATCCGAGATAACTGTTTTTATGAAAAAGGAGACGGTGAAATTGTCAGCTGGTTTGAGCAAATGGATGAGTTGGCAAAAAATTTTGGTGTCCCTCCTTCAATGCCAAGGATACCCAAGCGGCAAGTGTCCAAAAATATCACAGAAGCTACATAGGTAAACAATTCTACATATGCAATCTGGCTTTGCCATTAATCGATAATTTTCGAAATGACATGAAACAGCAATATGACCTGAAGAATCGACACTTAACTCAGTCTGTTCTGCTTGGAGCATGACACAATCGTCAAGCTGAAGTCATCTGCAGAAGGTTAGCGTTCCTATTTTGTTATACCATACAGTGCTTGGTTGATTTTGTTAATTATTTTGGGATTTCAAGATTTCATGTCTTTTTGCCCCCATCCCTCTTTCTTTTATCCCAAGTCACAAACACAGTAAGAAAACACCACTATCAACATATTTATTACATAAAAACAACTTTTCATTTGTTCAAATGAAATTTAACTGTTCAATGTTTACTATATACATTATCAACCGTTAATGAACTGGAGATCTATGATCCATACAGCGAACCAGCAAATCATGTCAGAAGTTCAAAGCGTATGAACGATTTCACAAAGCATTCAGAAGGTTTATAAAAACCAGTACTTTTTCAAAAGTGTTCAAACAGTTTGGAAAGCATTTATACATTTTAAAAAGCAAAAGACGAACCAACCTGAGCCACTGAAGCATGTGCTATAATTGCTTTGATTTTTAATATGAGGACAAAAGAGTTTTGGTTCAGAAACAGAACATTTTTTTATAAATAAAACAGTTTCCAAACCAAAAAAAATTAAATCAGATTTACCATATACTGTCCACTGACAGTTCTAATATGACAATTGTCTTCTTGAAGGTACAGTTAAAAAATCATTTGGTGATTTCTTTTAGTATTTTTGTGCGTTCCTCAGTTGATGAAAATGTTGATCTTCACAAGAGCACAAATTTTAATAAAATTGAGCCAAAATCATGGGCAAGGATGAAGCATAAAATTCAGGAATTAAAAGAGTTAGGAACTCAGCAGCTAGAATAAATGGTTACACTGGTAAAGCTGTTCCAGTGCTCGGTAATACTGAGTTAGATGTCTCTGTCTGTCACTTGGGTGTAACAAAAAGTGCAGTGAAACATTTTATGAGGTTAGCCAAAAATCAAATGCACTTCCAGGGATAGAGCAATAAAGGCTTTTGGTTTAATGCCATTTATTGGGGACGTAAGTGCAGTTAGTCAGTCTAGTGACGAGCTCATTGACATATATAAGCAAGTATTTGATGGTTTAGGTAAGTATCATACAGACAATTCGCTTCAGCTTAAAGAAGGAGCTGTGCCAAAAAAGCCCCTCCTAGGAATGTTCCGGAGAGAGTTCATGGTAAGTTGCAGAAAGAACTTTAACGCTTGGAAAGTGAGGGAATCATAGCTAGGGATACAGAGCCATCAGAATGACTCGACCCTCCTATTATAGTGAATAAGCTTGAGGGTTCAATTAGACTTTGTCTTGATCCACAATATTTAAACTCAGTTCAAACACAGTGCTCATTGCAAACACAGGTAGAGATATTTTTGAGAACATGTGGCTCCAAGTACTTCTCTAGCTTGGATGGGAAACAGCCAGTTCCAGCTAGCTCTTGATAGCAAATCGTATCGTTTGGCAGTTTTGTGACACCCTTCGAAAAATATAGATACTTAAGATTGCCCATGGGAATTACTAATGCTCCGGAGTTGTTTCATCAATTAATGATTGACATTTTAGGGGGAATCCCTGGTGTGGAATGTTATATTGATGATGTACTGGTGCATGCAGTAACTGTAGAAGAACAAAACAGCAGGTTAGGTGCTGTTTTGGAGGGATTTTTGCAGGCAGGTATAACTTTGAATCGTAGGAAAAGTGTGTTTTGTCAGTCAAGGGTATTATTTTTGGGTCATGAACTGACAGAGCAGAAAACCGAGCCTCACTTGACACTGCTAAAGTGGACACTGTTAGGAAAATGATAGTACCGCAAGATAAAAAATCACTGCAATCTTTTCAGGGTTGTGGGTACGTGTCGAAATTTGTCGACAACGTAGCAGAACTAACTTATCCACTAAGGCAGGTTTGCAAGGACAAGACTCAGTACATTTGGGAGAGGCCACAGCAGAGCACCTTTGATAAAATAAAGGAAGTCATTGTTAGTGCACCTACAATTTCATATTATGATAAGAGTATGCCTGTAACTATAGCATCTGATAGTAGTGCACATTCCTTGGGGGCTGTTTTGATGCAAGGAGGCAGACCGGTTGAGTTTTCAGCAAAGTCGCTGACTGACACGCAGCAAGATACTCAGTTAAAGAGAAAAACGTTTGGGTATTGCTATTGCATGCAAGAGGATCAAATATTATAAATGGTGTAGGGATAATGTTGTGGGCGAGACACACCACCAGCCTTTGTTAGGTTTTATGAGGCTGCCAATTAGTGAACTTTCACAGAGGTTGGCACAAATGCGGCTAGAAAGTTTGTCCTATCCAATTAGTTTAGAGCTGCAATATAAGCCAGGCAAGGATATGGTGTTAGCTGACACTTTATCTAAAACTTGTCCACAAGGAATCAATGAGCATGATGATCGAGGGGTAGACCCATTGTTGCAAGTATGTCAGCTATTTATACGATCGAAAGATGCTACGGCAAAATATAGGGACGCAATACTAGCGGATGGGGTTCTAACACTAGTATTCATGTATATTAGAGAGGGCTGGCCAACTGAAAGAAAGACTTGCAATTCTTTAGTGATGCCGTATTTTAGTCTGAGGGGTTCACTAGCAGAAGTTAATGGAGTAATCATGTATGGTTCTAGGGTAGTTATTCCTACATCATTAAGACCTGAGATAGTTAGGAAACTCCACACTGCACACCAGGGTATTGCAAAAACTTTGCAGAAGGCACAAAACTGTGTATCTTGGCCAGGCTTACGAAAGCATATAAAAGAGAAGCGTTCAAGTTGTGACCCATGTCTAAAAGCGGAAAGTCATGGGATGGAAGAACCGTTGGTGCCATTTCCTGCACCTAATTATCCTTTTCAGGTTGTAGGCATGGATACATTTCATATAGATGGGAACAAACTTTTACTTGTTGTTAACTATATTTCTAAATGGCCTATTGTGAAAGAATTGAGGCAGAGCATGAGTGATAGAGCTAAAGTATGAAACTTGAAGGAAACATTTGCTGAATTTGGTACTCCAGAAAAAAATCAGTTCTGACAATGGCAGTAATATTTTGTCTTCTGAGTTTGGCCAGTTTCATTCAGAGCTAGGGATATCTCGCGTTACCAGTTCTCCCCTCCATTCTTCTGGTAATGGCCAGGTGGAGCGGACCGTTGGTACGGTGAAGGTCATGACGAAGAAGTGTATTGGTCAAGGTGACATGTAGATGAACGGCTTGCTTGCAATCAAAAATACCCAGGTTGGAACAGGGTTGTTGGCCCCGGCTCAGTAGTTGCAAGGTAGATTACTCCGTGATGGTACGCAAAGCCCAGTAGCAAGTTATAAAGTTAAGTCATATGACTTAGAGTTTTATAGGGAAGAGTTGGGTGATATAAAACTGAGGGATAAATGTAATCATGATAGTCATGCTGGAACAGAGAAGGCAAGGTTAGATATAGGACAGATTTGTTAGTCTGGAACTGCAAAAGGCACTTGGATACGGGGCGCTGTAGCCAAGCAGGTGAGTGGGCGCTCATATATATGATCAGACGCCCAGATGAATCACTGTTTCGAAGAAATAGAATTGATATTACACTTGCCAAAGAGAGCCAGGTAAGAGAGAGCAGTGTATGCTATGTAAATTCAGAGTGCTCAGATGTTGGCGCAGGTAATAGTGTAGGTGTGAACCATCCTAATAGTGACACACAGCAGGAAAATCTACGTGTGCGTCAAAATACGCAGCGTAACTGCAAGCTTCCAGCTGGGACAGGCTTTTATAAAGAAAAGCAATTTGTTTCCTAAACAAAAAACTCTAACTGTCCAGTTGTCTGATGACGTGCTGTAGTTTTTGTGGAGTTGTTTTGTACATAATATTTTACTCAAAAATGTAGTTAGATGCTGTCTGATACAGCATAGTGTGTGCGCTACTCTCATTTACTCATGCTGATTTCATTTGCTTTTATTTGTTTTATGGCATTTATGACATTTGTGACCTTACAGGTACATATTTCATAGCCCAGGGCTGATACTCCCCCCCCCCCCCCCAAAAAAAAAATGGCCCATATGGCTCGGCCTAAAAACACATTTTAGGGGGTGTTTTTGTACAAGGTGCATGCCCGGTGCATGCATAGTGGATTTGCTACTTTAGGGGGTGTTTTGCCCAATGAACTGAGTGGAAGGGCCCTAATTGACATAAGCCTACCTGCAATTATGAGTACAGTTGGTGTGCTATAATGGGTGGAGATTCATAAATAGTTGCATGGGGGTTGCATAGTGTTTTGGGTGCAAAATGGTGACTTCAGACCGTTTTCACTCAACTGATCAGCCATGTATGAAACTTTTCAATTCACCCTCAACTGTACAGGAAGTGGTGTGATGTTTTTATGGTAAATATGATAACATAAATGGACTCGCTGAATAGCAGAAGTTTGCTGCAGAATTTCCTCTCAATTTTCTGCAGAATCCGGAATAGCAAAAGCAAAAGATTTCGTTTTTGTCAAAGCTTGATTGCAGGTGGATTTTTAGGGAAACCATGGCTGATGAGTACACACAGAATCTAATTACATCAATCCTGAAAGGTCATAGGTGTGAGTCACCTGTAATCAAGACAATGGATGGTGAGTTTTTGTGGAGACCTTAACTGATCGTTTACAAGATCCGAGCATGCTCGGGTTGTGCGCAGTAAATCAGTAATTATCTCTTCACAATTTCCATGTTAGCAAAGTAAGAGTAAGTTCTTACATTTTGGTATCATTCTACAGAGAATCATGTGCTCTATTTTTCCAAATTATCACTGATACATGGCCTAAAGTTAGTTTTGACTTTTGCAATTTTCTATTTTTGCGCTTTTTCCCTTCGCAACCAGCAATGGTGCATGGATGTTCAGTGGATGCGGTTACTTTGTTTTGGAATTTCTTTTTTTCAAAGATGGATTCTGAGAAAACTAGGTTTAAAAATGATGAAGGCATCATGTTTTAAGCATAATGATCAGTTTTGGTGAAATTTCGAGCAGGGTAGGTGTAGTTACTCATTGTAGTAATAATTGATAATTCTGTATTATTACCAAAGTAGTCTTTTTTTGTTTTGTTTTTATTCCAGATATTTAGCACAAATTTTTTTCTCAAGTAAAGGAAATACATAGCCTATAATTAATAAATTTCGGAAAGATTGGACAGGTTTTGGGATACTCTATATTTTGCGGGCGACAGTTGATCCACTGAGTAATGGAGATTTGCAGGGCTAGCTGATAACCAAATTTATTTACTCAACCTTCTGTGGCTTCTTTTTACTTGAACATGCAATTTTAAAATATAGATTGTGCTGGTTTGTTCATTTTTTCTGCGGTAGCAGGCCAGTCCTTGGAAGGATTGATCGATGCAATGGTCCTGATATCATCTCAACTTTACAATCTCCTACTGATTCCTTCATACATGATGTAAGTACGGAAACTCTTCCTGCAGTTGACACTGACTTTGGGGCTGATTCTCTCTCTAGTGATATGAGTGTAGAGATGGATGGTCATGCTGAACTGGACAGCACTGCTGAGACAAACCAGCCTGCTGCGGAAGAAAGCACAGGTTAGAAACAGCCTAATGTGAAATGTGATCACTTAGTTTAACTTGTGCCCTCGATGCACTAAAATTGACAACAAATTATGGCATCTTTTAGTGTAGTAGTATAAGATAACTTGTAATTGTTACTGTAATCAATTTGAGTCTGATGGAAATAATTGATCATTTTTAGATAGCTTGAGTGCTCAATGGTACATTTGAGCACTTAATCTAATTTTTAGACAGCTATTTTTGTCTCAAATTCATTGTGTTATTTTTGTGCTCTCATGGTTTTGCTTTAGGCAATTTCAAAACTGATGCTGAGCTTTCCAGTCACTTGCGGACTTTACGATCGGATCCACTTTAGAATGAGGAAGAGCGGCAGGAAGAGTTTTACAGAAACACTGTTGAGGTAAGCAACTATGTTACACTTATTAATCTCAGAGCAGTCTTGGAAAAGGTATTACCTTTATCCAATGTAAGCTAAAATGTACATGTGCAAGAAGCTGTGTGTCACTATATTAGGGATTGTCAAACATAAGTTCCTCTAGAAATGTCAGTACAATTAACTCAAATACCTTCCTGGCAGACTGGAGTATCACAAGAAGGAATTGCATCGTGTAAATCAGTAAAGACAAGAGGGTCCAATGAGACCAAGTCAAAATTTATCTCATTGGTTTAAGTAACCCCCAATCCATCCATTGCAATAGGCACAATTTTCAGTAGTGAGGGTGTATTCCGATCATTGATGTAAAGCAGACAATTACTAATTTGTTGTGTTGACTTGATCAAGGAGATGAATAAACAATTTTATTCATGACACTAATTTATTGTGTTGACTCGATCAACGAGATGAATAAACAATTTTATTCATGACACTAATTTCGTTGATGAGATTAATTTATAATAAGTTACGTTTTTTGCATTCATCGTAGACAAAACAGTCATGAGCTACAATCATGGTAAATATTTATCTCAATGATTTGATCAATGGTATAAGAATTATGTATGTTTATGCTTTTATTTCAATTATCATTTCAATGTTCACTTGATACAGGGAGGGTATATAAAAGTACAGTTGTAAGTTTGCTGAACTCTGGAGCAGAGCTATCATATGATAGGCTTAGACAAGTACAAGCCAGACAAAACTGAGGGAATGGGGGGTGCGACAATCAGAAAGCACCAACACTTAGGCTCTATGGTGACTACATCATCTCATGCAAATCTATAGCTCTAGGACAGGTCATATCTATTACTTATATATGTGGAACATCCGAGGTGGGTTACACTAAACCCATACTTCTAGAGGGGACCAGAGACATTTACCCTAACCTCGTTATGGAGGTTGAGCTATACTCTTCTAACGGTAACTTGTGGAATAAGAGTAAGCCAGCAGATATTAAAACATTCAAATCCCGTGACATTGTTAGCGCTCTAATGCTGCAATATATGCCCCAGAACAATAACTAAGAAATCCAGTCGAGTTGCTTAGATGTCATTGATTCAATTAAAACCTCTCAGTTGGAGAGGAGCAACAGCAGAATGGTTGCTCCTCAGTCGCCTGACACCTCTCAGCAGCCCTCTGCTTCCCAGCAGGGAGCTACATATGGTAGAATAGTGTTAGAAACACAGCCAACTGCTGGCTCTCACTCACGCAGGACTAGAAGAGTAGTTGTGCATGAAGTTGAGTAGTTTTGGTGAAAAAATAATGATAGTGCTGTTGATAGTTGATACTAGGAGTAAATTATATGCTGGATAGTTATTCTCATTGTTTCGAATGCACATCAACTTATGCAGCTGAATCTACGTGTACATAGTATATACTGGTGGTTTGTGTGAAGTTAGTTTTCCACTTTTGTACATTTTCTAGCAAATAATTTGAGTTCTCCAATAAGGTAGCAAGTGAGGATAGTTGCTAGATTTGAAACGAACTTTATTTGCCTGTGAGAGTCATTGGCTATATGTTTACAGTGTATTACGTACTTTTGGTGCCAGCTGATCTTGAGAACTCTGGTACTTTTTAAGGCAACCTCCCACGTGAGGTTTTCACATGTTTTTGTTCTGGACGGGGCCAGTACGACTCAATACAAAACCTAAAAGCAAATATCAATCATGGACAAACAAATGTCGCCAGGCATTGTAGGACATTCCAATTGCTATCGATTCACATGTTACACTCTACCGTTGTAAAAATTTCTCAATTCCAGGAGACAAACTAAATTGACGGATATAAGGTAATGGAAGGTAAGGTTGAAAGGGGTGCAATGGAAATGGCTAGAGCGGTTGTGCTATCAAACTCTACCACATTATCATTTCATTTGTTTTGTCAATAAGTTTTCATTTTTCAGTTTTCATCAAGTTATTATTAAATGTACAGCTGGAATATTAAAGTTTTTGTGAATATGTTCTATTACTTCCATAGTGTTGTAATATGCCTTTGGTTGGTTTTACAGTAACTACATGTTCCTGCTTTATGTCCTTGTTTACTGCTATTGTCACACTATTGTCTTACTTTATGACCCTGCTTACTGAGGTTGTCACAGGCGAATTGCTGGCTAGCTTTCGTACAGATAAGACTAAATACAGTATAATACATCATACATACATCACACAATATTATTACACATAGCATTCATAATCTCAACTGTGCTATGCTTTCTATTTGGTGCCATGACAAATGCACCGATGCTGACTTGTTATTCTAAATAAATCTTAACATCTCTAGACTGTTACCAGAAAACCATGCAAGAACTCCATCAAAAAGTACCAGCTTATTGAACACAGACAACGTCAGCAGCAAAAAATTAACTGTCTTACAGATATGGTATATATATATACTATTAGAAAAGCAATCAGTTATAACCTATTATTAAAATGCAATGGTGATGTTCTCAATGTTGTACAAAACGAAGTAACGAACCATTCATGTGCCAACCAAAGTCGACGCTATACAGAGTGTGAAACAGTTTGCTCTGAGAATGTTTCACTACAGCCCTCAAGCATATGAGTGCCTGCAGTCCATTCTTTCTCTTTCCCACAGCTAATCTATAACAAACCAGCTTAGCAATGTTCACGGTGAGCCTGGGTTATTAGGCAACATCATCGATGCGGCTGCAGACCTGGAGGAAAAACCAATCTGATTACAATCAGTACATCTATTCGCAAGCAAACTGCGTATCAGCATGATCAACCAGCCGGTTTCTGCAACTATGATGGGATCATAGTGAAGAATAGAGAAGCTTTGGTAACTGTCCAGCTAAAATGTAGACTGACAGAAGGCTAAAGTGAAGGTACGATAGGTAGCTCGTGTTTTCAAAGTCTGTGGCCGATGCTTTACAAGTTTATGTGAAACAGGCTGCATGTTGCAATAAATGTTGCACATTGAAGCAAAATTAACAGGAGTACAAATAAACAATATTTAAAGTCAGGTTAATTGCAGATGGACATTAATCTCATCAAAGATTAATCACAATGAGTGGTTTAACTTTTGACAGCCTTAGTTTTCACACATTTGTGAAATAGAGTTAGGAGCAACGTCACATGCTGAGCAGTTGATAAGTATCATAGCTAAAACATACCTCGAATTACGATTATATCAACTGTTTAATGAAATCACGGTTGGGAAAAGGGTTGGAAGTGATCGTTCTCAACTGTCTCAGCTTGTAATTTTCAACTACCACCGACATTCTCTCAACCGTTGGCTGGCTCCATATTTGAAATTAATCAGTTACTCAGCGCAGAGATGGGCTTCTAAACTGTTAACAGCATATATGTTATAACATTTTTGTTACTACATTGTTATCATGTTGCTTCAAGTAGTTATATCTTTTTGATGAGGTTTATTACTGATAACCTAAACTTTGACCATCACTCATCAAAGTTAATCAAAAAACAGTCAATTTAAGCAGGCAAGCTAACAAATATATTTTGCTATTGCTGCCATAGCAAAACGCTCTAAATACCGCTGATGGTACCAGCGCACGAATAAGCTTTCCAGAAATAGGCTTGTAACCACAAACTAAGTTGTAATACCATTGGTGCTATGTTGAATACTGTTGGTACTCGAAAATTTTGCAACGTTAGTTGTTTCGTATTTTCTCATTATGAAATTAACAGTTTAAAGTTATTGAAAGAATAATTCTTGCTAGCTGTGGCTTAATGTTGATTTTTCAATCATGCCATAAACAAAAAGTCAGTAAAAGAACTGATAGAATACACATATAATGCAGTTGTCTCCAAAACTTATCAAAATATTTAATGGTTGTCCTCTCCTGTTCTCACTTCTATTTTTACAAACAACTTCGTTTGTTATGATAATAGTTAAATCACAATTTCTCTAAATCTTATCATTCGTAGGGAATTTTTCTTTGTAGCAGAACCTAATATTCTAACAGTAATCAGTTACAATTTGTGTGGTAGAAAAAAACGAAAATTATCTCCACGTTCTCAAGTTTAACATCAAAATAATATTGATGTTAACTTACATGACAGTGCTATGTGGTATTCCATTTATGTCAAACCGATCTGACTACAGCCAGTACATATATTCGCGAGCAAACTGTGTATCAGTATGGTGAACCAACTGGTTTCTGCAACTATGGTGGGATCATAGTGGAAGATAGAGAAACTCTGGTATCTGAAGTTTTTAGCCATTCAGCTTCTCTTTGTTTTAATATTTATAACCTCAACGTTTATTGCAAATGGTGACTTTTTTACCAGTAATATTTTGATGTGCAACTAAAAAATGATTAAGCAGATAGTCATGATTTTTATAACTTCTAGCTTTGATGTTGCCTGTTGACGTTGTTGTTACGAATTGCATTACACAACAATTCACATCCTAGCTGATTGAGTGAGAGCTGGTCTATAGTCCTAAAAAAATAGGTGCAGGTAATTGTTATAAATGTGGTCTGTGTAGATGGTCAAAGCCAAATCTCATTTTTATGTTAATGACACTCGATAGATAAGGTAGATAAGGTGAGCTCACAGATTCAAGCAGATTAGGTCAATACTACTCTAGTGCTCACATTCAAAAATAATTTTAGACATGATGCATTTTTCTCCAAAACTTATCAACAATATTTAAGGGTTGTGATAAGTGATAAGCTTGCCTTGCAAAATTGAGACAAATTGTTGCCATCAAATATTTAAAAAGTTTAACATATTTATAGCTGTTCAAGAACCCTCGGCAAGTTGGAGTCCATGCTATGTTTGGAATTGCATAGCACAGCTTCACTTCACCTTTTGCTGAGTGGTATAGGATGGTCTGTCTGCGTTCCATAAATGTAGAATCTCAAGAAAGATGTTTTGAGGATATAAAAAATGACTGCAGAACATCGAATCAGCATCCGGACCACATCATTGTGAACAGTGTCATTCGGCTGCAGATAAAGCAGAGAAGTATGTGTGGTCAATCACTCTCCACTCAAGAGTCCAACATTAGCAGGGAATGGGGAAAACTTGAGCAAAGAAAACGATGTGTCATATCCAAGTCCATGATTGAAGAAAATGTCCCAGGCTTTGCATGGCATAGAATGCGAATTTCAGACTACCTGCTGAGTGGTAGCTGGCATGAAGAAGATAGCAATGGAAACTATATTTTCTTTGATGGGATATCTGACAGAGATATTGATGATTCTGGAGAAGTGCTCACTACACATATGAGGTAAAAAAACATAGATGGTGCAATGCTAACACCAAAGACTGTGTATTACATAGTCTTTGCTAACACTGTTCATCTGATGTCATTGCATTAGCTGCTCATGGTCTCGATGAACTACTGAACTGGTGTAACAACTCACTTGCTTCAATGGGCAGCAGTTTGTGGTAGCAAATTGTGACAGAAATTTGTGGCAGCAATTTGTGACAGAAATTTGTGGCAGCAATTTGTGACAGAAATTTGTGGCAGCTTTCAACCAATTCTTGTAATTGATAGTTTTAAATTTGGTTGCTTAAGCAATGTGAATGTATCATCCATAGACCTAGTATTATTAGACAATAATACTAGGTCTATGGTATCATCAGTTCACATCAGATGTGCTTGTGTAGTCAATCCTATATGCAGTATTGTTTCTCTGAGTCAGATTTGTACGAATTCTTGCAGGCTGAAAAAAGTTTGAAAGCATATTGCACTAATTAGTTTACATTTACTGACACACTTGTAGATACCGTACCATAGCGGATATTTGGAAGCATCTGGATGCATCGTTCACAAGATACAAAGCACTTAGAGACGATGAGGAAAGTGTAAGCGATGCAGACTTTGAGGATATCACAGAGACTGAACGAAATGATGCTGTAAATCATGAAACAGATTTACTGGTTTCTCTAGGTGTGTATAATTATGCGGTAATAACTGGAAAGGATTGCAATATTTCACATGAGCCACTAAATGCCACATTTCTCTATAAATAAGAGTTGAAACAATCTCGTGAAACTGTCTTCATTAAATTTTGAGAGAGTGAAGGCGATAAATGGGATGTCATTGAACCTTACACAAACACCAGTAACACTCCTTCAGGTAACCCGTTGCTACACTCAACATACATTATTATTATAATACGAAATTGTTGTAACCATGGCCATATTATTGCATCAACTGTTAATAAATGTAGCACACACATGCGTGTTTGTGTGGTAAATCATGTGGTTTGGATTGTCAATTTTAGATAGCAGCATTATTGAAGCTTCAACACCATCCATATCCAGCTTTAAACATCCACCACAATACAGTAGTACACCAACCACTAAATGTGATGAGAGTAAGTCAGTTAGAATCAATGGTATTTTTTGCATAAAAATTCTGATGAAATCTAAGGCATGAATGATATATATGATTTTCTTCTATTATTGCAGCAGCAATATCAGACACCACCCTCAGTGTGCCAGCGTTGGCTACAGTATCAGAGAGTACCCAAAGCAGAATAAGGCATCTTGCAAAGTTATCACAGAAGATGGTAAGAGTAATAAAGTTGCTACTTTGACAACTGAAAACCAACACAAAGAAAAATGTGATATAGATGAATTAATACAATCTTTGGCTGACTGCTTAAACAATATACAAAGTGCCAGTGCGGGATATGCTCTGTTCGAAAATGACTGTTGGAAAAGGCAAGCTTCGAACAAAACTTTTGGAAAATAGGACTGTTCGCAAATGGAACAATTCACAAATGATTATTCAAAAACCCTTGGATTTGCCAGCTCCAACGAAATGGATAATGCGTCTGTTGCCCAACATTTGGTACTTGGCACTGAGACAGACAGTACATTCATCACTTTACTATGATTGAGAATATCACTCTATGTAGCAGAGTTGGACATTACTGGACTTCTTTTTTTGTAATATCAATATGTGGGTTGGAATTTGGGGTCTACTTTACTTAGTAGCACACACAACCCAACCCTCATAATGACAACATATATTGCATTCAATAATTTTCAACTCTGTGCTCCAAATAGACATAATGGTGGTGTATTGTATAGGAAACTGACAATAAGCTAAACCTGCTATTTGCAGGTCATGAGGCGAGCTTGCTTACCCAGTAACTGTATGAAAAACACCCTACAAAGTGAAATTTATCATTCTAAATATTTTTGGGAGGGATGTTTTTGTATTGTTCCCATTTTTGATATGTCCATTTGCGAAACCACATTTTTTAAAGTTTCCTTTTCCAAAGGCCATTTTCGAAAAATCACGGATTCGCCAGTGCAACTTATTCGAACATGAGATGACGTTGATGTTATGTTGTTACCAGAAATGTTTGCTACAGTCTCCCAATACTTGGAATAAAATTTTTTGCCATTTTCAGAAGAAATCCTGAGGAAATATTTGGCAAAGCACGTGGTGAGAAATCTGATTAAGAGCCGTGAACAAGTTAAACGGCAGCCGTCAAACAAGTCAGCAAAGCATCACTACCTAAATCAGAAAAAAACTGTTCTCCCTGTACTGTTGCAAGCCAAGAGGTCATTGACTGACAAGCTAGGAAAGCTGGAAGTTGAACATGTAAAAAAAGTAGGAGTTTTTCCTTCCAGAGAAGACCCAACTAATACAGAGATGGCAGCATGTGAGGAGGCACTGCCAGTGATTAACCGCTTCATCCACTTTTAGACACGGTGAGATGTTGTGTATTAATAGTGATTGACATGAAATTAACTTTGGCTGAAGTCATGAAGAGCAGATGGAGTAGACGATGGTTTAATTTAAAGCTTTTTTATTTTTTCTAATAACTTTTATGTGAGAGATTTAATTTAATTTGTATACACCATAGCACTGCAGAAGAATGAACAGTAAATAAACATATTGAGAAGAACACAAATTATTCAATTGTTATGAAAACCTCTCAACAGAACTAGATTTGAATATTATTGATGTTGCTATTTTATTTTTTGCTTGTCGCTGACAATAATAATCATCATTGCTTGTGGTGTACGTATCTGTCAAAAACAGGATTCGCAGTTGTTGTTGTCAATGTTGCGTACCAGTAGCAGCATATACCCATACTCACCCTGTCAACTAAATATAGGGGCTTTTTAGAGGGGGGTCTCGCCCCCCCCCCTTGGCTAACAGAAAAAAAAGTTAGTGAGTCAAGTAGAGCATTTTGTGTTGCCGCAACTTCTATTAGTTAAATAATTCAGGCTGGAGACCAAAGGCCCGCGTTAAATTAATAGTGGATTCTGGGATAACATCTAAGTGCAGCAAACTGCAAAGCAATTTTTTGTTCAAAGACAAACATGACCAGGCTTCCAGCTAGAAGAAAGTCAACCACCAACCAACCCAAACCGGATGGAGTTTTTAGGTATACATGTAGATAGTGCAAAAGGGTCGCTGTTGTAGTGCGATTTGCGCGAAAGCATTTATATAAGTATAAGTCCTTGGGATTTGGGTTTTTTTGTGGTCAACAAAATCACATTTTCCTCAATATCTCTGGAACTAAGGCTCATAAAAGCACAAATCAAACTTGATTGGACAGAGAACACTGCAGAGCAGAAAATAAACCTTGAACTTTCCTTTCAATGCAACCATAGAGCTGGTAAGTTGTGCTTAAATTCTCTCCTCTATATCCAATTTCCACCACGTCTCTAAAAGGCATCAACCCGATGTATCAATATCATCACATAGAATATTATGTTGACAATCTATTCATTTACAGTCTATGGTAGTCAGGTTTCCTTATTTTGATGATAGAGATTTTTTGAAGACCACCCTTCAATAATTTTTTTTCTCCGTAGCCATTTATCGGTTAGTCATGGCTCCAGCAATGATGGAACATTGCGGGCCGATTGCCTAGGCCGAGTCTGAGTAGTGTATGATGGCATAAGACTAAGGTCTAGGATAAATGTTAGTTAATTATTACGGTTTTTATTGTTATTACTCTTATTACCACTTCATTTCAGTTATTAAATGAATTTAAATACAACCATTAATATTATGTAAATCATGTATGTATTATCATTATTAATTAATAGCTAAATTTAGTATCAGACCAGTAGTTGTTGGTTTTACATTATAATAGCATAATAAGTGATGATTTGCTGCGATTAAATTTAATTAGATAAAATTGATGAAAAAATAATAATAATAAACAACAGTAATAATATACATAAATATGTAGGGTGGTAGTAGTGGCAAGCTAGTAGTAGTAGTAGTAGTAGATAATAATAATATTTTTATTATTCATTTATGCTAACTCATGATGATAATGATGGTGTAATCGTGGACGATGTCTCTGTTTTGCGCTGGCCAGGGTGCGTTGCTATACTTCTTATTTACTGCTCTGAATGGCACGGCTTCTCTTTGCTTCATAAAGCCTTACAGCCGCTATAATGGATAAGTTCCTTCGTTCCTATACACTAAGCTACTCGGCTTCTACCTGAACATTACTCATACATGTAAACTCCACATCATCAAATTGTCACTAGTCTGGTGGAACCCGAGCCGCCAACACACCAGTGCATATCCGCTAGGGGCAACTCAATTTTTTTGTAAGTGATTTATCTTCTGCATGTACTTTCCATTGACACTGTAACTTTTAACATTATATTGTACATGTACGTTGAAAATTTGCTGTATAGTTGTTGCTACAAATGTGACATGTTATGAGTAGTCCAATGTTGACTTTGGCGCAATTCTGTTGACTTTCTTTCCGGATAGCGGAGTTGTTGTTATCTCGTTGAATTTTACGTTTGCAGTCTTACATATACAGTTGTACATGTATGCACGGTGTAGACTAGTCACCTGCCCATTTCTATTTCTCCGGGCGTGATTAATGAGCCCATCAATGTGTGAGTTTGTGCTTTTCTCAATATTTTCCACTGAACGTAATTTACTGTGTAGCCCACACTTGTACCACTATTTTGTGTTGTGATCAAGACTTGATTGAGGTACTCTATGTTACAAATATGGCTGTAAATTTGATGTCATTTTTGTCTATATGGACTGTTTTTCAGCACCTGATCGTTGAAATGTTTCTGTTTTATAGGATAACTCGATTTTCATTACGAAATAAACTGCGTCGTCACTCAGTTAAACACGGTCCCTACAGATGGTAAGCTTTGTGTCTATGACAACCATCATGATGATTGTTGCAAAAGATTGGTAAAAATAATTACTGTTGCTCATAGCAAATTTTTCTTACATCATCATTCAAAGTTTGTGTAATTCCTCTTACAGACACGAAAGTTTCAAAATCAATCAATCAAAGCGCTATCTGCTCTCTGAAACACTTCTACTGTAAGGATAGACTTGATTTTGTTGTAATAATAATCATTATAATGTAAAATTCTTTTTGATTTATTGTTGGTGCATTTATTTAGTAGATGGAGTATGAATGTGTTCATCGTTTAGCCGTGATGTTATTTAGAGAATCATTTATTCTTCTTCATCTGCTCAATTATGTTTTATTTTTCTGTGGCATTTTGAAATGTCTGAACTATGTCCAAACTGTTCGAATGCTTTAGAAAGTTTTAACTTTTTTAAATATGCTAACGCTTCATAAAACCATTCATACATTTGGAAAATTTGAGTCGTTCGTTGGCCAGTTTGATTAATAGTGATATATTATCAATAATCCTCTCACAGTGATATATTTTACAAAACTTCGAGCAGTTAGATTACAAAACTTTGAGCAGTTAGATTTTGTTGAACTAAATGAGTTAAACTTGTTTAATTAATTATTTCATAATATTACACATAATATACAAAGACCAGTTTAAAAGTCAGTCTGTGAGGGGATGATTAACCATCATAAATATAGCTAAATGGTGTGCTCTATGTCTAATGATCTACATCTGTGTTAGTTAGTTTGCATAGAAATTATAGCAAAAGTGAGAGCAACCGTTTCCATTTTGAAACTTTGTGCCTTGTAGACCTTTCAAACCTTTTCAAAACACTTCACGTTTTAGACTATCTCAAAGCAGTACATATGGTTTGCAAAAATTCACACTATTTCTAAAGCATTCACACAGTTTAAAATTTTCTGAATATCCGAACCATTTTGAAATCGTCTAGATATTTACAAAACAATTATAACGTTTGTAAAATTTCACAGTTGTTAAACTGGAAATTAAGATTTATTGCATGAAGCTTAACAACTACCAATGCCGGCTATGATCTATTATAAGTAGTAATCCAGTTTTGATATGTTTCATTAAGCTGTTACCAGATTTGACATATTCAAAAAGAGACATACGATTTTGAAAGTAAAAGCATTTAATGCTATGCGTCCCTGTAGATCAATCACAATTGGCAATTTATTTTTTAAGAAATGATGACCTATTGATTTTACTTGTTCTTGCTAACTGGTAGATTAATTCTATAGTTCTATTCATTACACTTGCGATGTTTTAAATGATTATTAATACACATATCCTCTTAGGTACCTGCTTGCTTAAAGCTGCTACAGTAGTAAGCGGTTGTTTTTATTATTCAGCTTTTTCTAGCTGTTTGTCTCCCCTGCTAGTTCTTTGTTTATTTAATTCAATTGGCTATTCTAGTTTCTTAATTATATAAATATTTATTAAATCTATAGCTTAGTATTAAAGTTGAATATTGTAACATAGTCTTATATTTGCCACTATTTTATTTATTTTAATATTACATATTGTATATATTGCATACTTAGTAGTATAGTATCATTATTTACAGTGTTATAAACGGGCACATGGTTTTTTGTTTATATATTACTTATATTGGTAGTCTGCAAACACCAAATTCTAGATAATCACTTGGTGTAACTAAATTTTACTATTTACTGTATCAACTTTTGGATTAGATCAAATGGGGTTGGCTGACACGATTATTGAAGTAATTGCTAGATTTGAATTCGAACTCCGTAGCTCTAGTTGTTCAGAAATTAAAAATGGTCACATAGTAGCTATTGCGAAGCAAGCTCACCGATATTGTGTTAATGTTGACGTACGGAAATGCAAAGCAATTTTTTCATTAGATTTTTCGCCCAAGGATGTAAATGAGATGTGGTTTGAATATTCTTGTTTGGCCAAATCAGCTGTGAATACTCGTAAAAAAGGAATTGACAACATGCAAAGGTTTCTCGATAAACTTTTTCATGTCCCTGTGCAGCCAGCCGCTGAAGTAGTTGGTGTTTCAGCGCCCACTTCCCATCCAATTGTTCAGGTTCCTTGTAGGTCTTGTAGGTGTGTTCAGTTGAGAGCGGGTAATAACAAGCTGTTAAATGTCAACAAATTGTTGCAGCGTCGAATGCATAGGTTTAGTAAACGATGGCAGTGTGCTATTAAAAAAACTGGGTCTTTAAAATCTGAAAATAAGCAATTAGTGAAACGTATTAAACCATTGCAAACTCTGAGGAGTGTTGACCGCCAACATAAATCGTTAAATAATAAACAAAAATTCGACGCTTTAGAATCTCAATTGTTGGTGACCCAAGAGTGAGTAAGAGAGTTGGAAGCCGATGGCGTAGTTATGACCTGAAAGTTTGTGAGCTTAAGCATGAGTTACATCAACTAAGCAACAGAACGACCGAAAAATTAGAAACGAAAATAGGCAATCCATATACTGATGAATGTAGGGAGTGTGTATATCTTTGTGTTCGTCGCTCGGTACCTGTTCATAGTGTAGGTGTAGTTATTAATGAAATTGCTAAAAAGTTACTTAAACAAGAATTTAAGTCGATGCCATGCACGTCTACAGTATGCAATATGGTTAGTGAGATGGGCGTTATTGCGTTAGAGCAAGCAGTACAAGCGATGTTAGATTCAACTATGTAAATTTTTGCTGGGTCGCAACCACAGTAGGCGCAGAGCATTTAAATGAATTACATGTTAATACTAATAGTGGAACATTTGTCATTGGAGCTGATAGATTAGCTGGCGGGAGTGCAGGCGATTACTTTGATCACATGAAACGAACCCTTGAATATGCAGCCGAAGTGTACTCTAAACTAAAATCTTTGCAACCTGGCGATATTCTAGAAAAGTTGAAGAGTAAAATAACATTGGCCTTGAGCGATAGAGCTGCTGTTAATCATTGTGTGTCTAAAAAGCTTTCAGAGTACGTTGGTCATCATGTCTTAGATTTAAACTGTAATATTCATCCTCTTGATAGTTTGTCGATTGCATTTAGGAAACTTGCTAGAGATTTTGAATCTGAGTGTGGCGCTGAGAGCACGCTTTTTGGTAGTGAATCTAGTTTCTTGAAGGTTATTTTAAATTTCACAAAGATGCGCTAAAGAGGGAAAGGGGACCCTGTTGGATTTGCTTGGTTTTTGAAGGAGAATAGTTTGGATTCCAAGTTGATGATGCGGTATGTGGGAATAGGTTTCATGTTTTGTTTGAACTCAGCGGTAACATTTACTACATGAGAGAGAAGCTAATCTAGTATCTTGACAAGTTTTGCAGCAAGACAGTGCAGTATTGTGAGTATATTCTCCATGACTTGACTTTGACAGTTGTAGAACAAGAGCTCCAGGTTTGTGGATTGTTCAAGAAAGTGTTGACTGGCCCTTGGATGACTTGTATGTATAGAAAAGCAGGCCTGTCAAACTTAGGTAGTTGTGAACCTCTCTTATTCATGGTTGGAAAGTTGGAGGAATTGGTGGCTCGTCCCAGGCTTTTATGGGACATGAGTTTCTGTTGTTTCGCTGTTCAAGAGTCTTCTACACGGACCCTCATCACTGCTCAATTTTTGTTCTCACTGTTTTGCAACAATTCATGATGAAGAAATAAAACAAAGTCCGCTCTTTCACTGACTGTACATGAGGCTCTTTGTCGCACTGAACCAGGTGAGTGTTCTCTTGAACTTGCCAACCGTGCTGCGCAAGCGTTTCTTGCAGTAGTAGAGAGGCAAGCAGCAAGATATTTGCCTGGTGGTGAGCTGTCAATCCTAGAGCCACAGATGGTTGTCTTAGGTACCAACGCACCTGCTGACAGCATTGTGGCTGAGAGTGTTCTGGGGCTCACTGATCATCTCATGAGAAAGACCCCCAGTGCGACTGGCAATTTTGTATCTTCAAAAACAACTTTCAATGTAAAAAAACGTATGATTGGCTTCATACTATGCGTGATGAAGATCGCATCACCAAAGCCATTACACAGGCTCGTTTACATCGACAAAGAGCTTAGGTCTGCACACGTTCAATGAAGCAACAGCTGAGTGTGAGAATGAGAGCGCGATCACAGCAAAGAGTTGACTTGCAGCGCAAGCAAAAGACCAAACTGCTGAAAGATTACATTAAGCTCCTTGCTTCATTTAAAGAAAAGGTTCAAAACATGGATGCAGGTTTTCCGGATGATTCTATCACCTTTGCGCTGGACATCATTTGCCATCCCTCTTCTTTGGAGGGAAAGGAATTGGTGTGGATGTGGAACACAGAGGGTGAAGATGCTCCATGGAACTATCGTGTGCTGAAAGTACTCAAGACCAAAGATATCAAGTACAAGTGCAGAATATGGCAAGAGGGAGAATCTTTTGATGACTCATGCTCATACAAATTTGACCTTACTCACTTTATTACTGACTTTCTATTTGGAGATGCAATGCTTGCTGTTGTGTGAACTTCCTAGCCCGGTAATGGGCCTTCCCTTCTTCTCAGTCTCACACAGTTGCGTGAACTTCCTAGCCCAGCAATGGGCCTCCCCTCTCACTCCCTCTGCCTTTGGTACATGGGCGGAATGCCAGCCAATAGTCCCCAGTTTTCTGGTTTCACTTGTTGCGGTTAGTTTGCTGGTGGCCATTGGTACAAGGGCGGAGTTCCAGCCAATAGTCCCCAGTTCTGTGGTTTCGGTTGTTGTGGTTAGTTTCCTGGTGGTCATTGGTACATGGGCGGAGTGCCAGCCAATGGTCCCCAGTTTAATGGTTTCAGTTGTTGTTAGTTTCCTGGTGGTCATTGGTACATGGGCGGAGTGCCAGCCAATGGTCCCCAGTTTTGTGGTTTCAGTTGTTGTGGTTAGTTTCCTGGTGGTCATTGGTACATGAGTCAAGTGCCAGCCAATGGTCCCCAGTCTTGTGGTTTCTTTCAGGTTGTTATTGACATGGCTGTTACTTTGTTTGGTTGGAACTGTTGCGTGTAGTTTTATTTATTTCATCATCCATTTGTTTAGTGTTAATGAATCTTATAATATTTATTTGTAGGTTAATTCTGTGCATGTATAGTTTTTATATATAAGTATCATAGACATCTATATTTACTATTATATTACACGCTCTGTTTATTTTGTAGATGATTCTTGTTCCTGTACCAAGTTTTGTTAGTTGTTGTCTTAGTTGCGTTATTTTCTTAGTTGGCGTGGTGAAGTGTATGTGAATTACTTAAGCTTCACCGGGTTGTGGCCGAGGTTACTTTTTCATTTGGGATGTGGCCTTGGAGCTGGCTTGGTTTAGGAGTTTTTAATGCGGTTAAAACTTCTCAACTTCACAGTTGGGTGATCAATTATAATTCATGTAGTTCATTATATTGTCTACCCGCAGTTATATACTATTTTATACATTATGATTTTGAAAAATTATGCTTTTAGATGCCATCTGAAAAGAAAGTTGCCATCTGTGGCCACAGCTACATGGGAGGCTGGCGGCGTCAATATCTAAAGGAGTAAGTGTTACACGGCATCTTCTTGTTCATTCTAATGTTCTCATTCTCACTTGTCTATATCATCTGATCTGTATTCAGGACCGCTACTGGGATATACCTGGATGCGCTATCACCATGCATGGCGTGCCGGGAGCTAAACTAGAAAGTTCACCGGTGAGTAGATTGTGAAAACTTGTGTGCACTCATCATCAATGATAAATTTTCGATAGGTATTGTTTTGGTGCCATTTCAATCCCAATAATATATTATTTTCAGCTACCGGCACGTCATGTAGACATTCTAGTAGTTCATTGTGGTGGCAATGATTTTGGTTTCACTGACATGACAGCATCGCAGTTGGCAGATGCTTATACAAATAAATATATTAATCTTGCAACAAAAGTAATTTTCTGTTCCGTGGTGCACAGGAGGGCACCACGAAAAATGACTCCTGCTGCTTTCGCAGAGCTTGCAAACGAGTTTAACACCCGTTTGAGAGTAAGACTGGAAACAATACACCACGGCTATTATTGGTGGCACAATCGTCTAAATAGGAAGCTAGGCAGCGATGGTGTACATCTAACTAGCTGTGTGCAGTTGAATTTTCTTATCTCTCTCAAACGGGCTATTACAAAACTTTGTTTGCAAGAAGATTAGAGGAAGCAGCGGATGATAAGTTTGTTGATGTCTTCCTGTCGCCACAACTCTTCTTTCATTTTTTATTAAAAGTAATTTTTATAGTAATTAGTTTAACTTCATTATTTCCTGATTCTAATTTATTGACTAACTGTTGAATTGACATATTTTCTCAAGTAATTTGTGACTGTTAAATTGACATTTTCCCAATTAATAAGTATCTGCCAGCTGCATGTTGTTGTCTTAGTTTAGCCTTGATCATTGTTTGCCACAATGAACCACCTCCCCACACAGCCACGTTCATCTTAATGGACACCACCACCTAGTCTACAGCTGTCCGTGGACATATTGGATACCACCACCTAGTCAACAGCTGTCTGCTGACATGTTGGATACCACCACCTAGTCTACAGCTGTCCATTAACATGTTGGATACCACCACCTAGTCTACAGCTGTCCGTTGACATGTTGGATACCACCACCTAGTCGACAGCTGTCCGTTGACATGTTGGATACCACCACCTAGTCTACAGCTGTCTGTTGACATGTTGGATACCACCACCTAGTCTACAGCTGTCCGTTGACATGTTGGATACCACCACCTAGTCTACAGCTGTCCTTTAACATGTTGGATACCACCACCTAGTCTACAGCTGTCCTTTAACATGTTGGATACCACCACCTAGTCTTTAGCTGTCCGTTGACATGTTGGATACCACCGCCTATCTATCATGATGCTGTCTGTTGGATATTTCTCAATAATAGGTGAGTAGATAAGGTTTTTTTCTATAGATTTGGTTCCTAGTTCTACCAGTCTGGTTTCTGGAATTGTTAACTTATCAGCAAACAATGTTTTAGGTAGATGTAACATTTGACGCAACCAATGCTGGCAAGTTGTTGGGATTCATGGCATTCTCATACTAATATTGATTGCTTGTAAAATAGTTTGTATGAAACTTATTAAGAAGATTTTCTAATGAATTGATGGATTGTTTTGCTAGTGATCAATTATGAAAAGGTTTGTCTAAAATTGAAAATTTTTGATGAATTGGTTGAACAAAAAATCACTCCATTTTTCTGGTCTTCTTTCTGTTTTCACTTGTTTATTTTAGTAGGTGAGACAAATATACTGTTATATAGAGCTTTTTAATGTCTTGGCATTTTCTGTAGCACCATTCCACCAAATAGAATTAATGAAACATACTTAAGAGAAACAATGCATTTGGTTTTCAATTAGTTAATGCAATCCAAGTGCAACTATTTCTGCTAAGCATATTGTTGTGGAATTAGCCAGCCAATGCAAAGAATTTATCAAACTGCGTACGGCCAGGCGTGCGTCTTTGCGCTTGACTGAACACCAGCTATGTGCTTGAATTAGGGACAAAAAACCATGTACTTTTTTTAACTAAAAGTACATTTTTTCAAAACTTGTTTTGACAGCTAAATATTGAAGTGACAGGGACAAACTTGGCATCATTCTACTCACAATCCATGCTTCTACACACTCAATCTTTTAAAGATTTTTTAGACCAACTGGAAAGTTTTTTTTGCACTATCTACTTATTGCTACTTAACTTATTATTTATTATTATTAATAATTATTAATATTATTTGTTATAATAATGATTTATGATAATGATAATACTTTGTTTTGTTCTAGTGATTATTATTATTTTAATGCTTATTTATTATTAATTTTATTTACCTATTAAAACAATAATAATGATAATAAATAGTCAATAATTTTTACTATTATTATTATAACTCAATCAAAGTCTGTAACTGCATTATTATTATTAGCCAGGAGCAAACATGCTTTCAAACAGCTGTCACTGAGTGAGTTAATTATTCAACAGGCTCGAGTTTTTTAACCAATGACTTCACTAAACCCACAGCTTTTATTTCTTGTCAGCTAAATAATATTATGATGATAGCAATTAGTTTTAAATGTATAAATATAATAGATAAAAACTATTAGATAGTAAACAGATGACAATAGTATCATCTGTCTACTAGCATCTAGTAGTTTTTTCATTTATTAATCTTCTTTGTAATAACTTATTTATCATTAATGATAAAATTTTTGGTAACAAAGTAGTTTTTTGTTTCGTATCAAATTTTTTGTCGCCATAGTCTAAATTACGCAACATTCCACTGTTTCATTCATATTTTTCTACTTAATTACGTCTACTGAAAATATTATTATTACTGTTATTTGCCACTTTCTCTCAAAAATCATTTTTGTTCATTTACTCCTGATGGAGCTTTTATTATTATTGTTTCTATTATTCCTTATTTCTTATCATGGTACACATATATTTAGTACCAGTTGAGATAGCAGAGGCTGTAACAGGGCAGCAACAATAATAGTAGTATCATTAAGTAATACTAGCAGTGGTTGTACTAGTGTTAGTGATGGTCTGTTAAAAGGATCTATTTGAGGAAGGAATTTCCACTCATTAAAAACCAACCAAAAATCAAAATTAAATAGTTGAATGCTAGTACCTGCATGGCCACAACTGTCTTCCTGATTATTGCAGCAAGCAAGCTTGTTTGGATACAAGCCATGGTAAATATCTTGAATGCACAAGCTCTTCTGCTATCATTTAAAGCTAGCTATCTATAGCTTGTCACTAGCCCATTGTCCATTCATATCTATCAAAATGCTTTTAGTGGCTAGCCATTACTTGTCAATCATGAACTGATTAGATGTTTTTTTTAATAATACTTTCAGAAAGTGGATGTTAAATAATGCTCGTTTGTTTAGATGTACCTCAAAGGCAACCCTAAAAACAGGACTCATAAGCTTATAGATAAAGTATTGTTGAAATAAACTTTGTGTTTTGTAGCAAGTTTATAATAATACCACATAAATAATCCAAACAATGACAAAAATCTGATCGTGCTCTGCTGTTAAATAAAAGTTCATATCTTATCAGATTCCTGAATTTTTGCTGATTTACAATGTACAATAGTAGTAACGGCATAGTTAAAGCAAAGGATCCATTATAACACTGATCTTCATAGTCGTTCTGTAGAAAAATTATACAAGTGTTACAGACGAACAACCTTACAGGTCAATCATCCTCTAATAGATTGACAACTCCGATTAAAAACCCGGCATGCGATGATAGCAATCCAACTCAATGTAATGCACAAACTGTTGATGATGAAGCATCCACAAGTGGTGATAGTGTATCAACTCCTTCAGTCACCAGTGCTTCATCATTCCCTGGTCATCAGTTGTCATCTTCTGAAAATGCGGATTCCAGAGATGATTGTGCAGGGTGAGTGCTCAGTAGTATACTGCTGCAAAAATAGATTCGTCATTGGCCTTGGAAATAAACGAATGCGGCAAACCTCAAGCATGCTTGAAGTCCTTGAAATAATGGTGCCGAAAATCAGAAGGATTTATATGACTAGCATTATGGCTGTCTCATTACCGAAAATATGGTTGCCATCTCCGCTCAACTTTATGACAACATCACTTTTGATTGATCTGCTGAAAATTGTAAAGCAGGTAAATATTGCTTAGCTCTGTTAAGATTAGCTAGCATTGCATGTTTCTCAAGCCCACGCATCTGTCGTTACTTGCTTCGCAATTTAATTAGCAAAAAAATTCACCCGAGTTCAAATGCTGGCTTTGAAACTCGCTTATTACCTCAAATATAAAATATATTCATTTAATTTGACTCAAAGCATTGCATGATTATTATAGGAACGCCTGTCAAAGACCGTGCAGTCACATGTATGCCAGATTTGGCTCTTCTGAAGGCTAAATATACAGACGCTACAAAAATCGTTGTTCTTGACCTGATGCCTCTGGTTGAATCTGGCTATATTTTTCCTTCAAGGCCATTCAATGAAAAAAAAGGTAGCACAGGAGTGAGCATGCGTAAATGCTCATACAATCTGCTAAAAAAAATCTCCACTTGGCTATAGCAAACACGTTGATGGTGTGTTTTGTGTTGCATGTAAGTTCTGGGCCAACCCATCCAAAAAAGAAACTGATGCCGAGATACTCATGACTACGAGATTGGAAGCGTCTCTCAGAAAAGTTCCAGAAACATAAAAGCACAAAGTACCATGGACGAGCTGTTGAGAAAATGGTTGAGTTTGTCAAAAGAACATCAGGGAAAGAAGTCTATTGTCAGCCAAATTCAACAAAAAAAGCAGAAATTGTTAAAAAAAAAAATCATGCCACACTTGAGGCACTGTTTGATTGTCTGTACTTGTGGATATCTAGAGGTTTTGCTTTGAGAGGACACAGGGATGCAGGGGTTCCTGAATTGGGCGATCGTTCAGGAGATGAGGACGCAGTTGCAGAAAATATGCTCAACATTGGAAATTTCAAATCACTTATCTTCTTTGCAGCAAAGCGAGGAGATGGAGACCTTGCAGAACATTTAAAAAACCTGTTCCAAAAATGCCACCTACATGCGTAACATCTCACAAATTGATGTTGGATTGCATTCTGACAGAGCTACAATGCCTTATAGTGAAAAAAATACATGACCAGAAAGGCAAAATGATGTTTGCCATTTCTCTGCTGATGAAGTTACAGATACGTCACTAACTGAGCAAAAATGTCCGAAAAAGGCAGAAGGCAACGTTTCTGTGCCTCAGCTTTTTGTGATGGGACAGAACATTTGCAAAGTTTTCCCTCTGACCCATCGTTAAAAGATAAGTGGATTAGGTTTTTAAAGATCCACCAGAAGGAAGTAAAGATAACATCTGAGTCACGCCTATGTTTCAGGCATTTTCAGCCATCAGACTTCAGCAACTACAGTCATTACCAATTGATGAAAGATGAAAAGATAAGGTAGGGCAGTCTTATTCTGCATCTAATATATAATACTACCTAACCTAAATGGTGCCAAAAATAATATACATCTACAAATAATTACTTTATCATTTTTATTTTTTATATTTAATTTATTCATTTATTATTAATATAATAAATATTATTTTTATACTGGTCTCCACCATTGTTGTGTTGCAACGTTGACAAAAAACTGTAGGGGCCTCTACATGTTCAGAGATAAATAATGATCTCTACATATACATACAAATGAGTAACTGATTTTTGGATTGTTCGGTTCATAGTAGTATTTTATTTATTTACATATTATAATGATTTTTTAATTATTTATTATAATAAATATATATATTATGGGCGGAGATAATAGTAATACTTGTTATTATTAAAATTTTCTACTAACACTAACTACTACATACTACTACTATATATAGCTCTAGTCTAGTTTCTAGATGTTGATTTTTCACTGGGTGGCAGTGTTGTTCAGTGAACTGTCTGATTAATAATGACTGTCTATGTGATTGATCATAGCTTTGATAACAGATCCCTTTCATCTGAATTTTTGCAGCTTTTTTCCTAGTGGCTCTTAGCTTGTGCTTCCTATAATATGCCTACATCACAGTTTATCAGTAAAGTATATCGCCATCAATTTGTCTATTGAAAGACACAAAACAATCACTCAACAAGACACCAAACAATTTTTAGTTTGATTTTTTTTATTGAACATAAAGGGTTTAATGTTGATACTGTGCTACAAATCTATCATAGCACAGTACACAAATCAACCATAGTCCATAGCACAGTAGGCCTACATGTTTATTTTTTTATAGACTAAGACTCATACCAGGATCTATTCCTTCCAATGCAAGAGCTACCCAAGATCAGCTAACCCCAAGAAAGGCCAACGTCGTTACAACCCCGTTGAAGCGTCAGCGAAAAAGGATTGTTCGTGATTTGGTCAATCAGTGTGATGAAAGGTTGGTCGAAAACATGGTTCAAAATTAATAATGATCATCGGCCCAACTGCTGTTCACAATTATAATTTTCTACGGGAATTATGTTGTTATGATTTTGTTGAATGGAAGACTCTAATCATGTTATATGTATGAGAAGTTTTCAAAAACAATTCTTCTGTTTGTTGACAAACTTCACATGATAAATGTTATAGTTCTACTCCAAAAAGACCCTGAGCAGCCCCTTCTGCTACTATTCCCTCGACTTTCACTTCTACACCTGAACCTGAATCTTAACCTCTAATGGTTGCTGATGTGTCTGAGAGTGATGAGAGTGATGTTTCAAGAGCTCGGCCCAGCAGCAATATGTCCGCACTGATCCTACATACAGTAAATAATTTCTCTTCATTAGAGTTTCATCTGTAAAACATGTTACGGACTGCCTCACGTTGATATAATCGCAGAATGAAACGACAGTCGGAAATTCTGGCTACACGATACTACGTAATCTTTGAGCATGACAAGCAGATTAATAAATGCCAACTTTATTGCACACTATATTGACCAGTTGTTAAACTATATGACCGACTAATCCGCTGACATCATTTTAGATTATATTGACCAATTATTCAACCACATGGACAAGTGCGTGACAGAGGGAGCCATATCTCCTTGCAGTGATACACAGCCGCCAACGATGGCATCAACAGCAGAGCCATACACCGACCTCGACCAGCTAGAGGAGCAAATGCAGATGAGGCGCAGAGGATTGGCTCATAAACCACACCGTATCAACAAATCTTAATATTGATTAGACTTTCAGCATATTGTTATGCTGCTTTATTATTAAATTATTAGTTACATACACTTTATAATCAATATCGATCAATATTATTCATCCTCATCACACTCCGGAACATATTTTGTAAAGTCATAATCAGCAAATTCTTCATCACTTGCTGTTGGCATAAAAACTGCTCTGACCATTAAATATACACATGATGGCAGTACTCTCCTTTCCTTTATCCGTATGTCTGGATAGGTATGAAAGATAAGCATGCGATATGCTGCCAATCTCATCTGCTTGTTCTTCAGCTCTGCTATGGCTTCTTCTGTCCAGCGAGCTGATGGCACAAGTGTTTCTGCATCAGGATATCGTTGAGCTACAACAACAATACATGCTAGGTTGTCTTCTATATTAAATCAACATTGCTAACACTTGACAGTGCATTATTTGAATTCTAGTCTACATAATGGTGGCTAGATGAAAACATGTGTTCAGCAGATGCATTTTCATAAAATATTTGTATTGATAATGTTAAACCATTACACAATTATGCTGACTGGAATTAGGAGCTGGGCATCACTGCACTAAGATGCCTCTCAACAATTTAGGAGCTGTAAGCAGTTGAGTAACTTACCGTGATGACAGCAGAAGTTACGGTACATAACACGAAGAGGTGCTGGCTTCAAAAGATCTATGTTTTGAGATGAGGTTATACAGGAAATATCCTCATCTTGGCGGGGCACGTCCCAGATTTTGTGATCCTTGCAACAGATATTCATGTCCCGTTGTAGCCATGCATAACATTTCCCACAGCGACACCACTCATGCACAGGCCTTGGAACATATGCAGCATCATCACCACAAGCCTAGAGATAATAAGTATTTACCATGAGTGTGTACATGAGACAGCTGAAGACTATGAAGAACACAATGAACAGTTTTGTATGCACTGTTGATGTATGTATTATTGATATTGTTGACCCACTGTTGTCTGTAGTAAAGTAACAGACAACAGCAGTGTGATGAAAATATGATTTATTTATTATTATTAGTTATTATTGATTGATAATAATAATAAATGATAATAGGTCTACTGTTGACCCACTATTATTGATTTTGAGGAAATGTTATCAGCAACAAAGAATATTTGAAGTGGTGTTCAAATAAAATACCTACAATATATATTAAGTTGATGGTTTTAGTTAAATATATGCGATATTGTGCGTGGTAGTATTTTTTTTACTTATTTACCTGTCTTCCCAAAATGTCATCAGCTTCAACATCATCAATTTCAAAAGTCTTTTTACGTTTCGGCTGCTTTTCCCATCCCTTAGTTGAACAATGTTGTTCTACAGTGGAAGCTACAGACTCTGTCTCACTGTCACTCGACGACATAATAACATATATAATAATGTATACTCAATAAAACTGAAATACCGATGATAGCAAGTTAGATTACAAGAAATTTGTTTTGACTCATACACCGGAAACTAAATTTACTAGACTCGAATCGCATCAAAACTATTGACTGTTAACATAGTTCGGCACTATCGCCCCTTACGACAAGTTACTTTGATGAACACCGGTTAAGCGCACTGCTATTGGCTGGTGCGTCGCCTCCCTTTCACACGTCATGCAAATGGCGCTCCACGCCCCTTTACGCAAGCATTTCCGTTTCTTATAATGGAATCGCTAAAGAGCAAACGCCCAATTTTTATTTTTAGGATTATAGGGTCAATAATCAACCAATCATTGTACTGCTTGTTTCAGTATGCAACTCGGAGCATGTGCTTTCCATGTGAGCCAATACAATACCTAACTTCACCAATTCTTTAAAGATCTAAAGAGCCATCTCTTAGAAGCCCTTGAAATAATGACAGGTCCTGATTTTGACTTTAAAACAATTACAGAGGCTGGCGGTCTTTTGAGGGCTTTTCAAGCGAGTGGATTCATTGCTGCATTTGCAGTTGCAGTTAAGATTTTCGGCTACACCAAAGCTCTAAGTGTCCTTCTACATACAGGGGTCAACTATGGATGTCTTCAGAGCTCCCAACAACGTACAAGTGGCTCAAGACTCACTTCAAATACTGTGGGATCATCCCCTGCATGTTGATGTGAATCTTGAACCACTTGTACGTTGATGAGTTAAGCAATACGATGAGACAAGCAATACGGCAAACAATGTGTGCTAATCATCCCACAGAAAACTGCAAGGAATACTTTCGAGATGTCTATTTCTATCAGTAAATAGACCACCTGATGAGCCAGCTTCAGCTAAGGTTTGGAAATGCTGCAATGGTGTCTGATGGGTTGAGCATTTATCCATTAGTGGCTAAGGATATGACGAGACCGGAATTTTTTAGCAAAGCAACAAGGTTTCCAGTGAAGCACACTGCAGATCTCCCATCACTTTGTACTCTGGAAGCAGATCTGTCAGCCTGGTATTTCAAATGTTTGAAAGAAAAGAGGAAAAACATCACACTGGCTGAGTTGTATGGGGAGTGCACTAGGCTTTGGTTGTACCCAAAAATTGAGCACCTTCCTAAACCATTGTTAACTTCTCCTGTCACTAGCAGAACTACAGAAAGAGCCAACTCCACTCTTGAATACATTAAGACCAAACTATGCTCTACAATGAGTCTAGGCAGCCTCAACACTTTGGTGCTTGGCTACAAACACAAAGACTTAATGGCAAAGCTAAGCCCTAAGAACTTGGTAACAGTTTTTGTTGGGTAGAAGCGCAGGAGATTACTTCTTCCTAATCCAGTACAAGAATAAATGTCATCATTGACATATAGCATGACCATCAATCCTATAACTGTCACTCAAAATTGTATACCGTTAAACATACTATTATTTGTGCCGGCTGTCATCTACTTGTATTTTACTTTCATTCATTAATCACAACCTTCATTTAATGTTGTCCATTTTTAAAAAATGCTTCAGTACCAATTTCTATTCATTCCAACGCCAACTTCTAAGTTTTTTATGGTTGGTTTCATGGTTGTAATACATAACATGCTGCATAAACAGTGCCTGAATTTTCATGTTTTTAGGGATCCTTCTAACAGTTTCGGGTTAGTGCCACCTTGGCCCAGTGACATAGATTACCAGCTGGACTAATGACTACTTAATTTCAGTTATAAGTAGCAAGGTCACAAGCCATGTGTTTGTTAGCTTAAAAACAGACTAGCAATAAAACAATCATCTGTTCAGTTTGATTTGTTTGTTTTCATGACCATAAATATATGCAGACAAAACTTTACCATAAGCCAAAGAGCGTTTTTAGTTTTCGCTGTCCACAGTGCTTAGGAATTTGCATCGTAGCTAATCAGGGGTTTTAGTAAGTTTCAAAAAGAAAAAGCTATCTCCTTTTTGTGCAATGATTAATTAGAAAAACCAGATACTTAAGGTGAGTTGCCTGTTGAAGTTAATCAAAGGAAAAGTGACAATAAAAATTATGCTAAATAAATATTACGGATTATTATAAAATGATGAATAAAATATTATGTATGCAAATAAATAATATATCTGTCCAAAATAGGATTGTTTTCTAATGAATTTCAAATCAGAAATGATACAATTGATATGATGATTTTTGAGCTATCTTGAGTTTTTCATTTATGTATTATAAATAAACTTCATACTAATTAGTTTATTGATTTGAGTTACAAAGTTACCAATAATTTTGTGTTTATTATTTAAATAGAACTAACTCAATGATATATCTTGAGACTTGGCTATTCAATAATTTATTTTTGTCTGGTTGTCGATTTTATTTGCAGTGCCTCGTGTGATTGCAATTTGATGTACAGAAAGATGTGAAAGCTGAAAATCTCAGGAATTAAAGCATTAGTATGATAGTGTTATACTAGTTACCGTACTCTGCATATGATTTGTTTTACACTTTTTAGGTGTTTAGGGAATTTTTACCCAGTTATGATGACAATCAGTTTTGATCGCTATGGTCATAGTCATAGCCAACTATGTATTTGTAGATGGCGATCACATAGCACAAGTACAAAATCAGCCCACATTTTTAAAGCTGCACTGCTCTACATGCACAGAACATAAATGATGTCGTCTTGGTCTGCACTTGTATACAATTGAGCACACAGCAAGCCTATATTCTCAAAAAACTATCAAATAGTGATGGTCCCATAATTGCACCTGAAAAGTCCATGCAACTGAGACATGCTTTTCAATTTTTCTGCTAGCGCGGGGCTTATGCGGGGGAGGGGTGCCCTGCACCCGACCCCTCACACCCTGCCCCCTCTTTAGCTGAATTCTAGAAACGCCCCTGAAATATATCCTTCATCATGGTTAAACTGTCTTGTCTTACATCACCTGTCCAGCTTTCCTCCTGTTGTTGGTTGTAATGCTTCTGTCTAGTAGTTCACCGATACTTAGTACCTACAACTATTGCGACTATCCAATGCATAATACTGAGCATGACAGCTGTGGATAGGTCAGGGCAATTGCTCTAATCAAAGTACTGTGATCTTATTGGCTGCCAGTTGATACACAGCTAACCTGCGTTGAGTACTGAGATTGCCTACAGCCAAGGCAAACACTCACAGCTGTTTTTGCCAAATTGCTCTGCCAGTGCCTAATAGCACTTTACTATCTTCCATAACATACGTAGTCTCCAAATAAAAGCAAACAAGATTTCATGGAGCTGCCCTGCCATAAAAAACCAGTCTTGTTGTCCAATTTCTAAAAGATTTCAAAAGCTTTGCAACACCTAGAGTGGAAACAAATTGTTTGTTGCTGGAATTACTAGACTTTAAAAGCCTTTCTAGATCAATGCTGCACTTCATCTTCTGTCCAATGTCTAAAAATGGCCCCATATAGTAATGTCAACATCTTGAAATTTGTCATTATACAGCTTTACATATAATGACTTTCCATGACGTAACATCGTAGCGCTACGTTGCAGCGCCACAGGTTTTCCCCTCTTGGAAATGGGTATGTCGCTACGGGAGCTGTGATTATGTAGCGCTATTGAAAGTCGCTACTGAGTAGCGACTTATCGCCGCGGCAACCAATTATCCACTCATGGAAAAAGGAATGCTGTAGCGCTACAGCATTAGCTCAGGCGCATTGTCAGTGTTTGGATTTTCCGTTTCTTTCAGTTGTGCAAATTTTCAGTCACTGGTCGGTGGTCATTTTCATTAATCAAGATCCTCTCTCAACATGGAAGACAAGACTGTTTGGTCAACTTCAGAGATTGATACTCTTATTAGTTTATTGATTGATAGAAATGCGTACGAAGTGCTAGACAGCAAGAGACAGCAAAATATGGATATTTTCCACGAAGTGGCACAAGCCATGAGTGAGAGGGGCTTTACAAAAAGTGCAGTGCAATGCCGCAGCAAGTTCAAAACACTGAAAGCCAAATTCATGGCCACCAAAACAAAAGCAAAAACATCAGGTTAGTAAATTCTCCTAATTTTTAGATAGATATAAATAATTTTATTGGCATGTGTATGCTTGATAATTTATATCAACAATAATAATAATTATTATTATTATTATTAGTATTTGTTGTTAATAATAATATTATTATTATTATTATTATTATTTATAGTAGTAGTTTATAATAATCATTATTAATACTTATTATTACACACATTATTATTATTACTTTATATAGTAGTCATAATAATAATTAATAGTATGTGTGATACATACTGATGGCGATAATAATAAATAATATTTTATTATTATTATTATTATTATAACGATTGTTGTATCAGGTAGTGATATTTAAATTATGAATAATAGTTTCTGTAAAAAGTTATAAGGTAAGTACTATTTGTTAATTTGTTATCAGTACAATGCAGGCTGGTGTTGATTTTTTTACTGACCAACAATTTTATATATTTCAGGCGAGCAGTCCATTTCTTGGAAACGGTATGGTAAAATGAACGAGCGTCTGGGTCACCAGCCAGCTGCTGCAGCTCTTAGTGGTGGTGTGGAGACTAGGGCTCTCAGGAAGTACACTGACAATTGTCACCATTATTATTTTAATGTGCTATTTTTTTAATCTTGGGTTTGAGGTTTTCACTTGGCTGACAAGTGATTGAAAATGTCAAGTTACTATTCAATTTCAATGTTTTTTTTTTAAATTTTTTCACTGATAAGATCTAATATAAAAAAAATCTGATTCACAAACATTGTATTTCCAACTTGTAGATTAACCATAATAATCCAACAAAAGTAACGTAATAACCTGTTGTCAGCACAAACAAGTTATTGTATTGGAATTGGAACACAAGACCCTGTGTGCTTTCTGGGTTTTTATTGCTGTGTGAGTAATGAGCAAATGATTTGTGAAAAAGGTTCCTTGTAAAACTGATATGGAGGATCTTAAGCCTCGTTTATAATATTTGGCTGCACAGGAGTTTTCATTACTACATTCATGAGATAGGTAAAACTATACATGGTTGGTCTAAAGAAAAAAAAAAGTGTTGCCATGTTATAAATTTTACACATGCTACAATGCAGAAACACCATGATGCATTGTATGTTGAAAATGTATACTACTACTTGTAGATGCTAGTGCTGTTGCATGCGATCCAATCTCACAGCCAACCTCCCCCCCTACAACTTCACCTGCACCAACTACATTCTCACCGATACCTCCACTACCAGCTACATCGCCAGCACAATCAAATCCAGCACCATCTATTCGAAATCCATTTCGCAACAGAAGCACAGATTCCTCAACCCCATCCAGACTCACTACATTTCAAACTACAGTAATCGAAACTATTCAAAGAAATTCTGATGCCTCGTTGGATGAGATTTGTGCCACCAGGGTGCAGCATTATAATTAAGGATGTCATAATTATTTTTTACTGATTTGTCTTCTCAACACAAAATAACTCTAGGCTAAAACGAGAGTTGTCTTGTTTTAAGAAACAACTACACATTTTCTCTTTGAAAACCAAGCGGCTCCTGGCATATTGCACTCTTACGAGCATGGTCCCTGTCACAATAAGATTTTGTACATGGAGTGATTATTTTTACACTAAAATTAAAAAGTCAGGACAGAAATGTTTTATTGAATTGGCTGACAGTGTAACTTACCTTTGTTTACAACAACGTTATTGTTAATTAACTCTCTGGTCCTATATTGTACATGTCCATGTATGTGCTATTGATTGCAAATTTTGGTTTCTTCATACAGGGTACCACAGACGGCTGAATGTCATGATTGGCATAAAGCCTAGCCCATGGAAGCTGGTTTCAGCAATTCGTCAAGAATGTCAAAACTTCTCTGACAATCTCATGCAGATGAAAATGGGACAAACATTTAGGGTTTCTTTGAAAAAATAAGCCAAAGTTAACAAAATATTAATGAACGCATTTGATGAGTTTGACGAACGGCAAGATATCAAATACCTTCTTGAGTTTGCTGGCAATCAGACCACTAACGTTAATAACAAGCAACTTGAAGATAATTGTGTGGACTATTGAACATTGTATCTTTCAACTTTAGCTACCTGTTTTAAATGTCTTGTGCCACCACAGTATGGGCTGTTTGTTTAAATACCAGATTATTGTGATAGTTTATTATGCTGACCTGAAGCTTTTTGCTCTCAATGGTTGTTACATATACAGTGAAACCCGCATAAATCAACCTTATAAAAATCAATAAATTGGTTTCTTCAATGTGATAGTGAAGGTCCCAATCATTAGCCATTGAAAATGGCTTAACATATTGGGCTGTTCAGACCGCTGTCCACTTGTGACATTTTATAAATAGAATAAACATAATCAGTTTATTGTTTCAATACCGGTTCATTGCGAGTTAATGTAAATTTTGTAGATGATGGAAATATATGCTCCTTTGAGATATCACATAGTAGCAACATTACAGAAAGTATTATGGCCAAAACTTCAAAAAAGCTGCAACAATTACAAGAGACACTGGTGAGATGAGCTGTTGAATAAAAACATTCACTTCATTATTGTGCAACGGAACATGGTTGTTATAGAGTTATAAAAGGTAAGTGTAGAAGTCTATCCATTTAATTCTTTGAGCATGTAAAATATTGTAAAATATTGCTAGGCCTCTTCTAGCGATATAAACGGTACTTAAGGTGTTGATATGACAGGAAATGCTCAGTTCATAAATTCACAACAAGAAAAAACTGTACTGCAACTAGGGGCCGTTTCAGATGACTCGACTCAAACTAGGCTCAATATTCACTCAACTTTTGTTTGGCGTAGCCTTGACCAACTCTTAGCATCATTCTGCTCGAACATTATGTTTAGTGTTAGATAATGCCTTGAACTACAGCCTACTTTTCATTGGTTTACTTTTCGACTTGCGATTGGCTGTCGGTAGGGAAACCGCCAAAACTTAACTAGTTTTTGTGCTTTCTTCTTGAGTAAAATTAAGTAATGATGAGAAGTTCATGATTCTTCTCTCATCATTTGCTTAATGATATTTTGTATTAGTTACTGTGAGTAGTTTTACTATCTTCAGATTAATAATAATTGTTATCATTTCTTTTTTATATAACTATTGCACTCATCCAACACAAATGACTTGTTATCATTATTATTATTACTATATTAATAATTATTATAACTAACATATTACTTTAATTTATTACGTTTAATTAAGAGTTATCTCACTCATACCCTCAACAACAACAGTGCACGCTGAAACATAGGTTATTTGGTTGATCGGTTGATTGATTGATCGATAAACAACAAACAACATCATTATTTGTAAAAATAACAACAATAATAATCAATCAATCAATGGGTAATCACATAATTGATTGATAATCTTTGTGGATGAACCTGAAGATGGTGGTGAAAGATAGTGCCATCCTTGAGTAATGATGACTATGACAACAATAATGCTAATAGTCGATAATTACCAACGACATTGACAATGGTGACGAACTATGAATGAGAATGATAATATAAACTAATCCATCGACGGCCATTAATAATTAGATGAAATAAACATTTTCATCATGGATGGATCGAATGATTGTTCAACTGTGCTGCTGTGAAAAGATATCAGTAATTGTAGAAAACAAAGGAGGATGAAAACTAACTAGATAATGGTAAACTAAAGTAAATTTAATATTGATTATTCTGTTCTTTTGAAGTACTTTTCTTTTACCACCCTCTCCCACCCCTTGAAGATGGATGATGAGGTAATGGAGCTGTTACACAGATTATTATTTTATTGTAACAATTGTGTAATTTTCTACATACCACAAAGCATGCATAACATATCCCACTAGCTACAGATATCCTAAGTGGTAATTTACTTTGTTGTTGTCACTATTTAATTGTGTATCATATTTAGGTCCAATCGATGGCCAAACACACAGTTTTTGATACTGCTCAAGAGGCCAACGCGTCACTTCGAAACCTCAAAGAAAGATCTGTCACGCAATATGTGGTAGTGAAGACTGATAAGCCATTAGGTTGGTATCATACAATTTTCTTTGTTTGTACTAGCATTTCTAAAAGGTTCATAAATAACTTGAATGGTTAGACTCATTGATTTGGATGTCATGCACTGGCTATTTGATCTAAAACTGAAATGTCATCAGCCTATTCTCTGTAGTAAATCTCACAAACAAGATTGGGTTGATTTTCAATTAAGTTCTCACTGATAAAGAAAACTTCACTAACTAGTTTGACGCTCCCAGCAAGTGCCGTTTTTTGTGGTAATTTGACAATTTCACAATTTATACATTGGTGTGTGAATATTTCAGATCAAGCAGTGGCACCAAGTTAGATGGAGTGCTTCAATTAGTTATATTGCTGGAAAATTTCAAGTTCCATTTACTGGTGTTCCTTTCATAGTGGGTTAAGGGGTAAATAAAGCATGCAAGCATGGCCCTGATTTAAATCGTAACGCAGAGCTTGAGAAAGAAGAAATCGGAAAACAGGTAATTTCATGCTTGTACATGTAAATGATGTCAAATCTCGATCATCAAGTTCAGCGGGCCAAAATCTTTCTTTGAATATTGCTAGCCAACTTCCCGTTATAACACCTCCACCACCTACCAACCCCCATCAACCTGAACTCCCTGATACAACTTTAGGCCAAGGCGATGTGTATAAGTAGCAAAGTACGAAGTATCGGAAGCGAAGGAAAGCTGAGCTACAGAGCAGTGGGGGTAAGGGCTCATACCAACAGGCCAAACGCACTAATTTTGTCCTAAAGGTGTTTTCTTGTCAGACCTGCCAAAAACCCAAAAATTAGACAACTGGGCACACGCAGATTAGGGGAAGATGGTGGTGTCTATCTAGCAGTATTACATATGATGTGTGGAAAGTATCATTAAACTAATAACACACAGAGTAAAGAGCATTTTACCGTGCACCCCTTTTTACTGTCGTACTTACTACTCTTTATATTATCGTATCGTATGTTTATTATGTATTTTATATCAATTTATAGTCATCTTTATATTAATACACTTTTATTGTGAATATTCGGATTTATTATTTTCAATATCTATACTTCGATACCGATACCCTGTGACATGCCATAGTATTTCTCATACTACATGCAGTCTTAAAATATTATTATTACATATGACATAGCTGTCGGAGGCATGCTGTAAATACCATATAGCATTCTTATATCTAGCTTATATCTAGCACTTCAGAAGTATTCAGCAAGTACGAACCCATCTTAAGTGAGTCTGCAATGTTGCTACAGTGGTTAACTGCGGTGTATCTGATCATCTATAATTGTATATTTTTAAATGACCATTTCAGTTGGAGTTGTCATATCAATATAAGCAGTGGAAACAACTCTACATGCCCACAATGTGTATTACACATAAACAACAGTTTATACTACAAATACAGAATAAAGTATGTGTTATTACACACAAGCATGCAAGAATTTCAAAGTGCAGTAATTTTTTCCTTTTTTTCCCTCTTTTTTCTTCTCCCCCCCCCCCCCCCCCCACCTAGGTTTTTATTCCCCAGCCCCGACTGTATATACTGACCAAAGCCCACATAATTAATAATGCAAATGCCAAATGCCAAAGAATTTTTAGCATATAGGAAACCAATTAAAATAAATGAATTCTCACACCACACAAACAAGCGGTGTGAGAATTTTATAACTTGAGATGTGGCCAAAAATATTATATTGCACAATGTAAATTTTTGCAAACGATGGCAGCAGTGACCTGGTACTAAATATAATAGTGATTGGCTGTGAGACAGGTTTGCTCAATGATTGGTGAATGTACATGTGCAAAAGAAAATGTATATCTTGTGCAGGAGTACTGATATAGACTTCATAGAGGGAAGACGCAGGCCTGCAGCCTCACACAATTCAGTATTCAAGCGACTTTTTTAACACTTTATGGCAACATTTCTTATACAATTTTTCTGTGGCATCAGTACTTCTCATCGTCAGTATATATCATGTTTCGAGCACTCAACCTAGGACTTCAGGTTGTTGTGATTTTACATACAGTTCTGTCAGATATCAACTTCAATATATTCCAGATATTACTCGCTATCTGTGGTTGTAGATAAACAACTTTGACTTTCTGCAACAAACAGACATCCATACATATTAACCTACCCCAATCTTGGACTAAATCATCCCAACATTGGAAGAACAAATTACTACAATCTGACCAAACACTCAAAGAAGATTCGTAAGCCCACAAGTTCAAAGACGTCGATTACCATAAAAGATTAAAGCCCACAACAAGACATCAACAATTCGACAAACAAATTCGACAAACCAATTCCTGCGGAAGGTGTTACAACAAACATTATCCTACACTAACAATATATCAACAACTTTATCGTCATCAACAGCAACAGGACCCAGTTACAATAGCACCCCACCAGTCACCTGAGCCCTTGGACTTGACCACTCCTTTGACTCTAACCTCTGGAGCTTTTGGATAATATTATTTTGTAAAGCTGTTCTTTATTACCATAACTAAGTTGCTCTCTAATATTTAGCGGAATGTTTGTGTCACACAAAAATATTGCTGGTTTTAAATTCAACAACAATTCTAAATTTGTACCATTTCAACTATAACACTAAATTTTAGATCTCTCAATTAATATTATCTACACCTTGTAAATCTGAAGACTTAGAAATTCCTTAAATCTCAGCCAATATCTTGTGAAAAAATTTCATAAGAATTTGGAACTTTGTAATTATAACAACATTCCTGTAATTGACTTTTCATAAAGTAATTACATTTTTTTTGTTAAAATTTTCTGTGGAGTTATCTCTTCATACATCAGACAACTCCAACTTTTGCTAACACCCAGAATCCAGTTTTCAGATTTTCTGCATTTGTGTTTCAACTATTCATATTTTAATCTGCTTTGAATAGCATTGTCTCATCTAAGCATTGCCCCTGCATTGCTACCTATTAACCACTTTGCTTTTTATAAATAGATTATACCTATTTTTATTCAAGATCCATGAATAGTGAATGTTTATAATCACCAACTTTCATTTCTCAACATTTCATTCTAAATAGAAGTAAATTGTTATCTTACCACGGCGGGGATAACCATAAGTCAGTAACAGTTTTCTCCTTGCAGTCAAGAGTGCTGACCAAACTATTACACCATTACATATAGGTCTATAATTAGAGCCAAATACATAAGTAGAACCGGAGAGAGTAGATAATTCCAAATTCCATTATAACCTGCTACCGAAGCATTACACCAACAATTTTGATGGTAAATAAACCAAGTCATCGTAGTCACTTCACAGACTGATACATTGAGATGCAAACAAACAAATAATTAAACACAACACAATATATTCTAAATAAAATTGCTAACCTTCCTATGTATATCTAAATTTTTGTTGCTGACAACACTAGCTAGGCTCAACCTATTTTTTTCTTATAATTTAGTATAAATCCAAAGAAGCAAGGAGGCGATGAATCTGGAAGTACCAGTTCTGAATCATCGCTATCAGGAGGTGAGTGCAAGTCTTTGCATAAACAAAATTCTTTTTTAGAGGTCTGAATGAGTCACATATACCGCATGACATCCTGTTTATCTGTGGTTGTTTACTCATGAATGCATAGCACGAGGAGGCATCCACAACTATTCCAAACGACGTTGGCCTATTGCCATCATACCATGCGTCTGGCTACATCATAAAGTACCTGTACAGGAACGTTATTTTTTACTTTAGAATGTGAAATTGTCTCAGAATCACCCACCCTAAAACTTGATCAGCAGACTCACCGACTACTTGAGCCGGAGGTGAAGAGTGACCCAAAACTCGATCAGGAGCCTACTCAGGATAATCAGAGTGATGGCAATTGACACCTATTAGGCCATCTCATGTTGCTACATGCCTATGTAACGATTTGATCTAGTTTTGAAGTGCCAACAGGTCGCAGCAGTGCATTAATTTACTGGCAGCCTCGGAAGAATGGTAATCTGATGTTGCCAGAAGGGAATCGCCAAATGTTGCAATGGCTGAAATAACTGTAATCGTCCTTTATTGAGAGCGTACTCTATTGAACTTCAGAAATGGGTGTTGTGATTTCATACTGTACTGGTTTTGATTACATATTGACTGGTTTTGCAGAGTGGCCTGAAGCATGGACAAAGAAAATGATCACGGAAAAGAAAAACGTGTATTCGTGGCTTGTTGCGAAACGAGAAAAGCTCGGATGCAAGGTGTGTGCCAAAGTTCCTGTTCCTAGCAACAGTAGTTGCTGTAAGCGGGGTGTGAAACCTAGTATAGAGTGGGTCAACTTCTCTGTAGGTTTTGACGAAGACAGTGCCAAGACAAAAAAAGCAATACTGACTGCTCTGCGTAAGAAGATCTTCCACCATGGCAAATTTGAGGCCCACATAGTCACAAAAAGTCCTTAAACGGAGATCCGCAGGGAGTGACACTCAAAAACAGATGATTAAAGGATGGGAACAGATTCAGTCCGTCACTGAAAAAATATTCAGAACAGCATACTTTGTCGTGAAAAAAGACCACCTGTATACAGGTTTTCCCGATCTAGTTGACTTGCAGCAGTTGAAAAAAAGCAACATGGGTGAGCTTTTGCACTCAGACAAATCATGCCAAAACATCATTGGTAGCATCAGTAATGATACGAAAAGAAGATTATGTGCTTCAGTCATTGAATCCAATAGCAAGGTCTCAATCATGATTGATGAAAGTACTAGTGTTGCCAATGTAAGCTGTCTTGTGCTTCATATGAGAGCTCTCGTCAATAACATTCCCACAAATATTTTTCTTGATCTGTTTGAACTTGCCCAGGCTGATGCCGATACCATAGTTAATTGTATCATAGAAGCACTGAGAACTAACAGTTTCACTCATGAGTTCTGTGAGTCTAATTTCATATACTTTGCATCAGACGGAGCTTCCGTTATAACTGGCAAAAAATCAGGGGTTGGGCAGAACTTCTTCTGAAACATCCGGATTTGATCCTTTGGCACTGCGCTAATCACAGATTGGAGTTCGCTGTGGGTGATGTGGCTAAAACCGTTAGTGGTGTGAATCCATGTAAAACCTTCATGGACTCATTGATTCTGTATAATCTCAATCTCTTAAGTTACAATGTGAACTGAAGGGTGTAGCATCAGATTTGGATGTAACAATCAATAAGATAGGTTGAGTTTTAGATACAAGGTGGGCTGCATCACCTCTGCTCTCAGCTCAAGCTGTTTGGAATTCATCCCCTGCCCTAGCCACTCACTTTAGGGATATGGTGACTAAGATCCCAAGTTCAGCGGATTGTATGCTACCCTGACATCTGTGAACTTTTTGCAGAACTTATCAGTTATGTCAGATATTTTGTCTGAGGTTTCTAAACTCTCATTAGATTTACAGGCAAGGAGAGTAACCATTACTGAGTCACACAGTCTTATCATGCAATCTGTGAAGGCTGTGGAAAACATGATCAGGGAGCCTGATGAATACTGCAAAAGAGCAGACCAGGCTATCAATGATGAGTTTTGTGAGGTCAAGTTAAACCCTAAAAGGGCTGTACTTATTCACCGCACACAATTTATGAAGGCTATGGCTGATACTTTGAGAAGCAGAATGCACACTGTTTCGTCTCCCAGCGGTGAAAAACACGGTAAAGCTGATGCAAATTTTGCAGCGTACAAAGATCTTTTAAGACAAGTAAAGTTTGTAAATGTAGAGTTACCTTCTGATTACGATGATGTGCCGAACTTTGGTGAATCTGAAATCATAGCTTTATGTGATGGGCTTAGGATTAGCAAGGATTCTACTGCCATGAAATTTTGTAAACTAAAAACACGGTTGAGGCGATGGAATGCCTCCTTGACTCACATACTTTCGTTTAAATAAAATGCTGATGTATTATGAGTGGAACAGCAATGCAGTGCAGAAGACCGCTAACGAGTCAAATGAAATACTGAAACAGTTACTTTTTCACATTTCCTAAAATGACACCAAACTCCAAGCATACAAAAAATGATTGGCCTATTTCCCATTAGTGACTTGAATACTAGAAGTGATATCCTCACAGCATTTTGTACAAACCATGCTAAGGGAGAGGAAGCAGTTAAGGAGAATTGTAACTTTTCCAAATACAGGTACTACTAATGCCGAAACCCTACAGTTCAAAATCGGTGGAACGGGATAATTTGTTTAGATATAATTTGGCATAACGAAGTTGTAAAAGTTTGGAAATTGGTATGTAACATAGTAGTTACATAATCGCTCATACGGTACATCATAGCAAGTAGTGCAAGAATGCACGCATATTGAGCCACTAACTTGTATAATACAGCTGGGAAACAAGACGCAAGAGCAGATGATTACTTGTCGAGTGATGGGAAACCATGTTCAAGGATGTCCACAAGATTGAGAGAAATTGCACAAGACAATCTCTTCAGATGGCTATTAGTGGAGATTGAAATCAACAACAAATGTGTGGTAGTTGTTATCGACACAAGCCATCGCAATCAAAAAAACTATCTTCACTATGCAGTGAGGAAGGTTTGGGAGGGCTTTCAGAGCCCGCTGATGAACTCGTTATAACAGACTGGCGTATCTGTTGCAAGAGGGGCAAAGTACGACTCAATGGGTCACTGGTGAGATCATAATCTGATCAAGCTACATCGGCTAAAACTGACCAATCATTAGCACATCTACAGAGTGCCAAAGATTAATAAATGCATCTTTCGTAATGAACGAATTAAAAACTCACCATAAACTACAATTTAGAGCAGATGATCATCAACTAAAAACTTAGATCGATTCAATGACATAGTCAGATTCAACAGGCACCCAAGTCTGTGGTAATGGTTGTAATAGTAATATAGTATAACAGTGTGAATGGTTAAGCTTTTTTGGCACTTACAGTTACAAAAATAAATGATGTAACATGATAAATCAATCTGGCCTGCTGCTAGTTTGTCAGTAAAGTATCTAGCTTGTTTAGGGCGAAATGGATTCAACACAAAAAAACTGCTTTCCATTCATTTGGTGCAAGTGAGTATGTCCTTGATCTGCTGTGACTTTTGTGAGCTGATGACTGGTACACCAACTTACCACAAAGAAGCAAAAATGTTTTTAGAAGTTGTAATGTACACAGTGAGTTTTATTGCAGCTGGTAAAGTGGGATGTTGTCAGCTATAGCAAATGCCAGTAATTGATTAACATTAGCCATAGTCTGCAACTTGCTATGGGCTCATAATCTGTTTGTTGTCAAAGGAGCATTGACTTGGTTCAATTGAAAAACAGAAATTGTGTCATGATCGGTAACATTGTTTAATTTTTAGACAAAACAAAACTAAAACGCCGTGGAACTATTTGGTTTAAAAAGCTGTATTGAGGAATTGAGAGCAACTACGATAAACAACCAATCACTGACCACCATCATCAAGTCAGAGAGTATATGAGAGAAAACCATAAGCTAACTATGAACCATTACTTTGACACATGGTACGTAGCTTAAGGTAATATAAGGTTTCAAGAGCTAAAAAAGAACTTTCATAGACAAAATATTTTATTACAATTATAGATGATAGGCTTACGTGCATTATCTATTTACAAGCTAAATTCTGAATTGTTCATACTTCGATTCCCATGAATAAAATACATGATTTTACTGCAATTATAGTTGTGAGGGATGCTTTCTTATATCAGTTTCAAATTTGTAAAACAGGAACAAACTATTCACGCATGTCTATTACAACTAGAAAAAGTTCTGCGAGCTGCAGCGGGGAAAGCGCCAGTACTGGAGCACTTAAAGGTTTGGCTTGGGGGTAGTCGGACTTCAAAAAACTAATGCAGCCATTAGATTCCCCAGTGTGTTTTGTGCACTGACAAAAAATTTCAAGTCAATCCATCCACCACAAGCCCCGTGGTATCTTGTTTTGTACACCCATTTTGGAATGCTCACTGAAAAACGTTCCTAAACACGAAAGGGTAATAGTGACGTCCGTTATACCTGTGTAGTGTGTGTAGTTGTCAAGGTAGCATGTGTGTTTACACATTCTCAAAATTTAATTGGTCGTTTATTTTCTGTAGCTCGCCCCTGTCTTTATAGGTCATTCGGCAGATTGCACTTATCATTGTCAACTTCATCTTACTTCACTGAGAATACTGACTGCTTATTATATTCTTGTTAGATAGATTTGATTACATTTACTCAGTCAGTTTTCACCACATTATGACATCGAACAGTAGCAACAGCAGTGGGAGTGGCAGTGCACCACCTGCTAATATTGACAGAATTAAGCCCTTTCAATTTGAGCCCAGTGACGATGAAATGATGGGGAATGATGATGATGATGAGGTGTTCAGAAACATTACGCCGGAGGAGGTGAGTTGAGATAATAATAAAAATAAATGAAAAGTAATTGCATAACGATAATAGAATCATAGTGGAAATGATTAATTATTACTAATATTCTTCTGATGATTAATTTATTGCACATGCGTAGCTGTGCTGTTGTGTCTGAGATTTGGAACCGAAGAGACAAATCACAAACAACAACAACAACATCATCATGTGAAAAAGTAGTAATATTATTATTATAGTTATTATAATTATAGTAGTAGTGGTTACTATTGAATTATTTTTATATTTTGGAATGATTGATAATCATCATGAATATTAATATGATTAATAATTTAATTAATTGATAGTACATAATAATACATAATGATAGCACAGATAGATAGTAGTACTAGTAGTACGTAGTAGTAGTGATAGTTATAGTAATAAAAATATTGTTTTGGTTAATGAAGATTATTCAGAATCAAACAACACTAATAATAATATTACCAAATTGGTTATAATTATTAAAAATATATTCTACAATTTTTTTGTTACTAACGAACATGCAGCACTCATTTACTGTTGCACCGTCTTCATGTCATTGCATTATCAGTTTCATTTTTAATTGTTTGGTACATCATTCTTATCACGGAAAATTGTAAAAAAAAAACCATCAGTCTATATATACCTCGTTATATACATTTGAAAAATTTATTGTTTAAAAACCCATATCATATAATTTTGGAACAGCAACAATCATTACTACCTTATGCACAGTTTTGTGAGGTTATACTATAACATACAACAATTATTTTCTATAATAAATAATCACATGCTGTTTATTTATTTTAAGAATGTGCTACCGCCTGAACGCTGGTACGAATGTGGGAAATGTCAGCCAATGGAAACCAATGCAGAATGTGTTTGCTGCCAAACTGTCGGAGATCGAAGAATCGCAAAATTTTCTTGCTTAATCTTACATCCTGGTGTAGATGAATTGTTAAAACCTGCACCTCTAGAAGTGATGTACGAAAACTACCTCTGCTATCACAGTAAGTATGGTATGAAAAGTTCAGAATGTTTGTATTACAGGTAGCAGATTTTGCTACGAATAATGTAATAGGAAATTAGTCAAACATAATTGAAATGCCAAACGGCAAAGAACTAACAACACTGTCGAGTGACTTTGGAGTAAATCATCGTTAGCTCTTGTCCACACTTCAAATCAAGAGTCATTCTGTGTCCTGTTGCTACAACAGAAAAGTACATGCATTGCTCATCGATGTTTTTTTTTCATTAGGGGATATACTTCTTGGCCCAATGAACAATCAGAAGCGACGATTTATTTCATATAGACAGATGGCATTTTGGCTATATGATGATATTGCCAGAAAAAAAAGGAGACCACTTCCCGCTTGCATTGTTAGCAAAATAAGAGACATGTTTAGACCCGACGAAGCAGAAGATGAAGAAACTTTTGCCGATTGGGTGCGGAAAGGATTTTGTTATGGTGACACTAACATGCAATAATATAACTTGGACTTGTTTATGAAAATGCATTTTTGTAATAAAATTGTTACAGCAGGCATAAAGCATCAAAATTACTTAAGTGACTATTGTCAGTTCTTGTTTACCAACCTTTCGTTTGTTTGTAATCCTCTGCTGTGCAGCTGTTTCCTTTCCACCGCATCATCAATTGGCAGCTGCTCACCTGTAGAATATAACGTTGGTGGCTCCTTATGCTCATTTGGCATTTTTTGACCTGCGCACAGCAGTCCATCTACCCTTGCCAGCAGCTTTTGTACATGTTCTGCAGTATCATGTAAGATTGTTAATGATCTTCGAATTCATTCAGGCAATAACAAATAAATAATAACATTATTGTTGTTAATAAATAATAATTATTATATGATTCTTGTTATTAAAATAATAACAATGTAATAAACTAAAGGGAGAAAGTGTCATCGATCAATTATTATAAATCATTGTTATTAATAATATACAACAATTGTTATTATTATTAAAGAAAATTTCTAAATAATAAGAAATAACAATCATTGTTATTCATTTAGAAATCCATAATTAATTTATTAATCGATTTATTTATTAATTCAAAATAATATTAGTATAATAATTATTATTGTAAGATTTTTATTTTAACAATATGCTATAATAATAATAAATAATAATAATATTATTTTTCTGCACCGATCTGAAGCATAATGATTATGATGATACTTCCTCTCTTCAAAGGATGAAAGAGTCCCCAGTTTACAAACAATCATAATGCTACAACTAGCACAAGTATTATTAACTAAATATTATAATCTAATAATAATAAAACCACAACAGCTTTCTTACTTACTTTTTGTCAACTGCAACGAAATACCTATAGCAGTTCAGGAAATCGTCGTCTTTAAAATGTTTACAGCATAGCCAACTAGTACTTCTATCATGTTTGAACTTTTTATCTTCAGCTTGAACCCAGGAAGTCCACGTATTATGAATCTCTGGGAACTTCTGGGCATCTGGCCATGCATAAAGATGTATACGACTTTGGCAGTGTTTAGCAACACACCTCCTTACCGCAGACATCTTTATAACATGGACAGGAAATGACGGATAGCTGAAGTGGCCTTGTGTTTGGCAAACAATAGTTGACCTATATAACGATCGCCTCGTCGTGGAATGAATGTCTACATCCCACAGGGTAATTTTATTATTTGCAAACAAATGATTATTTACTTTCTAGATTGGGTTTGAGTAGCTAGATCAAATTAGGAAGACTTGATTTACCCATCAAAACTCAGCAATCATATCTATGATGTAAGAATAGCTAGTTATTCTTAATAAAATGATACCATGTTGACAGGTGCTCCTCCGAAATCAACCAATTGTAGCCCAGTAAGTTAATGCTCATAGGCTAGACCACAAAGCCAGGCAGAATACCGCATAGTAACGGTAATCACATACGTCACTATTACCCTTCCTTGGTTTTTAATGTTTTTTATTGAGCTTCCAAAATTAGGTGTGCAAAACAAGCTACTACGGAGCTTGTGGTGGATGGATTTACTTGAAATTTTTTGTCAGTGCACAAAACACACTGGGGAATCTAATGGCTGCATTAGTTTTTCGAAGTCCGACTAGCCCCAAACCAAACCTTTACAGAGTGGAGTTCAGCTATAATAAACCACATGTACTGGTGAGCAGCTTCAGCTGGAAAGGTACAAGACTGTGAGGAAACTATAGAGGCAAAATGAAGGTCATTGTTAAACCACATATGCAGTAAGCACATGCACCCATATGCTCACTACTCAAAGTGTGCGCATAGAAAATAAAACAGGTATCAGAAGAAAAAGAAGTGCATGAGGGAAAGTAAAGCCACTTGCAATGCTAATTAAATTTTGACATTCTCTTTTTATAACAATTGCCTTACCATATAGTTTTCTGTGCAAGTCGTTTTTTGTGTCGTATTGTTTTTTATTGTTATGATTAGATTCTGCAGATTCTGAGATATCGGCAAAAATAGTTGAAAAGAAGAGACGCATCAAAGAAATTAGCCAGTTGTCACTATTTGGCCAGACGAGCGGCCTGGAAGCTTTTTACAGCACCGTCAATCATTTCGCTCCAAAAATTATTCATTTCCACTACAGGTATGTATCAGGAATGTAACTAAGATGGTGAAATCGCCTACAACCTATCTTCTCAAAGGCAAGAGTTGGTCCACTAAAAAAAATCACATCAATACCAAGACTTCAGTTACAAGGAGTGGTGAAAGTGGTCAAGATAGTAAATAACATCAAAAAAGAACTGAAGATGGACATAGACAAAGAGACTTTCTGGTCCGATTGACAAATCGCTCTACTCTAGGATACGTCAAGAATGAAGGTAAGCGTTTTCACATATATATGAATGTCTCAGAAATCAAGCAATCAACAGAAACTAAACAGTGGCAACATGTCGCTACCACTGACAATCCTACAGTTTCAGCATCTTGGAGATTCTTGGTCTTAGAATTACTATTGGATTCTAAATGAAGACTAGGATCAAACTTTCTGACGAAGCCCAACATTACTGAGTATGTCTAGATGGACAGGGTGGAAATAGCCGTCAATGAGAATGACAAAAAAGTATGTAAAGTTACTGCTCATGCGAGCTCCATGACAAGAAAAACAGCGATATGAAGAAACTCAATGAGTATAGCCATTCTGAAGATATGCATCAGACAAAAGAAAGCTAATCCCATGAAACGAACAAGGCAACCACCAGATATCAGGCTAACTGTTCTTGACGAGACAAGGGATTCCATCATCAATGAGGTACAGGACGCTGCATGCCCAGCAAAGGACAAGGAGCTGTCCCTTCCAAAGTAAATCCACATGTAGATGTCAAGGGCATCTGTCGCGTTCGTGGGTGAGCAAGAAATGTCATCAACTGGATCAACGAACGTAAGTATCGAAACATCACACTGAAGCATTCTCACATAGGAAGTTTGATGTTATAAAAAAGTAACAAAACCTGTGAGATGTCTATGTTGGCCACAAGTGTAGATACGAACTGGCAATGACTAGTGGTGCTCCAGCTACTGAAGAGCCAAAATGGAAATGGTGGAGGTACATGTCATGGTACTCTGACTTCATCAAAAAAGTAGTAATAGGTTTGTGAACAATTTTCCCAAGGTTATATTGTAATACACCTCTACAGTAGGGTATATTAGTGATTGCTTGATACTGTTAAATATGCTGCTAAATATATGTCCAAATTGTGAATTGCCTCATTCTCAGAATGGTCTAAGTAAGGGTAGACAACTCTTATTCAAACTATTTCACAACCTTAATTAATAAACTGCAGGAATAGACAACTGCTCAAGATCAATTTGCAAGATCAATTAGCCCTCTGGGTAATCTCCTCCAGAAACAGGCAACTTCTATTTTAAACTTCAAGATTACTTCTGCTCTTATTCTTAGACAATACAAAGACTGTTAAATACTCATTCAAATATTTTTTTATTAATCCAGAAAAATCCCTGGGGTGACTGTAATCAGGGATGAAAAAACTGGAAGAAGAATAATATACTTATCTGATTTCCCAAAATCCTGAAGAGTGGTATGTAATCCAAAAATTCCAGAGTAAGTCAATAATACAAAAACAAACCAATACACGACACACAAAAAATACACAATACAAAAAGTATAAGTCCAATGGCTAAAAAGTAATGCAACTATCAATGTCTGCAATACCAAAATCAACTGCCAATCTCTAACATACAAAATCTAAAACAAAACTGAACTTTGCTTCCAGAAGTTTTCTCATTTATAGACCAGCAGGCATGCGGACCTGGAAGTTGAGTGCAAGTCCCTGGAAATTGAGTGCAAGTCCGGCGGAAGATATAAAACCAACAATAATGCATAAGTAGAATAATATGGTCTTCATATCAATAGAATATAATATAGCCTCAAACCATAATTCGCTTTACTGGGTGTAACATATAATGGTAAAAACAGGTCTGCACTCATTATTCCCACAATAGTGGCCAGTGTCATAAAAACCTAAAGTTACAGCTGGTCACGAGAGCAGCCCTAGACGGTACGGTAGTGCCTGGCACAAACATGTCTCCAAATGAGTTTGCTGTTCGGGTTATATGGGGTATGGGGGAGCCGTCTTCTTTTTCTTTTGTCGGAGTACTATACATATTGGTCCATAACGTTTGTCTATCCATTATACGGGTTTCTGGTGAGAAGTTGTCTTATTCTGTCATTGTCTGAATAATTGATTTAAGTAAAGTGGTACTAGCCATCACAATATTACACATTTTTTAAACAGCATCTATAGAATAGTATTATAATATATGTGAGCACAACTGCTAGTTACCCACTGGTGTACTTCTGCTGTTAACAGTTGGTGATTATTATTTAATAATACTAATTTTATTACACATTTATGTAATGACGAGAAACATAATTATATAAAATTAAGTTAATTTCAATAATTTTTTCTTCTACAGATCTGTGTAGTGTACAGTGTTACCAGACGTCGGTGCAAATCCGACAGAAGGTCCTGTTATATAGGTTAAGCCTTTCAATAATATCTGGTAACCTAATCCAAAAAGTGAAATTTAAATCTAGTTGATCAAAATTGGAGAGCACTTCCTCCTAAATAAAAATTGCCTAGCACATGGAAAACATAGATTTCTTCACTATTGGAGCTACATTGACAGCTTTTTAGTTTCTCTACAAACAAATTTCCTCATGCTGTTACAGGCCCTGTTACATGTTCAACCATCTGTTATTTATGCCAATGTAAATGAGGTTATTCCTAAAATGTCTTTAGGGTTGCTTAGTATGTTATTTCATGCAAATATTTCCAATTTCAAGTTTATAAATTTTAAAATTTCTCACAGAGTTTAAAGATCAAATATGTCCAACCTACCGCTACCAGCACCTACTTCACATACACCTGAAACACAGAGTTACTGCACCAGAGACATCAACCACATCTGAAAAGTTTGCAACTACTTCTCCAGGCCCAAGTGTTGCATCAAATGCAACTTCAACAGAAGGAAAAAGAAGTATTGAACCATCAAGTATCAGCCTGATAGATAAACAGATTGAAGAACTGCGTAAGACACCTGCTGAGGAGAGAGATGAGGCCTACTATCTCGCTATGAGCTGGGCAGCAAGATACAGGACATTGTCTAGTTTCCAGCAAGCCATAGCACGGAGAGAGGTTGACCAAGGATTATTCAAAGCAGAGTTTGAGACACCGGCTCAGCCAGCTGCATCAAACATCAGTTCCTCTGAATTTTTTCAAATTTAAACTAAATATTTCAGTTATACAGAGAGGCTTTATTGCAGATGTCCAAACTTAATCGTTAATAAATCACATGTAATAGGCTCATGTTAGCGTGAAAATTGATTACCAGATAGTAATAAACGTTTAACTGAACTAGTGGTGTAAGGAATATTGTGAAGACATCAGTGGTTAACGACGATGTATGTAGGCGCATTGCCATGGCACACTTCCAGCATAACTTGAAAAGTGTGATGCAAACTTCATGCGAATTTCTCTAGCTACAGCAGTGGCGTGCCATGCTTGTGTAGCAGCTATGTCAACTGTGAATACTGGAGATGCTCGCCAAAAACCATCTTCAATAATGCCCATTATTACACACCTGATCCGCATAACCAAAATGATTGTATCCTGCATCATTTCTTGTTGTTAAAATGTTGTGCAAAGCGCATATAGTCTTAACCATAGTCTCTACTTTGTTCGGTGCCATTGCAATTGTTCGTCGAATCCAAAAAAAAATTTGTTATAGTTTCGTTTTTCGCCCTCGTGTGACCAGGGCATTAGTGTTGATCATAGATGAGAACGCAGCAAGATGTGACTGAGAGTTTCTGACACGGCATCTGGTTAGGATGGATTAGTTAGGAACATTAGTTAGATAACACTGGGAAATGAGCAGCTTGACAAAAATGCTGTTGTTCCTGGCAGCATAGATGAATCGCTACAACATTCAGCAGTATTAATCATGTATAATGATCATATATTATTGTAGATCACTAGTCTTACCAAATTCAAAATAGTCCATGTATGTAAATTTGTTTTTATTACGATAACATGTATTATTTGATAAGGAGTGACACTGAGTGTAAACGTAAATACAGTCCATTGCTTATTATGTAGCTGCTTGTCAATATATATGTAGGTAAGTATTTAGGGCCCAAAGAGAATGCCTGATGGAGTTCAAATAAATTTAAAATGTGTTTAAAAGTTGGGTGGGAGTGTAGTGAAAGGCAGGGTAAACATAAAACTTTCAATTTTGCGCCTAAAATCTATGACCTTACACTATGCTACCGTACGACAATAACAAGTCACAATGCACTCACTAATTACTTTTGTTCCCATGATCACTGTGTCCTTTTGATGTGATGAAAAACTCGCTGGAAATGGCTTGGGGCTCTGGCACCAATTGGCTGTGACTGCTATGGTCTCATAATTTGGACCAATGACAGCACTTGGCGGAGAGCTTTTCAGTGACATTTTTTAGAATGCTGACTTTGCCAGTTTTAGTTCTTGCAGTCAACAGCAAGGCACAGCCAAAGACGAAGTAAAATTTTAGATTATTACAGAAAACAAGCTAACATTAACCTTATCTTGACTCATATTAGGGTTGTTAAAAAGGAAGCAAAGGTTAGTAATTCATTTTCTGTTATTTTTAATTTGATGTATCAAACTTTTATGAACGCTATTACTTATGAATGCAATGTTTCCTTAAAGCAACAGTATGTAACCCTGCCTTTTTCTACACAGGCTTCACGGAGTGTAAACAAGTGAATAAAGTAATTACAACAAGCAAAACAGGCAATTCATTATATCAAGCATCAGTTAGGAGTCATCCTCATCATAACAATCCTCAAAAACAGAGTTTTAGAATTTATAAAAACTCTATACTGCCCACTCAGCAATCTTTGAGGGTCTAGATTCTGTGTTCAGTGTCAGTAACCTTGGTTAGGTTACCAATACTTAAACAAGAGTACTGCCATCATACGTTGCCTGTATTTGATAATTTGGAAATGTTTTAGTCATAACAGTTGTTAGTATGTCCATCACTTTCCTGTACTTCACTTTGGCTGATGAGGTTTTTTATCAACCATCACTTGTTTGCTAATTACTTCTTTTTTGCTTTGTTGCAAGGTGTGGTGAACTTATTTCTGCCTGTTTTTACAACTTGTCAATGTGTTCATTATTTTTCTGTGTACAAGCATGTACACAGAAAAATAATCAACACATATATAACTTTATGGAGCCTCTTAGATGCATTAATGTATCGATGGCAACAAAAAGTTTCAGATACATTAGGTTTCCGATAATTGATGAAACTGTAGATATCACAAGACAAATTGAAAACCGCCATTATTACTGTCAAGCATTCGGAGCAATAGATAAATCTCATATTGTCATTGCTGTAATATCACAAGTTGCCGACACACTTGAGTTTTATACAATATTATTGTATTCTTTATATCCTTCCTTATGAGGTAGCCACATGAACAAAATAGTTGAGTTTTGGTAGTGAACCTAAGTACCAGGCAGAGCTGATGTGTGTTTGTTGAGTTGTCAATAATAAATACATGTACTAATCTTTCACGTACTGACATATAACATATGCTATAACACACTGACGGAATACTACAAACGCACTGCCAGCTGTTGGCTTAGCGTACTACCTCAAAGTACAATGTACCATTCCAATGTACCTCCAGGTTTTGTAGATGACAGATACATGTTTAGGGACATGTTTTGTAAATGTCCAGGATTGTAATACACCTCTACTTGGGGGTATTACCAGTGTAATACCCCTCTAAACTGTAGGGTATATTAGTGATTGCCTGATACTGTTAAAACCACTGCGATATATATGTGTTCAACTTGTGAATTGCTTGATTATCAGAATGGTCAAAGGGTAGACAACTCTTATTCAAATTAATTCACAAACTTCAATTTAAACAACTGCAAGGATAGACAACTTCTGTGCGAGATTAATTTGCAAGTTCAATTAGCCTTCTGGGAATTCTCCTCCAGTTATTGACAACTTCTATTTTAAATCTCTAATGTTACTTCTACTCTTACTCTTTAGACAATACAAAGACTGTTAATTACTCATTCAAAATATCCTTTTATTAATCCAGAAAAATCCCTGGGGTGACTAGTCAGGGATGAAAAAACTGGAAAGAGAATACTAATACTTATCTGAGTATCCCAAAATCCTTAAGCGGTATATAATCCAAAAATCCAGAGTAGTCAATAATACAAAAATAATACACTACACAAAAATACAAAATCCAAAGTAAAACTGACACTGGTTAACATACAATAATAACAACTCAAACACGACTGTAAAACTATAACTGAACTTGGCTTCCAGAGCTTTCTAATTTATATGTGAGTAAGCATGCGGATCTGGAAGTTGAGTGCAAATGCCTGGAAGTTGCGTGCAAAGTCCAGCGGAAGATAAAACCAAAGTAATATATATATGGAATAATATGATTTGCATACCAGTATAATATCATTTAGTCTTAAACCAAAATCCGCCTTACTGAGTGCAATATAAAATGATTAATACAGGTTTGCACTCAGTATTCCTATAATAGTGGTCAGTGTCATACAAGCCTAAAGTTACAGCTGGTCACGAGAGCAGCCCTGGACGGTACGGCAGTGCCTGGCACAAACATGTCTCCAATTGAGTTTATTGTTCGGGTTATATGGGGTATGGGGAGCCTTCTTCTTTTTCTCTGTAGGTGTACTGTATACATGGGTCCATAATGACTGTCTATTCTTTGTACAGGTTCTGGTGAGGAGTTGTCTTCTCCTGTGATGATCTGAATAATTGATATAAGTTAAATGGCACAAGCCATTACACGTCCCTCATTTAAAAAGGGATAAAATAACTCCAGGGACGGGGTGTGAAGCGCGTAAGTTGTCATATCCGTGTTCAGGAAGTAAATGTCTGTTTGTGCGTTTCCCGATTATGGTTGGGGGGTGGAGACATGCTCATGCAGAACCTCCCGACGCGTTTCGGACTGGTTTGTGGGTCCAGCTGCACCTTTTACAACATATCTAAAAAATATATATATATAGTGGATTAAAAATAGCAAAAGAAAATCGTCATATTTCATGTAGGCTCTTGCAAGCCCAAAATAAATGTACAAACGAATAATACGTGTAACAGTGTGGGTTCTGGCATGGTTCCAAAATTATCCAAGTGATACACAAACAACAATTCTTTGTATTCAACTCTGGTTGTGTCAACTTATCTTTTATTTCACGGGCTGTTTAATGTAGGTAGATCAGTGGTGGGGTCCAACATGGTTACTGGTAATGTCTCTGGGTAGGTTCACTTATATGTCCTGTAGTGGTCTCATCGTGTGATGTTGGGCTGGTATTGTCACTCTGAAAATGAAAATCTGAGGCACGAGCATCAAAGTTGTTGGCATTATAAGAGGGTATTCCAAGTGGTGTTGCTGCTTGGTTTGCAGATAGGCGCATAGTGACAATTACCGTGAGGGGGCGTATATTTTCCTGACGCCCCCCTTTTCTTGATCCAATGGTTTGTCATGGTTGAGACTCCCTGTAGCAGGTGGTATGAATATGGTTCCCAGCAATGTGTTTTGTCTCACATCTATGCTCCATCAAAATGTTTTCAACTGGCACCTCTCTCCCTTCCCACAAATTTTGAGCCCAAAAATTTTTTTTTTTCAACAGATTCCAACACTATTACTAATTTTGTTTTGGTAATTATATACAAATAATCTCATCACTAATAATTCCAGTGTAATAAAATTTTGTTATTGACCATTTTGGGTCTCAGTTTCCCACCCGAATTTATGGTCTTCCCAACCAATGGACCATTTCTTTCCCACAATTTTGGTGTACTCAACCTAGGTCAAAACTTGATGGATGTCTCAAACCTCACATAAATTTAAAAATACATCTTCCCATGTGATAACTTGGCTGGGCTGCAAAGTAAACACCTGGAATAACATGGATTCATATTCAACAACAATAAGGCATAGGTATAATGACATAGACATAGACATAGGCACGGGTAGTGGTCTATTGTAAAGTTTAATTGATGCTGTTCTGGGGTCAAAGGTGATCACCAAAAGCCAGACGCATTTTCTTCATGTATCTTCTTGAATAGCTCCCACCACATATAACCATGTGTTCATTTCTGTTCCACACCTTGATCAATCCAGTCCACTATTCCACCAGTAAGTATTATCTATTCACTGAATTGTACCTTGATTTGGCAGATATTGTCAGTTTTGGACTAAATCTCGTCTTTGTCTCTTGTTTCACTTCCTATTTTTCTTATGTAGAATCTGCTGCTTGTCTTCGCTTGTTTTTACCTCTCCCCATTGTTCACTTAAACCAGTAAGTAATATGCACACATTATTTGGTACAGTCAATACGTATGGTCTCCACTGCTCTAAAACTACCATTGACCGTCGTTGTAGAAACTTTTTTCTTGCCTCCGCTGTCATCTTTACTCGCCCGCTCGTTGACACCTTGCTCCACCATACTCAAGCCGGTAAGCAACATTCACACATTATTTTGTACAGACAATCTGCATGTCAAACACAGTAAACTTGCATGTTTAAAAATTCTCCATCGTTATTGTCGTAGATCTTCCAATCTAACTAAAAACATACTCATGGAGGGCTGCCAAGTCGAGGCCACTTTCGGTGAGTACCCGTGGCATCCGTAATATGGGTGTTCCCTGGTGCATGTCGGCACTCACCTATGCTTTGCTACCTTTCAATTTCCTTCTTTTTCTCGGTTCTCTCAGGCGGATGCAGGATCGTCATCTCTGTATCGCCGGAGAGCGAGGGTCTGATGTTATGGCTGGTGGCCGCCCTTGTGGTGGTAGTCATCATGGCGGCAGTGGTGAGCCAGTGGCTGCAGCGTCTGCGGGATTAGACACACTGAGAGAGATAAGCCCACCCTGATCTTTGCTACCTCTGATCCCTAGTCCGCTCTTATCATATTATTATATACCCTACTATATAACATATACTAGTATCATTATATCTAAATTACCTCAAAATATATTTTAATAATTTCTTGTACCTGTATCCTCTCTAATGTTAAATGCTGGGTGGTAAAAATAGGTTTCCTGGCTCAGTTGCCTTACCAACTTGGAGTTGGCTTCTCTCCAACCATTAGTCACCGCTTGTCTGTAGTCAATTTCCCTTTAGCTCTCAGACACGTGATATATCATAATTGCCTTCGGCCATGACACTTTCTTGCTTATTCAGTAGAAGAAAAGTGGCACAAATTTTCAATACATCATTGTCAATATAACTACAGGCTAATCACTTATTAGTGAGTGATAACGTGAACATATAACAAAAATTAAAAATTACTTTAACAACAACAACTACTAGGAGTTTAAATATGGATTAAAATGCAGGAAAACATTCACTGACTAGTTCAAGGGATTGCCGGATTATCTACTACTTGGGTGAGTAACATTTATACTACTTCTCTTATAGCTAGGGTATACATGTATGACTGTAGTAGTATAGCTTGCAGTAGTTAATAATAATAAATAAGCCAGTAGATAATAATAACTAATGAGTAGTCAGCAACAACTAGCAATTTCTGTTGCCTGTTAGATAAGAATGATTCGTAGTAGTAGTAGCATGACTCACCTTAATGTGGCAGTGCAGTCCAGCTACAAAAGTAAACATACTTACCTGAAAGTGAGTTTCCTGGTCATTACTTAGTTCTCTGCCTCAGGTTGTATCTGGGGGCTGCCTTGGGGCCTGCAGGGTTGGCTGGTGCAGCCACTACTCTGCTCTCGCTAGTTGGTGCCGTCAGTGGTAGGGGTCTGGCCTTGGAAACGTAGCTTGCTGGTTGAAAAGCTTCCAGGGGAGAACGCGCTTGTTTTAGCCGCTCTAGATGGACCAGGAACTCCACGCCATTTGGTTTCCCGTCCGTGCCGAGGGCTCTAATAATGGCGTTCAATCCCCTGAGTTGTGTTATCTGGTAGGGGCCATGGAAGGTCATGGTGAACTTTCTGACGTCCCCTGGTTTGACTGTTGGCACTGAAACATACACCACATCATCAACATTGTACTTGTGTGGAGTGATGTGTAAATCATGGTAGTACTTGTAGGTCTTCTGGGCAGTGTCTATGTGATCGCTGGCAAGTTTCCAAGCATCAGCCAAGCTGATCCTGGTCACCTCGGCTACATTTGGCTGTTCGTTGTACGAGGTGGGCAGCGTCGCTGGCACACAGACGTCGAATGGTAGCTCGGCATGCCTACCATGTAACAGATAGTACGGAGAAAATTGAGTGGAGGTATGTTCAGTATTGTTGTATGCAAACACCACATAAGGAGTGAACTCACTCCATCTACTTTGGTACTTGCTAACTAATGTGGCCATCAGATTACTGTATGTCTGGAAAAATCTCTCAATCAAACCGTTTGCAGCTGCATGGTGAGGGGTTATCTCCTTCTTCTGGATACCCAGCATGCCGGTCAACTCTGTCATCAGGCTGTTGCAGAACTCTGTACCATTGTCGGATACTAGTCTCTCAGGCACCCCATGGGTGAGTACCACTTTCTCCACTAACACCTTTGCTATGGTTGAGGCTTGTTTGTCTACAACAGGAGCGGCAATGACGAACTTAGTAAATGCACATTGAAAAGCTACTAGATACTTCTCTCCTTGTTCTGTCATTGGTAGTGGTCCCAATAGATCCATGTGTAGGCTCTGTAGAGGTCGTTGGCACTCGATAGCTTCTAGTGGTAACACTGGTCTAGTGTGTGCGCGCTTGCGTTGATTACACATCACGCATGCTGCAACGAAGTCATTCACGATCTGTTTCATCCCCAACCAAAAATATTTCCTACGAATACCCATTAGCGTCCTCTTGCTGCCCACATGGCAGGAAAACAATCCTGAGTGGTAGTTCTGCATCAGCTCAAGCTGTAGGTTCTCTGGTACACACAGCAGGTCTCTATGGGCGTTTTCTGGCCTAAAATAAAGAACATTCTTATGTAACACAAAATTGTCCTTGTTCATGTTCCAGTACCTCGACTGCTTAGAGTTGAATGAAGTAGGTGTCACGCCTGCTTGTAGCCATCGTATAATTGCACTTAAAAATTCGTCTTCTTGTAGCGCGGCATATTTGTTGAGGTCCTCCTCACTAGCATGGAGGGAGATCATGGTGGCACCTACAAACTGCACGTCGTCGTCTCCTTCTGTAGTCATAGCTGATGACTCCTTTACTCTGGACAGCGCATCCGGCACCACATTCACTTTGCCAGGGCGGTACGTAACCTTCAAATCATATTCCTGTAACTGAAGTGAATATTTGGCCAGTCGAGAATTCTTGTGGTTAGCTGTCATTAGCCAGGTCAACGGTCTATGATCACTAGATACTTCGGTAGGAAATCCAAGTATTAAATGTCGGAAGTGTTTGCATGCACACAGAATGGCTAGGGCCTCTCTTTCAATGGTACTATACCTTGTTTCAGGGTCTAACAGGGTCCTGCTATAGTAGGCAATGGGATGTAGCTTGTCCTCCTGCAACTGGCACAATTGGGCTCCAATGGCATAGGCTGAAGCGTCCGTGTGCAGATGAAATTTCTTGGTGAAGTCAGGAAATCTTAGCACTGGGTAAGCGGCCAATTTTTCCTTCAAAATCTTGAATGCCTGTTCACAGTTATCATTCCATTGAAACGTTACACCATCCTTCAATAGTGCTAGTAGAGGCTTAGCTATGGTTGAGTAATTTTCTATAAAGCTTCGATAGAAATTTGTCATACCAAGTGCTGAACATAGTGTTTTCAAATTGTGAGGTGCTGGGAAGTGGGTGATCTTGTTAACTAGGTCAGGTGCTGGTCTATTACCTTCCTTGTTGAAGATGTATCCCAAATACTGTACCTCTGCTCTGGCCCACACTGACTTGGCTGGGTTTATTTTCACACCATACTGTATGAAACGGTCTAACACGTTTCCCACTCTTTTCATGTGTTCCTGAAGATTCATGGGTGAGAAGATCAGCACGTCATCCAAAAAGCACTGGCACTCCACCCACAGCAGGTTTTGCAGTATCACGGAAATGGCTCTCTGAAAAACAGACGGTGCATTGGTCAGTCCAAAAGGTAAGACAGTATACCTCCATACCTGATTGTATGTAACAAACGCTGATCGGTCACGATCTTCTGAGTTGTCTAACTGTAACTGCCAATATGCCTTCTGTAGGTCTATGGTGGAGAACAATCCGGCTCCACCCAGCATCTCCTTCACTGCATCCTGATGGGGTAATGGGTGACATAACTTCTTGGTGACGGCGTTGACAGCTCTGTAATCGGTGCATAGTCTCCAGGTGCCTCCCTTCTTCTTCACTAGCAGGACTGGGGACGCCCACGCACTGGTATTGGCTGGCTCGATCAACCCTGCTTCATGCATCTTGGCAATCTCCTGGTCTAGAATCACTTTCTGCGAGACAGGTACACGGTAAGGAGCTTTCTTAATAGGTGCACTGGTACCGGTATCACAAACGAGTCCTGATAGTCCCTTGATTCGGCCCAAATCGTAACTGTGTTTGGCAAAGACGTCTGCTTTACTTCGCAGAAACCGCTCGAATTTTTCTCTTTCTTCCTCATTTAGTGCTGACTGAGACAAGTCCACCTTGTCTATGGGGTCACTCAGGAATTCGTCTGTAACATTTACACAAACATCCGCAGTCATTTTCCTAGGCAAACTAGACACCACCCCCAATGGTGTGTTTTTGTACATGGTTATGTAATATTCGGTTGTATTAACCCCCTTCATACGCACAAAACCGTCCCCTGGATTGACAGTTCTTGCTAACATCAACCCGTCTACAATGTACATAGGCTCAAATATCGTTTGACTTGCTAGCCGCTCACAAGTATTAGTCATTTGAAAACTACACAGCGGTGGTATTATCACTTGCTCATCCAGGGTCACAACACTACTCGTGATTGGCTGTGTGGTGGCTGCAGCTATGGCACACATGTCATACAGTCTAGCTCTTTTCTTGTTAAATTTTAGGCTCAATGTCATACAGTCTAGCTCTTTTCTTGTTAAATTTTAGGCTCAGTGTACCGGTTTCATAACTGATACCTATGTAACCAAACTTTCTTAGAATATCCAATCCTATGATTAACTGGTAGGGGCAATCACTAAGAGCTAGAAAAACTGCATCGCATTCTACTTGGGGCTCAAATCGTAACCTAGTGTATGCATCTCCTACTCCTTGTACTACACTTCCAGTAACTGAGCGGATAGACTTCATACAACTGCTTGGTCTGATTTCGATTCCCAATTGTTTACACAAAGAGGCGGTAATGGTACTCAACTGTGCCCCTGTGTCAATCAGAGCCTGCGTGCACTTGCCATTCAGTAACACAGATACTAATGACTGGTGGAACGCAGCTGTTGACTGACACAGTATGTCTTGTAGCATTGGTACAGTTAGCATTCTCACCTTCTGTTTCCTAGCATTGTACCTGACTGGCCTTAAAGTTGGCTGTGCGCTGGTAGAGCCAGTGGTTTCTTTGTATCTTTCACTAGCCACCTCGGGTTCACTATCTAGGACATCAGCCTCTGCCAACGCGGCAGTTGGCATGGCAACTATCGGTTGCGTCACTGTTTCATCATTTCTTTGTTCTATTTTTAGGTTGACTTGGGTGGCTGGCGCGGGTTGACTGATGGGGATTTCATCATTTGAAAGTTCATGTGACTCGTTATCCCTGGATCTCCTCCTATTTCGTCTACTCTTCCTCCGCTGCTGGCAGTGGTAGCACCTCTTGATGGCCCGAACTAACCTCCAAAGAGAATGAATAGTTACAATCAAACAACAGGTAAAGATCCATAACTGTTTGATGTCCATATTTGCCCAACTGGAAAAAAATGCAAATGTACCAGTGTTTACAATGCTTCTGGAGGCATCTTTCGCTGCCTTCTTGGCGTCGAACGAAGCAGACGCTGTTATTCCTAAGTGTTGCAGTATTAGAGATTGCTTGGCCTGCTCACTAGCCAAGTCATTTAGACTAACCTTGGATCTGAAATCTTGCCATTCATTCAACACTAAAGAATGTATTATTGTACCGTTTAGGGGAAAGGCTGTGCTGGAGTAATTCAAATATAGCAGATTCAGGCTGTCCACGGCTCCCACAGCTCTGAGATTTCCTGTTTTGTGGTGGTAGAAGTACTCTTTCCCTTCCAGCACTACAGGTACCTCCACATCCAGTAGGCAATCCCCTAGAGCTGCATTTTGGTACAATACATTGGTAATCGGGTCCAGGTGGAGGGTGTAATTGTCCCGATTAACTATAGCAATTACTGGCACCCTATTACTGCAAGTATCCGACGCAATAACATGATATTGGGTGACTTGCTGGCAAGGATAGGCAGTAATGAATTTTCCTGTGATTATCGCGTATAAATAATTATGGTCCAGCAAATACCTTGTGGTCAATGTAGGGTTAGCTACAATGGTAGTGGTAATCAGATTGGTCGAGCTGATCATGTATTGGCAGGTGGACTAAAGCGCATGCTGAAACATAGTTTGCATATTGGTTTTAGTGCGCAGCTCTAAAGCTTGTAACCTACTGTTCAGTTCTGATGCTGTGACTGGTCCATCTTCTGGCAGGTCACCGGGGTTGGGAGTATCTCTCTTAGTCCTGTTGTTTCCCCACCTCACGGCAATGTGTTGATCGGAGAAGACCACCCCCTGCTCGCATGTACCCGTCATTGGTATCGGCTTGGATTGATGAAAGGTCAGTGCTAGCTCTCCATCATCTGATAGCCAGGTTTTCCCGCGCTGAGTGCCTGTATAGTTTCTATGAAAAGTGTATTCGCAATGTTCACTAGGATCAGGTGTCCAGATGAGGAACGATTTGTCACGTAATTGACACTTACCTCGCTCATATTGGCAATGGTCCACCTGTCCAGCTGTACTTTCCATGGCTTCATTCTCACCATGTCTTTTCAGAACGATGGCACTGCTGAGGTACGCGTTGCTGGCTGTGAAACTGTGTTCCTTACAACAGGTAAAACCCCCCATAAATTTGTAACTTACCCTATTGTGAGTGCACCATATATTGCTGTCAGCAGTCAATGTTCCAAACGTGCTTTGTTTGTCTTGAATCATCTGTTGACATTGGTTGTAGGTCACCTCCAATTCCTCATGCTGGGTTGTCTTCTTCTGGTTGCTTTGAATGAAGTTGGCCATGGTGGTGACTGTGGTTTGTACCATCCAGCAGTGGTGGCCTATGGATCTGTACTGGATGATATTGGGTTTGTACAATTCCATCATCCGTGCCACTGGAAGGTCCTCATTTGTGTAGTTGGGCATTACGCACTTTGGTGTTGCAGGTAGACGGAATTTGGCTATAGGACGGTCCGTCCTACAGATCATCGGACTCTGAGCAGCTACAGAAGGACAGAGTATGAGCAAACAGATAAACCGTATGACAATTGCTGAAAATGTGCCACTTGTGCTAGCGACAGATCTCGTCATACAGATTAACATAGACAGAAGACTCAAAAAGTTATGCCAAGTAACCTCACTTCCCTGTCTACATGTGCCTGTCTGTTCTCCTAAGTATCCATCTGTCATCTCCTCCTTCTCTCTGTTCCACCTCTCCTTGGAATGATCCATCTTCTGCTTGTCACCGTCGCCATCCTTGCCATTTTCAGCTCCTGTTGCTTTCTCGTCAGCTACCTCTACGCTATCTATCTCTTCTGCCACCGTTTCCTCCACCTCAAAGCTGTACACCTCCACGTCAGCATCATCTACTTCTCCCCCATTGCTTATTGGTCCAATCTCCTCCATCCATTGTATGACGTTACAGTCAAACACGCCCCCATTCTCAAACGCATTCACTCCTGCCAGGTGTGGTGCCTCCCTGCGCATCCCTCCATATTGTCGGGCTGGATCCTGGGGATCTGTAGCGGACTGTGGCCATGCGTGTCTAGGTGGTGGGGGTGGAGGGTATGTATAACTGTGGTTAGGGGGTTGGTGACCCTGGTAGTGTTGCGGTGGTGGGTGATTATAATGGTTAGGTGGTAGATTATCACTAACATACCTCGGATTTTCCTTCCCATTATTCCTGTGGTAGTTGTTCTCCCTTGGTGGCGGGTCATAGCGTTGGTAGCCTTGGTTCCTTCCTTGTGTGTTCTGGGGGCAGTCACGTTTGAAATGGCCTTTCCCATTGCATAGGAAGCATAGACCATCCTCACGCGCGGAGTTGCGTCCCCCTCTCCTGTCATTGTTGTTCCCTTTAGACTGCCTGTTGTTGGACGGCGGCTGGGGGTTGTTGACGAACTGGTGGTTTTGGGGCGGGGCAGCATAGGCCATAGCGTCAGCACTGCTAGCTTTCCCTCCTAAGCTGCTTATGGCCTTCTGTCCTGTCTCTACACTACATGCCATCCTGACAACCTCCTCCAGCGGCTTGTCAGATACGGTCAGCATGTTTGCCCTTATTCCTTCCTTCAGGTTCATCTTAAAGTGTAGGGCGACGAAGGGGTCTGTAAGGGGGGTTCCACCGGCCGTCACCACCTTCCTAAACCTCTCATAATACTCTTTCACCGTCTCCCCTCCTTTCTGCTTTGTCATGGAAATCTCAAGTGCTGTTTGGTCCGAACCTCTGCTCGCACCCAACTTCCTCTTCATGCCGTTGCACAGCTCCTTAAACGTGACCGTCTTATCCTCCTTGACAAGCTCATCATAATATCCTTTCGGTATACCGTGTAAATAAAAACTTAGAACTACAGTCTGACTTGCCGGTGGCACGTCATTAAATACGCAACAGACGTTGAATTTGGAGAGGAACTCCCCCCAAGATAGATCTGCTGCACCGCCTCCATACGGCTTTAGCGCAAACTTCAACCACTCTTTGGGGTTGGTTGACTGCCCCATCTCGGATTTGATATCCGCCGGCAGGTCAAGGTTGACCTCCGTTCCTTGCGTCAGGTCTGACTGGCGCGTCGACCTCCCTAGCAAGCCGCCAGATTGCCCCATGGACTCCAACCTTGCCACCTCCTCCATTTTTGAAGTCAAGGCGGAAATAATTGCTGCCGTCTGATTGGCCAGCTCTGCCATGGCACCTTTCATCTCCTGGACTGCCTTTGCCACAGTATCCTCCAGGAGATCGTGGGTCGCTTGAGTCGCTGCCTCCTGGGCCTCCTGGACTCGCCTCAGCTCCCCCTTCATTTGCTCCTTGTATTCCTCGAATGCCTCGTGAGAAACCTGAGCCATGATATGCAACAAAAAGAATAAAAGTTAGACAGAAGAAAGAAACAACAGATATACTCTTCAGGAAGCGACGCTTCGCTGGGACCAGTGTAATACACCTCTACTTGGGTATTACCAGTGTAATACCCCTCTAAACTGTAGGGTATATTAGTGATTGCCTGATACTGTTAAAACCACCGCGATATATATGTGTTCAACTTGTGAATTGCTTGATTATCAGAATGGTCAAAGGGTAGACAACTCTTATTCAAATTAATTCACAAACTTCAATTTAAACAACTGCAAGGATAGACAACTTCTGTGCGAGATTAATGTGTAAGTTCAATTAGCCTTCTGGGAATTCTCCTCCAGTTATTGACAACTTCTATTTTAAATCTCTAATGTTACTTCTACTCTTACTCTTTAGACAATACAAAGACTGTTAATTACTCATTCAAAATATCCTTTTATTAATCCAGAAAAATCCCTGGGGTGACTAGTCAGGGATGAAAAAAACTGGAAAGAGAATACTAATACTTATCTGAGTATCCCAAAATCCTTAAGCGGTATATAATCCAAAAATCCAGAGTAGTCAATAATACAAAAATAATACACTACACAAAAATACAAAATCCAAAGTAAAACTGACACTGGTTAACATACAATAATAACAACTCAAACACGACTGTAAAACTATAACTGAACTTGGCTTCCAGAGCTTTCTAATTTATATGTGAGTAAGCATGCGGATCTGGAAGTTGAGTGCAAATGCCTGGAAGTTGCGTGCAAAGTCCAGCGGAAGATAAAACCAAAGTAATATATATATGGAATAATATGATTTGCATACCAGTATAATATCATTTAGTCTTAAACCAAAATCCGCCTTACTGAGTGCAATATAAAATGATTAATACAGGTTTGCACTCAGTATTCCTATAATAGTGGTCAGTGTCATACAAGCCTAAAGTTACAGCTGGTCACGAGAGCAGCCCTGGACGGTACGGCAGTGCCTGGCACAAACATGTCTCCAATTGAGTTTATTGTTCGGGTTATATGGGGTATGGGGAGCCTTCTTCTTTTTCTCTGTAGGTGTACTGTATACATGGGTCCATAATGACTGTCTATTCTTTGTACAGGTTCTGGTGAGGAGTTGTCTTCTCCTGTGATGATCTGAATAATTGATATAAGTTAAATGGCACAAGCCATTACAGGATTCATGTATAACTCCAATGTGTTCAAACATTTTTCTTTGTGTGCAAAGCTTGCGACGACTATGCCTGTGAATGACCGCCAAATGAATGGAGTTGCGATTCCTTTGCACATTCTTGGTGACTCCCACATATCCTTTGTTCGCTAGAATTATCTAAGGATATACCGGATGAAATCTCTCTGTAGAGCAATTTCAACGCATATCACTCTGCTGCATGGATCAAGATTGAAAAATCGTTTTAATGCTTGAAAGCACGCTGGAAAATGGTGTGTAAGAAAATGGACTGCAGAAAACAACTTGCACTTTACATTGTGTTGACATATTGCTGTCTTCACAACAGAAATGAAAGCCTAAAACTCTCTCTGACAAGAACGCAAATTGATGAAGCGTTCATCTTGATGCGCAATAACCTCCAGCTCAGCCAGAGCAGTGGATAAAGCCAGGTGGCGAATTAATTATAGACACCATTGCCAACACCTAGTTGTTGTTGCCCCCTTCTTACGACTATCTTCACTCCATTAATAACATGGGGATGTACATACATACAACTACTTATAACTTGCCGAGTTTTTGTTTAACTTAGTTAATTCTGGCAAATTTTTGTTGGCTAACCTGTGAGTGTTATTAACCTGCTTTTTAGCTGCATTTATGGTCAATTTTTGTTGTCGTGTCCGTCTTATTGTGTCATAATACAATTTTTAAGCAAGTGTTCCAAGATTTACTGTGTTGCTGCCTGAAATGAGTTGAAAGGAACTGTAAAACTATTATCATAAAAACAGTTCTAGTAAGTAGTACAAAGTCAATGAACGTAAATAGGTCAAGTCCTTCGCATAACACCTAGTCATATACTCTATATCAGTTACTATGTAATGTTTATTGACTAAGCTGATAATTCAACATTTCTCCAGTCACAGATAGCTGTTAGCAAACCGTAAAAAGAATATTATTAAACCTGCAACATATTTCCACAATGAAATTATAACAATCTTCATACAATCCATGAGAGAAGTTTGTAATGATTATTTATCTTATACAAGTGAAAAAGTTGAAAGCATAAGAATTACAGATTTAGGAGTAAAAATATGGTAGTATTATTTTCCAAAATTATTATCCTCACAGCCTGTGTTACTGACATTATCAGTTTTGGAAGTGGGCAAACCGGAATCCCAATTTTTTAGCCAAACACCATCTTATAATGCTGATTTTAGCAAAACAAAATTGCGTTGGAGAATAGAGCAGTAAGTTATTTAGAAACATGTTTTTCATATTTCTGTTGAATAATAAAAAGTGATGTATCTTCTGTATATGGCAAAATATTTTTGATTTATTTCAGAGTGAACTGAAGTCTCATCCAAAAGTCTATATTATTTATTATGATAATTACTATTATGGCTCGTTGAACTTTGTGAGTACAAGTAGTAGTTTTGAGTTTTAAAAAACAGGAAAATTGGACAACCTGATTTACTGAACGCAATAATCATTGTGTAAAATGTTTACTATGAAACTACTGCTACTAATTGTTTTCTGTTGTTATTTACTCATATACTTCATTGATTATTATTATTTATTTATAAATAATAATGACTAACAACTGCAACATTGTTTGTTGTTATAATTATTTAATAATAGTTATATTTTTATACTGTTGTATCGTGCATTTGTCACATGACTGTCATGTGACCCACTCTTGAAAACTGGAGGGACAAAAGAACGATGAACGGCGCCCAGATGCTGAAGATAGCCATGTCAGTTGGACAAGAAACCAGAGCAGGGGGCTGACGATTTTAAAAAAGTCTTCACTTCAACTTATACCTAGAATATTGAGTGCACTCATTTAGGCTTGCCAGCCATTAGGAGATTTTGACAACAGACCCTACAGGTAAGTTTACCAACACTACTGCATGGTGGCAGCAGTTGTGGACCCTGGAAGACATTAGATGGTGGTTGCTGTCCTGCTGTAGTCAGCTGATTGCGTGATTGATTTGCTGCTTGCCAAACTGGAGTTGGGCGTTACCTGCCATTACTAACCCTACCTGGTGACTTGATTTATCTTGTGACCTGGTGTGAACTGTGGCTCAGTTCTTGCCTGTGTGGTGTTGTCCACCACTGGTGATTTGACCCTATATTGTGACATGGATGCTCTTGGTTTTGCATCTCCCTCGCAGTTCCACTTTGATAGGAACCTAGCTGAAAAATGGAGGAAATGGAGAAGGGGATTTGAGAACTACTTGCATGCCATTAACTCGGCCACTCAGCCTGCTGATGAACATGGTGCTTATCCCTTTGGTAATGGTCCTATATAGAGGAGACAAATTGCGAGTTTGAGGCACTGCATTGGTGAAAATGCTGTTGAAATCCTAGACCAGTTTGAATTTGATGGAGACCAGCAAGAAAATACTGATAGACTACCCGATGTACTGGAGAAGTTTGAGGGTATTTCAACCCAAGAAAAAACGCACTATTTGAGTAGTATGGGTTTTGGTCGCTTTCTCAGGCTGAGAGTGGGCCTATTGGCATGTTTGTGAAGCGACTGAAGACACAGCCAGCCGTGTGTGATTTTGGAGAGCTTCGTGACATGATCTTTTGCAGATGTGTGTTTGGCATTGGAAATCACAGGCTGAAAGAGAAGCTTCTAAAACTCTACAAATGGCTCCTATAGCCAAACCAAAGAATAGAGAGGATTATTCCGTAGCTCAGGTTCAACGCCTGGCCTCATCGTTCTTCATCCCTAATGCGCAAACATTAGACAAATTAGGGCAAGAATGGGTTGATTTTCAGTCAGATGAATGTAGCAGTGAGCTCTCAGTAGCTGAGTTTTGGAGTGCTGAGAAAACTGCTAGAGAATACCTTAATGTCACAAATGTTGTGACATTTACTTATGCTCTAGCAGACATTTGCTTTTGTTGTCAATTCCTCATAGTAATGTTAGCTGTGAGAGAGTATTTTCCATTTTAAAAAAAATTGTCACAGAACAGCGCTGCCACTTGTCCCATGAGACAGTAAACTCATTGCTTCACATCAAACTCAACGACCCTGGCTGTTGTGTAGATGCAAAATTTGACAATGCTAAGCTGTGAAAACTTAAAGGGGTAGGAATGAAATAAGCGCAAGTTATATTTAAATGATAGTTATAGTTTAGAAATAAATTTTGATATATTTTTTGTTTGCTATAAGCTGCTGTAAACTGAGAACAAGTGATCTATAGGTGTCAAATATGGAAAAGATTTGGGTGTTTGAGCGTCATTTACTGCGGCGGCCTACTGATGCGCAAGAAAACTGCGTAACGGGTCATTCTTCATCAATCTCATAACATTATTGTTCTTTCCTACAAATTAATTTAACAAGTTATCATGGTAGTGTGCTTGTTTGCATCTTGTAACAGCAACAACAGGGTGGACAAAGGTGCAAAGTTCTTCATGGCGCCCATTCACAGGCAACCAGAGGTAGCAAAGCTGTGGTTGAACAGATCTAGGAGAGCTGATATGACATTTGAAGACATATGCAAGTTTTCACACTACATTGTTTGTGAAAAACACTTCTCCCTCTCACAACTTGAGAGCTATTGCTATGGCAATAAAACACGGTATAGAGTCCGCTAAGGAAAACTATCTGTGTCAGATAGGAGAACAACACATGCAATGAGACGCTCATCGAGCACAGCAAAAACTGCGACAGACTACAATATGAGACATGCAGCTACATCGTCCGGTCAATCTATCTCTGATTTGCTAAATGAAGAAGAGGTTCCGTCATAAAATCTTTTCAGGTCAAAAATTTCTATTTCTGGTTGAGACCATGCTACTGTAAAGTTAGGCAAATGCGACCAAAACTATTATTACTGTGCATATAAGAAGTACATAACTTTGTTTGCATATACTAGTGTGTATAAATATGAATGCTTTTTTTCAGCTAACAGCTAGGTGAGTTACTCAATACTTTGTCCACTACATTTATGAATAAATGCTTTGGTGTCACGTTTTCCACCGTATAACTTTAACTTATCTTTCCCTTCCGGTCTTTATAACAAATACTTTTCTGTTACAATTAACCAGGCCAGGTGCATGATCTTCTTGACTTCAATCAGATGCGGGCGGCAGTGTGATATGATTTGTGAGAATGTGCTAACATTAACTAAACTACTAGCTGGGTTCGTGAATATAAAATAAAATGCAAATGTGGATTTCTTGGTTTTGAATTCACTGTAACTACTGCTTAGTCCTAACCTATAAAAAATGAAATTGCGTAATATAGTGTCCCACTGTTCTAACAGCCTTCTGCGAATTAACACTGCCCTATTTACCTCTACAATCTAATAGCTTGCTGACTTTCATTGTTCTCAAGTGATAGATATCAGGTTAAACACATTTCTATGCACACTTTGATGCTAACATTGAGCAGGGTTTTACTGTTATACTTTTGTTTGTTGTTTATCTTGTAGATGATGTGTATTGCAATGTAAGACTACACATTTTTTTGCGCAGCGTATGCAGCACACGTTTAATGTGTCTGGTTTATTACTGACAGTCTAGCAGTAGTAGCTATTAGTAGTATCATTAATAGTAATGGTGGTAGTACTAGTAGTAACACTTGCTGATGGTATAAGGGCCCTGTTAGCAAGCGCTTTTTCAGGAGTTATTTATAACCCTTCCATTGAAGTGTAAGGGAAGCAGAATTATTTTTTATCCCAATCAAGGAAACACCAGTACGATGGCACTGATTTAGGCCAGATCTGCTGTGTAATACACCTCTACTTGGGTATTACCAGTGTAATACCCCTCTAAACTGTAGGGTATATTAGTGATTGCCTGATACTGTTAAAACCACCGCGATATATATATGTTCAACTTGTGAGTCGCTTGATTAGCAGAATGATCAAAGGGTAGACAACTCTTACTCAAACTAATCCACAAACTTCAATTTAAACAACTGCAAGGATAGACAACTTCTGCTTGAGATCAATTTGCAAGTTCAATTAGCCTTCTGGGAATTCTCCTCCAGTTACTGACAACTTCTATTTTTAAATTTCCAAGATTACTTCTGTTCTTACTCTTAGATAATACAAAGACGGTTAAATACTCATTCAAAATATCCTTTTATTAATCCAGAAAAATCCCTGCGTTGACTAGTCAGGGATGAAAAAAACTGGAAAGAGAATACTAATACTTATCTGAGTATCCCAAAATTCTTAAGCGGTATATAATCCAAAAATCCAGAGTAGTCAATAATACAAAAATAATACACTACACAAAAATACAAAATCCAAAATAAAACTGACACTGGTTAACATACAATAATAACAACTCAAACACGACTGTAAACTATAACTGAACTTGGCTTCCAGAGCTTTCTAATTTATATGTGAGTAAGCATGCGGATCTGGAAGTTGAGTGCAAATGCCTGGAAGTTGCGTGCAAAGTCCAGCGGAAGATAAAACCAAAAGTAATATATATATGGAACAATATGATTTGCATACCAGTATAATATCATTTAGTCTTAAACCAAAATCCGCCTTACTGAGTGCAATATAAAATGATTAATACAGGTTTGCACTCAGTATTCCTATAATAGTGGTCAGTGTCATACAAGCCTAAAGTTACAGCTGGTCACGAGAGCAGCCCTGGACGATACGGCAGTGCCTGGCACAAACATGTCTCCAATTGAGTTTATTGTTCGGGTTATACGGGGTATGGGGAGCCTTCTTCTTTTTCTCTGTAGGTGTACTGTATACGTGGGTCCATAATGACTGTCTATTCTTTGTACAGGTTTCTGGTGAGGAGTTGTCTTCTCCTGTCATGATCTGAATAATTTGATATAAGTTCAATGGCACAAGCCATTACAGCTGCTATGATGTGCTCATTTCATGGACTTTACTCCATGTCAAACTTTATAAACTAGGTAGACTGTATTCTCTTTCTTGTTTTACGCAATCAACTTTGAACTTTGCCTGCTATGTTTGAAAATAAAAATAAAAAGTATTGGTTTTCTACACGGAATTGCTCCAAAATTTGTCATTTTCCAACAGATGCGCTGTCCGGGCTTCAACATCCCGGCCTTATTTTGGCTGTCCCGACGTTTAGGCGGAGAATACAATACTTCGCTATTTTATCCCTATCACCTGGTCAGTATGTGGGACACACACCGACACACAAAATTTTATCATTATATGTGTACTACTTTTAAAGAAATGGTTCTACCTGAAGATATTGACTATAATAATACGCAAGTAATGCATAGAAAATATCTCACCATTGTTTATTGTAACTGTTTTATGTAAAGGTTGTAATGAAACACTACTTTACATTGAGTGTTTTTTGTTGTTCGGCTCTTCTGATGATGAGACGACTAAAGTATTAGACGGAAAGATGATGAGCAAGTTGAGAAGGTGATGCTTAGCATCAATGGAGAAGCAGCTAAGAGTACGATTGCTTCATTCATCAAAATAATCAAATACTTTTCAGTCTAATGTTTAATGTTTTACAGCTAATGGATGCAAGAAAAAATGGATCAACATCAAGGATACTTTTATGCAAAACTTACGGTCATACAATGCTAAGCTGAGTAGTGGAGCAGGAGCAGTTGACCCACCTACTTGGAAGTGGTGGAAATTAATGGAGTGGTATCGTGATAGCATGAAGACATCAGTGAGTGAAATACAGGAAATTAGTCTAATGATTTAAATTATATTTATTGAATGTAAAGTGTGCTACAATTGTATCGATATTAAAGTTGACAACAATATTGAGTTTTTGTCAAATAGTAGGTAAATGCTTTTTTATACCAACCCTATACCATGTCTATATGCATCTTATATCCTTCTTATATATCTTTCTTTTATATCAACTTTATATCAATTCTATACCATGTTTATGTCAAATCTATATCAATAAAGTCATTTTTTATGTACATCACATATTTTATTCATTCATACAATAATTCATTCATTCATCCTTTTTCTCAACTACTGCTACTTGACTAGTACTACTGTCACCGGGTACTACTGGTACTACAAATGGCAATTGTTCTTTTTGAATCTTTCCTTTTTTTCCTCCTTTTGCTTTTCCCCCTTTTCTTTTTAGTTTGTTTTCTGGTTCAGCATAATATGCTCCTGGTCTCAGATTTGCTGCAGATGGGTTGTCTTCTGAATGGTATATTGGATTACCAATGGTTCCTGAATACATCTGATCTCTTTTAAATACTTGTGGATACATCTGTGAACTCACTGCCACTTCTCCTTTGACCTCATATGTTTCTCTTGCAACGATGTTATAATGCAATGTGTATTTTCCTTTGCTTGCATCTGGAACTAGTCCTACTTTGATTGTTGGAGCTACCATTGAATCATCATCTTCTGTGTTAAAGAGTGGTCTTGGTGAAACTTGTAATGCTTTTGATGCCCATGACCTGTGCATTGCTCCACTATGATGAAGGTTGTCCAACACTTCAATCATTGACTTGTGTGTTTCTTCTTTTTCTTTTCCTGTAGTTACCCATGCATCCCATTCAGCAGGGTCTCCTAACAAATTGGTTCTTAAAAATGTGAAATTCACCGGTCTTGTTTTGTGGTCAAACCATGTGTATGGCATGATCTTTTCTCCTATGTTGCTCCCTATTGCTTCCTTTAATACATGCATCATTGATGGAAATGGATATGTTCCACCAAGCAATGTCGACCATCCATCTTCAATATCACTCATTTCTCTGTGAATTCTTGATCCTTTTGCTGCTGAGGCATCAAGGTCATCTCCAAAAGCACTGTAGATGAATGCTTGTGTTTTTGACCAATAAGGCCCTCCCTTGATCTTGTATTTCAAATTTCTGGACATGTCCCATTCTTTGTCAGGCGTGTGGGGCATGATTCCTCTAGCACCAATTTCATAAACAGACACTGGTCTAACATCATACATATTCTCTTCACGTCCAATTACTTTTAAGCACCAGTACACTCCAGGAGCGCCTGTTTTTCCCCATCCTGGTTGTTTATCCCAATAGTCTGTCCTGATGTCTTTATGTAGATCAACAACCTTTCCATGTGTCATCACCTTTGCTTTTGGCTCTAGCAGTGCAATCTTACATGGTGTCATCATCCAATTACTTCCATTGTTTCCCAATTCTGTTTCAAAGCTTACTGCTGCATTGCAGATTTCAATTTCAGCACTTTTTAGTCGTATAAATTCATAGTGGTCTCTTATGTATTCTAACACTCCACTTTTCTCTTGATAGTGATCTTTTTTTGTTCCGGTAGCAGCTTCATAATTCGCCAAATTTCTGCCAACCTCACTTATGTTTTTCCATTCAAATTTTTTTGGTCTGAAACTTCCAACACAATGTCTTAACACCGATCCAATTCCAAGCGCTCTCATTGTCCCTTTTTGACTATGTTGATTGTCTGTTGTCACATAACTCTCTATACATTTGAGCAAAATTTCCCGTTTTTGTTGCTTTTCTGTTGGTGCAGTACCTCCCAAAATTGAATAGTATTTCTTCATCACATTTTTGCTTTCATCCCAACTTTCACAAACGTTATTAATTGGAATTGGATGTGTCGTGTATTTCCATAGGATCCTCTGTGTAAGAGACATTGCCATTCTTGTTGGATGAAGTGGTTTATCATTGTTCACTGCATCCATAAGTTTTCCTGGTTTATATAATGGTGCTGCACCAATTTGTGTGTCTGTAATTTTCCAGTGAATTGCTGTTGGATCTCCATCGCTTGCAACTGTCTCAATCTTTTGTAGTAATGCGTGTGGATCTGCTACGTCACCTGTGTAGTCTGTGTCGAATTCTTTGTCTGCCAATTGTTTAAATGAACTGTTTTTTGCACCAAAAATTGAAGTACTCCCAAATCCCGGAACCTTTTCTACGTAACCTCCCGTCCAGTCTGATGAACGTAGTAAATTATATACTCAAATTATAAGTTGGTTTCATAACCATTGGAGCACAGATGAAGATGCTAAGGAAATGATGAAGGAAATGCTGAGGTATGATGCACATGTGAAGTATTATCAAGCATTGCCAATAAAGGAAGGAGATGGAAGAGTCTTGGTAAGAGCAATTGATTGTTTGGAGGAGATGACATTTTGTCATGTTTGTGAAAAAGCATTTGGAAAGGTGTTGATGAACATAATGTCCAAGGTTGCTTTTGGCTTGAAAGAATTGGTTGCTGACAAAGGCAATGGTGTCATGGGTAATGATATCCATTGGTTGGGTGAGGCAATGTATGCTTGCAAAAATGATGATTTGTGGATTGTGAGACAGTCAAGAGGTCATACTTATTGGTTTGGTGGAAAGGAAGTTTTTAAGGATGATTTGGATGATTTTGAGGAAGATGTTTCTGACATGTTTGGTATTAATGTCAAGTTGTCATTGGCTGGTTTGTTTAAAGAAAGACGGTTTTTGATTGATAATCTGAGAGTTTTGGGTGAAGTAGTTCCCTTGGAAACGTTGCCTGGAGGATTAGATGAATGTGGAAGAGATTGGAGAAACAAAAGAAACCACCATGAAGAAGAAGGAGAAAGTGAAGATGTTTTTCTTGGAGTTTTGGCTAAGAAAGCGAAACATCAAAATGAAAGACAAGAAAAATTTCAAGAAGATTTGGGAGTCCGTGCTACCTACATGACGTATGTAGAACAAGGATCAATGATGCTGGTTCAAAAGGCAGGGCGTGGAACGATTTCGTTTAAGAAAGATGGTGAAGAGATTGTAGAAGATCATCATAGAGTTGTGTCAGGCAGAGTAACCATGACGGGAGATGAAACAACAGAACAGCATTGGGCGTTGAATCTAGAACACTGGAGCAAGCTGTTGGAGATTTTGCTAAGAGGGGAACGATGCATTATTTCGTACAAAGGACGCCAACAAATTGGAGAAAGAAGCCGTCATATTCTAGAATTTTCTAGTTATAAGGTGGATAAAAATAAGAACCGTGTAAGAACTGATAGTATGTTTGCTAAGTGAATGCAGTTTATTATTGTATGAAACAATAAAATGATTTACACAGTTGGATTTTATACCGTAATATATCGATATGTTATATATAATATATTTTTGGATTCACAACTCTGCAGGCAATCTGGCAAGTGACAATTTGAAGAGACAGTCAGGCCTAGTCAGTCAAGCGAGCCTTCAACATCAGAAAGGCCAGCTTCCTCCACCAGCGCTACATCAACATCAGCAACAGAAAGGCCAGCTTCCTTCATCAGCGCTACATCAACATCAGCAACAGAAAGGCCAGCTTCCTTCACCAGTGCAACATCAGAAGAAGCAGACAACCCATCACGGCCAGCATTGGCCACTAGCTCCATAACAGCCCTTACTCCAATTATCAGAAAGCGTCGCAAACGGGACACCTCTGGGGGCAGCAATATAGACATTGACAAGGCTATTGAAAATATTGATAAAGAGCTTCAAAACAGTTATCAAATAAACGATGAAGTCCATCAATATGGTATGGCTGTTGCAGCGAAGCTTCGCACTTTTACAGCTTACCAATTTGCTGTTACGAGACGAGATATTGAGCTTGCCCTTTTCAACGCACAGTATTCACATGTTCCCCAACCACCCCTACTGAAACCGCACACATCGCTCCTTCATTACTAACACCATCTACATCTTTCCCATCACACCATCAACCTACAACAGAGCTAACTTCAGCACCTCCAGTATCACCCTCCTTCACTCTTGCATCACAAAATTACTCTGATCTCAATTGTCCAGAATCATCAAGGACTTTTCACAATCTTTAATCCCCTTCATTGCCCAGTAGCATACAATGTTATTATAGTATGATGACAATTTTTTTACTATCGCAGCAATTTGTGCTTCTAAGAAGATTTTGTAATCAATGTATTTGATATAGGTAACACATATTATATCAGTTTAATTGTTACTCATTTTACTGCTCATCACTGGATATTAAATAAATCTAAATATTGATCACATGAAACATAAATGAAATAACTTAATCATGTACAGAGACTTTAATTATGAAAAACAAAGTTTGATAACAAAGAATTGATTGCTCAACATTAAGGGGCGTCAGTTGAAGTATATGGAGATATTCGACAAATCTATCTGCGATTTATTACCTCCAGTTGTCAAGGTACACTACCATAGCTACTGAAGTACTGACAAAAAATTTCTCTAGCTCTAATTCCATCTGTGTTAATACTTCTGTTGCCTCTGGGACCTGCTTGCAAACCAGTAGATGCAGTTCTCCAGAACCCTTCTTGTACCAGACCATTGTCACCTGGAGTATCTGTATAGCCTGGGGGTACAAAAGCGGGATCACCAACAGTTCGTAAGTAGTTGTGAAGGACACATAATCCTCGCACTACTGAGACAGCTTTGGTGTGATTTACTACCATCATCTTTAACAGTATACGCCAACGCTGAGATAATATTCCTAAAGACAAAAACATTTGAATAATTATGGCCAGATACCATAGTAAAGTGTGTCAACATTTTACATGATCATGAAAATAGCAAAACATTGTTTGACCTTAACGACTGCTACAAATCACAATCTTCTACAACTGAAATGCCTGCATTTTCGTCTATAAAAATCACAATGTAGATTTGGAGAAATTTACAGATAAAGTGAAGTAGAAGTAGTTGTAGTAGCACCCTACTACATATACTACTACTTCCACTGTTATTACTAGCAGCTCAAGTCACGTTAGCTGCACATTGAAAAAATAAAATTAGGATCTGCCAATCCCAGTAAAAATACAATAAATTATTACTGACACAATAGTTAATAAAATTATACAATATTGAATTGAAATTGGAAGGATTGAAGGAATTACACAAAATGTAGCTGTATTGTACAAACAGCTTGTAGTAAAAACTTACCAAAGGCATTTGCAATCACTCTTCTTGCTCTAGAAAGACCTGCCTCACTCCCTGCTTCTGCACCTACAACTGCCCCTCCCTCCTCCACACCTGTGGCCAAACCGTCACCCTCGGTTGCTTCTCCTGTTGTCAAGCTGGTGTACAACGCTGCCCCTTGCCACCCACCTTTGAAGAGGAGGTGCTAGCCCCCCACCTAGCTGCGAAGCTCTAAATTACTGGGAGGCTAATCCAATAGATCACCCCCAGCACTGAAAAGTCCATACAGAGGCAGCTGAAGAGGGCACAACTAAATGCCCACTCTGTCATTTCCCTGCCAAGAACATGCGGCAGTTGTCAGTTCACGTGTGCCAACACTATGAACGATACTTCTGTCGCTGCAAGTACGCTGTGGAAGTGGAGACAGCGTGTATTACCACCATAAGAAGCATGAGAACCCTACAAATTTAGACCAGTTCCAACGCCTCCGGTACATCTACGCAGTCGATAGAGAGAGCTACCCTGCCTTCTGTAGATACCAGAACTGGACGAGTCCAGGACGTACCTCAGTGTACTCTCCCCCCCCCTCCCCCTTCCACATCCCCCACTCCTACCCTGGCTGGCCCCACAGCTATGGATCCCCCTTTCTCCGGTGACCCTCTCAAATCGTACCACTGATGGCTCTACCCTAGCCCTCACCCTGTATAAGATACCGAAGAAGCCATGTATGTTGGTTGCTGCTTGTCCCGAGGCCATGGTTGTCAGAATAAAATTGACAGAACCGATGCTGACTTTAAATGTAAGTACCAGTAGGAGTAAATGTACATAAACAAATAATACGTTATTATTAAAAATATTATTTGTGAGACATTAGTTTTATTTTGTAGATATGGATAATGATTCATCTTGATTCTTAACAATCTTAAACTTGCTACTCATAAGATATTGTTACGGATACATAGTCACCACTTGGAAGACAAAATGGGGTATCTTGTCCATCTTGTGGTAATGTTGACAATATAAACGAACCAGGTTTGTTTCTTTTTTATTGTCCATGTGGGAAATCATGCAGAACTTTTAGAGATCTCCAACGACACAAAAGTATTATTCATTCATAATACTTCTATTTTAGCCATTAATAAAAATCCTAATGCTTCAATTAAAAAATTAACTTGATCAAATAATTTTTCATCAAAACTGTTTTACCTTATTGAGGGATGTTTTCCAAATAGAATTAAATTAGACTATGGAAATGGATTACATTAGCTAAAAAATCTGCCATTAGTGATCTAACTATTTTACCAAAAAGAAAAATTCAAGGACAATCGGAAAAAGTAAATGAATTGAAAGTATTTTTATTGGCAGATTCCAAAAATGATTTAGAATTGAATAAAAACAGTGATGATAATAATAAAAAAATTGACTTGAGTTCCATTAAAATGATTATAGATGTGCTATCAGTTATTAAAAAAAAATGATTCCGTAGTTCTATTAAATTGAAGCTGGACAATACTAAAAATAAATACTGTCTTTTTTATTAGTGTATCATAGTGGATTTTACCAGTCAACATGAGTGACCATTACTTTCCAAGGCCCCCTGATAGCCTGCAGGCCTCTGACATGCCTCCTATAAGCAATTAACAAGTCCAATATTAATTGCATGTAATCTACTTATACCAGCAGTAGAACCATTATTTCATTATACCGGCACAAGGTAATTACTACCCTGGCCCTGGGTTGCTATCTTGGACCGGCAACAAGATGACTGACATAGCCTGAGGAAATAAATATAACTTCAGGACATCTAGGAAGTGACGAAACCAGGATCAAAGGCCTTAAAAGACCAAGAACTGTTGGAGAGAGGAATACCAAGCTATTACTGGCTGGAATGCCCATAGACTCCGCCCCTTACTTCTGGGCACCAGTTTCCTTTAACTCATTTATTTATCTATAATTTATAATCTATAATCTATAATTGGAGTGTTTGGCAAACCGGGCCAAACACTTCTTGTAACTCTGCCTATAAAAAGCAGTTTTGTTCAGTTCGGTGGAGTTCATTACATGTCATTGTTGTGCTGCCACTTTTTATTCGAACAAGAATAAATGCTCATATTACTCGAAATCACTGATTGTATGTCTGAGCCGAGAGCTCATTACAGTTGTTAAAGTCGAGCGTTTTGCTTTACAATTAGTTGTAAGTGCCAGTCTGGCACAGGGTTACACCTCTGAGGCGAGGTTGACTGTTTATTGTCAGGCCTTGAGAGTTTTTTGTGCTGGCAGACAGCAGTTTGCCTGGTGACACGTTAGCGGAGAAGTAGCGAAGCGCTAAAATCCGCAACAGTATTTTACCACAAACTTTAGACATACATTCTGTTTTGAATTTCTTGGTTTTTTCAGTCTTTATAACCAATCACATGTTGTTATATTAGCATGAAATGATCAAGTTCAATTATAATATTTTGTATAACACGCTAATGACGAACTTTAATCACAAATTTTTTGTATAACAGACTAATTGTCCCAAGTTTTTACATTTACCTTGGGCTTTGACTGAACTTTATTTGAGGTGATTACTGAGAATCGGTAATGTCATGTTGTTGACAAACAAACAAATGCACCAAATATCCTGGTACACAACAGCTGATATGTAAAAAGGCAAATAGAAACCAAAAAGATAAAAACCTGCTATATAGCTAAAACTTGCAGGTAAAAAAGAAAATAAAAACCCGAAGAAAAAAAATCTTGTTACACAGTCAAAACTATTTTACAATTAGACCATTGAAAAATAACAAAAATTACAAACAAAACTGGTCTACATAATGAGCTCATTGTTCAACAACAAGCGAAAAAAAATTCTGAACAACATTTTGACTATGTTGATATATACAAAAAAAATATCTGATTCTTCTCATAAAGCTTGAAAAACTGAAGAAATCACTAAAACTTGAAACTTTGTTGATTGATTGTAAGGAAAATCAAGTTTATCAAAGACAACCGAATGTTTACCATGAGACAGAATTCTGATACGAGGATTTCAAACCAGCAACCAACAATTGTTCAACAAACTGTGACAAATCAACCTGGATACTTTCCTCGATGCAGAGTGCATTTCACTTCATTAGATGCCAAAACAAACACTGATAGACAAATGTGAGAAATGAACACATTAATAGGCCTAGGTGGAACTGCTGCGTTAAACCACAAGTCTACATAGCTGCAGTAGTTAATTTGCCATGAAACCATGGCTCATTCTTTGGAGAATTTGTATCGACCACCAAAAGCCAAGACACTAAAGATCAGAACATCAGCAAAAAGAAAACTGATGATTACCCATCTCAAAGAAATGAAAAACTTGTTAAAAAAACTGAAAAGAAAACATAATTCTGTCACCGATTGGCAGTGGAAAAAAGGCTCTTGCTGATCATGGAAAAAAGCAAATATGCGTGACCATGACAACATGAAAAAAATGATGAGAATAAAACTGAAAATATGTCTCTTGAAAATGTTAACCAGTTAAACAAGAAAAGCTAAACAAAAAAAAGAGAATGGAGCCGCCATAAACTGGATAACCAATTTTATACATACCGACATCACGAGTTTTGTGTTGAAAAGAAGTCATTTAGTAGCAAATCTGCAGCAAACCCTGGAGAGAGGTGACCTTGGTGAACTTGTCTTTCAAGGTCATGGCGTTGACGCATTACTGAAGGATGGGACTGGAAAAGATCAAGAAGCTGATCATGGGCGTGATTCCACATCCAAACTATTTTCTACAAAGACAACAAAACAACTTAATTTAGTCAACTTCAGTATATCATCACTTGATAGTAGAATGAATACAACCAAGTCATAAAAAATCAGTCATCATACGGATTCCACCGAAAGCTGAATTGCCCATCAAACAAAACACAAAAAAATATAGGTGTTTTTCAATTCATCAAGCTGTAGATGAAACAGAACAGCAATTGATGTGAAAAGGTATGTTAATTACTTACAATGAACATAAAAGTCCGATGAAATACAACTGGTAGAAAAGCTATGTTTTTTAACTGATAAAACACTCGATTGAAATCAAATGATCAGACTCGGCCCTCATAACTGTGGGGTGTTCAGTTGGGTTTGTTGGTTATTACATAACTAATACTTGCCGGATTTTATTGATTAATTCGGTAAACTCACCCATGAATAATTTAATTGCTTATTTAAATAACTCAATAACCCGACTGATCATTTTTATTGCATTTCTTTAGCCAAATATATGTTCTAAATTTGTATTACCACTCTGAGCTGAAATGAAAATTTACAGTTTAAACTTCAGGGTGTTCAATTTGCAATGCAGCTCACTCTCTGCAGTTGTTTCTGTTCGCAAAAATGTATGGGGTATGATACGCTGGTATTGAGTAGAAAATTGACAAATTCAGCTTAAAATAACAAATTTTCATCAAATATAATTGCTTAGTCGATGAAACTCTACGGAATGGCAACTTCCAATGACAGGTTATGTGAAGACAACTCCATAGTAATTCGTGTTGAGCAGTGATTAACCTGGCATAATCAATCAGATGCAATTTTTATTGTTTTGGATCCATTTGCTATAAAATGGACACATATATTACTATGAAGTATTTTATTGAAAAAGAACTTTTGCATATAAATCTACAAAGATCAATAGAAACATTGAAGAATATGTTGTTAAAAAGTGAACTGGTAATCCTACAGCTGTTTAACCACGCATAACAAAAATAGCTTCACCTGCTGACTAGAGGAATAAAGGATGATAGAAAAGAAGACTTGTGATAGAAAAATCAGCTGTGCTTTAGCTTTTTGCACCAGCAGAGTTGAAGAATCATTTTTGCTAGTTTCAATATTGCATGCCCAATGTAAGTTGATAATCGAAGAAAATGTGTAGCACACACCTGACGATCTCTCATCCGTTGCAGCTCTCCCTTGTCTATCATAATCTTGTGGTAATCAGACATAAGTTTCCACAGCTTATCCAAGCCCTCTCCATTGATAGCAGACACTCTCATCACCTGCACCAACATGACAGCTGATCAACTGATTGACAGAACCCTACTAAAACTTCGATGATTCAAAACATTTTCAAGTTCTGAGAAAAATTCTAAATAAGCTGAAACATTGTGAAACAATTTCTTTTCAAAATAAATAAATATTTACAAAATCCTTTGTGAAAGGAAAAGTTTAAACAAATAGAATGTAATAAATTTCTGCTAAGGAAGTGTTAAACATACTGAGGGTGTCCATATGTCAGACTTGTTTCTCATCAGCTTCAGGGCACTTGTGTACTCAGCTTGAGCTCTTCTGGCAGCTGGCAGCAGGTCGCCGTCAGCTTTGTTTATTATTACGGCATCAGCCACTTCTATGATGCCTTTCTTCATACCTAAACACAACAGCAAACATTGTGAGTGTTCAGAGAGAGCACAGGCTTCATCTTTCAGAGAGAGCACAGGCTTCATCTACTGATGCTAGCCTACTGTAATACTTAATGAGCAGTGGGTGAACTGAGATCTGTCAAGTATTCACATTCTGGGACTTGTTTGAAATGAGACCGCAATAATTGGCTGTTCAGTATTCAGCGGCTTGGCTTTGGCTGCAATGAGTGGCTTTTCAATTTATCATAACTATCACATCATAATCATCACGTGCAAAAAACTTTAAACATTTACTGATCGAAGAATTAATTCCATGCAACAAACAATTTATAGAAGGGTTGAAATTTTTAAATGAAAAATTGATGAACTATTTGCATTTCATAATGATTCACTTTCCATATTTTTTAATCTTTTGTCAACATATCTAGTTTTTGATGCGATAGTAATATTATCAAGAGTCAGAGTGGCCAAATGGTTATGGCTGGGGTTTGTTTACATTTTATATTTACGCCGTAAACTGACAACTCGGAATATTGGTTAGATATATCAAACAGAGAACATTATTCTGCATCCTTTAGTCAACAAAAGTATGTTAAAATATAAGCATATAATTCTTGTGATTATTGAACGTTTAAGAGGCCAGTGAATCCAAAAATTTTTCGCATTTGAAAATTTCCAGAAATGCCAATTAAATAAAGCAATTCCAAGTTTTTCGAATTACTTGAAAAATAAATAAATTTTCCAGCCCTAATTTATATTCTAAAGGTCTTTGGAATTTGAAAACAACAAACTATAAAAGTTTTAAATTTCAGGTAGCAAGTTAGAAGTTGAAAACATCAACGAAATGAATTAAAGCAGTATTCAGCCCATACATAGAATTATCCCCCTCCTGAGAACGCTAACTAGTTGGTAGCATTAGGTGATTTTTGGGATATAGAAAAATGACTATTTCAGCCCAAATATTTATCGCTTTTACTATATTTTATCTATGTCGCAAAAGGAGGTACCAGACTATATTTTTCCATATCATGTGAGTAATATATTATTAAACAAATCACTCCATACCACAGCCAGTGGTGGTGGTCGGTAGAGTGATTTTTTATTATTATTTGCTGATTATTATTTATATTTATTATTAAAAGTAGTTAGTATTTATTATAATATAATTAATAATACTCATGTACACTTCGTAACCAAATGAACACACTTTATTTTTTTTTCAGGTATTTTCAAGTCAAATCGTTCAATAATTGATACTTGACACGAAACTTAATTCACTTATACTCTAATGATACAGGGGAAGATATCTGATTACTTATCAGAAGCATCCTGCGGCGCATTTTAAAACAGGGTCTCTGCAGGGCCACTAGCGACTAGTCCAAAGCAGAGTTATTTTTGTAAGCAAAAAAGTGATAGAGGAGTAGATTGGTTCTATAATGCAATTTTTTACTCCACCATGGATTATATAAACGCATTGTCACCAGTCGCTCATGTAATATTTGACTTACAGTTGACATTATAGGAGGGGAGATAGTTCTACGATCCCATCACCCGCATACTGTGAGTCACATCAACACACTAGTGATCAGCATGCAGCATTAAATATTTCAGATAAGATCAAAATCTATTACTCAGACATCAATCCAATGTGGGCAAAGAATTTTTAAACCAACAAATTTTTGCCAAATAATTTTTTCTAGAAACCAACCCAATATGCAATCAATAACTTTGAATTTTATTATTCCGCTGAAGTTATAAATGAAGTGAAAATTTTTCCAAGTAGCAGGCTTGTGCGATGTTAGCCATAAGATAAACCATAGAAATACCAACCTTGGAGTTCATCACCGGCGGCAGGAGGGACAACTACACAGAACATATCCACCATATCACAGACAGCAATCTCTGACTGTCCCACCCCTGTGAGACGCAAACATAAAAACCAGTCAAACAAAGCAAACAGTGAAACAGTTAATTAAAACATATCATTGCATAACTTAGTAGGGTGATCAGATACATTTCACAAGAGCAGCCTAGCAGTGTCATCCGCTGACACACTACGCTAATTGTGTCTATCTTGATGTTTATATCATGTGTCTTGATGATAAACTCTGGCAATATTGTACTGGCATAATGGCTTAAATATGCCAGTGATTGGCGGTTTTCCTGTGGGTCACCGTATATAGAATATGCTGGGGCAAACCCTGTAATTCACATTCAATCACCCTCCTCGCCTCCCCAATTGGCTATGGTTTGGTTTGGGGCTGGTTTGACATCAAAAATCTAATATAGCCATCAGATTTTCCCCCTCTTTTGTGCACCCACCACAAGTTTAAGTCAATAAAGAAAAAATGCGCAACCTGTGCAAAAATTTTATTACTGGGGAAACCCAAAAACGAATTATGGCAGGCTCATATAAAACAATGGACAAAATATGGAAATCCCCGTAATTAATTGGGTATTCCCCAGTGTTTGAAAACTTTCTCAGGTTGCACCTTTTTCTCTAATACATTCATGTGAAAAACAATTTTACTGCAATAAATATGCATATGGGAACACAAAAGACACTGGAAAATCTGATGGTTGTATTAGCATTTTGTTGTTAGTCCACCGGAACCAAAGAAAAATAACATAATGATCATCCAAACCTGCATTATCTCATAAAACAAAGAGAAACAAAGGAAAACAAACCACATCGAATAAAATTTGGGCCAGGAGGGAAAATATTACAGGTTGAAGGGTTCTTGGCAGTCTAAGCAACTCATTGCGTCAAATTTATTGTAATATAACGTGCAATACATCAACTTTGAATTTGTATGAAACCGTTGCTGGTTATAGCAGTACCTTACATGAAAAAAAAAACATTATTGCACACTCAAAGCCAGTCCTGCAATTAATAGAAAAAACTTGTCGGAAAAACACCCTTGGGACGGCAAGAATAACCTGTATTCTGTAAGTGAGTGTTGTTTTGATCCTTATTACGCCAGAAAAATGAAATATTCAAATGGATACAATTTCAAACATTGATTGAGACCAACATTTTGTTACCCTCAGATTCACTAATAACAAATTTGCTCGGTTAGCAACGCGAAATGAAAATCTTATAATCAAATACAGGCTGTCTTACCAACAGTTTCAACGAGTATGACATCATATCCTGCTCCCTCACATAGACTTATAGATTCATTGGTGTTGCGAGTGACACCTCCAAGTGTACATTTGTTAGGAGACTGTCTAATATATGCTTGAGGATTCTGGGACAGATTAAACATTCTGGTCTTGTCCCCGAGTATAGACCCTAAAGTTATATTAAAAATGAAAGTGAAGCGATTTAGTTGGGAGCTATAAGCGTGAAGTAAAATCTGTTTTTATGTAGAAATGGAAAATGACATAATCGGCAGCTGTTGGAGACAGACAAGTTTAGCCCGAATGCCTTGATGTGAAGGTGGGAGGAAAGGGAGAGTTCTTCCCACAGCCTTTACTTTGATGACACAATAGTTTCAATGGCTGTGGCATGTCATGTCATTGATTGACAAGCAATTCTCTGGTCAGAGTTGTATTCTCTTTAATGTCAAAGAGTGCTAAATAGTCTAAACCAAAACACTAATAATAATCATAAATTATGTTAAATTGTGTTTGAAAATCATCATTTATTTACAATCTACATTGTCTAACTTTTTATTCAGTCGAACAACACGTAATTCAATTTGGAAATTATTATTGTTGTTGATAAACACAACAACGCCAGCAAAAAAAATCTGGCATTTTTTCTTCGCAAATAAATTTTAAATCGTGATAATTTGAATCTTTGGCTATTATTTGACTTGAAAATATTTTTTCAGTTTTTCAGATATTGGCCATGTAATTTATACGTGAATGCCAGTGTGTACATAATAGCAAACCCATCAATAATAAATAAAAACGCTGACTCTACTAAAACGCCTCCAAAAATTTAAAAATGATTGCAAACTTAGTTTTCCATTCTCTTGAAATTCTGTGCACAATAGGAGTTTCTGACAAAGTTCGCGCAAATAACTGTGGGAATTTTCAAAAGTTCTCGAAGTAGATGCACGCGAATTTGGCAAAATACGTACCCCTGAATAAAAACGCTAAAAATTAAAAAAATAATAATACAATAATATTTATCATTATTGGCATAATAAATAATTGTTTCTACTAAAACGACGAAAACAAATAAATAATCGCTTTTAGCACCATTAATACATCACTACTGTAACTCAAAGATACTCAACATAATAAATTATCATGGCCTAGCATCAACGATTGTTGCTTGCACGATGACGACTCATTGTTTTTGTTGCTGTATCCAAAACAGAAATATTAATTGCCATAAAACGGCTCGATTATTAATTAATTGCCAAGCATAAATACAGATTAGAGAACTCTTGATTTTCAAACCAGCATTGTTTCTCACTATCACCTTTGCTTTGAATTTCTTGCGAAGCAACAAGCGTGAAGAAATCATATTTTGTACTCGCTGAAACAAGAAAAGTTCGCCCATTTGTCACGATCGTACCTTCGCGCGAACTTAGCCGAAAACGACTAATGACTAATACGGGGATGCCCTTCTTCTATCCAAACAAGCCAAATCTTTGCAACACCGCTTTATGGCCTTATGTAAGTTGTTGTGTATTGAGAAAAAATGGCTTACAGTCAGCATCTATTGCGCTTGTACCATTATGGAATTAATGAGTGCACAACCCCGAAAAAAGTTTTTGGGATAAACACCCCTGGAACTAGATAAACTAGGTTTAATTCAGCCCAAAATCGGTGTCATAGAACTATGTTCCGGTGGCTCTATATTCTGGTGGGTATAGGTTCCAGTGATTTCAGCTCCATGTTAAACGTTTTAATGTTTCGGCCCTAATTTATTTCCAAAGAAAAGTGCTATTGTGGAGCCTCTTTATAAATGGGCAATAAGTTGGACAAGGCATTTTCGCCAATTTATTTTATGAACAATATTTTTATTTCTAAATTTTTATTATTATTATTATTCAAATAATCATTAAACTATTACCATCATGAAAGTTGGCTGAAACCAAGTAAAAAGTTAGTTCTTGAAAACCTAAAGTTAACGCAAAGTGATTCAACAGTATCTTCTATGAAAAGTAATTCACCAGAATATAGTGTTCGCGTTTGAGGCAGCACTTTTTTATTCTATTTTGCTCGCTACTAAAAGCTTCAAGCGGCGTTCACACTATATGATTCTCGTACAAGTGGGTGGGGCCTAAAATCGGCTTGCAAATGTGAATAATGCACATGTTAACAACTTCACAATCGGTGACAGATTGTTTTTCATCGGGCAGTGATGGAGCCAATCTAGCCAATGAGCATCCGCATCACTGCTTTTCAATTTAATACTTTTCAATAAACTTGCAGCTAATTGACGATTAGCATTTAACCCAATTTTAAAATCTCCTTTAATATTTCCCTGGTCAATTGCAAGCTTTTTTATAACTAAAATATTAAAGTGACTACCCGAAGTATTATTATCAATATAAAAATAACTCCGAGCTCTGCGATTATAATAATGAATAATTATACTAAAAAAAATTATTATCAAGTTATTAGAATTTTATAATTAAAAGGTATAATTATTTATTATTTGTAATTCATTTGTTATTCTTAATGGGTGAAAAAAATGCTATAATCTATTGAAATATCTGGTAATATAGGATAACAAACTATATTATTAATAATATTTGAAGCTATGCAGTTATCATTGAAATTCGCTGTCTTGGCAATTGTCAAGGATATGCGATATCGGGCACAAAAAATCGCAAGTGTCAACTCTAGGAAATAATCGGGAGAGACACTCCCGATTCCGCCCGCTAATCGCATTGCCGAGAATCGTATAGAGTGAACTTAGCTTTAAGCTAATCAAATCTATGGGTGTTGCACACTCTGTACCCATTCATAATCAATCCTTTCACAGGCATAACATGTCATCACAACAAAAGTGTCATCAAAGCGTTTAGTATAGGGAACAAGTTAACAGAACTACCAGTATGTAGATATAGCATACCTCCAGAGGAAATCGATGAAGGATCAACGGTGAGCACAGCCACTTTATGTCCAAGTTCTGTTAACTTAGTCCCAAATGACTCTATCAGTGTAGATTTCCCTGCACCTGGAGACCCAGACAAACCTAACAAACCAACAACATAGTTTGCCTATTACAAGCTGAAATTTTCCTTATAAATATCACATCTAATAAGAACATAGAATACAAACTGCAAGAGCAGACAGTACAGAGTATCACCTATCATTCATATAGAATTATAAGCGTTACTGATTAATTTGTACAAGTTGGGTGGTTGGGCCATGTTTACTAGTATAATAATTAACTAGTATATTTGATCAATTCTTTCTAAATGATGAGACAAAATTTAGATGTAAAATGAATTTAAAAACTTTCATGATTATAACTTCAAGTAATTTGGTTCTAATCAGATAGCAAGCTTATCAGATTAAATTGTTATAATTGCTGGAAAAAAAACAGAAAAATTGTTTAGGCAAACTATAATTTACTAACAAACAACAATCAAATCACACTGATCATATTTTTTGTCAATTTATGACCCAATACTTTATGCTTACAGAGAAAACATTTACTAGCTTTCTGTAATAAGACATTACGCGGTGGTGTAAACACTTTCAGATCAACCAATGACAGGGCTGATTCATACATAACAGCTATGAAACTTCTGAAGTTTCACGAAACCTCAACCTATAGCAGACACAAAAATGCGTGATTTGGAAGGCCCAACACCTGAGCAAACAACCCCAGCAAAGCCTAGTTTTGTTGTATTTTTTCACTTGCTGTTCCTGTGAATAATCTCCAGATCAGGGAAATTTCAATTTGAGCTGGTAAACTCACTCAAGTTATTAATTATCTAATTATATCCATACTTGTGAAAGCCCCACATTTCAATAGCAACTAAGTCATCCTACTGAATTTTTACTTACAGCATCGTAGAACGGTACACCGAGGAATAACAGCAATTCCTGTCATCATTTTTACAGAGACATTGACATGTGCTAACTAATAAGTTTCGATTCCAACGATACTCATATAAAATTAAAGGAACCTGCAAATTTTACTGACAAATCATAAATTAAGCTATCAGTAATCAACTTACCTATTCTGAATGAGTATTTTTTTTCATTCAGCTCTAATTCCTTCATATGCAGAATAAGCTTAGCGAGCAAGGCCTCCCCTGCAAATAGAAAAGTTTGACTAGAACATCTTGCTATTACTTAGCAATACTATGAAGAGCAAATCATTAAAACGCAAATTTTGAAATTATTGTCAGGAACTGCTTTTGGCTTAGCGTAGGCAAGCATTATAAATTATATTTAGCTGCATTTCAAAATTGATGATTTTTTCCTCACTTTATGCATTGAAAGCTCTAAAGACACAGCCAGACATGGCACTAAGACAGCTCACAGAAATGTTAAATCGTATTTACCCATGGCTTTCTTCTTCGGATTGAGAGACTCTACCAAAGTGATGCCTTTAGCGAGAGCCTCTCTACGGCCCTGGATGATCCCATCAAACAGCTTTGAGACAACTGGGTTGTTGTGAGGTAAACCATCGCTGGCATAACTCCAGTCCGAAATGAAGAGCCTAGTGCGTTGGCTGTTTACCAGCCGAACTGACTTGAACAGCCCTCGAAACTTTAGCATTCTTTTCATCAATTCCATTGGCTACTCTAATGTAAAGGAGTGAAGGTTATAAGATGTCTTTGAAGCCGGTAAGAAATTGTAATGGCAAGGCCTATAATAAAAGCACATGCTATATAAAAAAAACATGGAAGCAGTCATTTTTGTTCAGTGTTACGACTTAGAAGATAGAAATAGAGGATAGTACTGGATGACGTGAACAGTTAACAGAAACAATCACGAAACTGATGCATACAGTGATGTAGAGAAAATGACAACTTGGGAGGCGTAAAGGGATAAAAAAAGGCAAATTAGTCAAACACTGCAGTACGAAGTGCTGGTTTGGATATTTGACTTTGACTTCAAAAGCACTATTATTAGTACAGAGATGAAATCAAATAGAGTAGCTTTTTATAAAATAATTTTGAATGATTAGTAGCATGAAGGTTTGGTCATGTAGTAACATTCACAGGAGCAGAGCACAATCGTCCAGTTTTAGTTTGCTCAAAAATTCATTAATGTATTTAATTCATTCATTAAAGTTCATTCACATAAAAATAATTGCACCATGAGACTGGCTACATAATGTAATTTGCTAGCTACTTCGAATTTTGGCCAAAAAAATTCTCACTTGGTTGCGAATTTGTAACGAAATGTGAATATCAAAAATGGTAATATATGATTGGATTCTTCAGTAATAGTCAAGCCCCTAATGGCCTTACAAAGGGCAAGGGGATTGTAAAACTATTCTTTACAAGGGATGAAAACCCATTCAAGCTCATCACCAATTTGCTTCCGAAACAAACATTGATGGAGAGAGCAGACTGTAGGGATTTGGTGCAAACACTGCTTCAACGACCACTTGATTCCTCTCCTCCCCCTGAAATAAACAGTTTTGAATGCGTGGGGGGAGCGAAAATCAAATGCTAGCTTTAGTGTTAGGTTTTGGTATTTCGTGGTTTCTCAGATAAAAAAAATTGCAGCAATTTATTTTTTAATGATAGGGGTTGTTCTTCATGCAAAACATTGTCCTCTTTCATTGTATTTATTGTTTATGCGTTGATTGTCTATTTTAGGCTGATGACTGTGAAAGCTATCATTAAAATTGATTGTTAATAGCTTAGTTAATGTAGCAACTGGCAAAAAAGTGAGAGCGTATTTCATTTTGTGTTAAATTTAAATCTAGGAAAGTAAAAAGTCAAAATACATGACAACTATTGTTCATTCTGCATTTTTCTATCGCAAATACCCCTGCAATAGATACATGTCAATTAATTTAGTACATAGATGGACAGAAGACACCAAGTATAATGGTCAGCAGCACTATTAAGGCAACCAAGTGAGGTCTGATTGGTCACCTAGATTATTAGACTTGCAAGGTATACAATGTGTTTGTATCAAATGAAAAACATGCCACAACCACAGTTTCCTAAGTGTTCTACTTATCCTTTCTGGGGGTGCTGGTCACATAAAAGACTTGACGAGATTGATGAAAAAGTTATGAAATTCAATTGGAAACTTGTAATTATTAAGCTAGCTGATTTGTGTTTCATGATTTATTCAAATCCATAGCCTGGTTCACATACATCGTAGATGGCTCGCACGAGGGATCCGCGATCACTTGCGAGCCATCTGCGATGTATGTGAACCTGGATTTCCTGTGGCTCGTACGACGTCGTAGAGGCTCGTAGAAAAGTTCAGCTGAACAAACTTTCGTGCGACCGTCGTACGGTAGAGAGTAAATTTTCTTATTTTCTTTTTCAAAAACCACATTCAGGTCAAGGTTACTCATGTAAAAATGACTGCCATCAAAAAATTATAATAAATAATAAAATTATTATTGTTTAATTATAAATATTGATTATTATTTATTATTAATTTTCTGATTGAAATATTGTGTTAGTTGATTTAAATGTATAAATATATATATTTTCTTTAAATTTTTATATAATAGCATAATTAGCATATTATTATAAATTGAGATTCAAAATTTTATGTTAAGAGATGGTAAAAAAATGATAATGCACCATTGAACAACAGTTAAAAATTTAATTAAAAAATATGGAATAACATTCAATGATAATATCAGCAAAAATGTAAAAAAAATTTATCACTGTTAAAAATAATAAATTATTTGGTGCAAATTGAACAACGATAATTCATTTAGTATGTATCTAGTCGTTGGTCAGTGAAGACGTGTTTCGAGATTTTATTACCTCCCAGTCAAGAGAGTGATTATACTTCTTGCGATCGTGGGTTTGCCAGTTTAAGTGAACATGTATCGCGGATCCGTCGCACGAGGGATCCACGATCACTTGCGAGCCATCTACGATGTATGTGAACCAGGCTTAATGAATCGTTACAAGAGCCAACATGTTCGCTGAGTGATTCGCTTACAAAATTATTTTTATAAAGTAATAAAATATTTCTAATTTTCAGGTAAAACGCTACATTTTGAACATGTACATTGAGTATTACTACATTTGAGGGACTTCAAGCCACATGCATGAGGTCCGTTTTTTTATCACACGACTTTACAAAAGTAGCTCGATATTTTTATACAAATGTTTATGTAAGCTATGCTAATTCATATTTCAGTATACTTAGATATAGACATATATAATAGACATACTAGATTTTAATAATATAAACCAAGGAGCCTGTTACAAACTATTTCTAAGAAACGAAATCAATAAAGTAGATTTTAGAACTCTATCATTGGTCTTTTAATGTAGCTGACTAGCATAGCTTGCATTAGATAACTAGTGGTTGCTTGGGGGCATAGTAAACTGAACATTTCAGATGACAGATGTCAACCCAATAATTATGATGCAGCAATCACAGAATTATCTGCGTTTGGTGATTCGAGAACATGTAAAAATGGAGTACCAGCTGGTATCTTCTCTATAGACGAGGAGGCTTCTTCTAAAGCGCCATTTTATAGCATACCGTGCATACTTGGCAAGGGTCCCAGGTTATCAGGGACAGTGCCGATATTTTATTCATGGTACCTGGGAGAAAAATGTACCTGATTTTATTAACATGAATATTAAAAAGAGTTGTATGAGATTTTTGATCAAAACAGCTTTGTTATAGCTTTCCTAGGAGTGGCACTGCAAAAATGAAAACATTTTGTAGTTGTACTGCTTGGCTACTATGTTTTTTTCGGATCTTTTGACAACTCTACTACATTATTTACATAACATAGAACACAAGTCCATTAGTTCATGATATCTTGCTGCCCTATGATCTTGCTGACCTACTGTTATACTATTATGCCCTGTTCACACGAGACCTATAACGAAACTTTATTAGGTGATCGCTGAAGCACGACGAATGAAGTTTCGTTTAGGCTGGTCACACGAAAACTATAATTAGTTCGTTACGCCTTGCGGTCTCTAGTTTCAGCCAATGACAGCGCATTGTGTTTTGTGCGCGGGTCTACTCATACTTTACTGCGTGATGTAAAAGCATGGAAATTAATTGAAGCAAGGTTTGAATTATATTACTTTAATAAATAGTTAAGTTTGATCAGCCAGTACTATTCAAATTGTTAGATTATAATTTATTATTATTATCTTTCATTTATTTAAAACTCATTATGAATATAATAAAATGATTAATTATTTTTAAAAAAAAACAAATGTGCTACTATGGAAACCATGTGTTCGTTGTGAATGACCCCGACATTGGAGATCAGCCAATAGCGGCATATACAAAATAAGCCAATTAATGAGCTTATCTGGTTTAATTGTCCAATCACGGGCAAGCATCGCAATCGACGATTTTCCCAAACCTAGCATTGCTTGATCACGACGAAACTGAAATATTCGCTCGGTTTGCTGAGCAACGAAGTCGCTGGGCTTGAAAAAATAGTTTCGTTTACAGTTTCGTCAGAAATTCGGTCTCGTGTGACCAGGGCTCAAGTTACAGATCATTCACATACGAAGATATAAAAATAGAATTAATAGTAGCCTTGTACAAATGGAAACGCAAAATTTTTTTACATATAAAAGTATGACTGCATTACAATTTTTTATCGATTTTCTGAGTATTCAGGCCTTAAGCAGCCGATTGATGAATTGGATGACCCTCTATGCCCACACAGTCCTGATCTACAAGCTTGCAAAATATTCCTCTTCTAAAAATACTCGCCATTTTTTACACTGCTTAAAAATGATATCATTTTCGGGTCGGAAGCATATTTCTTTCCTTTTCGTATAATAATTGTTTGGCCTATAAGATCCCGCTATTTATCCTTTTATTATTATTAAATTTATTATTCGACACACTACTGCCTATTCTTCCATGACTATCATTCAGGGTTTCCTAACTCAGAAAAACAAGCACAAATTTTTCTACTCTTTTGAAGGAAACGGTATTAGATGATCTTGGTGATCACATAAGACCACCTGACAAATCATGCAGTCGTCCCTCGTGGAAATTTCACATGTAAGATTTGCAAAATAAACAAGCATGGACTTCATTTAAGATGTGTATACACTATTTGCGTTCATATTGATCGAAACCACCAATTCCGACTTTGTGTGCAGCGTGTAAATTCAAGCCAGATGAAAAATGGCGCATAATAGTAAAACACAGAGGTAAATTTTGGAACCAAATATTGCTGGGATATTTCCTTAAAGGGCTTAGGACGGGCTTTTCAAGACGCACTTTGTGTGTAGAGTTGTTTTCTCATCAAGCATTGTAAAACTATTGAGAAAACTCACTCGCGTCAACGAAACCCCAATAGGTACCATGTAGAGGTCTATGGAGGTCTATGACAATGCGTTCGGCAGAAGGGACTATCTGCATTATGATAGTATATTACAGCAAGTAGTTTGTACCCTTTTTGTTACTCTTTCAGTTCCAAACTACTTTTCAAAAATCTTAATTATTATTATTTAGTGCTTTTGAAGTTTTTTCTTGGAAAGATAGCCGGTATTTCAGATTTAATTATTATCGTTGTTGTAAAAAAAAACAACGCCGGAAATACAATTTCGGCAATGTTTTTTTCCACCTGGTATTATCATGAAAGTATACTAATGTTATTGTTTGATTAATTTTTCACATGAAAATTATTATTTTGATAAAAAAATATCATTATTTTGCTTGATTTTGACGACAAACACTATCACGTGATCGCCAGTGTATACATAATAGTGAGCTTACCAAAGATAAAACAAATTGCTGACTTGAGAAAAACAGCTCCAAAAAAATTAAAATTTGTTGCAATATCATTTTTTTGCAGTCAAAAGAGTCTCTGCACAAAACTAATATCTAGGACGCCCTATTTCTATGCGAACAAGCCAAATTTTTGAAAACTCGCTTTATAGCTTTATATAACTTGGTGCGTCTTCGAGAAAAAAAGGCGTCTTGGCAAGTGCTGACTGCGTCTATAAGAATCGTCTTACTAGTGAGAGGGCAACTCCAGATAATTTTTCTGAACACATTTCAACCTCTGAAAGTTTAAATTAAATCCTCTTCAAATTAGGCGTCATAGGCCCTTTAAGGATTCTCTATTAATGCTGCAATGACATTCATTAGCCCGAAGACTAAATAAATTGCCCAATCAGGTTTCGCTTTAATTGAAAAATATGTAATTTCATCTATATAAATCTGCATATAATTTACTATAATTGACCATGCCCACAATCCGAAGATGACGTTGTCGTCAATCAAAGCAAGTTATCGTAAATCAAAATTCAGCTCAAGCAACGAGCTTACGATGTCAATGACTTTTGTTTTGTTTTGAAAACAATTATTTTGAAACGGCATTGTAAACCGGCAATATGCCAGTGAGCCGCGGGCCCTTATGGTGTTTGTCCACGCTATATTGCTGCCCTATTATCTTCCCGACCTATTCATATACTTTGTATGTTAGGCATTTTGTTTATGTATCATGACTTATTATAACTATTCATAGGTATTATTGTTTACATTCATTACTTAAGTTCCGAAAGACTTGGGCGCAGCGCAGTTCCTTTTTTACCTCGAGGGTTTTCCTATCACATTAATTGTTCTCATTAATACAACTGCCATAACTATTGCATATCCTATTATCTGACTGCATAACCATCTAGCATGATTATGGTCAATCCCATGTGTTAATAGACAAACACAATGATATATTATTCACATCTGAAGATATGGAAATAGATTTAATAGTAGCCCTTTCCAAATGAAGATGTAATTTTTAATATATATTATTATGATGAAGCTAGCTACCGCTGAATTGCGAGGCATGCATGGTTAGGCATCACTGATTTGATTAAACATAACAACAGTAAGGCATAAAATTATCTGCTGAGAGAATTAAAACGAAGTAAGTTTGGACAGAGTGTAATTTTTAAAACTCATTTTATCAGCAACTACTAATGTGAGACAAAAAATGTTGTCATTATTGTGACTGAAAGATATCACTCTACACCATCATCATGATATAACTTTTAATGTCCCAAGGCTGATTATTAAAAGCTTTCTTCAGCACTAGCTACAGACTTGCCAACTCTCACGCATTCTGCGTGAGACTCACTCAATTGCCCCATTTCTCACGCTTCTCACGCGCGTCTCACGCTTTTCCCCATTATGACTAAAAACAAATTATTTTACTAACTTTTTATAATTCATAATAATCAACTACTATCTATCAACTATTATATCATATATGCTCAAAATAATAGTATTTTGTTTGCATCGCTGCAAAGGGTTGAACTGCAGATAGTCTATGAAATACATGCTCACTTTAGGGGTGCTTGTAGTTGCCCTTCAACTAGATTCAGTATTTGGGCTGAGTTTTCAGCAGGCATGACCCACTTGTGGCACATATCTATCATCATCATATCATGTTTTTCTCTTTTGTACTCATGGATGAAATTTATCTCAGCATATGCTGTTAGTCTTACTAACCACTACCACTTATTATGACTACTTTATTTTTTTTCAGTGCAAGAGCGGTTGACCTCTGCAAAAATTCAGCTGTCAAATAAAAATTGTTATCAACTATTTTTTTCAATGTTTTCATCATCAACATAATTTTTACTATTATTATAGTTACAGTAGTTAATATTATTATTTATTAATAGTTAATAAATAATAATATCTATTACTATTAATAGTGTTATTATTAAGTAATGATAATTATTATCATTATTATTTATCATCAACATTTATCTTTAAAGTCATTGTTTTATACTTATTAATAATTAATATGATAAAATTATAATACAATAATTTAATTACAAAATACAGATTGTTTTATGTGAAGAGTTTTTCGTGCACGCAGTGATTGGTTGAAATCAGACTATATGTTGATTGGCCAACACTTTTGTTTACTAATAGTAGCACATGTGCAATCAAAACATGTTTTCTTTGCCTCTAGTAAGTATGCATAGATTCGCAATTGTTGACTACAGGCTTGACAACACAGGCAGGCCAATGGTCTGTATGTATAGTATAAGAAAGATTACAATACTATCTGGATATAAAGCAAATTGAGGTTTATATATGTGCAACAACATCTGGCTTTATTGAGAGAAGAATAGTTAACAAAATATTACTCATAAGTTTTCATTACATACTACTCGGCGTTTTTTCAACTCTATAACAAAGCTGAAAGTAAATAATTTACATTAATTATCATATTGATATAATAATTTTTAGATATTTACTTGTTAGTTACTATAGATATTTCAACAAAATCCACATGTTGTGTTCACCACTGTGACCGTGTATGCAAGTGCACATCAATCAGTAATAAATAAATTATAATTATTTATTGTCATTTATTTACACTCGATACCACAGGCCTACACAGAATATTGCGGAAGGTTCAGTCAATGATGCTGCGTTAAGATATTTATGTTCTAACAGGTGCAAGAACATACACATCTTACTTACTCCAGTATCACAGTTGGCCAGTGAGTGATGATTGTCTATACATTTTGCAGCAAAAAAATATCATCAAAAAATTAACTATAATATTAACTTGTTAGTTTATTGGGGGTTTATCGAGTGACTTCGATTAGTTTGTCAAGTTTTTGAAAATACAAAAAGCATTATCAACTCACAAAATCAACATCAGTATACGTAATATACTTCTTATTACCTGGAGAATGTATCAATAAATCTATTAAGGAAAGTTAGTTATTGTTTTATAACTAATGTTCGTCTTTTATTATTTTAAACACCATAAACTTAAGGGCAAGTTAATTCAAGTTTATAACTCACCAGTTAGACAGTCTGAAATGGGAGTCGCTTGTTGTGGTAGCTGGGTAAGGATGCTGTTGTTGCTGCACTTTTGTTAATATCATGACTACTAATACTAGTAGCGGAAGTTGAACTTGCTGTATTAAAAGTATCGGTGATTATTTTTCTAAGGCTGCCATTTAGGCTTACATACTTCACACAATTTTTTATTTTGCGTTGTTTCAGGTGATCTAACACTTCTGAAATACAGGTTACCACAAATACTGGCATGGTGGCTTTTGGTTCAGAACACTAGATACGGACAAATTTGCTAATATTTTGCCATGCTCTCAACTGCAGTCATTTGTATTTATGAGAAACCAACAACCAATGAAATTTCAAGAACTTTTAAACCAAGCACTGCGTGCACAAAAAACTCTTTACATAGAAAAATCCACAAAAAACAATTGACGATTATTTATAATTATTATAAAAATAATATGAATGAATATGATCAGTTATAATAATTGATATTATTATTATAGCACCATCATGAATGAAATAGACCTTTCCATTTAATATTTTTAAAAAGCTTTATTGAAATTACTATTGTTACCTAAGTTTAATCCAAAGGTATTTTACACAGGCCTACAGCAGAATATTGGTGGGTTTGAGCCACTTTTGGGAACTTTATTATGTTGTGTTTTGTAACACAACATTAATTTCCTATAAGTGGCCAAAAACCCAACAGCTTTTTACAGTAGTAGCCCTGTCTTATACACAGGCTGCTATATACTTTCTTTGAAACTTGCAAAAGAGTGCCAGAATCCTGTGTGTCCACGGTGTGCCACACCTGTTTTTCAACATAATTTATAGGGGTGCCAATTTTGTTTCAAAGAGGAGCAAATCATTTAAAAGGAAGAGCATTATGTAGATAGTTGAAAAACCTTGCGGTCGCTACGCGATATGAGCAAAAGCATTGTTATAAAAAATTGTCCCGGAAAATTCGTGATTTTTTTCAAGTCCAAAAAATCATGTTTTTTTTCATATCTTTCAAACTAAAGCTCACAGAGACACAAATCCAATTGCTATAGCTAGAGTAGCCTACTGCGCATAGATGTGACTATGAACATTTCCCCATTCCAGTCATAGACTTGGGAAAGTACCTTTAAATTTTCGACTTTTTATCTAAAATATACCAGGTCCCTAAAGGGCATCGACATATTGTTATAGGACTATAAAATAGACTGTGGAGTTAGGATTTGAATGGTGTATTATTATTGGAGTGTGTTTAATGTATTTTGATAATATGAAGGTTTTTCAAAAAGACGCCCCAACTAAAATTATTTTTCATCCTAGCCAAATATAAATTAGCCTAACCACAACCATTGCAAACGCATCGCGCTTATCATGTGCGCGCGTGTTTTAAGTAAATAATGGGTTTACAGCAAACGCTACGGTTAATGATGGTTAACACATCTCTTACATGACACGAGCCCACTCGGGTTGAGTACAGTAAACCGGTAATTGTCTGTTCACAATTTCCATGTGAGCAAAGTAAGAGTAAGGTCTTACATTTTGGTATCATTATATTCAGAATCATTTGCTGTATAATTTTAAATTATTTTTAATACATGGCCTCAGGCTAGTTTTGACTTTTACAATTTTTTATTTTTGGTTTTTGTTCCTTAGCAACCAGCAATGGCGCACAGATTTTTGGTGCATGCGGTTGCTTTTGTTTTTTAGAATTTTTTTTTTTTAGATAGATTTTCGAAAAACTAAATATCAGGATATTGAAAGCACCATGTTTTGAGCATAGTGACCAGTTTTGGTGAAATTTCGAGCACGGTAAGTGTAGTTTCTCACTCATTGTAATAATAAAAAATAATTATTTATTATTACCAAAATCGTCATTTTTTTCATTGTAATTATTTTTCTTATTTAAGATATTTAGCACAATTTTTTTTAAAACGAAGGAAATACACATCCTAGCGCTCATATTCACCAAGTTTCATACTGATTGGACAAGTTTCGGCTGACTTATGAACTTTTTTAACTTTTCATTATTTATAATAATTATTGCCGAAATCGGACTTATTTTCGGAGCTAATTTTTTCCATCAAAACGGTAGCGGCTGTCAAAATAAGTTTGATATTCAGAATCCCCATGGTCCCTTGATCATATATACCAATTTTTATGAATATCAAAACAATATAAGGTTGTTAATTATTTATCAATAGTAGCCATTGTTTTTTATTATTATTACCCACAACATCATTTTGGGACAAATAATTAAAGTATTTAAGAGGGTTCCATTGGCAAAATAAAACGTGAATTTGAGAGATAACCACTGAAACATTGTCTTGGCAGTCTTTTGTTGACTTTCAAGCATTATAAGTATTTTTTTCTCTAGTTCATAAAAACCAATTAATAAGCCATTACAGATGTTGCGCAATGGCATTCTTGTGGTTTTGTGGTTTTTGATTGAGGTTTTGAGGTTTTTTTTTTCAAAGCCCAACCTAGCAAATAAATAATCATTTTAGAACAAAATTTTGCCACCTTTTCATCGCTGCAATTTTTTTGTGTCTAGAACAAATATTTCTCGTGTAAAATGCAAATCCATACATCGGCCTCCCCTCGGCCTAGCTTCGTGGTTACTTGCGATGTCGCAATAAGGGCCCAAAAGGGTAGGCGGGGAAAATTTTTTTGGTTTTTTCTGTGTCCATGATAATGCCCCTATAATTTTTAAGGAGAATCTTATCGTTCTTTTGGTATTTGTTTCACTGTTGTAGCTGCATCGAGTGGGCCGCTAAAAAATAATGAAAATAAGCAAAAAACCACGAAAACCACAGAAAGCACCCTGTAATGAATGTGTTAATAGTCGTTAGTATCACAGCTATTTATTTGTCATCATTAGCTTTATAATTTATTATGGTTCATAATTAATCTAATATTATATCTGTTAATCCAGAAAAAAAAACATCATTGAATGATAACAGCTAGTGGTAATAAATATGATATAGCAAAATGCAAGGTCATCAATAAATAACCATTAGTTTTAATAATTATTTATTAATTAATTATTGAAATTTTTTATTAGATTTATTTATTATTATTTATGATTATTAAATTAATTACAAGATTTCTGATGATGGCACCTGTCTATATCAATTGAGATACAGAACTTGTTGATTTTTATGTAGTCCAGCTACTTCTACAAAATAATGTTATACAGCCAATGCAAAGCATTTATAATTGTTACATATACATTGTATAATTATTGAGGCATACGCGTGATATCTATATATATATATAACACGCGTCGCTTCATGCGTGCGTCAACACTAATTGCCTGGCAAAAAGAACATTTACCATGGATTTTTTTACTTAAAAGTACATTTGGTAAAACTTGTTTTAACAGTTAACTATTGAGGTGACAATAGCATATTTGGTCTCATTGTATCGACAACATATTTTTCTACCCACTGAAACTATTTAAAAAATTTTCAGAACAATTTGACAAAACTTTTTCAACCATCTACATAATCATTATGCTTTGAAAGAAGCTAAAAAAGATTTTTGGCGCTCCGCGCCAAAGTGGGTTTCCTTTCACACATTTCCAGATCTGCCACTGTAACCATCCATACGTAATATTACATGTTGCATTAGCTGGTTGTAGTAACCACCTTGCATTTAGCTTTTATTAATGCATATTATTGTACGGGAAAAACCTCGAACGATCTACAACAAAGAACAGTGCAGTAACGATTCCAATTATTACCTTTATTCTACTACACCACGTGCATACATCGATCGATGTTTGTAACCTCGATGTTTTATTATTATTATTATCACGTGTTTTCTATTTTACTATTTCTATCTCGAGGCTACATTTTGGCACCGCCTCTCTTATATAAATATGCATGTAGAGCTCCTCACAAGGCAGTGTACCTGAGGAGACTCACAGGTTTTATTCTGTTAAGAATACAAAGCAGCACACACTCAATCAAGCTTTATACTTGAAACCTTTGACAGACGACTATACTGCTCTAAATATAACTGCTCTGATGACCTTCCAGGTCTAATAGCAATTAGTGTTATCTAGCGACAGTAGCCAGACGACAGGCCTGCTCGGCAAACGATAGCCTACAGTGCTTTCCCACAGGAGACATGCTGACGGGTAGATGCCAGTAAGCCCTTCTGACCAGTAGACTGTCGGGACAGACAGGCAGCTCTCTTGCCTAGAGGTAGTGTAGGTGGCTACCGGTATAACTAGTAAACAGTTATAGTAAATTCCTGCACATTATTGCCCCAATTATTAGACGCTACAACGAGTTGAATTTGGTACCACGTGACTCTATCAAAACCGCAGTATAAAAAATGGTCGTACCCTGAGGTTATAGACATTTGTTTTTATTGTTTTAATATTTCTGGAACCAAGGTTACTAACGCCAAAGTTTAAAGTTCATCAGATAGCCAATCATTTACAGCACAGGAAAACTGCTGAAATCTTCCTTGCAGACCTGTTCAGTATTAGTTACATGTGTTCAAACTTTGTATACTTCAACTGAAATCTGTCAGCACTCAGAATGGTATTTTGACAATTTGTTAATTTTCATTCATGTGTATGCATGTTAGCTATCTAGTGGTGTATTATTTTGAATAATTGGTGAAACTTATTGGGTAAAATTAATCTTTTTCTGAAAAAGGGTAAGAAAAATATTTTTCAAAAATTCTACAATAGCGTGAGATTCCACCGACCATAATACGCTGATATTGCGGGCGGAAATGAACATTGATATGGTTTTACATTAATAAAATTTATCAACTGGCTATCAACTGAGACAGAATTACTAAACAATAATAAATTTATTTGTCCAAATAAATTAGTGTTATAATTTCAACGCTGAAATGTTTAATTTTGCTATCAGTGTGAGTTTGAAAAAACATACTTATTTTTGCAGTTTCTCAATGATAATTATAATGATTGAAAATAAATCTGTTTTCACATTTCTACTAATAATTAATTTAATATTAGTAGAAAAAATAATTAGAATATTAATTAATAACACATTGATTGTAATAATTACTAATCGATTGAGAGTAATTATTATCTTTCTGGTTGTTGTGTATTTAAATTAATTATAATTATTATTATTTATTAAATATAGAAATAATTGCAATTATTATTGTTATCAGTGGTAGCAAATTACAATCGTCATGATAATTGTTTTGCTGTACGCATATATATATATACACGCAAACAATATATATATATAGGCGCATATATTGTTTGCACTAGTAGATACGCTTGGGTGATCCGCCTGCGGTCACGTTGCCACCGCAAACAATGTGATTTTTAACACATTATGCTTTTTTTTAAATTCGTTTTTTAGTATGTTGATCAAATTTGGGCCAATTATTTTTAGAACCAATGAACGTATCAGCTTCTACTAGACAAGTTGCCACCAATTTTAATTATCAAAAAAAAATCTAAAACTTCTCACTACACTATCTACAATTATCAAATTTTGCGCGTGAAGTTTGCCCCAAATCTAATTCTCACTCAATTCCCCACTCCCAGGTTGGCAAGTCTGACTAGCTACTCATTAGTTAAAATAATAATATAATTACTATTATTTATAATAAAAATAATGGAGGACAGCAAAACGAACAACAACCAACTACTTCAATCAATCACAAGCCTACTATATATTGTAGATAGTGCAAAACCGTTGCGGTATACCGCAAATATGAACAAAAGCATTGTTATAAAAAATTGTCCCCCACGAAATCGCGATTTTTTTCAAGTCCCAAAAATCACATTTGTTTTCATATCTTTTAAACTAAAGCTCATAGAGACAAAAATACAATTGCTATAGCTAGAACAATCTACCGCGCAGGCATTTGTCTATGAACATTTTCCTCATTCCAGTCATAGACTTGGGAAAATGCCTTTAAATTTTCGACTTTTTATCCAAAATCTACCACGTCCCTGAAGGGCATCGACATATTGTTATAGGACTATAAAATAGACTGAGGAGTTAGGATTTGAATGGTGTATTATTATTGGAGTGTGTTCAATGTATTTTGATAATATGAAGGTTTTTCAAAAAGACGCCCCAACTAAAATTATTTTTCATCCTAGCCAAATATAAATTAGCCTAACCACAACCATTGCAAACACATCGCGGGCTTATCATGTGCGCCGCGTGTTTTAAGTAAATAATGGGTTTACAGCAAACGCTACGGTTAGTAGGCATCAGTATCGCGGCTATTTATTTGTTATCATTAGCGTTTTAATTTATTCTGGTTCATAATTAATCTAATATTATATCTGTTAATCCAGAAAAACAACATCATTGAATGATAACAGCTAGTGGTAATAAATATGATATAGCAAAAATGCAAGGTCATCAATAATAACCATTAGTTTTAATTATTATTTATTAATTAATTATTGAAATTTTATATTAAATTCATTTATTATTATTTATGATTATTAAATTAATTACAAGATTTCTGATGATGGCACCTGTCTATATCAACTGAGATACAGAACTTGTTGTTTTTTTTTGTGCAGTCCAGCTACTTCTACAAAATAATGTTATAATACAGCCAATGCAAAGCATTTATAATTGTTACATATACATTGTATAATAATTATTGAGGCGTACGCATGATATATATAACATGCGTCGCTTCATGCGTGCGTCAACACTAATTGCCCGCTAATTGCCTGCAAAAAACAGACCATTTACCATGCATTTTTTGACTTAAAAGTACATTTGGTAAAACTTGTTTTTAACAGTTAAATATTGAGGTCACAATAGCAAATTTGGTCTCATTGTATCCACAACATATTTTGCTACCCACTGAAACTATTTAAAAAATTTTCAGAAAAATTTGACAAAACTTTTTGCACACTATATATTGCAGAAAATTTGTGGGTTTTCGGTCACTTTTAGGAATTTTATGTTGCGTTTTGTTGTTGGTGTTTGGAAGGTAAGTTATGGTCTGACAAATCTGTCTTCATGTACTGGCCTGCTGGCTCAAAAATAATTCGGGCAGCAGCACTGCACCAGGAATTTATCAAAAAAAAGTACACCCTCTCTCTCTCTCTGGAGAAGACGACTGTCGATCGATACAAATTTTTATTTTTACTCCAATCAGATCACTATCTGAGAATCTGACAAGCATCAACAGCATATTTCCCAAATTTGTGCATTAACACCAACAACAAAACATAAAATTCCGAAAAATGGTCCAAAATCCACCAAATTTTCTGCAGCAGACCTGTGGCACGAGGATGCTAACCAGTCTTTTTTCATTTGCAAAGAAAGACCGTGCTTAGCCCAGAATCTAGGCACCCCATGGATGAAATCATTTATTTAATCCATGAGGCAACCTCAATCTATGAGAGAAGATTTGCAAAAACTTATTATGAATCATAGGCTAATTGCGATGGACCCCAAAAATAGTCATGAGAATATTGGCAATAAATGTTATCAATAATATGCAAAAAAGATCAGCTTTATTTTTTGCTGTTTTATTTACTAAAAACAAACAAACGCTAAGTTGTTTTTTAAATTTATTTATGGTTTTAAAATGTATTTAGGTTTTCAAAAAATGGCAGCCCCCAGGAGAAGAAATCGTAATGACGCTGACCTTCTAAGAGAAATTCCTGTTACATCCTCCGCCAGGTGTGGTAACCACATGGTAGCTTATTTTAATAATATGATTGAAGGTTTTAGATAGCGTATTAGTTGGGTGAGCAGTACTATCTTCTCTCTGAGTCAGTTATTTATTGCTAATTTTTAACAATAATAATATTTATTATTATTTTTTATTATTATTATTATTAATTTAATTATTATAATTATTATTTATAATAAATAAATGATCGATGAAATGATAAATAATGATTATTATTAGAATTGTTATTATTAAATTATTATTAATTACTATAATTATCATTATTATTATTATTATTAATTATTGTTATTTGTTTATTATTATAATTATGTTATTATTTATTCTAATTATTATGATGATGATGATCATCATGCATAATTATAATAATAATAATAATAGGTGATTGATAAATTAATAATAATTATTATTATTATTTATTATTATTATTCGTTTACTCTTAATTAATAATCATAATAATTTTATTTATAATAATAATAATATATATATTATATATATATATAAATTTTTATTTATTATATATAATAATTAAATAATAACAATATAAATAATAATAATAATAACTGTTGTTAATGCATGTCACTATTATAATTAATTAATTATCAAAAAAGATTGTTATTATTTATTGTTAGTGTTGTTAGATGAAGGGTACGAAGAGACACAAGCAAAACACGTCTACTCACCATCAACTAACAACTCAAGAAGAACTTCTCCAATTAACCCAAGTTCCGTAACCGTGTGTGTGCCCGTATTCCTTGTTAAGCCAATGCCGATAGAACCTATGTTATAACCTTGAACTTCCTATAACACACAAACTCGTTATCCAACATGCCCCCCCTTTGATAAACCCAGTGAGCGATCAAGCTGACATACCATGGAACCAATTACCGTTGCGTGCGATCAAGCCTAACTAATCATGGTTAGCTGAAGCACTAGCCTTAAATCATATGTCAAGCCTAAATACCAGGGGTGAAAACAAAGCCACACACCATACATACCTGAGATGATTACCTGTAACATATACATAACTTATTAATACTTTTACCTCAATACCTGTCCCTCGTTACCTCATCAACCCCACAGCTCTCAGTCTGCCTTCTCTAAACCATTAGCAACTTCCACCAGATCGTCCTCTGGACTCTCTGTACCTCCAACACCCTGTCGAACCACATCCCTCGACACCAACTCAACCCAAAGGGGTTCACCATTAATTCCCTTATCCGTTGGAGCAGTCGACCCCGACTGCTCCTGTACTACACTTCCTGTCGGGTCAACCAGAGCAATTCTCTGCCCAGTATCTTCCCTTTGAAGTCTCGTACCAGGGTCAACCTCCTTGGTATCTTCCCTAACCGCATCCTTCTCTACCTTGACACTGGTGTTGCCACCGGTCACCCTTTCTACCTCGTGCACCCAACTGGCACTGCTCTGAGAGCCCGAGGGGGTCTTGGACTCCTCCCTCTGGGCGCTAGAGCCTTCCGCACTAAGTGCGGGCACTGCTTTCACAGTAGAACTTGACGGGGTGTTACACACCACCGTCGATGGGGCTTTGCTACCAGCCCCAGATCTCAACTGCCTCATTTTGGCCATAGCCTGCCTGATCACCAAGGTACACTCCTGCTCTTCCTCAAGTTCCCTCACACCCTGCTCATACCTCTGCATCAACATACGACACACCCTTTCAGCCTCTCTCCTCTCAGCCTCAAGACGTGCACGTCTACTAGCATAGTCCTCATCACCCAAAACACCTTCACTCACCAAGAACTTGGACAATCTGCTACCAGACGCCTCGCTCTCACCCTGTACCTGTCTACCTTTCACCACACTGCTGTATCCCCTAGCACCAGCTGTAGCGCACCCTGAAGTGGCTCTAGCTTTTGCAGTGGTACCAGCAGAAGCTTTCTGTGCCATCTGCATTGGTGGGGCATTGCCACCACCACAAGATATGGGCGTTCTCATGTGCTCCACTGTGTCCTTTATAACAGCAGTACCTTTGCATTCCCATACACCTTGCATACACTCGCCTTCAACTCGTAACTCATCACTGTTGGTCAACAGTTTGAGTTTTCTGATATCCTCAATACCTAACAGGTTCACAGAGGACCCTCTTACAACATAAACTGACGTCACTATAGATCTGGGAAAGTCATTAATACAAACATTTGACTTCCCGCTAACATTCAGCCTGGAACCATCAACCCCGATGAGATCATTAACAGGGTTACTTAATCTCAAATTCAGAAACCTGCCAGTATCCTCAGTTACCACTGACACTTCAGCTCCAGTGTCTAATACAAACTCTACCTCTTTACCATTTACTTTGACAAAGCGTTTGATGCTACATTTCCTGATACCAGTATCGCCAACAACATTGTTCACAAATCTCACTTTACGTGGAGAACCTTCATTACCACTACTATCCCTGTGCTGTGACCTGATATTGTCACCTTCCCACCTATTGTTGCAATCCCTAGAGGTATGGCCTCTCAGATTACACCGGAAACACCTTACATCCGGGCAATGACGGACTTGATGTCCCCTCCTACCACACTGGAAACAGTTGTCCCCGCCAGTTGGGGAGCTAAACCTTCCAGGCCTTCTACCCGATGTAGGTGAACCTCGAGGTGATCGAGGAGAGTACCTACTATCTGGGCTACGATGTCCATGGGACGTCGCCTCATACCTAGGAGAATGCCAGTTATCCGGGCTATGGCGTCCATAGGACGTCGCCTCGTACCTAGGAGAATACCTGCCCTCCGGGCTGCGGTGTCTATAAGACTCCACACCATACCTATTCTCATAATGCCTATCTCCCTTATGGTCACGATACCCCCTATACTCGCTACTCCTCTCCCCTGGGCTGCGGCTTCTATGGCCGCGGGAATAGGCGCCCTTTTCCGTATTACCATCTCTAGACCTACTACTGTCCCTCGAACGGTATGTAACCTTGCTATCCACAGCCTCCTGTGGGCTTCCCTGTCTATACTTAACTACCTCGCGTACTGATGACTCATTCTGACTATTGTCAGCCCTCCGTTCACTCCCCTTCTCTACTCTGGCTACAGCCCCTTTACCCTCGGCTGAACGGCCAGTCCTAGAAGCATTCAGAATTTCTTCTGAAGCAATAGCCAACTGCCTGGCTGCCAATTTTGTGCCTAAATCTCTCCAACTAAGCGTGGTCTCCTGCATAAGCAATTTACGCACAGACGAATCCCTTAAACCATTGACTGCCAGAGCAACTGAAAAACGTTGCCTTAGCTCATCGTTTTCATGCCCAAAATCCATTTCCCTACTTAATTTCTCAACTCTGAGTAAATATTCCCTTTCATCCTCCCCACAAGCCTGTGACACTGTCACAAACCTCATTGTCTTAACATAGACACTTTCACTACGGTCGTAGTGGCCTTTTAATAAATCTATAGCCCTATCAAACCCACCATCAGTTTGGTCATTTAAATCAAATCCCAGTGACTGCAATATCCCTATACCATTACTACCTATAGCACTCAACAAGGCTAGTAGTTTAGTTCTACCTCTAAAAACATCTACAACAACCTCATCTCCATGAATTTCCACCTTCTCGGTACCCAAAGTTAAAGCTGCTACCTCAGCAGACACCTTATACTGAGTCAACCAATTGTTGAATTCCTCAGACACATTGCTACCCGCTAACCTTAGCTTCGGAAATGACGACAAGTCAAGTCTCCTACTCATCCCTGTTATAATTATTTAACACAGTAAACACCCAACAATATCTGTATGATTGTATCAATACAGTAGCACCTCTCCACCACAGTAATAGCCAATGCACAACACAACAATAGCAACAATAACAATCCACAATATCCCAAAAGATATCCACTGTTCCCTTATCCACCAATGCACAATTAAATGCAACACAATAATATCCACAATATCACGTAGTACCTCCGCTGTACCCTTATCCACTGCACAATTAAACACAACACAATAATATTCCACAATGTCACGTAATAACTCCACTGTACCCTTATCCCGGTAAATAATCAACCACTACGCCACAAATAAATACTTAACACCACGTATAAACACTGTACCTTTATCCCGGTAAATAATTAACAACAACACCAAATCACCACTTCACCAAAAATAATTAACACTGCACCAATATCCCTATAAACACCTAAACACTGAACACGGAGAGCTCACACAGCTCTGAAACACCCAACACCTCTACCCTACACACACCTCTATCACCACACACACCACGGAGGACCCACGCGGCCCTAGCACCTCTACACCTCTCTCTTTTAGTGCCCACACGGCACCAAAAGCCGCTCACACACTTCCCTTGCACCAATAAATAATTCCAATAACACAATATCACCAAGATCCTGCCGACTGCGCCATGTTAGATGAAGGGTACGAAGAGACACAAGCAAAACACGTCTACTCACCATCAACTAACAACTCAAGAAGAACTTCTCCAATTAACCCAAGTTCCGTAACCGTGTGTGTGCCCGTATTCCTTGTTAAGCCAATGCCGATAGAACCTATGTTATAACCTTGAACTTCCTATAACACACAAACTCGTTATCCAACAAGTGTTGTTGTTTCTCTCTAACAACAACAACATGCATCTTATTATTATTTAAACAATTGGAGCATATTATTATTATTATAGTAACTAGTATTATTATTGTGCAGGATTTCACTGTGGGGGTGTGAGTGGTAGCTCGGCCTACCTGCACAACCTCCCGAACTGTGATGGCAACTGTGTCTAATGCTCTTAGCAATACAATCCTCCCACAGGTCGACTTAGTAGCTTGAGGAATGGCGACTAACCATCTCAGTTACTAGTGAGCTGCCGATTGCGTTAGCTGTTATCAGTGTGTAGCCAGTGGCCAAACTTTGAAGGGCGAACTAGGCAAGGCTAGGTTCGGCCAGCAGAGGTTCGGTTGGCTTGTTTCAGTGCAAAGCAGAGGTCGAACATTGAAGGCGAATTAGGCTAGGCTAAGTTCGGCCAGCAGAGGTTCAGGCTGATCTGCTTGTATATTACTACTCGAGTAATGGTGCGCAAGTGAAGTTATTTGTTAGAGAACAAAGAAACTTCTGAGAGTGTGCAAGCTGACTCTGACTTTATTACTGCCTAACACGGCTATTTATAAAAAGGATTACATAACATATTTCTGGTAGATACAATAAAACAAAGGAAGCCACACCTAGCACAACTGGTTGGCTAGCATGGGCAAATCACACACAAAGGGTGGTACTAGAATAACTGGTTGACTGATTGCACATGGCATGCATATAAGTTTGCATGTTAAGTAAAATAATAATAGGTATGCATAGAACGAATGTCTCTAGAGCGTAAGCATAGAATGGTACAATGTAGTATAAGGTAAGTTAGATTGTTACTGTGTGTACTGCGGATGCAAGATGGCGCCGGTCCTTCACATTATTATTAATTAACTTGATTTCACTAAAGATTATTATGATAATGATGGTGTGCAAAATTTTGTTGTGAGTCACTTTGCTCACTTTACTGTTATGGTAGCTTGGCTAAGCACCAGGAAGTTGGCCACTGATGTCTACTTACTCCAACAAATGTCAGACCCCTAGCGATCAGGCCTGGTGGATTGACATCCTCATACCAGCGAGGTATTAAAACAAGTCCAGCTGACTCACCAGTCAGACCTTGCAGCTGGCTCACCAGTCAAACCCACAGCTGACTCACCAGCCAGACCCCGCAGCTGACTCACCAGTCAGACCCCATTGCTGACTCACCAATCGATCTACTGTGCCTCTTTCATTAGTCAATAGGGGTCTGGTAGGAGTTATCTGCCTAAACCTGGTGCGACCGGAACTATCATTTATATGATTTTCTCGTTTTTGCCATAGGCTATATCGCAACATCGGCCTTCGATCAGAATTTTTACAACTTTCAGTAGTAGTAGTAAACAATAATGGTATAGTGTTCTAATTTCTAAAATGAATTTAGAATAAAAGTTTGGTCTAAATATGCAAAAAACATCCTTTTGAGTTGAAATAAAAATTATCAGACAAAAGTGTAAAGAAAAAATGAGTGAACCAAGTATAGTTGATAGAAAAGTAGATTATAATATTATTTCATAATAATAACTACAACATTCAACAACTGCAGAACAACAAGCAACAACAGCAGTAGCAGTCCAAGTTTACATCAGCAATGAATATTATTATCAATAGCTAATAACAACAATTAGTAAATTATTGGTAATAATAAATAATTATAATAATACTTAAACAATACTTACCACTACTCTGTGCTGGAACTCCTACCAGCAGTTATGTTTAATATGTGATACCTAACTCACTACAAAAAACTAACACGCAAACCAATCACACTCACTTCCCGCATGTCAATCTCATTATAATAACAGGTGAGCATGTCATTCTCACATATAAAGTGATAATCCACCACATATAAAGTGATAATCCACAAGTGGGTGTGGTTTGTGTGTTAGCTTTTATGTGTTGAGTGAGGTATCATAGTAATATAATCATTGCTATACTGCAGTATTGGTGAGCTCAACTACGTTTCTGCAAGTTTTATAACCTCTAACCAAAAAATATTATTTTCATAATAAAATTGACCTAAAAAGTTCCAAATCATTAATATTGTTTCTCTATATTTTGTCACAGGTCACATGACGCCTTTTTATTTTCCCTAAAACTTTATTTTTGCCCAATAACTTGCTGTTAATATGTCAAAACAAATAGATAATCAAGTTATTTGCAATTTCTATCTAATGATAAATTAGATATCGACTAAAGCATTTTCGGTTGCATCGGTAAAGGGAGACTACTCCTACCAGGTCCCTATTAGTGTGCGTAGTCTATTGTATTGTGTTCGTGTGCTTCGAAAGCTCCTAAACGGTTCTCATAAACTCGTAGCTTGTTTGAACAGCACCCTATACCCATGCCCACCGATAAACCTGCTACTCTTTCGAAAAGGCAGAGGGTGATTTTTTACTAGCATGACTCCATAGTTATTATGTAGAGTGCAATCAAGCTAGGGACCACGTTATTTTATGCCCATATCCGAACCCTAGATCCTGGATTGAAGTACAAGCACTTTCACCACTAGACCACACATGCCTCCTTGTAGTTTAAGTAAGAGAGAGAACTAAATGTAGTTGTGCTTCAGTGTTTTTATTCTTGCTGTATCTTTTTTTTCCTTGCGGCACTGACTCTACTTGTTTTGGTTATGCAGCCTAAAATAAGCTCCACCCAATGGTGTTACCACACAGTACCCAAATTATGACAAAGCATGAGGCTTGCCTGAATACTTAAACAATAAAGTAACACAAATATAAGTCATTAGACAATAAAACGGGAGTGATAAGTGAGTTGTTAAGGTGTGGCTACACTGCACCGATGTTTTGATACCGATGTGCCAATGCGATGGTTCGTGGCTATGTGGAGGTGGCTACACAAGCCGAAGTAGCGTGACGATGTATACGAGCACATCGGTGAGCTGCAACTGAACTAGCCAATCATGCGGCATAAAGTGCGGGTTTTTGCCTGTTTCATTTCTGACAACGAATTATTTGTTTCCCTGATATAATAATCATCACAATAAAAACAATAATAATAATAATTCTAATTTAAGAACAATTTCATTGTGATGTATGGCTGGTCTTGTTCACCATGAAAACATTGCGTTCAATATTTTATTTTGGTTCTGTTTATTATTAAGTTTTCCAGATATTTTTGTGATTATTCATTAGTTATAATAATAAAAATAATAAATAAATAAATGATGTAATAATGAATTTTATTTCATTGTACTTGTTATTAATTTTACTTATTATTATATTTATACTCAGTAATGTTGAAATTGTCAATTACCATTGTTCTACGAGCCTTGTAAAATTAATTCACTATTCAAACTTTATTATTATAACATAATAGTACCTTCGGAGTTTGCAGTGGATGCTCGTTGTTGGCAAAAATTCTAACTGAAATGCGTTGTAAATGGTTAAACTTGATGAGCTTGGGAAAATATTTTGTTTCAACCAATCGGAGAATGCCGATATTTCTTCGGCATCGGGCATAGACCAACATGTTGGTTATGCTCACGAACAGGCCACACGATATGCCGAAGTGGACATGCCCATCGGGAACGCCAATCGTAAGGCCTTCCGATGCAAAACATCGGCCTGTGTAGCCGCTTCTGTAGTCCTGTACAATAATAGTGATAACTATAATTTTCATCCATATTGAGTATAACAATATTATTATCACCATCCTTCTATCAACTGTCATTATATATTATGCAACTTTCTCAGCGTTCAACATTCTTATCTTCATTATTCTTTAAAAGTTGTAAAGTATGATTTTGGAAAAACAAATTTTCTTGTCATATTAAACCTGCATTAAGTTTTACCCCATAAATTCAAATTTTGTTGAGATTTATCCATAAAAAATTAGGTTAAATTGTGGGGGAAAGTTAGGTCTGTTTAGAAAAAAACTTGGAAAACTTGGTGCTGATTTATGACGTACACGAGATGCTAAAGCTTTTCGGTTATTGGGTTAACCAAAGAACTTTATTTAAAGCAGGTGAGCACATTGTTTCCCAGTTGCACACTAACATATTAGGTTCGCGTTTCTTCAATAGCCCACAGTTGGTAAAATAAATCAAAAGTGGTTGCTACGCTAATTAGCCATTGTAATATGTTCACTTCGTACTAAAAGACTCGGCGCTGCCGAACTCCCATTTATTCGTTGAAATCAATGCTTTCATTCGCTCAGCCACCGATAATTTAGATTATGTACATGTATATCAATGTTGATATAGCGCTAATAATAAATGTTATTGTCATCGTCGCACATCTCAGACTCAAGTGCTGGCAGTGACGATTTGGTCAGAATTAGATGCAACTATTCAGGTTGGAACATGAAGCTATGTCCTTGCTAGATGTATTAGTTATTTTTATTTAACAACAATCATCTTCATTTCATATATTATTATTGGTAATAATAATTATTGTTATCAATATTTAAATCAATATATATTATTATTTTGAATAATAATAATAACAATCATTTTCAATATTTATATAATTATTTATTCTGAATAGCACTAAACAATAATAATAACTATTATTAATTGTTATTCATAAATATTTTTACCATAATTAATTTTGTACAAAAGTTAGTGAGATTTATTTTTAAAAATGATAAGTAACACCAAAAAATTAGACTCTGTTCATTATATGTAAGCGAAGCAATCATTACTTCACTCAGCGTTATACTACAATCGAGATCGTTGGTGACAACACATCAAGCTCGAAAATGATCTTCACATTAATCAGAGATGTTTTTTAAATTAGACAGAAACACATAAGCTGAATGATATCTTCCCTCAAGACTATAAGAAAATTTCAAAATTTCTCAAAGGATGACAATGTTCGTACTCTCATTTCAATGTAGATATGAGCAATAACCCTTTTGGAAATGTGCTCTAGGCTAATTCCATCTCTGAAAGTATGACGATTTTCGATATGTTACAATCGACTGCCATCGGCCATTCAGCGGCTAGCATGTTGAATTCATCATCAATCCCGTTCGTTCTACTGTGATGTTTTTTTACATTAGCAATAAATATAGAAGCGAAACTGAGAATTTCAGGTGTTTAAATTTGTTTTTTCACACGAAAGTTGGCTTAATGGGGTAAAAGGACCTGCAGGTTTCAATTATGACAACCATTTTTGTTTTTGAAAAATTGCTCTGTACAACCTTCAAGTAAGAATTAATAATTATTTTTCTGTTCTGTTTCGGGTAGAAGCCTAACTTCAGTCCCCAGTTTTTTTTGGAAAATAGGAAACATCAATTCCATGACTGAAAGCTTGTTTACTTCACGGAGGAACCCTCTTCCTGTGATGTCCTCAAAACAAAGCTGTGATGAAATAATTATAATTTGAGGAGAACAACTAAAAACTGACTGAGACGCAGAGCGAGTAGTGTGAATATCAAATTGTTGAGTTCTTACTATTAATTGTGGACTAGAGCTGTCAGTTCAAAATGCATGTGTACGCCCAATGACATTGCAAGAAAAGATTTTAGTCTGGCTGTTTTGCATCTTCCAGGCGACAATTGTAGCCGCAATCCCTCTCAGTATTTTTCACACTATCATCCTTGCCTTTCATATTAATAAAAAATCTTGTTGCTCATTATTTACTGGCTCAATCTGATCAATAGTCTGTAGAAGATGTCTATCCCAGGCCTTACATAAGTATCTTAAAACATGTCTGTGCAATGATAGATACACAATGGTTTCAACTTTACTTACAACCTCAAAAAAACTGTGTTTAAATAACCTTAGAATAGAAAAACAATGGTGTCAATGTAGTTGCATCAGTCCAAGATACGGCAAGTTTCAACCCCTGAGTGTTTAATTTGGTTAAACCCAGGTAGTCAATGAAATCATTTAATAGTTCGAATGCAAGACTGTTGCATATGTTGATATTAAAACTCCTTTTTGTTTTATTGGCTCATTTATGGGGATGATCAAGTATGTCTAAGAGTGCTGTCAATCTGTGGGCATTGCAGATGTTTTTTAAAATAAATGTATGTTTAGCAAACAACTTCATCTTTTATTTTATATCTTGATACGCATCATGTTGATAAGAAATAATACCACAAATCAGTTCACTGTGTGGCTATAGAGATTGCCATAAACACCCACACACTTTTGCACACTTTCGCAAACTTACTGGATTTATTTACCTAAATAAACACAAATAGATGAGTTGTGTGTCATTTCTTCTTGGTAGCTTTGACGAGTTAAGTACTGACAATCTACGCAGAACTAATATTTAGCTTGTCTTATATAATGTTTTATCACAACTTTGTGACTCCACAAATGGAAATTAGAGATAAAATAACACTTTGAACCCTAAATTTTGCCATGTGTTTTGTGTTGTCATCGGTTTTTTGCCATAAAAGAGTTTTGATAATCTTGAGTTCGAAATGACAGCTGCTGCCAGTATTACAGCTAAGAAGCTAAATAAAACTAAACTGGTCCTCACTTAATCCTCAGTGAGAGGTTGAAAAACTAAAATTAGGCATAAAACTGAGCCCTGTGGTACCACAATGTAACACTCTGAGAAAACTCCGTCCAAAGTCACCTTTAGTAATCTTCCGTTCAGCAAACCTGCGATCCATTTGTTCAAGCTATCGTTTGCGCTAGTGTTCTTAGATGTTGGTTTGAGACGTTATCTAAGGCCTTGGAAAATTCTGCCGCTGCATGAAAGCCATTTACCAAAACCACTTTGTTTGGGATGGCTATATATTCAAGTCGCAGTGTTCACATTACTCAGTATTGTATTCCATTCTTTTGCATACTTTGGAAGTTAATGACACTGAGCTATCATTTGTTGGATTTTTTCATCTCTTTTTTTAATAGGCAATACTTTTTTTATTTTCCAAATCGCTAGTAACTGCACAATCAATGCAATGTTGGGAAATTTTGGCACAGAAGGTGATATCGACATGCAAGTCTTCTTTCCTGATGTCAACCAGACCTGATTAATGCATTAATGTAGGGATGCTCCGATACAGCTTCACTGGATTGGAATCGCCAGATTTTATTAACTATTCAATGAGTCTGCAATGATTTGGACTCAGTTTACTCGCATTGTTGTCGACAATTATTTCCATCAACAATAAATAGCAGGCCGATCAACTCCAATTGGCAATGTTGTTACTACCGTGGCGTCATGTTATTATTAGCTTACTCTTGCTCATGCGATGGTGCATTATTTTTTTAGCTCTAGGAAATGGGTTTTTATGAGACTGAAAATCCAGACCAATTTTTACACCTTTCTTGCGATTATTGTTGCCTGGCATATTTGCTGTACTTGGTAGAACACTAATATGCTGATGCAAATTTACCCTCAATCTTTTTTCATAAACCGAATCAATCTGAATCGGATTGGCTCAATGCCAACATCGGTGAAATCGAAATCGGATCGGTGACAATTTTATGAATTGGAACATCTCTAGATTAATGTACATCATATCCAAAATTTCATAGAGAATTAATGTTTGTGTTTGATAGCACGGTGCCGTGGGATGGTCCTGTATGTATCGGCTCTGTCTGGACTCCCCCTGTACACACAGCTTTCAAACTACTGCTGTCATTTAGGCTAGTCTCGGCAATATGGAGTAACATATCAGACTGCGATGAGACTTATAACTACTGGGAACCAGTGAGTGCTTTGTAATGTCACTTCCTGTAGGTCTAAAATCGTGGAGCTTTATTTTTATCTCTGCATTTCTGGAATGTTCTGTGGAGAAAAGTGAGATGCATATCTTATTATATGACCGTAGTATATTTTATGGTGTGGAAAGCATATTTTTTGTAAGTTTGCTGTCGGTAACAGATTTTGCCTTCTTCGTTAAAACCGTTTTTGATGGTCAGTAATTCCAACTCAGGGCTGGAGTAGTTTTTTTTATTTTGGTTGAGATTTTTTGTTAGCAGAAAAGTCAAACTCACTTTATAGTCTCCCTACCTGCAGAGTTCTAGCCAAACAAAATTTCTAGTGCAAACTGAAATCTCAAGTTTGGTTGTTGTACTCTCCTTCTAGCGTCTGCTGGTGTCATAATGTATTCTAAATTGATAAGTGTTACCCAATTGTAATTTTTCAGCATTTTTGAGCGCTTCTAATGATACTTTTACTGTGTTTCTGGTGCAGAAAATATACTCAGTTTTGCTGTAACAGTTTTGCACTGTATACTATTGCAGGCCCATTACATGTTGTATGGCAATGGATTTCAGACATGGGAATACTCTCCTGCGTATGCCATTCGCTCTTATTTTTACATTCTACTTCATGTACTTCCTGTCAAAATAATCAGAATCTTCACTACCCCAGACCGAGTGAGTGTGCGAGTTTTATACTATTTGTGATAATGTAGATGGGTTCAGCTTGTGTATTAGTTGTTGTTTTGTGATAATCTTATGTTCTACTTGACATCGAAGTAGAGAATTGGTGAGTTAGCGCAAGTGTAGTATATTGTAAACCTGTTGCTATGGCTACTGTTATATCATTGTAGATATCTACTTTCTACCTCATAAGGTGTTTACTGGCTATAGCCTGTGCCTCGTGTGAGACTTATTTCTACAGGTAGGGATCGGACTGACTGCAAAATTCTATGTTTGCCTTAGGTCATTAGGTGCACAGACACAACAATTATAAAGTTTAATTGAGAGCTTTTTTCAAGTTTGCTTTTGTTCATTTTCATTTAGGTCCTATATCAACGATGCGCATGTTTTGGTAATAGATTTGTGTGAAAACTGAATTTGTGTTGTGGCATAGAATAATCGAAAAATGTTGGATTGCTGTCATAGATCAACAGCGCTCTAATGGTTTTCATAAACACTAGTTCAGTGCAAAGTACCAGGTTTAAATGGTGTATCTTGATGCTGTGTTTTTTTTACATTTTGCAAATTCCTCAAGCAAGTTTATTGTAAGAAAACTACGTCTGTTTTTTGCACTGTTGGTAATGCTGGATGCCATTAATACAGGCAAGGCTTCAAGACGGTTTTTGTTGCACTGTTCCGTAGTAGATTATTGGACTTGACCATTGACCTTGACCTTTCAACTTTGCACTCATTGATTCTGCGCTCTCATGTAGGGGTGTGATCAAACATTATGGTGCGTCCGTGGCACGTCTCACTCTTGCCTTCTTACTGCTCAGCACTGGCATGTACATCTCTGCTGCAGCATTTCTGCCTAGCAGCTTCTCTATGTATATGACTATGTTGTCTATGGGTGCGTGGTATAGTGGGCACCTTCCTGTAAGTACTAATACATAAATATAGCGCCATGTTTTGTATTTCTACTGGTGTTGACTGTTTTCTGCCTCTCAATATTACTAATCATCATAAATATGTTCATTGACACCCAAATTTATAAAACGGAAGCAAATTGTTATTTTACTTGTAAGACCTGAGCACATAAAGGTGCATTTAGGTTGCTTCCTGTTTACTCTGTGTCTTGTTATGTAAACGTTACATCACCACGATGTGCAGGTTTTTGTGGCTTCATTTCATGGAATACTAATAATGAATAAAATAACAATTTTATTTTTATTTGCTTTCATAATATAACGTAATTGTAATCGGACCAAACGTATTTGAATTTTTATTTCAATTTTAAAATGCGATATTTTTTCTTTTTTTAAGGTTTTAAAATTTAGGCACTTGAATTTCCATTTGGCTTTAATGTGCCAAAAAATGATGTTACTTAGATCTGGTTGGCGATTTTTATCATCCTGGTTGGCTATAGAAGTTTGTACTTTAAGATTTAAGGTTTTTATTGCAAAAAGAACGATTGTACAATAGATCTAGATCAAATAGAGAACGTATGCATGCAAACTGCTACAGCTACATGGCATTACCACGGCAGGACACAAGCTCGCTGGTATTTTTGATACATTTTCGCATTGGAGAGGTGAAGAATGAATATTTGCTGAATTTTTAGCGCTAAGTCAATTTAACAGTTGAAAGTGTGCCATCCCAAATTTGTACTTACATCAGTTGTATATGTGGCTCATTTTTGAATAACCAACGAAAAAAACCATGAAAACCATAGAACTCAAGTCAACCATGTTGTTTCCCTTGTGCATCTCCTACACACTGAGCCCTGTGCACATACATATTTTGCAGGTAGCTATATTTTCTACTGCTGTAAGCACTTTCGTAGGCTGGCCCTTCGCGGCTGCACTAGGGTGAGTTCTCCGGAGTTATTGCTATCACCTTTTTTATTTATATTCTCTTTGATCCATTTTGACCTGCCTATTCAGTAAAATCAATAAGTGTATTCGTGACCTGTTTGTCGAACAAGTACAAAAAATAATAGCTGTTCGTAATTCAATATGTCATGAATGGAACGGAACATTAGTTTAAAACATTATAATTCTTCAATGAACTTTATAGTTTACGTAACAAATCATAAAGAAGATAACTCTCAATTTTCATAATAATTTTTAAAAAAAATGATAAGAATTAAATCGCTATAAACTGGAATAGTTTGTAAAGCTGTCCTTTCAATTTCGTGAATTTTGAACGATTGTAATGACTTTGAATTTTTTTCAAGGATATGAAACCAGTCTATGAAAATGAAAAAACCTCAATTCGCTTGTTATAATTTGTTTAGTGTTCAGTTTCATTCACGACCTACAAACAATATGAATAAATGCTTATTTTTTTATTCAGTGAGTTACCTTTTGTGAACCAACGAGTTCCTTACAAAATGATTATTTATTGATTAAATTTATTGTTGGTCTGATTATTTTTATTACAATTTGTTCGAAAAACATAGTTCGCCAATACTCTTAATGTTGATCGTTTTGTAAATAGTGAATTTTTGAGATGTTGCTGAACTTTCTACAATTTTCATAAAAAAAGTGAACTAAATTCGTGAAGTTTGGTGAAAGTTGTTGTATGTCTCTAAGGCTGCTCCACACGGCGACGAAACGAGGACGAAACGTCAAATTAATTTCGTAACGAATATAAATTTGCCCAACGAAAGCCCTACCGACACTTCGGTAGTGTTGCGGTGACGTTTTGTCCAGACCTAGCAGTGCTTGGTTGGCATTTTTTCGTTAGTCGATCATTGATCAAAAGTCTTTTCTGCATTTTGCTATTGGCCACACAAGGCGTAACTTCATTGGTCCATGTTGCGTTAGTGGCGCTAAACACAGCACATGTTACTAAAATTTATTATTATAATAATTATTACTACTACTAGTATTATATTAAATACTACCATTGGCTGGCAGTTGTTTATTATTATTATTGTTATTAAATTTGCCTGATGATGTTATTATTATAATAAAAATTATTATAATTATTAAAGTAATTATTATTACAGTACAGGTAATTAATTTTTTAATAAAAATTGGGCCTATTGCAACAAAATAACAAATGATTCATCATCATTATTTATTATTATTAGGAATTAAAAAGAACCTAGCACTTATAAAACTACTAGCCCGGTGAGTGAGTAATAATGATAACCAGTTGATAAATAATTAAGTTTACTCACCAATAAATTAACTAAATGCGAATATCTGGAAGCTGTCCGTACAGAAGAACTACTAGTATTGAATAATACTATTATTATGATTGACGGCAGTTGTTATTACAATTCGTGTATTGTCATTGGCTGGCAGTTGTTTGTCGTTGATTGGCTACATGCAGTTTCGTTCGCGTGTGAATCAAATTCCGTTACAAATGCACCGAAATGAAAAACTATTCGTTTCGTCCTCGTTTCTTCGCCGTGTGGAGCAGCCTTAAACTTCACCTTAGTTTCTATTCAATAAAGTGGACATGATTGAAGATAACTTGTATGTTTACAAAAACTTCTAGTTTGGCTGAATTTATGTCCGTGTTTGAAACAGTAGAGGCTGGGACTATGCCTCATCAGTCTCAACCATGTGTATGTGAGCTGTCAACTGTACATAATGCTGTCTGGGCAGATGGGAGTACAACCGTAAGGAGTTGTCTGCACTTTTGGATCAAATAGATAAAACCAAATAGTTCGATCGTTCCCTGAAAACGTCACCCCATATTTGTAATGTTGTTTTTTTGTAAAACAAATAGCAGCTCTTCTACAAATAATTTCTATAATGATTGATGTATAATCATTTTTCCTGGAAGAATATAAAAGTTAGTGATAAATTTTAGGGACCTATAATTTCTTCCCATAGCAGCTAATGTAATATAGACATTTAAAAACTAGTAATTGCACTTTTTGTTGATATTTTATCAAACTGGTGCAAAGCAAATACTGCTATTTATTATAATATTATCGAGTCAAGAGTTGAAGTAGCACTATTGTGGCTCACCGGATTGTTTTGGATCAAATAGATCATTTAACAAAAGAAAAACTAATTGGCTAAATGTGCAAATACTTTGGAATAAAAAACAAAATTTGCAAGCATGACTCATTGAATGAATTATTGCCTGCCAAGTTTTTGGGTGTTGATAAAATCCTGCTCAAATAACCTCAAATAACTCACTGCCGATGGTTTTTTGATTGAATAGCCAAAGGCAGTGAGGTCCGTTTCCAACCGATTTAAATAAAACTAAAGAATGCGTGTATATGTGCAGGATGTCATGTTTTGTGTAGGTTGCCACTGGCCATAGACATCTTATATAGGAGAAAGAAGCCCCAGCTGTTTGTTGTGTGGTGTATTATATCTGTATGTGTAATACTGTTACCGATGGTCTACTATGACTCACATGTCTATGGCAAGCTTGTAGTAGCCCCTCTTAACATAGTCATGTACAACGTAATGACTTCACACGGACCAGATCTGTATGGTAAGTTGGACTTGCACTCCACCGAAATATCGATTCTTCTTATTCATCGTATTTTATTATATTGTTTTGTGTTTGTTTCCATGGTGACTGCGGCGTTCTCCATAGACATGGAATGTTATTGAAAGTAAGTGTCTGTGGCGTTTTGTAGGTACAGAGCCTTGGACTTATTACTTCATTAATGGATTCCTCAACTTCAACTTTGTGTTTCTTTTGGCTCTTCCAGTGCTCATTATAGTGTATGGTACACAGAAATATACTGGTCTAAAGTTCCCAGGTATTAACAGTTCTACCAAGATGAGATCGCGCGTTATTGTTGCTTCATTACTTGTATGTAGAATATTATCTGGAATGTATCTAGATATAATTGTTTGTAGGCATTCCACACTATTTAGCTCTGGTTCCTATGTACCTCTGGATACTCATATTCTTCTCCCAGGCTCACAAAGAAGAAAGATTTTTATTCCCAATTTATCCACTGTTTTGTGTCAGCGCGGCGTTGTCACTGGACGCATTGCAGGTTATTTATTTTTCTACCCGTTACTGCACATTACATAACTGTATATTACATAACTCTACATTACAATACTTGTGTATATGTTGTAGAGGTTTTTCTCCAAGTTATTTGGTTCAGACAGACACTACACAGAGTTTCTCTGGTTCATTCCTGCTGTGTTAGTTGTGTTCTCTGGTCTGGTATCCATCTCACGTAACCTTGCCCTCTACCATGGTAAGTCAGGTGCCAGTTATTTCATGTCATACGTTTGTTCGCTTTGTATGCCATTTGTGGACTGTTCTATAAAGGTGTCAGAATCAGTCACTTTAGTCGTGTTGCCAATTCAACCGTTAGAAAATTTTGAGTTTTTTCAATTAATATATTACCCAAACAGTATTTTCTTTCTAAAGTCAATAGTCTTTCATGATAATCAGTAATTCTTTTCTCAGTTTTTTTGTCGCAAAGTTAAATTTCTGTTTATTCTTACATATCTGATTTGACATATTTAAAGTTTACAGTATCCTAATTTTTCATTGCTCTCCATCATATTCTTTTCTTTCAGTCAACCCTTCAGTCATTTTTCTTTCAGTAGGGCAACTGCTTATCTTTGATCGAAGTTTGTGTATCACTGTTGCTATGGTAACCAGTCATAAATAGGAAGTCATTGATACGTTGAATGTAAAAATAATAAAGATAAGAGTCATCATCTGTGAGCTCTCGACGTCCAACAAATTTATCAAAATATATGCTGGTATCTGAGTCTCTGTGGCGCAATCGGTTAGCGCGTTCGGCTGTTAACCGAAAGGTTGGTGGTTCAAGCCCACCCAGGGACGAGCTTTTGTTGAGGTTAAGTCAGCATCTATTTATTCTTATTTCGCAACATTGAAAAGTTTTTGAAGTCACAGTAAAAACCTAAATGGGAAGTTTTGATGTTTGAAAGTGTTGGATGATCATTAATGTCAGATATCAAATAAGGAGCACCAGGGGAATATTTTACACTTATGTTTGGTTGAAATTAGCTGTGTACTTATACATGTGTACTGATTGGTTTAGTATTTGAGCAATTGCACGTTCACCATTGGTATTCCAGTATAAGACGTCTATGTATCCATGTCTGTATCTAGTCTATGTCTCTATGTCTATGTTTGCAGGGTATCATGCACCCATGGATGTCTACACTGCCCTCAATAACATATCGTACGATAGAAGCATTCATAGACTGAGGTCTGATGCCGCTGTGTCAGTATGTATGGGCAAGGAATGGTACCGCTACCCCAGTAGTTTTTTTTTAGCCAGTGAACGGTGAGTGGGTGATGGCAGAACAGTGTCTGCAGTGTTTACCTCAGTTCTAACTCTGATATGGTAACCTTGAGTGAAATTAATATATTAACTTTGGGCATCTTTAAAATTTATCGCAAGTTTTTTAGGTTTTCACATCCCAAATTTCAGCATTTATCCATTTACGCTAAGCTCTCTATATTGTCTTAGCTGGAAGCCTCTGTTCCTCAAATCAGAGTTCAGAGGTCAGCTACCTGCCCGCTATGGTGAAGGAGAAGATGCCACTAGAGTGATTCCACTAAACATGAATGACATGAACAGAGAAGAGCCCAGCCGATACGTAAGTTTCTAGACTTGTGAGCTCAAACCACTGCCACCCGCTCATGTGTGTCACAATCCCAATGCATCTCATGTGATGTGTTTAGATGGATGACATCCACTGTCACTATCTGGTAGACTTTGACACCGGAGTGTCCACAGAGAGGGAGCCTGACTACACGAGTAACCCAGACAAGTACAAATGGATCCTGTCTTTTCCTTTTCTCAACACCAATAAGTACGCTCTATCTATATACCTCAGCAGCAACTTTAGTCGTCATTTTCGGATAAGTTCGCGCAAAGAGCTTTGCAAATTTTCAAGTGTTTTGGACGCACGGCAATCTGGCCATGCAATCTTAGCCATGCGTGAAAACAAAGTTATCGAGTTGTCTTCTCTTGAAACAATTGTACAGGCTAAAAGTTGAAAAAATTAATAATATATTGATACTGACTTGCATTAATAACAGTAAAATAATATTTACTATTATTAACATAATAAATAATTATTTTTAATAGAGCAAATAAATAATTGCTCTGAGCACCGCTAACATATTGATACTGTAACCCAAAGATTTTCGACATAATAAAATACTATAATTATTATAGCCTTGATCAACGATCGTTGCTTGAACAATTACGACTCGTTGTTTTTTGTTGCTGTATCCAAAACAAAAATGATTGCCATAAAACGGCTCGGTTTTTAATTGCCAATCGTATTTATAGATAAGACAACTCCTGATTTTCAAACCTGCGTGGTTTCTCGCTATCACCTTCACTTTGAATTTCTTGCAAAGCCACAGCATAAAGAAATTATATCTTGTACTCGCCGAAACAAGAGAAATTTGCCCATTTGTCACAATCGTACCTTCGTGCAAACTTGGCCAAAAACACCGAATGTTTCTATTTTTTATTTCATGTAACAGTTGATTTGGTTGTTTTATTGAACCTATCTTATCTATGTAATTGCCAGATCTCACAAGCTATTCAGGGCGTTCTACGTACCCTACCTGACTGATAACAAGTGCACATATGGAAACTACAGTCTATATCAGGTTAGGAGACCACCACTTAAGGCCAAAGCTGGAAGTTCATAGCACAAAGTTAATGCAGTGTTTTGTTCACCTCTTTTGCAGCTTTCTACATGTATGCATTGTATGTGTGTATCAGAAGTTGTCAGCCTTGTCAGTTTTCTATTCTCAATGCTTTTTGGTTGGCTTTGCATTCCTGTCAATCCTGTGGTTTCTAGAAGCATCTGCTTAAAACTTTTCAAAACTTATGTTATTGCTAAACGCACTCACCCTGCCTCATCTGCATGTTACCATAACATCTGTGTTGGAACTAAAGCTATTATTTCATTCTTTGTAAGACCTCAGCTATTCTTTGCCGCTCTGCTAGATAAGAATTGAGATTTTTCTATCAAATCAATTGTTGAAATATAAAATGCAATAATTTTGCTCTCAATTTTATCCCGAAGACTTTATATTAAATTTTAAAATAACCATAAACAAGGCTGTCTCCTTTATGTTTTGTTGCACTGATTAGCTGGTGGGCACAAGCTGTTTTATCTAGACATCGATGCATTGGCTATAGCGGAGTGTGTGTGTTCTGTGCACGCTTAATAATACTTGTGGTGTAGCAGTAACAGCTATATATCTGTGCCTGCCGCTAGTACAGGTTGGTACATATTTTGTTGTTGTTTGGTTTGCCTCACAGAGTTCTGATCAACAAACTGCAATTTTTTTTATCACTGTTCCATTTTGCTCAAGAAAACAAAACATGTATGTGTTCCATCGTGCACGCGCATTGACTTTGTATTAAACTGATAAGGCTACGTTTTCTTTGTTTAGCATGAAAAAATTTCAACAATTTTTTTTTTTGTTGGGTGTTTTTTTTCATTTATGAGTTTTGCATAATGATCACAAGTTGAAAATGATATGTATGTACATGATCATATTATTTTTGTATCAATCAGTGTATAACTTTTGTAGCGGAGTCGGTTACATCTTGGTTGTTTGTTTGCTTGAGCCATTGCGTTATGCATTCTGTTTTCCGCAATTACATACAGACATTCGCTTTTCCACTTGTTGGTGAAAATCAAGAGCTCAAGTACGTTTGAGTGATCCAAAAGCAGTTGTTCGTATTTGGTTTGAGCGCCGTTGATTATCAACCCGGTAATTTTTCATTATTTATTAGCCTGAGTGGTTAAAAACCGTTGGACCAAATCAATGTAAGAAATTTAAATGTGCGGGTTGTCTTCTCTAGTTTTATTGGTCGACTCAAGCTGCTCAGCTCATAGACCATTTACTTTTACGGGTGTTGTAGGTCTATGGCATGCGCAATAGCAAAGAGGATAGCCATGGACTTGTTTTTTTAAATCGAGAATCAGCGAACTAGATCGTTCTGTGCCAGAACTAGCCATTTGGTTTATGGTTTAAGCGAATCAAGTTAGATTTGCTCTAACTTATATTTTTCCCCGGAACACTTCTAAGTAGAGGTCAACTCACTACTACTACTACTGTAACTATTATGCTTAGATAGATGCTCATTATTATTTAAACAATAAAACATTCATTTGCTAGAGTTCGACGTTACAAATATTATAATTATTTAATAATAGCAGCCATTTTATGTTAACCACCCTGTCTTAAAACTGTAAAAGTCAGCTTGTGGTCTTCAACCAAACAAATTATTACTTTTTTTGTCGTTGAAAAATTATTTTCATTTTTATTATTATCATCATCATATAATATATTATTATTAATTATTGATAAGTGAATTATTTATTCACTTATTAAATAGTACTCAGTGATAATACATGATAATAATCATAATAACTATGACTGATTGATGATATTTAATCATATAATAATAATAATGATTATTATTATTATAATTATTAATTAATAATCTAATGATGATGATTATTATTATTTATTTAATTATTATTATTAATTATAATAATAGTTTATCAATAAATTATTAATAATATTATTTATTATTATTATTAATAATTATTAATTTTAATAATAATTATTATTATATTGTAATATTATTATCCTTATGATAATATTATTTATTGTTACAAATACTAATAATAGTAGTTGTTATTGTAGTAGTAAGTTTAGTTAGCTGCACCATCTGTTTTCTATTTCTGCAACAAACAAATGAGTGTAGTGAGATGCATCTGTTGTACTTCTAAAAAACAAAACATTCAGCCTGATTGTAAACATTATTTTACTTTCTTTTAATACATCTTCCCTACGCCGATGATGCAATTATCCATAGGCATAAAGTTAAAGTAAGTTGTTGTCCAAGTGAATGAATCGTTGTTGGATATAGTTTTTAAGGTTGAATAATGACTTCTACAAATATGAAAAATTTTGTTCAATTGTTTTGGTTACCATAGAAATTATACCGGAAACAGTGGTATTTTTATATTTTTTTAGTTTTCATAATCGGTGTTCAATGAAAAACAATTATCTGTAAGCAAGCTATCCAGCAAATCAACTGTAGTTTTTAGGTCATTTTGAAAACATCGCAAGTTATCTGGCAAAGAGTTTAGATGGTTTGTGGAACTGTAAATTTTTTGGGTTTTAGAATGTGCTGAAGGCAGTTGGATACTGGTTCAGGTAGTGCAAAAAAGTAATACACAAAACTTTTCGGAGCCGCCATAATTTTTGTTAGTAATCAGTCTGATAGTGTTGATCAATCATCTGATTTGTTTCGCATGAGAAAAATCACAAAAAACATATCTAGTAATCAAACACAATATTATTATACATTATTGCATCAGTTGCATTGTTTCGACCAAGAGACGCTCAAATTTATAACCCGCTACTCACTTTCGTGTTAATGGCTGCTCAGCACTGTTTGTCTATGTTGGTTATCGCTGTACGGCTGAATAAATCGCGAATGAAGATTAAAATATCTTTCTCGAAAACTGTTATTCTCTGGTATGTATATGACTAGTTCTTTCCAGTTCTTCTCTACAGCTTGTTGCTCCGCAGATTGTATTTTATGATAAATTTTTCAATATCATACAATATGGCCACACCTCTTTTCCAAATTTATCTGAAATCCATTTATCATACTTGTTCATCTTTTAGATCAGTTTCTACTCGATCTTTTTCAGAATTTTCTACCGATCCCTTTATTTCAGGATGAGTACAAACAATTCTCATAACTTCATTTGCCATATATATCAGAAATTTTATTTTGATTTCAGGTCAAACCTGCAAGGGTCAAAATGACAGAGCCTGTGCAACGAAATGGTGCTAGTTCAAGTGGTGATGAAGCTCATAAAGTATTTGACTTATCAATTGTACACAAATCGTTCCTGAGTGCATGTTTAGAGAATGAGGTGATAAATTTAACTAATTACTGCAACGCCTGGCATGAACTTAACAAGTATGTACTTACTATTCACTTTGTTTTCTTTGGTTTGTTAATTCGATCAGAGCAAGTTTTCATTTTTTCATCTATATTTTATTATTTATTCGCGGAACATTGTAAATTATCGTCAACATATTAGACAAACTTCAGTCTGCTCCCTCTCATTTTGCAGACCTGTCCATTCCGACACAACTATGCCTGTTAGAAGTGTTTTGAAATTTTTCATGATTAAACTCGGTCACAGATACTCACATGATATTTTCAAGTGATTTCTTTGAATGCTAGTTGTTAAAAAACCATTAGTGCTAACCTGACCTCTTTACGCAATGTCATTTTAGGTCTAGCAGCTTCCATTTCTTTTTCTCAATCACACCAACTCTTCAAATTATTCTTTCCTTCTACAATGTTAAATAATGGTAGCCTTTCATGAGCTTATACCCTCATAAAAATTGCACACTAGATCGTAGGAGTATTCACCGGCTGGATTGATGAATAGCTGCTATTATTTATATTTGGTGACCACTTCAGTGGGCGGCGAAAGTTTCGATCCAGGTTATTACATGTTGTTACGTAATAAAAAGAAATTGTATCCTTCGGTCAGGATCATTTTGTGAAGAAATAAAATTTATTTAATTTATTGTAATGGAACGATCCTGCCCGCGAATACACCTCACGCTGCACCTATTACCGATCATTATTTATGATTTTCTCTCTCTACTAAGCATTGTGTGCATTTGGTTTGGATTGTCAAATCATTTGTAATAAAAATAGCTTGTTCTAGAATGCCCTTTTATCGTTGTACCACTCACAGTAACCCTCTATCATTGCTTGTACTCCTCAATTACTTGTTCATTTACTCAATCAATTATATGATGTTTTTAGATTTCTTGATACTCTTGGAACGCTATTCACATTTGTTACTCACGATGTCAAGGACAAAGTAGGAATATTAGAAGCGTATTTCAAAGCCGATCCAGAACACTATGAAACAATCAACGGTTTGCTGCAGTATGAGGTAGATAACAAGATCACTAAAACTAAGGTGAGCAATTGTGACATCGGCTGCCGGCAGCTGCTTTCTCTGGCAGCTGATTGTGACAGGCATTTGTTGCCTCATTAAACCATGTTCAATTTACACAAACTTTAATATTTAAAAGTGAAGGCGCAATATCAGTATAAAGTTTTACAACTCTGGTAAATAATTCTGAGTAGTGGGTTTTGTACTAGTGAGAAAGCTGTTGGTGCAAACTGCGTTATGTTTGTAGATGTTACTTTTTATTCACTCCAGTAGATGAACAAATCACACAACATACAACATACGTGCACAATGCATGAGTCATCTATCCTCTCGCCTCTATTTGACCCCCTCGTCCAACCTTGCCCTACCCCCACCCCTCGTCGTACCTTCTTCCCCCTTCCTTCACCCCCTTCCTCCACCCCCTTCCTTCACCCCCTTCCTTCACCCCCTTCCTTCACCCCCTTCCTTCACCCCCTTCCTTCACCCCCTTCCTTCACCCCCTTCCTTCACCCCCTTCCTCCACCCCCTTCCTTCACCCCCTTCCTTCACCCCCTTCCTCCACCCCCTTCCTTCACCCCCTTCCTCCACCCCCTTCCTTCACCCCCTTCCTTCACCCCCTTCCTTCACCCCCTTCCTTCACCCCCTTCCTTCACCCCCTTCCTTCACCCCCTTCCTTCACCCCCTTCCTCCACCCCCTTCCTTCACCCCCTTCCTTCACCCCCTTCCTCCACCCCCTTCCTTCACCCCCTTCCTTCACCCCCTTCCTTCACCCCCTTCCTTCACCCCCTTCCTTCACCCCCTTCCTTCACCCCCTTCCTTCACCCCCTTCCTTCACCCCCTTCCTTCACCCCCTTCCTTCACCCCCTTCCTCCACCCCCTTCCTTCACCCCCTTCCTTCACCCCCTTCCTCCACCCCCTTCCTTCACCCCCTTCCTTCACCCCCTTCCTTCACCCCCTTCCTTCACCCCCTTCCTTCACCCCCTTCCTTCACCCCCTTCCTCCACCCCCTTCCTCCACCCCCTTCCTTCACCCCCTTCCTTCACCCCCTTCCTTCACCCCCTTCCTTCACCCCCTTCCTTCACCCCCTTCCTTCACCCCCTTCCTTCACCCCCTTCCTCCACCCCCTTCCTTCACCCCCTTCCTTCACCCCCTTCCTTCACCCCCTTCCTTCACCCCCTTCCTTCACCCCCTTCCTTCACCCCCTTCCTTCACCCCCTTCCTTCACCCCCTTCCTTCACCCCCTTCCTTCACCCCCTTCCTTCACCCCCTTCCTTCACCCCCTTCCTCCACCCCCTTCCTCCACCCCCTTCCTTCACCCCCTTCCTTCACCCCCTTCCTTCACCCCCTTCCTTCACCCCCTTCCTTTACCCCCTTCCTTCACCCCCTTCCTTCACCCCCTTCCTTCACCCCCTTCCTTCACCCCCTTCCTTCACCCCCTTCCTTCACCCCCTTCCTTCACCCCCTTCCTTCACCCCCTTCCTTCACCCCCTTCCTTCACCCCCTTCCTCCACCCCCTTCCTCCACCCCCTTCCTTCACCCCCTTCCTTCACCCCCTTCCTTCACCCCCTTCCTTCACCCCCTTCCTTCACCCCCTTCCTTCACCCCCTTCCTTCACCCCCTTCCTCCACCCCCTTCCTTCACCCCCTTCCTCCACCCCCTTCCTTCACCCCCTTCCTTCACCCCCTTCCTTCACCCCCTTCCTTCACCCCCTTCCTTTACCCCCTTCCTTCACCCCCTTCCTTCACCCCCTTCCTCCACCCCCTTCCTTCACCCCCTTCCTTCACCCCCTTCCTCCACCCCCTTCCTTCACCCCCTTCCTTCACCCCCTTCCTCCACCCCCTTCCTCCACCCCCTTCCTCCACCCCCTTCCTTCACCCCCTTCCTTCACCCCCTTCCTTCACCCCCTTCCTCCACCCCCTTCCTTCACCCCCTTCCTTCACCCCCTTCCTTCACCCCCTTCCTCCACCCCCTTCCTTCACCCCCTTCCTTCACCCCCTTCCTTCACCCCCTTCCTTCACCCCCTTCCTTCACCCCCTTCCTTCACCCCCTTCCTTCACCCCCTTCCTTCACCCCCTTCCTTCACCCCCTTCCTCCACCCCCTTCCTTCACCCCCTTCCTCCACCCCCTTCCTTCACCCCCTTCCTTCACCCCCTTCCTTCACCCCCTTCCTCCACCCCCTTCCTCCACCCCCTTCCTTCACCCCCTTCCTCCACCCCCTTCCCCACCTCTTCTCATCCAGCAACTTGAGCTAACGTACAATGCTTGCTGTCTGTGATCTGACTTATCCGCTGACGTAATGCCAAGTAACTCTCACTCTTGTCGAGTGAGTCCACTTCATTGGTCTCCCATCTGAGTCACTTGTGCCGTTGATAGACTCTATAGATAGTCATAGTGACACAATACATTCAATAGATAAGATTTCTTAAACATTAATAGATTTTATTCAGCTGCTGCTGTTTATCCATTAGTTATCGACGCAATACCCTGCGGGTTAGTTCCTTTACTTGTATTATGGAGTCTCTCAGCTAACTCATCCCATAGATTAATTGTTTGCATCCTTGTTTATCGCTATTCAATTTTTCAACTCGGTAAAGCATGGTTCACATACGTATCGTAGCTGCTCGCAACTGATCGCAGATCCTCGTACGGCGGATCCGCGATACGTGTTCACATAAACTTGGCAAACTCACGATCGCAAGAGATATGATCACTCTCTTGAATGGGAGGTAATAAAATCTCGAAGCGCGTCTTCACTGACCAACGACTATACACATACTAAATGAATTATCGTTGTTCAATTACACCAAATAATTTATTATTTTCAACAATTTTAAAAAATTTTCTTTATTTTTACTCATATTTTCATTAAATGTTATTCCATTTTTTTTAATTAAATTTATAACTGTTGTTCAATGGTGCATTATTATTTTTTACCATCTCTTAATATAAAATTTTGAATCTCAATTTATAATAATATACCAATTATGCTATTATATAAAAATTTACAGAAAATATATATATTTATACATTTAAATCAACTATCACAATATTTCACTCAGAACATTAATAATAAATAATAATCAATATTTATAATTAAACAATAATAATCAATATTTATAATTAAACAATAATAATTTTATTATTTATTATAATTTTTTGATGGCAGTCATTTTTACATGCGTAACCTTGACCTAAATGTGTTTCTTGCGAAAGGAAGTGAGAAAATTGTACTCTCTATCGTACGACGGTCGCAGGAAAGTTTGTTCAGTTGAACTTTTCTACGAGCCTCTACGACAGTGTGCGACGTCGTACAAGCCACTGCAAATCCAGTTCACATACATCGCAGATGCCCGTACAAGGGATCCGTGGTCACTTGCGAGCATCTACGATATGTATGTGAACCAGGCTTAAGGCTTTATGTACATCTACTGATTTGCCTTTACCGATGAAAAAATGACAACTGAAGGTTTTCTTTTCTACTTTTCATTCTCATTCAGTCCCAGTTAAACTCTCTGTATGTAAAATCACTGTTAGCCATGAATCGCTTTGGCCCTCTTTGCAGAATGCGTGTGTCCAAGAAATAATTTTATTGGAAACAACGACAGTATGAGGAGGGATATGGTCAGTTGAATTGCAAATTGTATACCATTTTTTTAACACTATCATCAACGCTACAGTTTTTTTTTTTTATCAATATCTACCGGAAATGGAAATCCTCAATTGGTAAGAGAAATCAGTAGGTAGTCAGTAGATGTAAATAAAATGTAGCGTTGTAGGCATTGGTTTCCTCAAGTCTCAGCTCAACACTTAACCCTCTACTTGTTAGAGCATAGAGCAGGCCTAGCAGTGGCAGTTTATCTAGATACGTACATCCCTGTCAAAGTACTTATTGTTTTCAACTTTCAGCGCTATAAGGATAGGATAGGCTTGCAAAATCAATCAAAAACCAACCATCACTAAGTATCTCTGGTAAGGAGTTGTTCCCTCTACAAAAAGTTCTATAATTGTTGTAGAAACCATCAGCTAGTAGAACGTTACTGAGGTTACACAGAGCTCTTGCTTACATTCTTTCCTTGTTTGAAAGGATTATAGCAGCCAGCAATGATGCCAAGTAGGTAGATCTCATTGCACTAGTGATTTTTGTATGGTAGCATAACTAAGGTACCACATTAGTGTAGGGGCCTAGCCGGCTTGTCAGATTTTGTGGCGCTCCACTATCAAAAACCCACTAGCGTCTACGAAAAACCATAAAATACTGAGAGTTGTCCTCTACTTCTTTACAATAATAAGAAGGTATGATCGCACAGAACTGTGAAGAAGTTGATCATATTTTATGAAAGTTTCTCTGATTACTAGGTCGCCTACAGTGTTTCCTGCTATAAAAAAGTTCTGTTGAAGTAAATATTTACACCACAAAAAATGATTAAGTTTTCAGAATTAGAGGTTAACCATTTTGAAAACGTTACAATGCAGTATACTGGTTTCACAGGCACCCGCCAATCATTGGATCTATCCCAAATGTTGTTAAATTTGAATCTGCTCCCTATTTTACTCATCATAATGCAATATTGATGGAGCATTTATAGGCAAATTGCTGTTTTGTGAATTACTTTAAAAAAGAAGAGAACATCTCAGTATACTAAGGTTTTTCCTAGACACTGGTTGGGGTTTGATAGTGGAGTGCCACTAAGTCCCACAAGCCAGCTAGGCCCCTAAACTAGTATTACATATAAGGTAATACATAATAGTATAGAAATATGTACTGGTATAGTATCAATACAGATATGTACTTACTACACTTACAGAATATCGACGATATCCCGTGAGGCATACGATGCTACACTAAGCAAACACCACACATGGATTGTACGCAAGGCATGCAACCTAGCTATGTACTCCTTGCCATTGCGTAGTGTTCTTCTACACAGGATTGACAGCTCGGAGGGAGCTGCAGAGAGGATAATTGCCAATCTCACCGATATCTGCTCATCCGGCAAACAAGTATATGATATAACGGAACAGCTCTACAACCAACACAAGCTTCAGGAGTTGCCCTGACAGCTGTATGAACTGTTATGACTACTCACATTTACCGCACTTGTTTTACGGTGCCTTAAACTACTGTGCCATTTTGATTCGAACAACTTCGTTTGTCTCATTTTCATGCATAAAGTTACAATATTTCGTTTATTTTATTGTTTTACTCTAGGGCTATGCATTGTATATTATATTAATTATTATTTGTGAAGTTATTAGAATTTTAACATCGATGTTTTGTATATTAGATACCTGGATATTTGCTGCATTTGGATAGAATTTGCTCATAATGTTTTTACGATACTCAAAAAAATGTTGTCAGGAATAATTCACTTTTCATGATCGCTGGACTCCGTATTTAATGTATAAACAATGAATTAGTAACACTGACTGGGTTTGTATGACCAGGTATATGTTTTGCTGGCTTTTCTGTAATTCTGCTGCTCTTTTTTGAGCAATTGTGAAGACATTGTACTCAACTCTGAACAAATACATCCAACAACAGACAGTCATTACAAGAACCCGTTTGATGGTTTTGCTGCTAGTACACCACTAGTACTGTTCTACTACACAGTCTGTATATTACAGACTTGTGCTGCAGCCGGTATTAGGACCAAACCCGCTACATTTTTTGTTTTCTCACAAAAAGAAAAACAATCATGAATTGTGTCAGTAAACATCATTGACTTATGTCCAGCCTATGTACAAAGGGCTCAATTAGCTGTCTTGTGTTGAACAACAATATGAAAGAAAGCTCCAAATGCAAAATTATTGAAGCGTTTATTTATACAACCAGCTAACATGCCAAGTACGGGCATTCATTTTGCATACATAGGAAAATATTTAAGGATGAATTGTGAAAAATCTAACCAGAGAACTTTGAAATATCCCAAATTCAGAGTCATCTCCTCTATAAAAATAAACGGACAACTCCATAATATTTACAATCAAGCTTGGTTCCGGTTGTATTGAGTTACACCTGGAACAGTCCAAAATAACATTGTTCAGTTACGCACGATTGAAGCTGGTGGGGTTGATACACGGACGTAAAGACAATCTGATTGGATGGAATATATCTCACTCCTCCCAGATAGCTGGCCTGCAAGCAAACTACCCATAAGTAAAAGTGATAAACTGCATTTGTTAAAATTATTTTATCTCATAAAACTGGTGCTACTGGAACAGCCTCATCTCTATCAGCTGATAGAGTAGTAATATATAAGTAGTCGTGATTAGTGAATCAACTGAAACAAACTACATTGATGTGGCGTTTTTAGAAGCATGTAGTGGCAGTAATTTTACCATATTTTACGAAATTACATGAAAAAATTATTGATTAAAATCAGATAAATTAAAAGATTTGTTTAATATTTGATTGAATACCCGTTTGAAATGACAACTAAAAAATTTGGAATATCAATGAATGGATAAACATGAAAATTTTTCAAAAACGTTTTGAGCGTTTATCTATTGGTTTAATTGTAATGATGAGATGAACTTTAAGATTAACTTAAAAAGCTCAAATATAATTTTTAAAACTGCTCTCAACATAGATTGAACATTGATATACAATGCGTTGATGACCTACCTGCTGTGAATAGAAACGGCCCTCACTCGTTTTCCATAAAAACTCATTACGCCGAAACATCCGAGTAGAATACGAGGCACGAGGCCTTCTTACGTTAATTTGATGCATTAAAATTGGTGAACCATTTCCTATTGGTATATCATAGGTAAAAGTAATCTGTAACACAATAATGTACTGTCAGGATACTACAAAAAATGACGGTCCAAAAAACGAAATAATATATTATCTTCATCTCTAGTCACGTAATAAAAAAATTTTCAATTTGTTTTTCGAAGACTAAAAAGATTTCTAGCAAGCACTAAATAAGAAGCATCACTAGAGGATGCGTGTACATTTAGCGAGAGTGTTAGCCATTTTTCTTAGCGATAACCCTTCCATCGATGGCGCAATTTTTTACTGCTGTCCGTTCTTCGACTATTTCAATTCTAGCTGTTACAAACTATAGCCGACCAATCAAACTAGCTGTTACAAACTATAGTCGACCAATCAAACTAGCTGTTACAAACTATAGCCGACCAATCAAACTAGCTGTTACAAACTATAGCCGACCAATCATTGTTCATGGATCGCCCTATGCAGCTGGCATAATCCTATTGGAAATGGCGGAATGACATTTGTGTGTTGGGATTGGTTTATGAAGGAATTGGCTATCAATGTTTCGAACTGGCAGTAACCTGGAATGAAATACTAGCACTTTCTCTGAAAACAGAGGCTGCAAAATCACGGGAATGCTAAGCTAATCAATCGCCTAGCAATCAAAGCTAATCCCCTAACAATATCAAGCCCTGAAAAAGATCGCTCATTCATCTCCATTCTGACCATTTTTTAGCCTGGGTGCACACAGCTATATATGATAAGCGATAAAATATGCAATCGATAAACGGCGCATGAGGCAAACAAAACACAGAGTCATCACTTACTAGGAATGTGTCAACAACTTTGAACAAACACATGTATGCGCGATTGATATATTCATTTGGTCAATAGATGAAAATAATTTACCATTGAATAGATGTAATAATAGCCAGCAGTGAGAACTTGTATTTCTCCTGTTGTACTGTTAATCAGCTTCAGCTCAGGGCTCATGTGACAGAGGCCTCTATCATCACTAGACCAAGTGGAGCCTGTAAAGGGATTTTTCAGAACTCTTTTCACTCTTCTATAATATGTCTATTGCGGGTTTAGTTTAAGGCGTTTACATTTACGAAACAAAATTGGCATAGAAAACTCACCATTATTGCTGCCCACGTACCCAATGTGTGCGGACACTCTTTTTGCAGCACTTGTGCTCAGCGCTCTGTTAGCAGTCAATTCATCTTTCACTGACGTTTAGAGAGAGTATTAACATAAGTTGTGATGGAAGCAAATACATTTCTATGACAGAAGTAGGCTTGATTGTGTGACACACAAAACTGGATAACCCGCTATTAAAATCCACAACATATTTTTTGTGTTATACATGATAGCTAAACATAATATTTACAAGTATTGTTTGGTAGTTGGTGATAGTCGTTGAGCCCTCATCGATAAGCTAGTGTCAATTTAACCCATAGACATGGTAATTTTTATGTCTATGACATCACAACAGGAGAAGCATCCCCATTTTATAATCTTTGATGAAAAAATAATTACAATAATATTTTTGTTTGCTATATTAATTATATACGGTTGAGTGTATCGACGCAATTTAAATCGCAATTTAAATGGAGGGAGTGAACCACTAATAATCTGTTCAACATGACCTTCAACCACTGCTGGTTCGCAGACTGGGTTAAAGTCATAGAGATATAGATAGAGGCCCGTGTTTTGACAAATTTATGTGCGCCGATGATATACCTGCTGTAGGTGCCGGCTTCAAGTTTACAATAATAATATGAAAAGTTTTCAGTTTTAAAACTAAATTTTTTTTAAAAATATTTTAAGGCTGATTTTAGCAAAGTTTTATTTTTTTGACTAAAAATAGAAACTTTTGCTTACCTCATATACTTTGCAGAACAGAAATATGACAATATGAATTTTAAAACCGTATTATCATTTTACCAATTATTTTTGCTATCACTGTTTTTTATTTACCATTCACTAACTCATCAATAGTACCTCACAATGATTTTCATTGATTTAAGTTTATCAACTGCAGTTTATTTCCATCAAAAAGTGGTTTATTAGTACAATTAGTTTTTGCATTGTTATGACTGAATGCTGGTCAAGTGTAGAAACAACCGTTGAGTCATTGAGGGGCGGGGCTATATCTTTATAGAAAAGCCGATAAAGTTGATAGGCAGTAGACTGCTATTGTGTGTTTTATATACTCTACCACGATCTGTAAGAACAGGAAACACCAATAACGACATTTCGCTGACTTTTGCCTCCATCTATATCTCTATGGTAAAGGTCATGTTTGGTTCTCAATCATCACATCTACCTCAACGGCAGCTTGTACTGTTGGTCTCAAAATGCTCATTGACATGTTTTTTGACACTTAATGATGGGGTGTTTGAATGCAATCATTTCATTGCACACGGTGTATCTGAATATACCTTTCTTCTCATCACCACACACTTTATCTAATATTGGCTATTCAAGCTCAATAGGGACTCAATACTCACGTGATTGCATTTTGCTGGTCGCGTGCTGAGATGCTAGCTGCAAAAGAGAAATGCCACGAGTTATTCACGGTAACTTTACATAATAATAAACTTTTTCATAAAAAAGTTAAGAAATCTGATATTATCGTCTATATATTAGTTATTTACTATTATTCCATTTTTTTGAAAATTTCTAGCACACATCTACTAATTGATTATTAGACTAATAATTTTTCTACAATGAAGCAGCTCAATCAAACTCAGTGATGTAGGACAACTCCTAGTGTTAGCAGGTAGGCTTATCGCCACCAGAAGATGTCAATAAGAAAAGATCAATAAACTGTGTGTATTACATATAATGCACTCCAGTAATTTGATCTAACAGCTTTCATCTTACATTCAGTACTAGAATTAATTATTTACAGCCTGACACTACTAAATAACTCTCTAGTCGGTGGCAGTTAACCTTCACACAACCAGCTTAGTTTTCTCATTCACTAACATAGCAATTCACAGTCGACTAATGTGGTAATCATCACAAAAGTTAAAACAAATACGCTTCATCGATTTTGAAATATTTTGACAGCAACTATTATTTTTCATCAGCTCTCCAAAACACAAGCAATATAAGAAGTCAGAGGCTTAGCTGAACATGCTACACCGTCTATTTGCTACCTGACACTTGGCCAGCATGTAATCAGGAAATACAATTAATAAATTTATTATTTCACTAACCAAAGAGAAAAAATGATTTTCCCAGAGGAACGTATCGCATGTCTACTGTCACCTAGTCATTCACTACACGTTGCACTGTATAATCAATATGGCACGTGTAATGGAGTGACCGTGTAATGGAGTGACCGGCATTAGCTATTATAGGTTCAGCAATATCACTTCGGGCTACAGAAAAACTTACTAATTAGCATCATTTTCTCATTCGGTTATTTCATATTTGTAACAATTCCAATAACACCTTTTTCAGAGTTTATTTCGTTTCAGCAGTGATAACATCTTAAATTGTTGAGTTGCTCACCCAAAGATATTATATTTCTATGTTGTTGTCATGAGACAAACAAAAACTATTATATTACGTGTTATGATTTAGACCAAAGATTACACCACCATCTGTTGATGTTGTCAAAAGAGGAGTCAGCGAGTACAAAAATATACCAGCCAACAGTCATCCTATCTACAACAAGCCATTATCAGAAACGCTGCTGACACCCGTCGATTGTTATCTCTGGCAGCAGTGACACCAGCGGAATTGTGCAATCACCAATTTGTGGGAACCTTTTACCGCAAAAAAGAATAACCCGCGTATGTTATCAACATCAATAAATTTACCTTTTTTGTGTCCAACATGACTCCACCCTAACCTAATATTATGACAACTTATTTGAATAAAACGATTCGTCGCTGAGTTAGTGAATTTATAGATTCAGTAATCTGCAAGTTTAAATCGTGGGAGAATCAAAGAGTTGGAATGAGGAACCTATTCTGGTAACCAATGCATTAGACACACACAATAGTAGTGGTATGCACAAGGCCCATCCTATATTGAATTGTCACCAGCCCCATACAATACCAAACCGATTTGCACCAGTCAACAAGTCCCGAGGCAATACTGTATTGATGAAATGTCAAGCTATGTATATGATCAACCCCCATGGGCGAGCCAGTCAGTCTAAACTCATGTAATACTAATAATTTGTGACAATGTTGTGAGGCCCAATCAATAGCACTTGCTGCCAATGTCATCGCTGCCTGAGCAGCAGTAAAAGTGATGTTGTTGTACACTAGCAATGATCGTTCTATTTATTTTGACCAACTTGGAGCACCTTCATAGAAACAAGGAAAAACTGGCAGCTTTTCAAAAACCCATCCATGCAAAGCAAACCTTTATAGTGTGTTTTGGAGATCAAAAATAAAACTGATAGGATGCCAACAGTTAAAATTTCTAAATCAAAAATATTTGACACAACCAATTTGCATTTTTTCAACTATTTACATCCGTAGAGTAGAATTTCAAACTCCAGTGTCGGTTGATAAATGCACTCACTGTTGTACAGTTGTTCCTCATAACATCGTTTTGTTTTGATTTGTTGCGTGTTGCGATATCAAGGGAAGCTTAGATTGATATCTATTATTCCAATAAAAGTTGGCACCAATCAAAAGAATTTTTTGATTTTTCACAAAGCTGTCAACAAAAAAGTTTCCATGATATTTTTGGACCCAAACCAAATCACAGTAGCACAAGCTCGCATACAACACAACAAGTTCAAACTACCAACTAGAACGGCTTGTTTTTTAAATCACTGAAAGTATTAGTTGAACTTACATGAACCAAATTTCTGACAACATCGAAAATAAAAACAGCTTTGTGGTTACTAGACATCAATCCAGTGACAGCAAACAATTGCTACTAGGCAGCTGTTTTGTACTGATATGTACTGATAAGACAGGATGCCCACTGGTATATAGTAGATACACAACATTTGACAGTTTTGGCACTGATCTGGTATGAAATCTACGAGTGCATGTTATTGATTACTCATTACGGTTAGACAATGATGGGCTGATAGCACTGACACGTTTCTTCTATGGTCCAAGTTGTGATGGTTTAGTAGAGGTCAGAGTGCAATTCTTCAGATGCTGTGGAAGTTAAACGGTTCAAATCACTCAGTTTTGGTCAAAGCAAAAAGCTTGGTGTTGTATGTTCAATTTTTCATGAAGTTTGGCAAAGATCACATGATCAAAACTATTTCCTGTTTAAAAAGCAGATCGCAGTTTTAAGCAGCTTTCAACCCCTCCCTTCAAGGTCATTATATAAATGTAGGAGATAATAAAGTAGAGAGGTGTGAAACAATTTCCTGAAGAAAACATCTGTATTTTGCAGAATATTTAAACGTCCACAAAATTTCGACTCAAAGTTGATAAACTAGAAGACAATTTAGCAATTTAACTTTTCTTGACAAAAAAAAGAATTTTTGTAACGATTTTTAAAAACGCCTAAAAATAATCAAGCATTGCGCTAAGACTAAAAACAATAATGCAGCAGGTAGCTGTCAAATAGCTGCTGCCGACTTGACAGGGTGATAAGGAAACTTGTAGACAGATTCTCACAGTAGCAGCTCTTTAGGAATAAAGGCAATTATAGGTTTCTGATTCACATGTCATTAGCAATTCATTAGTTTGAAGAGCTTTTGTGCTGTCACAGACCTATTTGTCAATGCATCTCAGAGTCAGCATTGCTCCTTTTACTGGCAGCGTTACTTGTTCAATTGGCACATTTTAGTTGGTGGCTAGAACAGACTTCCTGTGTGTAAGAAAAACTAGCAGCAATCAATAATATTCTATTAAATTGTTGATGGAGATGTCAATGTTGACTTTGATATCTACATTACATTACTTTGAGCAAATCACATATAGAGCACTAAATCATTGAGGTCTATGGTGATCCATTATTTGTTGTTGCTGGAGAGTCATGGTCACTTCCGATAGTATATGAATACACAATGTACTTCTCTCATTCTGTGTTGTTGTGCATGAGCCACGCCTTAGTTCTATTGAATTTAGATTTACTTTTATATGATACTGAAGCTAACTAGTGTGCAGATACAGTACCAAAGTCAACTAGTGTGCGGATACAGTATCAAAGTCAACTAGTGTGCAGATACAGTACCAAAGTCAACTAGTGTGCGGAGACAGTACCAAAGTCAACTAGTGTGCGGATACAGTACCAAAGTCAACTAGTGTGCGGAGACAGTACCAAAGTCAACTAGTGTGCGGAGACAGTACCAAAGTCAACTAGTGTGCGGAGACAGTACCAAAGTCAACTAGTGTGCGGATACAGTACCAAAGTCAACTAGTGTGCGGATACAGTACCAAAGTCAACTAGTGTGCGGAGACAGTACCTTATCCATAAAAACGATCAGATCTTCAAGCTTCACACAGCAATCTCCGTCTTTATTTTTCTGTTTCCAAGCGTCTGACTGAATGTTCATCCCTTGGCATGGAAGGCATACTACAATACGATACCTTCGCTATAATTATATCATAACATATTTTTTAATTAGAACTTCATATTAAATACTTTTAATGAAATATCGATAACGAATACTTGCAATTAAAGTTTTTTAGTAATAGACATTTTTTTATTCAACTTTTAAATCTTTTTTGATATGAAATTTATGTTTCGAGAAATAGACAAATATAAAAACCGAATACAATTACAAAAGAAGTAGATAAAAAACCTTTCAAACAATTTTTCTCAGTTACAATTAAAATCGCGGAATTAAAACAGCAGAGAGAAATAAAAACAATAACACTTTTATATCAGTCTTGATAGGATTATGATGGTCTGGTATACTAGGCACATAAATAAAGATGAAAGCACAGCGCACCTGCAATGTACTCCTGTTTATTAAACAAAAGCAAGCAATATCAAAAATGTATCTGTAATGTGAAACGGGCAATTGTGATATATGATAGTCTGACATTTCCCTAGCAGGTAGGCTTTGGCCATAAGTCTTCCGAGAATAAACATTCACATAATAGCTAGCTATGCAAGACCCTACTGACATCGATGATGTAATGCAATGTTTTATCCTCAAACTCTATTTACACATATATTGAATATCTACTCAAGCATACCAGCATGCTCCATATAGACTGTCAATTTTCAACAAGGTATGGACGGCATTATTTTGCCAGAGTTATAGAAATATAATTGATTAAGATGATAATTAATCAAAAGGAAACTTTTATTGAAGGTTTTAGCTACATTGACTAAACAAAAAAGGCAATTTACCAGCATCTAAAATAGCAAATAGCATTTCTCATGTTAGTATAATAGACCTGCCACACGAGCTAAAATGTCATCGCTATTCGTTGTTCCGTCACGCAGGATGGTGCATCCTGCCCAGGATGAATCGATTTCTCATCCTGTTCATCGTGCTGTGATTGGCTGATTAACTCACAGCGATTCCATTAGACAAGGTTATGTTGTATATATTTGTAATATCGCAGTACATATTATAATATTTATTCCCTATTTGGTGTTTATCTGAAACTAACACAGGCATATAACTTTTAAATACTTATCGTTGTGGTGGAAAAAATATAATAAATAATCAGAAGACGTAAAAGTTACAAATGATAATGAATCATATACCTGATACTAATAATTTATTAATTATTTGACCAATAATGATAGCATTAACGATAAAAAGTAAGTGTTAATAAAAATAAATATTACAAAATAATCAAAAACAGAAAACCATGTGGAACGCACAAAATACTAATATCCTACTCTTATTTGCTAAATTGAACACTACGCCCGTCGTTTCAGTTGCCGTTCAGGCTCTTGTGGCATGTTATCCATTGTCAGAGTCTGGCTACAGAAGACAGACTCGTGTGGCAGGCGCATAAACCTAGTTACTTTGTCAGAGCTTATGAAACTGGAGCAACGGCTGAAGGTGAGGGTGAGGTGTAATCCTGGAAGTTTTCTGCTATACCTAGTTGATGGCATTGTTTACAATTCTTATCACCATTATTTAGTGTAACAATTTTTAAGACAACTCCAACAGTAGCATTGACACAATCAAAAACACTTCGTCTGCAAAGAATAGTAAACCTTCTTCTGGGCTAGAAGCATCTAAGGGAACGTAAAAATAGGCAGAACAATAAGCCTGAAAATAAAAAATGCATTTTGGCTCAAAAAGGTCATTACTAAATATAACCTGAATGTCTCGACTTAATATCACGTTAATTATCAGAAGTTTGCTTGAAAATGATTAATATTCAGTAATAATTGATAAAAGTAAAAAAAATGTCTTGTAATTCTGTTGATCATCGTTAAAAGTCCAGTTCAAATCAGTATTTTTCAAATTGATAAATTACTGAATACAAATCATACCACAAGACGTGTCCAAGTGATGATATGCAACACTACAAACCAGCTTTGAAAACTTTACAATTTGGTAATTTTTGAAAAATTAAAAAAATCTGAGGCTGTGACTAGGGTTTTTTGAAGAGAGCGGGCCAATAAGGAATAACTACTAAGGCATCGTTATTGCAGTAGTTACTACACATTGATACAAGCCTTTAAAACCTAAAATACATTTAAAAGGAAAGTAAAATTACAGCACTAACCTCTTCTTTCTCTTGATGCAACCAATTCTTTAGACGCGTCTTTATATTTTATAATGGAAAACACAGACAGCACTGTGGACATCAGACTAAACGCCAATGCAAGACACACTACAGTGCATACAGTTCTTAATTTAAACCCGTATAGTGTCACGTCTGTGTCATGAGTAGCAGATTGTCCACTCGAACTCTCCGATCCATCTGGACGAATATTAGGTTCAAACTCGTGGTGAACGTTCAGTGCTTTGTGTTCTTCTTCAGGCTCAAAATAGTCACCTTGATGATGCATCTCGACATTGTCATGTATATTTGAAGTATCCATCAGTAATAATTTGATGTAGGATGTCAAACAGTTTTTGCGTTTCTGGTGATGCCAATCACCACTAGGAAGCTTCACTTCAAATTAAATGAATCTATGATATTATCAAAAACCTAACTGCCAGTGCAGGACAGCTTCAGGTGTGAACGATAGAGTCAACAATGCTATTACAGAGCTGTTTGTCGAAGCTCTTATCTGTGCAACTGAATGCATAATTATTATAGCTGAAGGCTAAGCATTTTTAAGCTCCGCCCACTATGAGCAACTCGGTTACATCACCAGAGAATAATAATATTGTCCTAACAATTATTGTATAAACCTAATGACAAAAAGTCTTGTTTGATGAAGCATTCAGTAAGTTCAATGAAGGAAAAGCTAGTAGAGGTGTACAGTAGTAATGAACAGCTGCATAAATGTCATACTCTATTATATACAACTCACAAGAACAAACACTTGTATTCATCGCTAAACATAAGAAAATGGAAACAATATAATCTCAAACAGATGCAACTATGTATAAATTGTCCTGCAATGTAATTAGTCAAGGCCTAGTTCTAAAGTATACTGAACTTAAAGGGGCAGTTGACCCTTGGGGTTACTTGACCCTCTCAGAATGGGGTCAGGTGATAGCTGGTGACACCACAGCTGCTGCCTACCTGCCAAAGCTGACCACAGAGAGGACAGTTACTGCAATGCCTTCAGCAAGTCTTTGAATTTTGAAGGTGAAGCGAGTCTCCTAGCGAGAGAAAATACAGCCATGTTCATTAAGATACTACGCATCTTCAGGTGACAGACATTTGTAATGCAAGTCTCCAAACAAGCCAATGATTATACTTTGATAGCAGAGACCAGCATCCAGATATAATCCTGGAAGTTTTCTGTTATACCTAGTTGATGGCATTGTTTACAATTCTTATCACCATTATTTAGTGTAACAATTTTTAAGACAACTCCAACAGTAGCATTGACACAATCAAAAACACTTCGTCTGCAAAGAATAGTAAACCTTCTTCTGGGCTAGAATTATCTAAGGGGAGTCAACGAGGGGCATAAGAAGAGTGGAAAACTCCAAAAACCTGTATTAAAAAGTAGCCACTCTTTAATCAAGGCTTATCATGACTGCGACCATACTATTTCCATTACCTGCGTATCTTACTGTCATGCTTGCTCTTTTTAACTGGCTGGCGCTGAGACAGCGATGATTGGCTCAATTCTTCATCGCTGCCTAACTTATAGCTTTTGTTGGCATTGTACAGTTTCTTCTTGCCTGAACTGCGGGGCAGAGTCACAGGCCCCAATCCTACAATATAATAGAGCTGCAGACGTGGGAAACTGACTTCTGGTTTGTTATTAAGGTACAACACGATGGCTAAAACATTTTCACTTATATCTGCAGTTCCAAGGAATTGGCAACAGCTACTAGATTAGGTTGCTCTCTGATGATTTACACAAAATGGTGCTAGTGTAGATGTTAAAATTAAAACACTTCACATGAACAAAGCTGGGTGGAGTACAACCTTCGTCTATTTGTTTCCACTAATCAACTAACCAACTTATTTCAATGGACATGAGGAACAGTACAAGTAGAATTGCTAATAACCTTTGTTATTATTACTGTAAATAATCGAAAATGATACAAATAAAAGTATGGTTGGCCAAATATCAATTTGGGGTATTTTTATAAAAACACCATAACTTTGTGTAGACATGATATAAATAGTTGAAACTTAATTTGCACAAAATAAGAAGTTGTTCTTTTGAAAGATTTCCTATTCCAATGGTTTTGTCTGGAATTAAAATAGCGCAGCAACTCAAAACAACAAAACATAACTGAAAAGTAATGATGTAAATGCAAAACAATCACTGGCAACCCGCATGCAGAATATTGGCATTATTTCAACTTTGAATGCTTACTAAATATTTACGTAAAATATATAAAAGCTGGGAGGGGTACACTCTTTGGTGAGAAGATGATGAAATTTTAGGTTTGGGTTAGTTTTGACAGTTCACTAGCATGATGTAACGCACTCAAACAATTGCTATTGTTACAAAACCTCTCTTACTCAAACTATTGTTTTTTATTATCAACAGCAAAATTGATAGCATGATGATTCTATGTTTTCTTTCAAAGAACAGACCATGAGTGGGAAGACAAAGCTTTCTCACCTGGAAGGGGTGAATAGATGCACTTTTTTCCAGTCTTTTTAATTGACTTTTTAATGGATGGATCCTTCTCTATATTGGTAGGAGTTTTACAAGTAGGAGGTTTAGTGGCACGGTTAGTTGTTGAGGTGAAGGTGTTGGCACTGGCACGTCTTCCTTTAGCACACTTACTTTTAGATGATGCTGAAACAAAAAATTTGTGGGTAAAACCATGTTTGCAGTAGAAGAGCTTCCCGACAACTGTTAACTGAGTTTACGCAAACTGTTTTTCCATGAGTATCGCGGCAGAAAATTTGTTCAATTTTTAGTGAAGACGCCAGGTTGTCGCGGGGTGGGATACATAACCCAGCAGTGTTGAGTTTGAGTGTTGGAGCCATTTTATAGCCAAGTGACATGGTTAAACCAGTATGTGCTGCTCTATGTAGCGGGTCCAATATTTTTTCTATCCAAGCCTGGATATAATGTAAACAATGATTGTTATAAGTTAGTAAAGCTATTACATAGTTAAATATTGCCGCCATTGTTATTAAATGTATATTTATTCTCTTTTACCAAATAAAACAATTTTCATGCGTTAATTATTAATAATTATTTAATATTTGGAGTAACTATTACCATTTCAAACACAAACATGACAGGAAGTCAGATTATTCCAAATTTATTATTGAATTTTAACACTAATTATTTTTTTCATAGACAGATCAAAATTTTGTAATACAGGTAAATAAAAACGCCTCCAATGCATAGAGAACTGCTACCTGAGAAAAAACCATTAGTAAATATGCAACAACTGACCGACCCAACTGCACTACTGTGATGGTGAGGCAACTCTCAAGTCGGCAAACTAGAAAATTGCATGTGTTGCAACTGTGTAAAGGTAACTTGCAACTGTGACAACCAATTTAGACGGAAACACAGTCACTCTTGTGTAATCGCAGCTTTAGTTATTGTGAGAGCCCGGATATAGGACCAATACGATACAAAGACTACCGGAAACACGCGGGAAAGAATAAAGAAACAGGCATTCAAGTAACTACTATCAAGGTACGCAGTTCACAGTTAACTAATTTTATTTGTTCAAATTGTTATTACTGACTGAGCATGAAAATTTCCTAGTAGTAATTACTAATATCAAAGAGGTGGCAAACAAAAATATCGCGTATATTTTTATTTGCATAAATATTCTAATAGCATTTAGATCGAAATAGGAAGATATGAAAGAATGTTTGCCAACTTTCATTTGGTATTGAAAGTTTGAACGTTAGGACTTTAATCAGCACAGAATCTATTGTAATTCAATTTTTTATTACCATTTTGAGCAAAAGCTTCTGTATTTTACTTTTTTCTACAAGCTGTTACAATATTTACACCGCTGAAACCAAATAATCAACACTTGTAAGTGGGCCAGCCGAGAGATAATTTTTCTCTCTTGGTCAATTCCAACCAACAGTGGTCAATTCCAACCAACAGTGGTCAATTCCAACCAACAGTCAGCCACAGTTGAGCACTGGTAAAACAGAAACCAAAACTCTATGGCCCTCATGCCCAAATGGCGGCTCTAGAACTGCATTGGCTTTTTGCATGCTTTTTCCGCTCCTTCCACATATCAAAATTTTAAAATTTTATTGCGGAATTGATATGCGTGCTAGGTTATGTCTATAATTGATGTGAATACATCTCTAGCGGTTTTATTGTGCCATTGAAAATATTTACTTTATTGCATTTCCAGATAATTAAATGGATGCAACTGTGCCATTGTAATTGTATATCTCCCCAATAAGTAAATACTGTGAGTTACTCTCAGAAGTCTCCCCTGTCATAGCATTGTGGTAAGAACCTTCAACACTCACAACTCAAGTCAGCCATTCATGGCACCGAGAGAAGAGAGCTACTTGTGGAGTTGGCAGAGGCTTTTGTGAGAGTGGTAAACAACAAGCCGATTTGTGCAAATTGCGCTACTTCAATGGTCCAAAACTAAGCTTTTCATGTTGCAGGACATTACAACGCTAATCATGTGACTACGATGGACGATAGGCACCAGACATGCGGAGGAGACAACCACCGTTGTAGAAACTTAAGAGGCTAGCTATGGAGCTGAGGAATGTTTTGTGGCAAGCTAACTTCAATTCAGAGACGAACTGCAATGACAAGGTTTCCAGTTTCTCATGCAATAGCCCAGGTAATGGTATTAGCACGGCAAACTTGTGAAGAACTCCCTACTATAGTCCACTTTTTGTTTATGTATATTTATATTTTATTTAAAGCAGATATCTGTAAAACTGTTGAGCAACTAGGGCTTTCACGCAATATTTGGGGCAGGTGTATTGAAAATATTGTTGAGCACGACTACGAGACAAAATGACTGCTATTACTATTTCGCAGCACATATTTTTGTGAAAGTGAACTTTTTATAAAAAAAAAACCAAACAAACAAAGATCGAACTCTTGACGGTCGCTGTTCCAAATGAAAAAAAATATTTCAAAACCATTGTCGATAAAAAAGCTCTGTTACATGTATCAAGCTAAGCTCATTTAGCAGAGCTCTCCATAACTGTGGATGGGAACAACAATGTATTAGATTTTATGCTCTGTTTTTGTAATAATTGATTATCCCGTTAATGCAATAATATTCACGAGTTGTTGACTAGTCTTTGATAAAAAGTTTTGCTGATGAAAGTCTAGCAATAGGCACTTTGCCATTCTTTTTAACTCCGTTTTTAATGAACACCACCATGTTAAAATCACGTATCAAAATTACCGGCTCTCAAATTAGCTCTCCGCTCAATAGCATTTTGCCACCCCTGGTCGATCGAAACTGGTGATGGCCCGGGAAGGATGACATATTCTAGTTCCAAAAGACAATCAACTGGTATAGCTAATGAACAGTGTGAGCTGACTGGTTTAGGCAAACATAGAAAATGACAATTTTGGAGGTCACTTCCTTTACGCTTGTTCAATTTCGGATAGTGAGACGCGCAAGTTTTTGATCATAACGTCAGCAGTGGGTTACCAACTGTTTTCAAATCTCATTTGCATTTTTTTCATAACTTATTTATATACTGTTAGTTTATTCCTTGCATCATCTTTCCAAGACATTGCCACACACAAGATGTCATTATTTCCTCACTACCACACCATTAGCTATTTCTTTAGAACTGCATAGCTCCGAGCTCATTGGGGACACGTGTATTGGAAATATGACATAGGTCAAACCACAGACTTCCTGGGCATACATTTAGTCAACCCTTGGTAAGTGATTAGTGAGGCAGGCCTTTGACTTCAAATTGCCTATAGGACCGCCCCCTCTGAGGGTGTTACGTACTGGTAAGTAGTTAACTTTCCAGTACTATGCAATTCCAGCTTAATACTGTGTTTTATTGATACTTTGAATGAGGCAAATCGTATCATGTAGTGCTAAATATTTTAGTCACATTTTCCCATGTTTCACATGTCTGCATAGCGGCATTCATCTCAAAGTAATCAATGCTGCTGATGAGTGATATGACAGAGTTCACAGACACCAAACAGTATCAATGATTAGTTATAGATGGCAGTTCCATATTTATGTGGTTGTGAAATAACAAGCAATGGTTGAGCTATGAGTATATTGCGCTAGAGAAGATTGACAGGCCAACAATATACCTCCATAACAGTGTATGAGGTAACCAACTGTCTGTCAGCACTCAGGTCTAAAACAATGTTATATTCCTTCTACTCATCTCTGTCCTCAGATAATATCAATTAACTGGACAATAGATCTAAGTGAAGTAATCAAAGTGTGATCAGCCCTTTCCAGTGCAATTATATATAAAAAATAAAAACTCCACTGGCACAAGATTTCATGTAAGCCATCATTGGCTGAAATAATTTTTAAGCATTTGTTCAATATTTGATACATAGAAAAGATTTTATTTTTGTGCAGCAATACCTGCGTGAGCATCTTTGGTTTCAATCTACCCGAAATATTTATTTTGTTAAGCTGAATTTCAGAGCAAAATTTTGGTTTAAAACTTATAAAATTCACTGGAGCCAAAATAAACAAGGAGTCATCTCTCCTTGGGGAGATAACTTTGTGGTGAGCAGTACCGGACATTGAGATTGAGATGTTTGTCGATATGTTTACTAAAGATTACCTGCCCTATACTGCAAAGAGAAATTTTTCACGCCAGTGACCTTATGTGACCTTACATAATTGTTTGTAATATAGGACGCACAGTCGCGTTCCTCGCTATATATTTGGCAGACACCGGAAAACCAGAAGTGCCACTTAGTTTTGTAGCAAAAATGAAATAATAAGATAAATGAACTAATTCGTCAGATATTAGTATATAATAGTTATAGAAGTGCAGTATTTGTTTTCTGAAACCAGTGGTTGTTGGTGTGCTGTTGATGATGTGAATCAGCAATCCATGATATGAAAATTTTTTAATATGCTTCGAATTTATTTTACTTCATTGTTATTTTTTTTTTTATAAATAACTTTAAAGCTGACAAAATGGAAAATCCGTAACGGGCTACTCTGAAGTCGTGCATGAATAATGTCAAATAAATAATATGCTCATTTCGAAAAATTGATCAATTTTCTCTCGATTTCACCGAGACCTGTAAAAAAGAATTATTTCGATGTTAATAACGATTTAAACTATATCGAGATTATAACTATATAGTAACTATTATTAACTTCTGGTCATTAATAATATTTATATGGATCAGTTATCAATTACTTAAAATTTCATATGAAAGGTGACCGGTATAAAATAAATAGTTTATATTTATTTTTTATGATACAAGCGGTAATAAAAGCAACAAATTTCGTCACTTATTACTTTGCTTCAATTCGCAATTTTTTTTATTTAAATATCCCAGAGGGCTAGGACACATCTTGAGCTTTTAGTTGGCTGGTTGTTCAAAGCTTTGGCTTAGTCAATTTGTTGAGTTATGAGCTGTTGAAAATGAGCCTTTTTTTGATAAGTTATAATGTAGTCACTTGAGCTTTTGGGCCCAGAGGGTCGCAGTGACAAAGGCAGTTGGCCACACTTTGATTACTTCACTTAGCAATAGATTAATTAATTCTAACTGATAATATAGAATATGGATGTGAAGTTGGTGTAATAGTTTTGTGTCTGCCCTCCATACTGTGCCGTGTTATTGTAAAACCTTATGTCAAAACTCCAGTCTGATACCTATCTGCAGTTTACCGTCTTTCTAATGACGAAAACCACCTGACAACAAAAAAAAACACCTGACAGCCAAAACTCCCGAAAAAAAATCGACAAAAAAATCGACAAAAACACAAAAAGACACTGACAACAAAAAACACGTGATACAAAAAACCATCTGCCAACAAAAAGAAACACCTGAAACAAAAAACAAACATCTGCAGACTGAAAACCACTTGTCAACCAAAAAACACATGATGACAAAAAACATCTGAAACAAAAAAAACATGCCAACAAAAAAAAACATAACAGCAAAAAAATTCTTGACCACACAAAAGCCTAAATATATAATATTTAAGGGCTTGAGACACCTAATTTTGAGAGGATGCGATTTCATTTAAACTTTTTGAGGTTGAAATGTGTTCACAAAACTTAACCGGAGTTGCCCTCTCACCAGTAGGACGAGTCATGTAAAGGCAATCAGTGCTGACCTAGACTGACTATTCTTGAACAAACAAGTTATATAGAGCTATAAAGTGAGTTGTCAAAATTTTGACTGGTTTGTATAGACATAGGGCCTCCTAAATATTGGCATTGTGCAGACACTTTTGTGATTGCAAAAAAGGTTGCAATGAATTTTCAATTTTCAGGAGGTGTTTTTTACAAATAAAATTTTTTATCATCTTTGATACAATCACCATTAATTTCACAGCAGCCTTCATGTGACAGTCTTTCGTGATCGAAATCAAGTAAAATAATAAATAATTTCCATCAAAAACTAATTTAAATATTAATTAAACAATAATATTAGTACAATTTCATAATAATATGAGATAAAAAAACATTGCTGAAACCGTATTTCTAGCATTGCTTTGTCACAACAATGATAATAATTAAATTTTAAATCCAAAAGATCAAAAAAAAATTGAAAAGTGATAAACACTAATGATGAAGGTTTTTAGATGTGAATTTTGTGCTAAAAACTCAATGACAATGTTATACAATGGAGATAGCGGAATAAGTGTACAGACACAAGGAGTCGCATGGTTTCAGGTAGTTGGTTCTATTGGCTGAAAATACAAATCGACTGAAAACTTTTATTTGTTTTGACGTAGACACCTCAATCAAAAGCTATCAAATTAAATGCAAGGATTATCATAGCTGCGCCCATTAGTGACGTTTGTTGCAAAGATAAACTACCGCCTTTGGATTGATGTCACAGTCACGTTACGACTATCGGTAATTTTTAAAGACTACGGTCACAGTATCTAAGGAAATTACATTTTCGTTTTTACAAGTACAAAAATTATTGCCACTCTTGTATCAGCCCAATTTCTAATTTAAACCCTTTGGGCAGGGTTTTTTAATTTTTACTTTGAAATTAATGTTATCTTTCACCTGAATGCATTTTAAAACAGATAAACGAGAATATAAGTACAAATTAAGTGGCAAATTGAAAACAAATTCTTGTATATCATTCAATCTGGCGATGAACTGTTTCCGGTAATTGAATCGATTGAGAAAGACAGTCGCTATCCCCATTACTTGTTCAGATGTACTATATAATAATATAATGGAACTGCCACTCGCAGATAGCCTCTTCTGTCGACCATGCAGTCATAGACCTCCATAGACTTCAATAGACGTATTGCTAATTAATTTTCTCCTTCTCCATAATTTTTCAATGCTCAACGAGAGAACCACTCTACACTTAGAATGTGTCTCACATGCGTCCTAAGCCTTTTAATGTTTATCAGTTTTTCAATTACCAATCTCATTCAAGTACTGTCACAGTTTCTAAGTTTTGCTAATAATATATATATAAAAAGACTTATCAAATTTACCTAAATTTTCTTCACAATCTTTCAATTTTGGTGTTTTGGGATATGAAATAATCGATTATTTTCCAACTTCGATCCATTTTATGTTTTATGCTTCTATAAATCTATATAAAGAAATGTGAAAACATCTGTCTGTGTCTATGGTAGACACATATAGACACTCAAACCACTACACTAAGAGAAATAAATATTGCTGTAAGAACTCTTAATCTAAATGGATGGCGGCGGGGGATAATTTTGTTATTTGTTCTCAAATCGGTAATTTATGTGTTTTTAGCGTTATAAAATGGTCAAACGGAAACTATTTTGAATGACAACCGTGCTTTGATCTGGGCCTTTTATAAAAACTATATCAAAGTTAACAAACTATACCAAAGCATACAACAAATTGCGATGTTCATTGGTTGGTTTAACATTGCCATGAGTTGCACTTTGAAAACAAAGCAAAAAGGTTGTTTCAGCGAGCCATATATGTTGTTCCATTTTTCTCCTCCTTTTCTATTTATTACTACAACTACATTATTCATTTACAGATTTCGCTTAGGTCACGTGAAAAAAAGATAGTTACTAATAAATTATAACCCATTATTTGTCATAATTACAAAGTTTTACAATCAAAGTTATTGAGCAAATACTAATAATCACGGTTGTTATCATTTTTAATTCAAGAAAATATGTTTAAAATAATAATACATGATGATGATGATATATAATGATAAAATATATCATTAAATTTATTTTGAAGCAAATAAAGACAACTTTTTTTGCTCCAAAAAAAATACCTCATTATTTTGGCAATAATAATTTCTTTATTTATTTCAATCTGAAATAATTATTGAATTTAGTAATTGTTATTATAATGTTTAATGTTAATCAAATTTTGCTGTTATCTATTTTAGTTATTCCCATTATTATCAAAATGTTTTTTTAATGTTAATCACTATTATTTATTATTATTATTAGTTATTAAAAGCTACTGCAGTTATTGATTGCTTTTATTGCGCATTATTTAGTAATGCGGTTTATGACAGCACTGTTGAAAGTAAAACTATCACAGCAAAATTCACTACTTCCCAAGTATATTACCATCATTTGGTAGTTTTAAAATGACAAAAATTGATAGAATATGATATTCATCTGATAGTGACTGTATTATTATTATTATTATTTAGTAATTAGTAATATTGTTATTTGATTGTATTACCACAATGCTGCTGTTTGTACTTTCATAAAGATTACTTTTTGGAGTTATTTCCAAAGTATTTATTCATGACAAAATGGCCATCAAATGTGAGGAAGTGGCCACAGGAGGCGCAACCGCCAGGGGGAGGCAACTGCCAGGGGGAGGCAACCGCCAGGGGGAGGCAACCGCCAGGGGGAGGCAACCGCCAGGGGGAGGCAACCGCCAGGGGGAGGCAACCGCCAGGGGGAGGCAACTGCGGGAGGAGACCACAGGATGCACCAACCACTGGAAAAGGCGACCAAGGGGAGAGGCTGCCACGGGAGGAGGCACTTACAGGAGTAGGTGCCGTGGGAGGAGGCGACCGCACGATGAGGCATTCATGGGGAAAAGGGGTTGGTTGGGGAGAATGGCAATAAAATGTCCGACTGTATCCATTCCCGGTTTTTACAACGGGTAAGCCAGCTAGTTATTCATATACTGATAGTTTTATTTCTTGCATCATCATTTTGATGGACTGCCACACACAGATGTCATTATTTCCTCACTACCACACCATTAGCTATTTCTTTAGAACTGCATAGCTCTGAGCTCATTGGGGACACGTGTATTGGAAATATGACATAGGTCAAACCACAGACTTCCTGGGCATACATTTAGTCAACCCTTGGTAAGTGGTTATTGAAGCAGTCCTTTGACTTCAAATTGCCTATAGGACCGCCCCCTCTGAGGGTGTTACGTACTGGTAAGTAGTTAACTTTCCAGTACTATGCAATTCCAGCTTAATACTGTGTTTTATTGATACTTTGAATGAGGCAAATCGTATCATGTAGTGCTAAATATTTTAGTCACATTTTCCCATGTTTCACATGTCTGCATGGAGGCATTCATCTCAAAGTAATCAATGCTGCTGATGAGTGATATGACAGAGTTCACAGACACCAAACAGTGTCAATGATTAGTTATAGATGGCAGTTCTATGTTTATGTGGCTGTGAAATAACAAGCAATGGTTGAGCTATGAGTATATTGCGCCAGAGATTACTGACAAGCCAACAATATACCTCCATTACAGAGTATGAGTTAACCAACTGTCTGTCAGCACTCAGGTCTAAAACAATGTTATATTCCTGCTACTCATCTCTGCCCTCAGATAATATCAATTGACTAGACAATAGATTGATTAATTCTGATAATATAGAATATGGACGTCACTATATAGTAATAGTATATGTGACTACCCTCTAAAAACCTTAGGTCTAAACCTCAGTCAGATATCTGCAGCCTTTCTGCAGATTACTGTCCTTCTAATGACAAAACCACCTGACGACAAAAAATTCCTTGATGACACAAAAGCTTACAATATATTATTAGTGTTTCTCATTTGATCAATAGTCAAGCTTATTCACTTACTATCACATTTCAAATTTTTGTTAATGAAGATGGAACAAAATGAAAAAAAATTTTCACCAAACTCACCTGACTTCCACTCTACCTTTACTGAGGAGTAACATGTTTTATCAGGGGGAGACAACTCTGCACAGTCCATTGCATCGTCTTGCTTTTTTCCACCTGCAAAGTGTACTTTATAGCTAGACTATAATAGCTGTACGAGTAACAGCATATGACAGCATCATGCACTCAGCTAATTCAGCAAACAAAAACTAACTAGAGTTGTCATCCCAACAGGCGCACAACTCCGAATTGGATGTCACATTTATGTAATAGCAGTACTAATGACTAAAGGCAAAGGTAGAAGGGAGATCAGGAGAAACTCTAACTTGGTAAGTTATCTCCAGTAAAGGAGCAGGCACTGGATGTATAGGAGTAGATGTCACTAGCCAAGAGGAACATTGTACCTGGAGATGTAGGCCTTGTTTGCTGTAGCTTACGTCTTGCTCTACATTTGTTTTTTATTGTATTCGTTCCTTTACAGCTACCGACCTCTATCTTGTTTTCTCCTCTCCTCTATAAACACACAAACAACTATAAATATCACATGAGGACAGACTTAATTCCATAAAACCACATAGAAAACATCCTAACCATGATCCAGTGAAACTCAAAGTCTAAAACTTTTATGTATATAAATTTATATACATTTAAATTAACATACATATAAATTAATATATATATATAAATAGCTCAATGAAAATATAAGCATACGTTTAAAGGTCTCATTTAATCAGAACAAACTGAACTGCAAAGTATGATTACTTTAGTAGGCTGATGAAGGGGTGAAGATAGCACAGAATCCAGAGAGCTAGCACTGGAGTTGAGGAGACCTTGTTGAGCTGCCACCCTATCGGTATTGGAGAGGTACTGGGCTCTCAGTCTAGGCATGTCCAAAGAAAACGAGTCATCAAGAAATGCGTAGGGGTCAGACTTGGTAGTTCTATAGCTACAGTGCAGAGGAATAAACATCAACCTACTCAAAGATATACATATATACTACCTATCAGTGCCATTAGACACATGAGAAGATTGTAACAAATTGAAGGCCGCTCACAAACATACATGGCAAATGTTTCAGACAAGTTCTTACGATCATACAAACTCAATTTGCACATACACTATTCCTAGAAACAACTGCAGTCTGAGGTTTTTGAGATTACCGTTGAAGCGCAAAAGGAGAGCCTGTATGGATGTCGAGTTAGTTTCAGCATGATTACATCATCAGCTCAGCGAGCAAGCAAACAAACATGCAAACATCAAAGGCAGGCAATAATATTTGGTAGACAGGGAGGAGACTCACTGTTAAAACTTCTCTGTTTTATTGGTACAAATACAGGGAGCTAAATGGATCTGTATTTAATACAAGGAAATACACATTGACATACACTACATTAACACACACTACATAAACATACACTACATTAACACACACTACATTAACACACACTACATTAACACACATTACATTAACACACACTACATTAACACACACTACATTAACACACACTACATTAACACACATTACATTAACACACACTACATTAACACACACTACATTAACACACACTGGGCCTACCAACAGATTATTACATAACAAGCTAACATATACAACAAACTACAGTAATATAACAAACTAACACATACAACAAAGTATTGTAATATAACAAGCTAACATATACAACAAAGTACAGTAATATAACATGCTAACATATACAACAAAGTACAGTAATATAACAAGCTAACATATACAACAAAGTATTGTAATATAACAAGCTAACACATACAACAAAGTACAGTAATATAACAAGCTAACACATACAACAAAGTACAGCAATATAACAAGCTAACATATACAACAAAGTACAGTAATATAACAAACTAACACATACAACAAAGTACAGTAATATAACAAACTAACATATACAACAAAGTACAGTAACATAACAAACTAACACATACAACAAAGTACAGTAATATAACAAGCTAACATATACAACAAAGTACAGTAATATAACAAGCTAACATATACAACAAAGTACAGTAATATAACAAGCTAACACATACAACAAAGTACAGTAATATAACAAGCTAACACATACAACAATGTACAGTAATATAACAAACTAACACATACAACAAAGTAAAGTAATATAACAAGCTAACATATACAACAAAGTACAGTAATATAACAAGCTAACACATACAACAATGTACAGTAATATAACAAACTAACACATACAACAAAGTACTATAAGGTAAAACTTACTTATCAAGTGAGGCAGGTGCAGAATGTCTACCTGTAGAGGTCTTGGGTGGTTTGATACGAGATCTTGTAGTACACGGTAATGACTTTGACACTGGACAGTATAACATTACATTTACTAGAGGCTGGAGCAAACGTTAACAGGAATGAATGTCAACCTAGTTGGAATGAGCATAAACACCTCCAGACCCAGAATTAATATCAACTATGGTATGGATAAAAAAACTTTCGACGTTCATATCCCGGATGTGTTGACACGCATTCCCAATGACCTATAAAAATACAATTTTGACATTCAGCCCAGGAGTTGTCTACATCGACTAAATCATGAATTTATGCAACTGAAATAACCATCGAAACAATAGTTTATAGGGCTCCGGAATGACTTCTGACACTTCAAAGAATCAGTGTCAAAATTCTATACTGTATCGCTTAGTTGATATCCATTTCAAGTCTGTCGTCGTTCATTACATGAGGTGTGAATGTTCATTCCTGTCTACGCTTATTCCAATATGCTATCTATTTATAGCATTGTACAATACTTCCTTGAAATAATACAAAACTTAGCTAAAAAACCATGGTTACCAAAATTAGACTGAGTAGCTTACGCTTAGGTAGAGTTCCTTTAGCCGAAGTTGTTTTACGGACAGGTTTACGCAAACTAAATGTTGCAAATCTAGACTGTCGTTCCGCTTTACACGTGCTGAAGAATCTTCGTCCGTTTTTCATCACATTCTGTTGATCTGTTAAGACAGTCAATTTAAAGGTTGCAAGGTCAAATGTTATTGTAAAACAAGAATCTTTCAAAAACATCGTAAATTCAAAGCTCAGCATTTCCAAAATTTAAAAACAAAATCAGAGCTTGTTAGGATAGACGTAGTTAAAAAGAGTTATTTAAACAGTTTAATGAGCTATTTTTGAACTTCTGCCTTTAATTTTCCAAACACAGCGGGATAGTGAGCAGATAAACTACTCCTGTAAACCCGTAAAAACCAGCGCTAGAGAGATGCAGCAAGACCACTAAGACGTACTTGACACGGGAGTATTTGATTTCGTTTTGCTTGGCTCAGAAATAGAATCATCCAGCAGGAAGTTGTGTAATTTATCACCAAAGTCTGCGCAGTCAAAGAATCCGTCATCGGCCTTCTTTCGTTTCTTTGCGGATCGTTTATCAAGCTAGCAATACATAAATATAGGTTAAAGAGCACTCCGATTAATGCTCAAACACACGCCCAGTAACTTATGAACTAACGCACTCACACCAGGTACCTTATGAACTCACACACTCACACCAGGTACCTTATGAGCTCACACACTCACACCAGGTACGTTATGAGCTCACACACTCACACCAGGTACCTTATGAACTCACACACTCACACCAGGTACCTTATGAACTCACACACTCACATCAGGTACCTCATGAGTTCACACACTCACACCAGGTACCTTATGAGCTCACACACTCACACCAGGTACCTTATGAGCTCACACACTCACACCAGGTACCTTATGAACTCATACACTCACACCAGGTATCTTATGAGCTCATACACTCATGTCAGGTAACTTATGAACTCACACACTCACATCAGGTACCTTATGAACTCATACACTCACACCAGGTACCTTATGAGCTCATACACTCACACCAGGTACCTTATGAGCTCACACACTCACACCAGGTACCTTATGAAGTCACACACTCACACCAGGTACCTTATGAAGTCACACACTCACACCAGGTACCTTATGAAGTCACACACTCACACCAGGTACCTTATGAGCTCACACACTCACACCAGGTACCTTATGAGCTCACACACTCACATCAATAGATACAATGATGCAAGTAAATAGCTTGTAGACCAGGTGCTCATACAGATCATGGTAGTTTCAGTGATACAAGTGACAAGTTAAACGAGTATAAATAACACCATAAAAACTTTTCTTAAAGTTTAAGCAATTTATGCAAATAGGACTCAGATCGGAAAACTTGATATTGTAAGAAAAAACTATTTAGATATCAGAGACGAATGCAGTCGTTTTAAGATAGAGCAATATATTGACTTTGCAAGCTCAAAGCGGTGACCAGTCGCATTTTTTTCCAGAAAGCAGCATAGAGGGCAAATGATTTTGCTAAGATAGCATTAAAAATCATGAACAACCCATTCATCTTCATACATGTGGCGAATTGCCCTCAAAATATGATATACTAAGCAAGAGTTGTGGCATATTGTCATGCCATATAACTGACACTGGTGTCTAGCATACACAAAAATTCTCTCCGCTGCACCATCTCGGAACCGTGATGATAACATGTCAGAGCTGCCTGTCATGAGAGGTTTTGCAATTCTAGTATCAACCAAACAAATTTTCTGGTGCATTCTAGAAGCAAACAGCATGCCAATCATAGCAATTCCTTGATTGTTTATTCAACATACAAAAGGTGGAATTAGCTGTTTAATCATAGAAACTAAAAGATTTTCGTACATTCTTATATACGTTTGCACGCATATAATCAAGCAGCGAGAGACCAAAATCAAATCTGCCATTTTCCTAGCATCACTCAATGACGGTTTCCAAATTGACTAAAAATATTGTTATGTCGAAAATGGCATGACAAATGCAGCAATATAAAAAAAAATGGGAGATATTGCGCAGGAATAATTCTTAGCACGCTCTATCAATTTAATTGTTATAGTGCATGATGTAGCTACTAGATTAGTGTAAGGTGAAGAATAGCTAAAGGATTGTGGATAGCCAGAGGGAAAGAAGCTGGGAACTTGTAATGATCCTACATGGTGGTGGTCGTGTTGTGCTGGAGCTTCTATATATACCTAGGAAGTGGTCTAACATTAATCTATACGGTTATGTATCAATTAACCTTCTCTTTTCTTACATTTAATCTAAAACTAGTTAATTCCATTATTTAGCTAAAATAGTTTTCTAAAAAACAAAACTAACCAATTACAGCAACCATTTATTACTTAATGAAACATTATCATGGACTATGGCACTAACCTCAGGTGAAGGATGCCGAAAGAAGATTTGTGGCAACTTTTTGGGTGATTCATCATATTTCAACGCTGTTTCTTCAGTAGGACTAGGAATGTACACTTTACATTTCTTGGTTTCCACAGTGTTATCCATACAAGGAGATAATTTTGGGTCTTGTTTTTCTGATTCATCAGATAAATCTAGAGGGGTGGTAATTGATTTCGAAGCTGAGTTCTTGAGAATAGACTTCATTGGGGTAAAACTCGTATTTTGAGGGGTGTCAAACATGGCTACAATATTTCGACTCCTCGTGATTGGAGTCATAGCACATGGATCAAAATGTGACACACAACTTGCAAACGAGACCCGTGTACGTACAGGTCTTGGTTCGGAGATTTTGGATTTCTCTTGTTTTGAAGGCAAGTTTTTATTGTGCAGCAGAGGAGCAGATTGTGGTCGGACTTTTCTTTTTTTGGACACCGGCATTGATATCAGAGGATCTGGTGGCAATGATGTATGGGATCTTGTACGTGGCCGAACAGTTCGAGTGCACTGAGCTTCAGCAAGTGTCTTGTCATTTTCCTTCTCCTCTGAAATGTTTATTAGATCAATATCCTGTGAATCAGGAACGACTAGACCTTCCTTGGCTACCACTGATGACGAACCATCATCTGAATGATCAGATGTGCTGTTGTCTGATATTGTTTTGGGGGTGGGAGGAGATAGTTTATCTCTCAAGTCAGCATTCAAGGTTTCTGGCAATATAGAGAAAATTGGTTCAGGACTAGTTACACGCTCACTTGGAACCCAATTGCTATGTTTGTTAGCCAATGAGGTTTCTGTTTCTTCACCAACACATGGATCTTTTTCTCTGTTTAACCATTTCATAGTGTTCATTTTTGTTTGAACATGCTTATCATTATTTTCAGTGTAACTATCTAAAGAAGGCAATTCTCGAAATGTATTATTGTGAGTCTCTTCTTCAATGATGCTGTCAATATCGCTTCGAGATTTATCCATAAAAGAAAATGAGTTGATGACACTGCTTTCACGACTGCTTGGTAAACGTTTTTGACTAATAAAAGAAACGCTGGGGCTTTCAGCATGACTAGAAGAATGATCACTGCTCATTCCATTCTCAATTTTGCTAGCAACAGAATTTCCAGCGATTGTAGCAAGACTCTGTGCACTCTTTTCTTTAATAGGAGACTGAGCAGGAGAGGACTTGTGCAATGCTTCAAATGATCCAATTTTTTGTTCAGTTGTTAGCGGCAAAGACTTCAGTTTCTTTTTAAATTTTTCACTGTTTAAACTTGTATCAAAATCTTTGCTCGAAACATTTTCAAAAGAGCCTTTAGTTGTTTTGTGTGACTGCTTCCGTGAAACTCCTCCGCCACCAGAGGTATCTAGTACCTTTGTTGATTGGCCGTCTGATTTGGTGCTTCGTTCAATATTAGAAACACTTGAAGCTAACTCTGCACTTACAGACGTCAAGTCAGCGGCATCAGAAACTGATGAATCAATATGTTGGGAAAAGCTTATTTCAGTCTCCTTGTACTGCACTGGTGACTTGGACACATTTTTTACACAGTTCATGTGGGAACCCTTAGCTGCGAAGGAGTCTTTTTTGCTGAGTGTGGTTTCGGATAGCAATATTGAGCTGTACTTTTCATTAACTGTGTTGTTCTTAGTCGCTATGTCTTGCTCTTCAATTGATCTCATATCATTCTTTGATGACACAATCTCTTCAGGTAAACCAAGTATGGGATTTACAGCAACAAATGAACCCGATTTACAATTAGCTGGAGTCGAGTAAAAGCTTTTGGCATCCACAGCTGCTGGAGAACTCTCATCAACAAATTTTTTATCAGATGGAGAAGGTGATATTTCAGTTTCTTGAAGCTCATCACTCATTTTAACAAAGCCATTTATTGAATTGTTAACAGGAGCTGTTTCACTCTCAACCTGATTGGTTACTTCTGTCAGAACTTGTGCTGCAGCTAATCTCGTTGAACGCCTATGAACAACTTTGGTTCTACTCTTATTTTTTGTTTTTCTTGTTTTTGATTTGACTTTTGCACTTTGTACATCACTAGTTACTGGCTGATCACCAACTTGCGAAATTGTCACAGCACCATCTGTTTGCACATTATTTTCCTGAAATGACCCATCATTCTCTTTAGGCAAACTATTTTCACCTACTGAAGAATGTTCATCTTTGGAAGCAGTTTCCACACCAACTCTGTCTACTGCATCGACCATGCCTTGCCTTGTCTTCTCATTTGCTCCAGCAATGATAGAACACCCCAAAACAGAAGGCTGTGAATGTGACAAAGAATCCTGTTCACAAAGAGTTATGTTCAAATCATCAACATTTTTTAGATTGCACTCACTTTCAGAAGAGCTAAGCCGTTTTGCATTCATTTTTTCCCATGGGAGCGCATTTGTGTTAGAGCTCAATGATGACAATCCATGAACATTTTGTTTCCTTTTCTTTGGGCCATTCGTTGACGACGGTCGCATGTTATCGGCCTGAAAATCATTCAAGTTATCATCTGACAATAGAATGTTACTTTTTCTTGTGCTTTTTCTAATAGGCGTTACGGTTGGTGAGATATTTCCCTCATCAATATTTGAGGAAGAAAACACAAAATCATCTTTAGGTCGTGGAGTGGAATGAGCGAGATGATACAATCGTTTAGCATTTGCTGGTGTTTGGATATTTTTTACTGTAGCTTTATATTTGCTATCAGCAAAAGTGACAACTTCGGCTCCAGCTATCAAACTTGTTGACAACTCTTTCGTATAGATCACATCAGTTTGAATGACCGAAACTGCACCTTGCTCCATTTCCAGTTTTGATTGCGTAGCCAGTTTGATTTTTGTAGTATTTACTTTCACTTTTCGGGATTTACCTTTTATTCTGGAATTGGAAACTTTTGATGTGCCAGATCTAATCCGACGGTACTGTGTATTTGTAACATTAATGCTATCTTCACTGCTTGAACTAGTTTCTAATTTTTGAGATCGCCGTTTAGGTTTTGACTTGCAAAGCCTTTTAGATTTTCGTTTACTTTTAGCTTTAACTGTTGACCTCTTTTTACCCTGTCGAGGAAGCTCACATGAACTACTTATCGCTTCATGGCAGTAGAACTGGGGTTTAGAAGCCGTTTCAGACTGCTGGACAATGGCTGTTAGTTCTCCAAGCAACTCTTCCGCTAAACTGTGTGCTGGTAGTACCCCGTCACCAACTTCAGGTTCAACCAACAACGCTTCGTTTGCCTCCAAAATGATTTTTTCTTCATGATCATGCTCAAAGTTCCCATCACTGTGAACAGTCTCAAGAGGTTGCAGGGGTGAAAACTCTTCCCGAGCTTGTTCCCTGAGCAGGAGGGTTTGTATGGAGTGTGAGGAGGCTGGTGTCATAGAACCAAACGAGTTTTCTATGTAGCTACCTGGAGGTGTGCATTGGTCACTAGCAGGGGCTACAACGACATACAATTACATTGTAGAAGCTACCTGGAGGTGTGCATTGGTCACTAGCAGGGGCTACAACAACATACCATTACATTGTAAAAGCTAGTAATAGCTAGTAATACAACTAAGCCTTTTCAACTAGGTGAATTACAAATGGAGGTAAGTATAAGTAACAATGATATGTCCTAGCAAACTTCTTGCATTTTTTCTGTTTACTACTAAGGAAATTCCAGTGCCAACATTCTTGATAAAATAAAGGAATGTTTTGTAATTTATTTCAATTATCAAAAATATTTTGTAGGAAATATTGTGAGGGACGCCACTATCACTCCATCGGTGGACGCCATTTTATATTATTCACCCTACCAACATGTATACCTATTCACATATTTATTTCTACCTGTTGTTCTATGTCTGCAAGCTTCTATCACGAACGTAAATATTTAATTAATTATTATTTTATTAACAACACTTTTTCCACGAAGATATACAAACTGTATTTTGAGTTGTGTGATGTAAGGCGTGGCTTACAAGAATTCTTTGTCTTACCCCTGCATAAATATTTGTGTGAGTAACTAATAAAATCAGGGTTAGCCTAGCTCTCAGAAGATTTCATCTGCACTAGAAAGGAGCACAGCCGCAAGAATAAACTACGAGCACAGATAAGCCAACTATCGGTACACACAAGGCTTGGCGGAAAGCAAGAGTCGGTTCGACCTCTTGCTGCGTATTCTCTTCTAGTAAGAAGTACGACACAAAGCACCTTATGCCACTATAGTTCGGCCACCAATAGTTCGCCCGAATTAGCACGGAATTTAGTGGACAATAATTACTATAGTAATTATCGTCACCTTATCACTAACTTGTTCCACCCTAATTTCGGCCATACTAACGAGCACATAAACTAGCAGAACCATTACAGAAATTGTTACCAGAGACAAACACATTGCCTTGAGCCAAACACAGAGCATAGTTCGGGAGGTGTACAGGTGGCTACCACCCAGACAAAATTCCTGTACAATATAATGCATTTACCTACAGTTCATTCAAGTTTTGCCAGAAAAAGAAAGCAAAAATAAGCAGTGTAGGTTGAATACAATTATTAACCTCATCAATCACAGTAAACCACTTTAGTAAATGAAAGCGCTGCAAAATATGTGGTAAAGTGTAGCTCCTTCAAGACACTCAGTGACCTTATACCGAGAAAGAGTCTACTATGAAGAAAAAACATAAGTATGGAAAGCTTTGGAACAGTAATATAAAAAAAGCACTAGACCTCAAACTCTTAGATATGAAATCAAACTACTAGCATGTATGTCACTGGATAAACTGAACAAGTGGATCTATTTAATATATAACTTGTGAAACAACTTACGGACAGAAATCTCAGCAGAAGTTAAGTCATCAGGGCTATCATCCAGTAGACGTCGGCTAGCTGACAAAGAAGGGCGTCTGCATGTTTTATTAGAACCTACATAAGTGCATAGACATTCACATGTAACTTCCTATGACTTCTGCGGAGCATAGCTGACACTTGGAGTAAGTGAGCATGCGATTGGTTTGCTTACAACAAAGAACACATCAATAACAGCAATGTGTATAACGGCAGAAATAATATAGCTAAAAAAACACTTACATCACAAATAGTTTGGTGCACCAAGTGCAGAAAGTCCGATGGAACAAACAAACGTTTATAAAAAGCAATAAAAAATACACAAAAATAAAAGTATATATATTACTTGTGTCAGAGTTGATCTCTCCATGCGGTGAATGAACTTCATCAGCTAAAACAGAAGCAGAGTGCAACGACACTATTACACTTATATCTACCTGTATACTTACAACTAACCATATATTTACATCTACCTGTGTGGTTATATCTACCTATATTCTCATCTACCGGTATACTTACATCTATCTGTGTGGTTATATCTACCTGTATTCTCATCTACCTGTATCACCTATCTGAGTACTCACATCTATCTGTATAGCTATATCTACCTGTATCATCTATCCGAGTACTCACATCTATCTGTATAGCTATATCTACCTGTATCATCTATCCGAGTACTCACATCTATCTGTATAGCTATATCTACCTGTATCATCTATCTTACTCACATCTATCTGTATAGTTATATCTACCTGAGTACTCACATCTATCTGTATAGTTATATCTACCTGAGTACTCACATCTATCTGTATAGTTATATCTACCTGAGTACTCACATCTATCTGTATAGTTATATCTACCTGAGTACTCACATCTATCTGTATAGTTATATCTACCTGTATCATCTATCTTACTCACATCCATCTGTATATTTACATCTATCTACACATAGATACTTACAGCTGTCACTAAGCACCCTGTTTTGTACTCTTCTTGAAGAACGGGACCGTTTTACTTTGAAGGATCCCATGTGGTGCTCAGAGTCAGCATCAGCTGTGTATACACAATGTACATACAACATATACATATAACATGTACATTACATACAACATATACATACAACATATACATATAACATATACATTACATACAACATATACATACAACGTGTACATACAACATATACATATAACATATACATTACATACAACATATACATACAACATATACATACAACATATACAACGCGTACATAAGAAATGTGAGTACAACATTGCAGAATGTGCTTAAAGAATGGCTGCGGTCATTTCTATATTTATCTGATATGTCATTGATATGTCCTTATGAAGTGCTCCAAATACCAACTTTGTCAAAACTCAATTGATTTCTATATTTTCGTAACACAATTAATAATAAGCATGTTATGAGTGTTGTCTCCCCATTCCAACATCTTCGAAATATTGTGGGAAAACCTATGACATACGCAAGTGTTTTAGCGAACGCTAAACTTTTGTTTTATATTTTGATTGGACAATTTTTGCATTATGAAATCACTGCATCGTGCAATCACTGAAGCATAACAAATAACAGTACAGTGACCTAGGTCATTGATTGATATAACTAGTAAATAGTAATAGCGGCACATGTGGTTAGCAGTAGTAGAAACAAAAGTTTAGCATTTGCTAAAACACTTGCGTACGTCTTATGTTTTCCCAGAATATTTCGAAGGGGAGACAACACTCATCACATGCTTATTATTAATTTTGTTAAGAAAATATAGAAATCAATTGAATTTTGACGAAGTTGGTATTTGAAGCACTTCATAAGGACATATCAATGACATATCAGATAAATATAGAAATGACCGGAGCCATTCTTTAGGCGTTTCATAGCTGTATTAAAAATGGTCATATATTATAGACATAAAATCATATTTGAGATATATAAAGTCATATACTGTAAACACCAAGTCATAGATATCCATACGTATATTTTTGACATCAAGCCATCTAGTGTAGGCATGTCGGAATGAAATGATGATGCAAAAGAAGACAGTAAATAAAAGAGAGAAAAGACAACCATGAATGACTAACCACTAGAGTCTCTGACATCATCGCTGCTAAGTGCAAGGTGCTGTTCTGGTACAGCGGCTACATCTGTGGCTGCTGTAAGAATACATGCTGGATATTTAGTAATATATGGTGTACAATTGTCTTATATTGTAGAGCGAGTTAGCACAATTGAGACAGTTATTTGGCCGAGTGAAATAAGCTCAATCTAGTAGTCTTTCTACTACTTAGATATCATCAGAATTAGAATTAATTAATTAATTATATATTGTAAACAATTAATTACATATTATATATATAACATGATATAAGTTGCTTTCTGAAAGTGTAGCAGTTGCAATTTACCTATATCATAACAACAAATAAAACAAAGCCTTTTCCAACCAGGAATTCTAAATCAACTAATAGAAGCATGTAGGCAAAAATGAACAATAAAAACTTTCAAATGTGTTATTTCTAGCAGTTGTACCCTCATCCATGTATTAGTCCTCACCCAAGGCTGTTTTTCTCAGTGTTTACATACCTTCGTACTGATCCAAAAACATATTCATCTCTTGAATTTCATGGAGCATTTTCATACCCGCCGTTTTAGTAGGACTTCCAACCGGTGTCTACAATAAATACAGCTTTAGACATCAGTGGTTAGTAAACAAAGACGTAGACAATTCTATTTGTGGCATTATATTGAACACTTGAAGTGTGGCACAAAATGTACATACAACACTGATCATAATTAATTGGTTTCTTATTTCTTCAAGTAAGAATTTTGAAAACAAAAATGGAAAAGTCGCAGAAAATTTCAAATGACTAAATCGTAATTGCTGGCTTCAAAGAGTATTTTCTACTGATGAGCCACGTTAAAGCCGTGGCTACACACACCTACGTTTCGTAGGAATATGACGAGAAATATTTTTCATAGCGTCGGTCTGGTGGCTACATACGCAGTTGTTTCATCACCACAACGCTACGGAGTGTCCAGTGAGGCAAAGAGGTTATAATTATTATAAGCAGTTATTATAATAACTATTATAAATATAAATTATAATAATTAATTATTATATAGTTTATAATACAGTAAATATTTAACGTTTACAAATAGTAATAAGTTATTTATAAATAAAAAATACCCTCGTTGATAGAAGTAATTGAAGAGTCCGTTGGCTAACCAGTAATGACCAGGTCAAGGTTGCAATATAAAAAAGTTCACTGGAGTCGTAAAACTTCATCCTTACATTTTATCCAATGGAGAGTGGTTATTTAAGAATAATTGTTCAATCACTGAGCGTCTTTTTGTTACAGAAAACGTCGCTAGCTGGCTAAAATAACGCATTTTCACTGTATACCAACAAAACGTTGGTAAGTGTAGCAACGGCTTAAGCCATATAAACCGAGCTTTCTCCGTTATATTTCGGCATTCTTCGTTTTGTATAAAAAAAAATTAGGCGTGTACATTCGCCTATGCTCACCAAGACTTGCTCAAAAGTTAATAATAATCAAAGGTAACGCCCCAGTAGTGGCCTTAATTAGAGGTGCTGTGAGACAGTTTACCGTCTCGTTGTCATGGCGATGAGATGTTTTTGAGGCAGATAGGTACTGCTGTAAGAAAGGGCTGGCTTGTCTCCTGAGTTCTTCTTCAATTACAGCAGAATCTTTCTCTGCCTCTGAATCTACCACTTCTACAAGCATAACCGTTTGTATTACAGCTTTTTGTTACAGTAGAGCATTATTTTATATCTTAGTACAACATTTCAGTTTAACATGATTGTATTCAATAACGTTCTAAGAAAAAATATCCAATGTAACGTCACAACACTAAAATGATGCATAAAATTTTTCTAATAAGGTTATTCAACTAGAAAATGAATCGGTTTATCATACCTGATTCGTTTCCATCCAATTCAAGAGATAACTTGGTTTCAGTGGCCAAGCCAATGGCACCAGAGCTGCACCCTGCCCTCTCTGTAACCTGCGCCAACTCTTCACCAATAGAGTCAGGATTGTCTGGTTCCTTAGAGAATTGTGCTTCCTCTGCCATAGACTCTAACCACTTGGTGATGTCCTTTGTGCCTCCTTCATTCAAGTGCTTTAAGCCGGGCTGTACTTGAATGTTATCATGATCCACCAGCACAGAGTCTTTTGAGCGAAACCTCTGGCAATTCTTTGGTAACCTGAGATGGAGAGCACAACTCCCTTATATGTATACATAGCAAGTAGTAAAAACTAAAACTAGACCTGTATTTACGGATGGAATGCGCAAAAAGTTGCAGTTGTGTATTATTAGTATTTTCACTCATTTCAGATAATTTGGCATCAGCTTGGCATAAAAAGCGATAAAGCCATGCTTTTCTATTTAAAAAGAAGAATTAATTAGAGTGAATGATTAAGAAAATGTACATCAAAACAAACAGCTGTATCATATCATATATTTAGTTGTGAAACCTTACAAAAGCAAAACAATAAAGCAGTATTAAGTATTCATATCAAAATTTAGATGAGAACCCACTGGTCATTATGAATGAGACATCAAATCATACGTGCAGTGCAGGGGGAGATGATCAATGTTAGACACCAACAGGCTATCACTAGAGTTATTCCTACGTAGCAGATGTTTAAAACATTGTAAACAATACATTAATCTAAGGCATTGTAAAACAGTCTCCATTACCATCAAAAGTAAGATAAAATTTTGCAAAGAGCTCTGGGTTCAATGCATAAGCAAGTTTTGACAAAGAAAGAACTATTTTATCTTTCATTTAATAGTAAAAGGGTTAATCTTTATTCTAAACAGCCACCACTGTGAAGTTTAAAAAAATCAACTTACTATTTTCTATCAACATTTCACTATTATTTCATTTTTACATTGCAATTTTTCCCAATCTCTTGTTCTAAATGATAGACAATGGTTTTGTGTTTGAGTGGGTCATCATTAGAAGAGTACAAAAGAGATCATATGGACACTAGGCAACATAGAGCTTACCGCTAGGTTAACGCAAAGAACTCGACTAAATTTGCAGTGTTCTCAAAGCTTAATGCGTTTTTTGTTGAGACAAAACAGGTAAAAAATAAATTAATAGAGTTGTCTTCTCTTACAACAACTATATGCCGTGCAGACGAAAAATCCAACATTTAATAATAATATTTATCATCATAATAAATAATCGTTCCAGCTAAAACAATGCAAACAAACAATTGCTCTTTGTATTGCTGATATATATTGATGCTACGGTACACAGATAGTCCATATCATAAACTACAATCAATATTATCAACTTGAACCACTACTAATGGCTTGCACAATGATGCTTAATTGTTTTTGCCGTTATTTTTATTGTTAATACTTGCCGTATCCAAAACAGAAATACCGGTAATAATCATACAACGACACAGTTTTTATGCGTGATCCAAAAATCCAGAAGAGACAACTCCCAATATTTAAACAACTGCTGCTGCCCACAATCACATTCACACAAAATCTTTTGGAAAGCTCTAGTGCGAAGAAATGCTATTTTTACTCGCCAACACAAGAAAAATTCGCCCATTCTTCATGATCGCGATGTTGGGTCATCGTCACCTAAATTGCCTATAATAGTGTTAGTAGCTAAGCAAGCAGAATTCAAAAGGTGAAAAAAAATTGGTTGAGTCAAGTTAGAAGCATGAATGTTAATATATAACACTTGGGGATGACGTACAGTCATATTGAAAGTAGACAGCGAGGACTGGAGAAAGGACTACAATAAAGCACTAGTTCTACAGTCAACTTTATGTCACCAACACAACACCGTAGTACATTACCCAACCTTCATCAGCAGACCTAACCCATGACTGTCTATTACAGAAACACTGGCTATAATAGCAACACTCTATACAACTTCAGAGTTGTCCGTCTAATGAAAAAAGGAGACGACTCTATAGTAAACCTCAAAACAGAGGTTTTCATAAACATATTGTTTAAAAATTCTGTGTAACAAACACTAAAACAAGTTGGCATGTGTTTTATACTCACCGCAATCGTGGCTGTTTTGTGCTCTCCTTGTTAAACTCTTTGAGAAGTGCAGGACTTTTACATGTAAAGACTTTTCTTGGAGACATCAATATGTTTAGTGCAGGGTTTTCATCTGTAACCACGGACTTCCGCAAGTCATCAGTCTTATCTTCATTAGCTAAAGGCTGTTGGCTTTGAGCCTTGACTCTTGTAGACGGCTGTTTCTGTCTTTTATCCGTTGTAGACTGTTCATTCTGCCCCTCAACAGTGGGAGACTGTGGGAACAACTCTTTATTTCTACCAGACTGCCTGGTTCGTCTCACCTCCCTTGTAGGCTCAAGTGAGAGTTGAGTGCCTTTTTCTTTAGGAGACACTAGACGTACTTCTGGGTTCAGATTTTCATCTACATAAATAGTTTTTTTCACTCGTTGACAACTACATAGCAGCAAAACAACTGCTGTATCTCTTTGAAGGAATGAAAATGGCTTGGTTAGCAAATAGAAAGTGGGTCGTTGTTGAATAGAATCAGGTTTAGTAAACAAAGAAAAAGTAGGTCAGTGAATAAAGAAAAAGTAGGTTAGTTATCAGATACAAAGTAGGTCAGGCGATTTACAATAAAATCTGTAGGAATATTCATAAACTGCATCTTCTTCCTAAAATGACCGTGGAACTTTCAAGACAAGAAATGTATAAAATAATAATCAATGATAAAAAGTATTTACGGGGTAACCAATCACACACGGCGATGCAACTGTCGAACACAATGGTGAGTTTGCCACTCAACAGTACATCTCACCTGACTCTGCCTGGTCCAGTCCTAGAGAGATCCTGGTGTCAGACGAAGAGGTTGTCACACCGGCACACTCTGTTCTCACACTTCCTGGTTCCTCCGTCACTAACTCTGACTTCTTCATGCCATTATCAGGGTCAGCCCTGTCCTTGTCTGCGCCACACACCACCTTCCCTGGTTCAGGCTGTTCCTCATCTGCCAAGTCTTGCATGTTTTCAAGATCCATACCAGAAATATTTTGCATTATCTGAACCAATCCATGATCCATCATGACACATTCAGTAGAACGGAACTTTCGGTATCTCTCCGGCACACTGACAAAGGTAAATAAACTAATCAGTGCAAGTACTATCTCTACATTCTACTGGCTATGTCTATGGCTATGTTTATGGCTATGTCTATGGCTATGTCTATGGCTATGTCTATGGCTATGTCTATGGCTATGTCTACTATGGCTATGTCTATGGCTATGTCTATGGCTATGTCTATTGGCTATGTCTATGGCTATGTCTATGGCTATGTCTATGGCTATGTCTATGGCTATGTCTATTGGCTATGTCTATGGCTATGTCTATGGCTATGTCTATGGCTATGTCTATGGCTATGTCTACTATGTCTATGGCTATGTCTATGGCTATGTCTATGGCTATGTCTATTGGCTATGTCTATTGGCTATGTCTATGGCTATGTTTATGGCTATGTCTATTGGCTATGTCTATTGGCTATGTCTATTGGCTATGTCTATGGTTATGTCTATGGCTATGTATATGGCTATGTCTATGGCTATGTCTATTGGCTATGTCTATTGGCTATGTCTATGACTATGGCTATGTCTATGGCTATGTCTATGGCTATGTCTATGGCTATGTCTATGGCTATGTATATGTCTATGGCTATGTCTATTGGCTATGTCTATTGGCTATGTCTATGTTTATGGCTATGTCTATTGGCTATGTCTATTGGCTATGTCTATTGGCTATGTCTATGGTTATGTCTATGGCTATGTATATGGTTATGTCTATGGCTATGTCTATTGGCTATGTCTATGGCTATGTCTATTGGCTATGTCTATTGGCTATGTCTATGGCTATGTCTATGTCTATTGGCTATGTCTATGGCTATGTCTGACACAAACTTTATAATTATTTTCTCTCACACACATGCAGTTAAACTATTAATGAAAACATGATAGTTGTTTAAAAGCAGGTTGACTATTTCCAAGGTCAAATGGCTGCTAATTGTAATCCAACAATCATACCTGGAGGACAATTTCTCATTTTCAATAACAATTGTAAAAACAAGAACGCTATTCAGGTTTCATTTTATAATAATCCTACTTAAATAGCTGTTCATGTTTAGAAGTTTACGCAATTAGTTTATCTAATAAGTTTGTTTGCTATAATGAAAAAACTAAATTTAAATTTATTTTTCTAGCTTGACTAGGCCAATTAACAGCAAGGTTTGATATCGCGCACCCAAAGAGTACAAGATTTCACCAAACAATATCCATAAGAGTACAACACAAAATGCATGCACATCAACCAAAAGATTATTCTCAATCAACTTGGCAATACCTGACCAAACCAGACAGGGCCCAGCGCACTAACCGTATCAATACCTGACCAAACCAGACAGGGCACAGCGCACTAACCGTATCAATACCTGACCCAACCAGACAGGGCACAGCGCACTAACCGTATCAATACCTGACCAAACCAGACAGGGCCCAGCGCACTAACCGTATCAATACCTGACCCAACCAGAAAGGGCACAGCGCACTAACCGTATCAATGGTTCAGCAGCAAGCCGCTCTGTAGTCGGTTTGTTGAATGCGTTCAGCAGCAGAGGACTTCTGCAGGTCCACAACTTCCTCATGGACATAAAGTTGTTTAGCGCCGGGCTTTTGCCAGCTGACAATGACCTCTTCGCCTCATCAGGAATCTCTTCATCTTCTACTGACTGCTGCTCGTGTCTCCCATCACTTTTTTCACTAACCAAAGCCTTTTCATCATAAACTGTAGACTGAGAACTTGACTCCGCCTTTCCGTAGACGGTAGACTGTGGACTTAGCTGAGTCCCACCGTAAACTGGAGACTGTGGACTTAGCTGAGTTCCACCATAAACTGTAGACTGTGGACTTAGCTGAGTTCCACCATAAACTGTAGACTGTGGACTTAGCTGAGTTCCACCATAAACTGTAGACTGAGGACTTCGCTGAGCCTCACCGTAAACTGTAGACTGAGGACTTGGCTGAGTCTCGCCATAAGCCATAGACTGAGGGCTAGAGTGTGTTGCACCGTAGACTGTGGACTGATAACTAGCCTGTGATGTTGCAGAGAGCGAAGACTGAGAACTGTTGTGCGGTTGTATATTAGTAGCTACAATATAATACACAACTAAATTAGACCAAACTCACATTGGAATCTGTCACCACTTCTGTTTGATATGACAAACTGCCAGTTGGCAACAACAGTGTTAGTATTGCTCAGTTTACCAAAACCACTGCTCTAGCAGATAGCAAACCAGCTAGAACTGAGAGCACCTGTCTGACAAGTCATTCTCAGACTGACAACAGTTCATTGACAATTAACAGTGTCATGAAATTTAATAGCTTTATTGCCTTCATCAATTTAATGCAGGAATTATTGTGTGATCAATAACGCATGAAAACAAATATGACGGTACTAAACTCAAATAAGAATAAAAAATGCTTTACAATTCTGCATTGTTAATAAGCTCATTTTTTTTTAAACTGTCATGTTATAATCTATGAAATGCAGAGTTATTTAAAAAACAACTCAGTAACGATAAAACTGTGTTAATCCTTAGAAAACTATTGCGGTCTTTTGCAAACAATTTTTCAACCAGTTTATAGGCATCGAACTGATAGCATAACAACAATGAAGCTGTTGGCATACACAACACGGAGCTATAAATCAAACTAGTTGAAAGGCTTTCTCTATGAACAATTGCTCACACCAAAGCTTTTGAATCCACTTCTGTAAAAACCAATACGAAAAAATATCAGATTAACGAAACCAAAATATGTCATGTGCTATCCTATTTTTAGGGGCATCGCAATATCTCCTACGCTTAAAATACAATATTTTATGAGTTATAAAGGATGGAAATTGGTTTATAAAGACTAGAAGGCGGGTATTATGTGTTTTTATCCACAAATGAAACTGCATTTAGCTCGTTAACTGCAGAGTGCTTTAATACACAGAGTGGGGACTTTCAATCTAGGCCGGGATTATATAACTCGCGGCCATCTTGGCGCAAAGAGAACCAGAAACCGCCGCCCCTTTTCTATATAATCTTCATTGCCAAAATTGTGTGGTTTATTTAAAAGGCATTTACAGGTTGATTTCTCTCACCATTAATTTTAATATGGTACAGGACAACTGTTCACACTTCAGACCACTTGAAAGTTTTAATATCAATTTACTGTGTGTCTACTAGTGGGCTAGTATTCTGATTAGGGCTATTAAAATTGGGTTTGTCACAGCTTATTGTGATAGTGGAAGAATGCAGATAATAATTTTGTGTTAAAAATTTGGTATATCAGGCCACTCAGTGTCCTCAGCCACATTTCATTTTTAAATGTTTCACAATTGACAAAAAGCAAAAAAAAATATTTCATTATGAAATATATATATAAAAAAAGGTTCAGTGGCACAAGCTAGTAACAAATAAAAAATATTGCCAGTTTCACAATATGGTACAGGGACAGTCTACATATCCCAGGCTTTCATTTAGTGCAATTAAAAACATTCATAGCTGCTCAGCTATGCTGTATGCAATATCAGCTAATTGACATTGTGTCTCATACTAGGTGCCCGGTGGTAAGCATCAAAATGGCGACTGTTTGCGCAAAGTCCCCACTCTGTGTATTAAAGCACTCTGGTTAACTGTAGCTGTGATATTTAATGGAACTTCCTGTCAGAAATAAGTGTTAGTTGGCATATTTTTTTCTCACTTGGTTTATGAAAAAGTTCAAATTTACATGCAGCAAGTCTAATATTTCAAAGACCATGAAAAGATTACCAGGCTTTATACATTATATATTTATTATGTAATATTTGTGTAATTTATTAATTATAAATAATATATGGTAAACCGGTTGAGAACACTGAACCTAATCTGTCCGTATGGTACTGCGAAATGAACCCAAAATTTAAGTTATACTTTAAACACTTGGTGAGTTTTCTTCAAGCAAAAACTGTTAACGCTGCTAACTAAATTATGTAGAAGGAGAGAATACAGACCAGTAGGAACTACTCACCCATGCTGCCAGGTGGAGTGAGCTGATTGGACAGACATGATGCTTCCTCCAAGCTTTCTACTGATGAGTGATACTCAGATTCATCATCTGCAGTGTCATACTCCTCTGAAATATAACATTTTATAGCATCAATCAACCTCACTAATGATTTGTGGTCTAAATACTTTGTCTTCATTAAACCAGCATTACTTTAAAATTTGAATCAGTGAAAAATGCAAATACAAAATCATTTTCCTGTTTAAATCTGGAAATAAAAAAATTATATATACCAGAGTGGTAATTTTTGGTCATTCATTTGATATCACTTTTTCTTAGACTGTTTGAGCAAATATCGCAGTTAAATAAATGGGAATTGGAAGGAACGTAGACAGAAATGAATGCAGACACAGCTGTAATGAACATAGACACTTCCTGGAATGAACATCGACAGACCTGGAACGAATGTCGACTATGCTATAAACAAGAAAATTTCGACTTTCAATCCTGGATGTGTCTACATTCGTTCTCGGCGATATATAGAATACCATTTCGAATTATGTTCCAGGATTTGTCTACTTTGGGAAAAAATGATAGTTTATTTCATTCCTGGAATGAACGTCGAAACGGAAATTTATATGTTGCCAGGAATGAATGTCGACACTTCCTAGAATCAACGTCGAGTTTTTACTCTCTCTAACATAGTCAACTTTCATTCCTTGTCTGTCGACGTTCATTCCAGGATGTGTCTATGTTCATTCCAGCTCTGTCTGCATTCATTCCTGTCTACATTCGTTCCAAATAAATAACTGGTTAGTGTTACATCGGTAATATAGCTCATACAATTACTGTCGACATGTGCACAGCTGGATACTAGAGAGTACAAAGCAGGGGTTACATTTAGATCTCATTAACATATTTAAGGTGTATAACACTTGACCAAAAATTGATATTACTCTCACCTTGCTGTTGCGTGTCATCATCACTGTACCTGACCGGGTTTGGCCCTGAAGCAAGTGAAATAGCATCCTGGGAATAATCAGGGTAAAGAGTCGAGCCCCCTGTGTGTTGTGTAGACATCTCACTGGGAAGAGTGAAGTTATGAGTGGTAGCATCTGTACATGAAGCACTGCCATAGGATAAGCTGGTGGTGTGGGCCATAGTGGTCTCATAGCCAGTGCCCTCAGTATAGCCAGTGTCCTCAGTATAGCCAGCGCCCTCAGTATAGTTAGTCCTCTCAGTGTAGCAGCTGTGGGTTACATCCTCAGTGTGTGTGGTCATAGAACCTAGGCAATTGTTGGTGTAGGTTGTGTCTCTAAGGCTAGCTACACCCGACATTTTAGATTCCTCCTCTGCAAGAAAATTTCTACATAATAGTCACTGTCAACGAGACAGTTGTAGAGTGCAATCACTTCCTATGTGATTTATTATTTAGGAATGAATGAGGTAAACCTAAAGAAGAGGACACAACTTCAAAAGCTGTTAAATCGTAGAAATAGAGCCCAAGTATTTATTACAGGGAAGCAACGCATGCAAAATTTAGCAAGCGAAACGCCGTATCCTTAGATTTCATTTTTAACTTGCTCACTAAGCCATACAAAAAAAATTAGAAACAGACAGTTTTCCAGACTAATGACATTATAAATTGCAAAGTCAAAATTTTTTCTAACTTACTTCAAAAAAGTAAATTGATCTTGAGTAGGTTAATAGCCCATCACATGACATGCGCTGTAGCTATGTTACCGCAAATTGTTTTTAACCTAATGAATAAAAAAGTGATCAGAAACTTAAAGCTAATGAGGGGGAACACCTACAATAATATTTCACCGTTACTTTATATGAGCCAATACAAGCGTGACACCAAATACTTTGTGGAAAAGCTAAAGAGCAATGTTTAGGAGATTTTTTATATTTGAAAAGAAGATTTAAACAATTGATATCACCAGATTAATCAATCAGTTGTGGGTTGAGGTTAATACTTGCATGTGTAAATAAATAAATACGATAAGCTTACCTGCAAGAGAAGTGGTTAGACTAGGAGTACAGCTACGACTCCAGTCCATCTGAGGGACAACTTGTGCAGGGGTGCAGGCCCTCCCATCAACCACTAAACATACCGATACATCAAGTACAACAGAATACTACAGAGTACTACAGAGTACAACAGAGTACTACAGAGTAGTACAGAGTACTACAGAGTACAACAGAGTACAACAGGGTAATACAGAGTACAACAGGGTAATACAGAGTACAACAGAGTACTAGGATGAATATAGGGTTAAGCTGTGAGTCTGACAGTCAATGATTTCGCTATATTTCGAATGGTGGATAAACTATGACAAAAATCCTATATTTTTTGCGTCTTGAAATTATAAAAAAAACTCGCAAGCAAACCTCCATACATGTAGCAAACTCTGCATGCCAACTTCTTTATTGCATGTATAATAAATATATACTATGTATAGGTTTGTGTTTTTCAGATAAACAAAATTTCAATGAGGCAGTTGGCAACATTTGTATTAGAAGCAATCGGCAGGCTTGGTAATTGCTTCTAAATAGATGTACTCTTTTTGCAGTCTAACAAACTGCTGCTGACATTCAAAGCAAACATCAATATTTCTAAAATTTAACCCTACTAATGTCAACCCTTATATATTGACTGATTGTAGCAATCGGGGGAGCCTAGCCATAAATCTATAAAATATATCCAATAACAAGAACAGGTAAAGGATTATTAAAAACAGGAAACATTCGAGCAAAAGTGAAAAGTACTAGATTATTGTACGCGTTACTACGAGTGCAACGAAATACCACTTACACATTTTTATATACACAACAGTTAAAATTCAGTTCTGAGCGTGTACTTACAAATCTGAATGCATAAGTTTATAACATATACTTTCGAAAGGGACTGTATTAAAATTTATAACAGCAAATCTTTTTTTAGATTTATCATAAACATATAATATAACCATTGGACGCCAGACCAAACCTACCCGAGGATTGATCTATTGTGGACTCCTCTTCCTCAGACGACTCCCAACCAGAGTGAGTCTGAAACACCAAAATACCACGTGAGGAATGGATACATGGAGGAAGGGAAAGCTGAAAGTGACTCTAGAAAGTGAAAAAGCCCTTAGCAGACTAACATTTCTATTTGAAATCATATAGTGAATTATCTATTTGGCATGAAGCATCAAAATTTCTCTCATATTACACATATCTATATTCAAACCACTAGACAAATAGCTCATCATATTTTATAACAAATACTTAATATTTAGTTGAAGTAGTGATTCTCTAGTGGAAAACTCTGTCAGTGAAAACAGAGGAAAAAAGCTAAACGCTATTGATAATTTTCATTGCAGAAATTGTATCCAATGAATTGTTGGACTTCTCAGACTCCCACAACAGAAACAATGTAATACCTTTAGAAGTATGGGGGATTTACATGTCATCTTTAGCCTGTTTAACCTAAATGAAGGAGGGACCTCCTCCCCCTGACTGAGAGGCAGTTGAGGTATGCGAGGGTCTGCATCATAGGCTACACTCTGGGAGTGTACTTGGTCACTAGAATATAAACAATTACAGGGTGTTTGCTGTGATTGCATATATAAAATCTAACATAAATAGAATGAAGTTTTTGATATTTTTTCCAGAGATGAACGCATTTTGTTTCATAATTTTATAAAAACAAACAAAAAAGGCAGAATCTTTCATCACGGTGACACCAGAAGGGGAGTACAACGTGTCTAATCAGCTATTGATGGTCAAAGCCGAGCACTTGTTGAATACATTCAACTAATGCAATACAGGGAGAACAGACCTTGGTGAGAGATATTTATAGAGTGAGTGTTCCTCTAGGATACCACTAGAGGGATGAGCACACAAGACAGGGGTAGACGCCGTAAAACGGAGTCTGTTAGACACTTCCTGCGAGCCACCACCGTCTCCTTTCTCATCATCTACAACAGACCTTTTGGTTTTTATTACCTAACATACAAACAATTCTGCATCAATTAATAGTTATTAATTTTATACATTTTTAGAAAAGTTGTTTTTTGTTATATATTATTTGATATTGGATATCTAAATGTACCAGTTTGACAAGAGACCAATACAATTAGAATAAAATACCATCTAACAGAATACATTAAGATGATTAGTTTGCTATTAATACTATCATAAAACAATACTGTCTACTAGTTTGACGATTTTAAAAAGGATCTCACTGAATGAAAAATATACATAAGTTAACGCTAATAACAAATGGCTTATTTTAATAATTTTCAAATTAGCGTTACAGTGAATACCTTAATCAAAGCATATTCATATCCAAATGTAATGTTACTCTACATATAATTTCATATATCACAAAATCAACAATTCAAGAACGATTGTGTATCATCACCTGGAGAAGGCATGACGAAATGGACTACTTGTGCAATAAATTAGTCACATCCCTGAGTGTTGGGGATACTAGAGTACAAAAATCTGCAATCAGAAAATATTATCGTATGTTAGTGGAAGATGGGGAATATATTTTCCACAGTCACGATCTTGATGGAGAGATTATCTATTATCTCTTTATTCGATTTTGAATGCTGCTCAAAAGGACGCGTGATTTTTGGAGAAGGTCTTCTTAGACAGGACAAATAATAATGAAACAAAGTGAGATTTTGACTAGCCAGCTAGACAACTACCACTGCCATCATTATAAGCCATTATCATTACTATATAAGTGTCATCATTTTATAGTTTGTTATTATTTAGCGTCTACAAATTAATCACGAAATATGACGTCACGCATCAAAAGCATTGATATAAATATTTGTAGCACCCGGTTTTTTTTTCAGTTTCCAAATATTCTGGAATTACTAAAGTTTCAATAACTTGGGACCACAGGCTGCTAGAAACAAAATTTTAAAAGGCTTTAATAGGATAAACTTTGCCGAATGAGATTAACCAGTCACTGCACTGCTTACATAGCTATGTACTTGAAAAAAAATGTTTGGAAATCACGCTGTAAGCGAGAATTTTCCCAGTGCGCCGTTGGACCTTATGATTTTAGTTCATGTTATATCACTAGCCTATCAGATTACCGACCTGTTGATATACTATTTGTTATAGATCATTTACATCTGAAGGTATGAAAATAGATTTAATAATTTCCTTGCCAAATAAAAACGTACATTGTTTTTTATTACCATGAAGTAATTAGTAACTAACCGCAAATTAATAACTCACGCTTGCTCACTCATCACGGATTTCACTCTAATGTATCAATAATGAGGCGTAAAACTATCCGCTGTGCGAACATAAAACAAAGTAATTTTTGTGCAAAGAGAGTCATTTTTAAAACTCATTTTCTCAGTAATTATCAATGAGAGACAAAAAAGTTTACCACTATTGTGACTGCAAGATGATTCTACGCCATGATATGTTTTTTAACGTCCCAAGGCTGCTTCGAAAAATCCATTTGTATTGGCTATATTATTGTATTAAATGACCAATGCTTAGTGACTACCTGCAACATGAATGTTTTGTTCCATGATTAATAAAAAATCGTTAAATCAATTTAGTAGTAATAACAATAATCAATTATGACGATATTATTTATTGATGAATTATAATATAACATAACTCATTATATTATACGAGATATTATATTATATAACAATAAAAGAATAATAAATCAAGAATATCAATAATGAACTATAATTATGCTACCATTATAAAAATTTACAGAGTGGTGTGAAATATTGGAACCAATTTAGACAGGAATGAATGCAGACGTAGCTGGAATGAATGTAGACAGCTTCACAAATGAACATAGCCACACCTGAAATAAATGTCAACTATATCACAAAAAAGTACATTTCCACCTTATTTATAAGAAGGTTGACATTCATTTCAGGCGAAATATAAATTACGGTATCCGAGATTTGCTTCAGATTGATTAAAGTCCCCTGTTGAGATCCAATTAGACAACTCATGGAATAAATATTAAATATATACATATATAAAGGTTGGCGAAAAAGAATGTTGACACCTCCTGGAATAAACATCAAGATACTTCTTCTATATTGAGAGAAGACATTTATTTTAGGTCGGTCAATGTTCATTCCAGTAGGTTTCTACATTCGTTACACTTGCCTACACTCATTACCATCAACATTCATTCCTGTATACGTTCGTTTCAATCCTCAAAGAGAACTGTGTTGTGGGAGAGGAGGGAAAAGTAGACAACTAAAATCGATGTATTCTGAGCATGGACTGCATTTTCGCAGCTGTGTGTGCAATACTAAAAGGTTGACAGACTTCTTACGAAGTCAAACCTTAGTAATTTATCCCCTCTACGAAATGGCTGTATTTTGCAACTGTCAATTATATCATCAGTTATTACCTGATAGACAGACTTCCTCAATGCCACACCACTGCAACTTGTGTGGTTTATAATAATGAAATATTACAATCCTCCTACACCTTTCTGATGCGCTAAGATGGCTATTACTGTAATATTACAATAATTAAAATGGCGACTGCCAATAGTTATTAATTACTAAATAATCAAAAGTAAAGGTCAAAAAAACTTGAATATTATTTCTTATGTTTCTGCTATGCCAACCACTAGCTTGCTTCTAGCGATGTTCTCTCATAAACTTTGATATTATTCTCGTTACAGTTACGGTGCATCATCAACGATAAACTGTCACAGTGGTAAAGTCAATGCTTTGACATTGACTGATTGTTCCTCATCGATGTTCAGCAAACGGGTACAAGAAAAGAAAAATAGATGTTTCTTGGTACGGCTCAAAGATTGATCTGACATTAGTAAACACAACCTCAGTACAAAACATCAACTAGTGTGCGACTTGCAGTGGAGGGAATATAAAAAGCTTTGTTTGAAAGGCTAGCACGCAGTTTGGTGCCTAAAATTCAACTTACATAGAAGTAACAAAAGCATAAAACTATGTAACTAACCTTGATAAAATGTAATATCAGATATAAATATAATACAAAAGTCACATCAGTTAGAAGGTCGAAAAAACTCCAGAAATTTTAGTCAGGTGCATAGCAACCATAGCATGCTATATGAAATATACAAAACATAAAATAGTTGCCCAAAATCCGCTGAAATATTGTCCAATAGTTTTTTTGAGCTTGGAGGCTGGACTGAGTGTCTTTGCTTTTGGGGTGAAGCTGCTCCAAGTTGGCAAGCATAGGTCCAAGTAATGATTTATCCATAAACATTCACCATTTTTTTTCACATCCATCGGCCACCTTAGGATCTTGCAGTGGCAATACAGTTCAATTGTGACAATCCCACTAATCAAGATTGAGACAATTGCGAAAAGATCTTGTTTGTATAAAGCGTTACTCAACTGGATATCTCCTCATTCAACAGCGTGGATTTTCCTTGCAATGATTGTCATCCAGCCACCCGCTAACCAATCATGGGAGAAAATACCCCACTATTACTGTACCAGTGTTCATAGTTCCGAGCACAATTCACTACAGCAGCTCAATTAACGAAGCATTGCCAGGTGCGTTACTGTGCAGTGGGCAAACAAGCAGAGGCAGAATGACATGCGTCTCTCAGCATGGAAACCATGAGAGTCAGCCAGCAAACTACCTGTTAAGCCTCACCATAATTTTTCCCAGCACCATCGGTTGCACAATTCACAGATTCTTTTAAAGTTGAGGTTTGACTTCCTTATTACGCCAAAAAATGGCTGAAAAAATCTGCGTTTCTTGAGCCGTTTTTTCCTGAGCTCCATAACCCTAACGACCTTTTATAAGGGCCACCTATTGTATATGTAGTTGTTTTGGTTTTTCTCAGCCGCTATTACTTGCGATTATATTTCAGTTAGTCTTGTATAAAACTACAATAAAGCTTACATGATTCGACTTAACAATCAAGGTCCCATCTATCACATAATTCAATATAGCTATCTCTAATCCAATGTCTAGGAGTTGGTCTTTTTACTGCTAAAATAGGCCAATTACTGGTTTGGTTGCAAATAAAACAACTTACGCTCGGTTTATACTGGTATGTTACGATACACGGCAAAAAATCGTAACAGCTACGGTTCGGTACTAGTTTGCACCAAAGTGCCTGTTTAGATGATCGTCTGTCTAGCGCATTAGTTTCGTATCCGTATTAAAACGCCTTGGGCCCTGTTTCAGTTTTGAGACGATACGGAACCGGCACTGGTGCGAGCTTATCTGAACAGATGGCGTTTTCGCTGCAAACTTCAGTGTTCACAGTGGTACGGAGTGACCATAGCGCACCAGTGTAAATGGGGCCTTAGATGATGCTTAAATCTAAAGTCGCAGTTTTATATTGAAGTTGTGTAGAATATCTAACTTATCAGTATTTAACTAAAAGCTCCTTGCTAGAAACCTAAACATAAGAAGAGCAGATGTATAACACACTGCTGCAGTAAATAAAGCACTTTCAATCAATTGAAGCAGAAGTAACATGGTAGCTCATAACCACATTAGACGCTTTTGCTTTTAATGCGTATGAATGGTTTTGAAACAGTCTACATAGTTTTGCAAAGCGTCTTCTACATTTAAAAGAAATGGGTAATTGTAGTAAAATGGCCAAGAAACTATATTCAAAAAATGGCCCGGTTGATTATCATAAATAAACTGTCGGCCTTAGCAGTTGCATGCTTTCATACAATAAAACTGTATTTCCTGTCTAACCATCGTAAATTTTGCAAAGCGTATACTTGTTTTGCAAATAAATTCTGACGGATAAGAAATGATCCAAATGGTTTAGAAAACAACAAACCATATGAATACTTTAAAAACAGCATGAAGTATTTACCAACCGTATGAACTATTATTATTTCAAAATAATAGCCTGAACTGTTTTAAAAAAATAATCTAAAATATTATTTCGAAATAGTTTGAGGTTTACATGAAAGTATAAGATCAAAAACAAAATATAACTGTCGACCTCTAACAAAATATTGTACAGAAAAATGGCACGACGTCCTGTGAACTACCTGAAAGCAAATCAGAACAATCATAATAGCAATTCTATTTAGCACATTACTGTTGTTGCCAACATCCTTTGTAAATTATTATTAGTAACCTCAAAACCTTTTTATGCTTCATCTTATATCATTATTCGAGGCTACGACTTTTAGTACGGCCCCAAGGGCAAAGGTCAAACCTGTGAGAAATACAGCTGTTGAGCCTCTCTCAAGTCGGTGTAATCACCGAGGCACAGCTGGTTTTTATTCTCTGAATAAATATACACAGCTTAAACTCACTCAAGTTTATCTTGAAACTCTATTGCACCTACGACATAAAGACAGACAGCTCCACCACTCTCATTCTCAAAGACAACTGCTCTGACGACCTACTGGTCTGAAAGCCTTGTTGTTGTCTAGCAAGTGGCAGACGGGAGACGGACTTGCCAGGCAGACGCTGCCTATCCGGGCCTACCTTCAGGCAGATAATACTGAAGGGTAGTTAGTGATCAAACGGTCTGCCAGTGAGCTTGTATGACTACTAAATAGACAACTACTAAACAACTACCTAGAGGTGGTGCGGATGGCTACCGAGGTAACCAATACTGTTACCATAAAATCCTGCACAATATTATAACTAAGAAAACAACAACAAATTCAATGGAGAAGAAAAAAATAATAATAATGTAATGGAAATGCGCAGAATGGCCATGATCCAGATTGATGCCAGCTGATATTACCGCAGTAGCTTCAGTGGACTAACCTAAGAGCAAGCGATAAATGAACAGCCAAGATCCTTACCTGATGAGCCGAGCCAGACGAGCGCAGGACCTGCAGCTGTAAGAGATCCAAGCTAAGGAGTACCGGTCAAGCACTTTGGTGACGCCATTTCTGTTCATTAAATAATTGTGACAATTTGTGAATTATTTAGCGACTTTCCTAGGGAGCCTGCTTATTCCATTGTTTTATATATGTTTTAATCCACCCTTGTTGAGATTTGGTTTCTAACACAACTGTTTGTATGCTAGCCAATCACTGATACCTAATTTCAGATGTAGTGTTTTTCTATATAAGTGAGACAGATCGCCCACTGCTTCAGACTTTGCTTAGCTTTGCTGGAGATAACGTTAGTTGCTCTGGAGGTGTATCAGTGTTATTCTTGGACAAGTATTAGTGAGATCTAATCGACGTCAAGTATTTACTGTACACTTCGAGAACTATTCTATTTTGCAAGGTTTTGTATTTTCTCGTAAATAATATATTATTATTATTCTAAAACTCGCCTTGTTAGTGTGGCTGGTTTGCCTGTAACACTAAGTTTGCCCGTAACACGAGGTTTGTTTGTACGCTAGTTTGCATACCCTGTTTCAAAGGATCTGTCTGCTAATACGACTCTCCTATAACAGAGAGCCATTACTACCGGACCAGTAACCCTACTAGTTAGTCAATAAGTAACATTTGCTACGATAAAGGATATATATATTACTACCGTACCAGTAGTGCCTGATGTCAGTCTATAAGTATCACTCTCTAGATAGAAGACATTATTACCGTATTGGTAACCTTGATAATTGAGATAAACTGCCTTGCAAGGAAAGCTTCGCTACCAATTGAATTTGCACTCTGCACCTCTTCATTTGTCTCTGCCAGTGCTTACAACAATACGGGCTACTCTCAACAGTGTCGGTAAAGATTTTGAAAACACAACGAAAACCTTCACAACAATAACAACAACGATAATAATGTGATAGAATTGACTAATGCTTCTGCCTACAAAGGAAGTGCACACTCGGGTAACAATATCTCTATGCAAGCACGTGATAACAAAGGACAGCTCATGTGACTTGGCCTTAATCTAGGCAGCTTTTATTATCTCTATTTATCTTTATATACTGGATGACGTCATCGTCATTGCGCCGGACTTCAAGACGCACATGGAAAGACTGGGAGAAGTACTGGACAGACTGCAGAAGGCCAACCTGAAAGTCAAACCATCCAAGTGTGAGCTGTTGCAGCAACAAGTCAAGTACTTAGGACACATAGTGAGTGCCGACGGCGTGGCTACCGATCCGGAGAGAGTAAGGGCTGTTGCCGACTGGCCGCCTCCAAAGGACCTGAAGACGCTACAGGCATTCCTGGGCACAGCCGGCTACTATCGACAGTACCTGCCGAACTACACCACCACGGCCAAGCCACTGACGATCCTGACAAGCAAGGCCACCCCCTGGAAGTGGGGCCCAGAGGAGCAAGCTGCGTTCGAACAGCTAAAACATGGTCTCAGCACAGCACCTGTCCTGGGGTACCTAGACCCTTCACAGATGTACATACTGGATACAGACGCCAGTGCGGTAGGACTAGGAGCAGTCCTCTCCCAGGTACAGGACGGACAGGAACGAGTCATTGCGTACTACAGCAAGACTCTAGCACCAGCCGAGAGAAATTACTGCGTGACTCGGCGGGAGTTGTTAGCTGTCGTTAAGGCAGTGAAGCACTTCCGACCCTACCTTTATGGACGCGAGTTCAAACTCAGGACGGATCACACATCTCGACGATGGCTGTGTCGTCGGAAAAAACCTTCCAACCAGATCGCCAGGTGGCTGGAGATCCTCGCTGAGTTTGTTTACAAACTTGAGCACAGGCTGGCAACCAGCATGGTAACGCAGATGGTCTAAGCAGACAGGAGCCGTGTATAGACTGCCGACAATGCAGTACTATAGAGCAGAGAGACGGAGGGCCGACCCATGCTGAACTTGCCAGAGCCCCTGGACCAGGACTCCAGCCAGTCAACTCAACCGATCGTGGAAAGAAGGTCGTAGGAGCACCCCAAGTGGCGCGGACAGGTAGCGAGACAGTGACGGACACGCCTGCAATGTGCGTGGTCACAAGCCCAGCTCTAGTGGAGCAACAGCAGACTGGCAATGGAGCAATGGCCAGGATATACCGCGAACTGCAGGGCAGCCAGCAGATCTCTACACGAGAACTGGACGAAGGTAGCCGGGAGCTACGCGCGCTGCACAAGCAAAAGGATGCCATGAAGATCTTACCCGATGGTACGCTTGTCATACAAATAGCACCCAAGGGCCGGACGCGACTATGCGCGGTGTGCCCGACGCCCAGGAGGCAGCAAGTAGTGTGGGAGACGCACGGACTATCTAACGCCAGGATAGATCGCACCAAACCCCGAATCCAACTGGATTGGTACTGGCCCGGCATGACCAGTGAGGTGAGGAGGTTGGTGAAGTCTGCCAAGTCGCCAAGAAAGGAGGAACAGCACCCCCGCAGGAACGACAGCGTTTGTACGCCGGCCTCCCGTTTCAGAAGGTGGCAGTAGACCTGCTGGGCCCGCTTCCAGAGACAAGGCGCAAGAACCGCTGGATCTTGGTACTATCCAACCATTTCACTAGATGGCAGGACGCAATCGCCATTCCGGACGCTACCGCCCCCCACCGTAGCCACTACATTAGATGAGCGGGTCTTCTGCTACTACGCCCCCCCCCCCCCCCCCGAACAAATACACACAGACCAGGGCGCACAGTTCGAGTCCCACTTACTGACAGAGCTGTGCAGCTTGTGGAACGTGCAGAAAACTCGTACGACTCCCTACCATCCACAAGGCAACGGTGTAGTGGAGCTTCAGAATAGGACGTTGGGGGACTCCTTGAGGACCCCGCTGCTGAGACGAGGCCAGGAAGAATGGGACCTGCTGCTCCCACTGATCATGAGAGCGTTCAGAGGCACTCCCCATTCTGCAACCGGAGAGAGGCCGAACTTTTTGATGATGGGCCGAGAAGTTCGACTGCCCGACCAACTCGACGGACGACCCTCTATGGTAGAGCAACAGAACGTCACGGAGTACGTACTGGACATGGAGGAGCGGCTCCAGATGGCCCACGAACTGTTGAGGGAAGAGCAGCGTGCAGTACGGCAAGAAGACACCGAGGAGCCCCTGTTGTTTGCCCCAGGGGATCTCGTGGTGGTAGAAAATAAACGCCGAACGAAGGGGAGCAATCCCAAGCTGCAGTCCAGTTACGTGGGACCATACAAAGTCATAGAGGTGTACAGCAACCACACCTACACGATTGAGAGGAGTGGCCAGATCTCCACGCAGAACAAGAGAAGGCTAAAGAAATTCAACCCCTGTCCAGAGCCGACAGGAAGGCCACCGGCAAGCAGAGAGCCAGCCCTGCGACCCAACATGAGAGGGACAATAAAGAAGAGGGTGCCCCGACAACAACCAGCACCCCCTACTATGGTCGAACCCCCTCTTGAACCAAGGACGCGAGACACCGAACAGCCGGCACCCGCCACGCCCAACCACAGGGACCTGGAGGCTCTGTTTGAGCAAGTAATTAGGTCACCCCCCAGAGAAACGACGCAGCCCATAGCTGGTTCCAGCCAACCCAGCTCGTGTTGGGGAGAAGTAGCAAACGAGCAGCCCAACGCAGTCGGCGTGAGCAATGGGAACAGGACGAAGAATGGCCACCACTAACTAGTGCACACAGCCAACACCCTCCACCAACACCCAGTGTTATACCCACAGCCGACGCAAAAGTCAACACAGAAGATGCTATACCTAGCAGTGAAGAGCCAGCCACGATGAGTAGGCCTAAGAGAAACACCAAGCCACCATCAAGACTGGCCGATTACTATTGTTATCGTACGACAGAAGAGGAGCTGCAAAGAGATGCTACAATAATTAATAATAATTATGAGATGGATAAAATGGAACAAGAATTTGCTCACCCAATTCACCAAGAGTTCGTTTCATATGAAGAGCGAAGACCCAAAGATACAGCAGAGGTGATGGCCACAAGTGAACAAGCAAAAACACAACAAGAAACTATGTCGGAAAACGAGGAGAAAATAATTCCTACCAACGATTGCAGAAGTGAAAGCGAAAGTAACAGGCCAGCAGTCACCCGAAGTGAAAACGTAGAAAAAGCGCCCCCTAGGACAACAAGCAGCCCTAAAATATCGAAATGCGTGGGCGGAAGGGAACGGATACACAATACTGACGTCATGCAGCAAGGCAGCTTTTCAGCCAATGAAACGGACCATTACGTAACGGCCCGCGCAGCACAAAACACACAAAGAGAAGAAAGCTCAGTTGCTGCCGCGGATATCAACTATAAAGACGTGCTCTCTGCTGTTACCTCAGAAAAACTATTACTAATAGCGCAAGGACTGTTGGAAGAGACACAACGAACAAGAGAAAGAATGGCTGATATCATTGGAGGAAGATGCTCAAATTGCTGCTGATATATTAGGTGAGCAAACCGAGTATCTTATGAAAATCACCAAAGAGTTGGAGGTAAGGCAAGCGGCTTGCAAAAGTCGTGCGCCTACCAAGGAGGAGATGTTCAAAAAACAACTACGGGAGCCTGCAGCAATAAATCGTGTTTGTATTGCAGAAAAAGAAAATACACCACCAAAGACAGAGCTAAAAATATTAATACCAAGGACGGAGAAGACAACCCCCAACCTCCGTACCACGTGGCTGTTGGTGGAGACGCTGAGCGCCTCGGAACAAGCAGTCACGAAGATCGAGGGGGATAGCTACCAATGCGTACACTGTAACTACACTGGCAACAAGCGACGAATCACGTACCATGCACACCAGCACTTTTCATTTTGTTACTGTACATGTGGAAAACGCAGCACGTCGAGAGACACGACCCGACGTCACATTACTCGACAAGGCAAGGACCAAGCGCACGGAGGCCAGCTCGCCCCTCTATTCGAGGTCGACGAAGCAACATACCCAGCCTTCGCTAAATCCATGAACTGGACTAATCCACTGCCATTCGGAAAGCCAAGCCCTACAGAAACAAGTTACCCCCCAAGTGAAGAGAATTCTGACAGTACAAGACCGCCTGGGAGCACCCGTCAGCGCCAGTAGCCCGACGGAAGTCAACGCGCCACCGACCCTACCTACGGCAAGCCCCGTGAGAGTATTGCCAGTATCGGTACCTACACCTAAAGAGGTCAAAGTGATGTGAACACGAATCACGAAGTCGGACAAAAGAGAGCCAAGGCCGGAAATCCAGAACGTGCCCCGACGGGTAGTTGTCTACACCTCCCCATGTCGGAGCCCACGAAGAAGAAGGACAACTCCACCCGACGAGAGAGGTGGGAAAGATACGAGAGGCAACAGGAAATTAAACAACGTGTAGCCAGAGGCCGACGAGATATAGATCGACTAACGTCGGAAGCTTATCGTGCATTAAAGAGAGTAGACGAACTGAAAGCGATGATAGATAAAGACGAACAGGAGCTAGAGAGAGAAAGTAAAGACCAAAGCCATGCAGAGAGAAGATAAATACGTAAAGACACACTTACTGAGAGGACTGTCGTGCACTTAGCACAAGGATTATTTTATTATCAAATATATAGTTTGAATACAACATTATATTATATATGTATATATGTCATATTGCATTGTTTATATCATTATTAGTCGTTCTCTTTTTCTTGGTCCCCCAGTCTGACCAATGGGGCGGAGTGTGTGATAGAATTGACTAATGCTTCTGCCTACAAAGGAAGTGCACACTCGAGTAACAATATCTCTATGCAAGCACGTGATAACAAAGGACAGCTCATGTGACTTGGCCTTAATCTAGGCAGCTTTTATTATCTCTATTTATCTTTATATACTTATGTTACGCAATTGGCATTCTCTTGACAGCACCTAAGGCTGATTATTATGTAACGGTTAAATATAAGCTAGCTGAAGCTCTCTGTTATTCAGAGCAGGACAAGAGCTCAGCTAGGCGTGTAACCAATACAAGCTATTTACCTCTCAACTACAAAGACTTCATTCATTCTCCTACAGAGCAGCTGCCCTACCATCCTACAGCACGACTAAGGAGTGCCGGCCTGTAAAGGCCCTATACTCTTTCTAGTCTCCTCCTACCCAGCTAGTCCGACTATGCTGGGCAGGCAGTGGTAGGGGCAGTCAGCAAGTCGTATGCTGACAGCAGTCGTGCATAAGCAACAGTGAACAGCCTGAGGTCTAGAGCAGGTGCATGCTACTAGCCGTTCACCAACCGACTATAAAACCCTGTACAATAATTATTAATAATAGCAATAAGGAATAATTTGGAACGAACATTAGACAAGACGGGAATGAACGCCGATAGGAATGAATGCAAACAACATAGCTGGAATGAATGTAGACAGACACATTCCAGGAACTTCCTGGAATTCCTGAGGAAGGATGTATCTACGTTCATTTCAGCTGGGTCTGCATTCATTCCTGTCGACATTCATTCCTGTCTACCTTCATTCCAGTTCCCAATAATAATATTATTATTATAAATTATTATAAGTGAATCAATAATATCATCACCAACAATCATTGATTGATTGATGAATGAATTTATTTTTTTTTGTTGTTGTTCCTACCTTAGGCTTTTTTTGTGCTCGACAAATGAAATAACAAAGCATATATTATACCAAACAAAATCACTTTAAAAAACCCCGATACTACATCTGTTAAAATTAATTGGATTATCTGGAATGAAAACTGGTAATAATAAGAAGAATAATGAAAACAATAAAGCAATAATCAAAATAATATCACTACTAACTAACTAATTCCAAGTTTTTAATTCAGATAATAACTTTTTTGCATATCCGGTGTCGGTGAGTCTAGCCTGGGAAATTTGTTTGTGTTTTCATGCGGGTATAACGATAGTGGCTCGTATCACTAGTTATTGCTTCAAGGGCTATAATGTAAAGCAGGCGAGCAAAACATAGAAGCAATAAAAAAAAAAATAGAATTTTTCTATGGAAAAAGTGGGTAACTCCTGTTGGAATAAGCTATTCTTTGCATTTTTAGGATATGACGTCGCTAGTTACTGTAAACATAAGTGGCGAGTCATTGAACATTACAGCGCAAAAATAATTTTTTATTATCGTTCGTGGTTTTGCTAGTAGTCATCATCTCTCAGTTGTTCCTATGGATGGTGAGATAGACTTTGATTTTTTCGATGCTCCAGCAAACCCTGTTGAGAAAGTATCTCAATTTCACCATAATAACGATAGTCCACATGTTAGTTGTGACAACGAAGAAGGAGACGATGGCGAACTGAACACCAAGAAAAAAACGTCGAAGAACAGAACAACTACTACCACAACAAAGAATGAAGAAAAGTTTGTTCATGATGGACAATCCCACAGCAAGAAATCATCGAGTCGTAGGTTCAAGCAAAGAGATGGAGGATACAGTTCTACCGATTCGGAAGAAAACGGTAATAATAAACAACGACATCGTCATGATCATCATCATGGTGGTGCGAACAACAATCGCAACAAAAAATCTTCTCCTTGCAGCAATAATTATAATAACAATTCTTCGTTATCTCGTTCTTCTTCCGCTTCCCGTTCTACCAGCTCTCAAAGTTCAGAACATGCTGTTACAGATGGAGATAGTGATAGTGCAAATATTGTAGTAAAAGTTCATAACAGAACAAAAGAAAATAATGTCACTTCATCATCGAGGAGTCGTAGATATATTTCAAAGAATAAAAGCAATTACAAAAAACCACCATTGCCTTCATCCGGGGATCACTCAATTGGTCAAAGAAATCGAAAGTATTCTGACAGTGATAAGAAGAGTTCTATTGCTGATGATTCACTGAGTCTTTTAGCACCAGGAAGCACTTTTTACACACCCGATGGGCGAAAAATGCGCAAGGGTAGATGCAGATATAGTGATAAAGAAGTCAGCGCCAGTGACAGTGCTTCATCAGATGAGGAAGAACTACGCAGAGATCATCTAAAATCTGATTCCAGATGTGATCCTAGTCTGAAACTTGGATTAGGGGACCTAGTATCACCAAGAAGTGAACGTTCTAACAATCAGTCACAGGGAAACTCATCTGAGTGGTCTACAGGTTAAAAATCTTACCACAAGTTTTAATTTGTCCTGATTTTTCTGCAAAATAGCAATTGTATTTATGGTTTGCCATTTATTATTTTAGGATCAGATAAAAGTGATGAAGAGAGCTATCGGCCACGTGCCAGGCTTAGTCGGAGACATTCTAACAGTTCAGAAAGTGACCGCAATCGTTCAGTGCGGAGGTCACGTAGCTGGCGCTCAGAGGATCCAGATCGTCAAAGGCGCCGATCCAGAAGTTCTGACAGTAGCATAACAGTGTCATCTCTGTCCGACGCAGAGGTTCCAGATAAAAATTCGGAAGGTAAGAAAAACTAAGTGGTATTTTTTAAAACATGCAGTTCATTGTGGAATTGTCTGGCATTGTGAGTTTGTCTTAAAATGCGGAAATTTCAGTAAAGGAATAAATTTCTATTCATTTTTTAACTCATCTCGCCTTTGATTGAATCAAGAAAAAGTTAGAGGCCTGGGAAGTTGTTAGCTAGCCTGAGTGTCTAGTAACTAAGCACAATTTGTTGCAGTGATTAGCTTGCAATCCCTCTCAAGTATGTTATCATGCTAATGAACATTGAGTAAATTTCACACGCAGTATTATATTTGTACAAGATTACACTATATCCCATTTGAGCAGAAAGCAAAGCCAGTTGCTTGTGAGTGTGCAGTAAACAGCATTGATTGCTTTCCATATACTTTGTGTAAGTCTGAGTGCATCTGAAGAGTATAGCCATAATTAGGTTACACAAGAAGTTGTTGTCGACAATAAATACGTGTGAAACAACATTCAATTACGCTCCTATGTACGCAGTGAATTTAGATTCTTTCTGCAACTGTAGACACTGCACATTTCCTTCTAATTTTGTTCTATTAATGGTACAGTTTTAAATATTTTGATAGAAAATTTTACCAACCATGATGCTAGTTAAAGCTGAGAAAACTTAAAATTTTTGAATTGAAATGCTGTAGTGCTATTTAGATTTTATTATTAATTATTTATTATTATTTTCATGGGAGTTTCACGTTTCACTCAGCAGCCATTTTTTTACAGACATAAGTTCCCCAGCTGATGGACCAAAAGCTAAGGACAAAGATAGACTCAGTTTGGAAATACTGCTGTCTGCACTTCTTGATGCTGATAAGGATAAATCTACAGCGAGTAGCAATAGAAAGAGTGTGAGGATTAATGTGCCCTCCCAACACCAGCAAAGGTCTTCCAAACCTAAGGCTAACTATACATTCAGCAATGACAGATCTAAGATGATTGACATGGAAAATCAGCGTCTTCTGAATGTGAGTGATCATTTCTTTCTTATAGTTTGTCCTGGTTTGTCCAAGTTTGCTCTAGCGTAGCTTTTGCTCTAGCGTAGCTTTTGCTCTAGCGTAGCTTTTGCTCTAGCGTAGCCTTCGCTCTGGCCTAGCCTTCGCTCTGGCCTAGCCTTGGCTCTGGCCTAGCCTTGGCTCTGGCCTAGCCTTGGCTCTGGCCTAGCCTTCGCTCTGGCCTAGCCTTCGCTCTGGCCTAGCCTTCGCTCTGGCCTAGCCTTGGCTCTGGCCTAGCCTTGGCTCTGGCCTAGCCTTGGCTCTGGCCTAGCCTTGGCTCTGGCCTAGCCTTGGCTCTGGCCTAGCCTTGGCTCTGGCCTAGCCTTGGCTCTGGCCTAGCCTTGGCTCTGGCCTAGCCTTGGCTCTGGCCTAGCCTTGGCTCTGGCCTAGCCTTGGCTCTGGCCTAGCCTTCGCTCTGGCCTAGCCTTGGCTCTGGCCTAGCCTTGGCTCTGGCCTAGCCTTGGCTCTGGCCTAGCCTTCGCTCTGGCCTAGCCTTTGCTCTGGCCTAGCTTTTGCTCTTTAGAATCTATTGGCCAATTGTTTATCCTATATGTACGCATGTGTAGTTAAATCTTGAAAGCTGTTTAAATTCTAAATAGCTCTGAAAAGCCTTCTTGAACCTTCCTAGCTTTCCAACTTAAAAAAACCTTTTTGTTTAAAGACTTATGTTGTTACATGGCGAAAGCTTTGTGAGAAGTTGATAAAAACAAGAATGTTTTCACGATGTTACTTTCATACATTTTTGTAAGTAACTAATTTTTTACTTGAACTTTATTTTGTGACACTGCCTCGTTTATTTTTAGAATATTCTAGCCCAGAGGTCAAGTCGAGCACAATCAAGCCCAGCTGCTGCCAATGCTACCCCCAGCACACAGCAAGGTGCTAGGCCTAAAAGCAGAAGACATAGAGTGAGTCCTCCACGCCGGGTGACTAATTCCACGGTAAATAGGATCAGAGAGCAGCAGCGCATCGAGCGGGAGAACCTGGTAAGGGTATTGTTGGTGCAAAGCTTGTGATTACTTGTAGCGTTCCTTTCACTAGCAACATCTCTCAAGCAATTTGTTGCTGTAGATTCTGTCCCGAAATCAAAATGCTTTTGATTTGTATCAATCGTCTACATTCATCCTGAAATATTACTTTTTTGTGAAGGTTTAAATTTTGTGATTGAAGCTCAAATTGTATGTTGCTTTTACTGTACGTTACATTCACTACTATTTATAGTAGAGTTAACAGCATGTAAATCAGCCATTGTTGTTGATCACTGAACACACCAATACAACTGTTCACATTAGTTATTCCATCAGCCCACGCTAGTAACTCTATACTAACTACAGCCTTTATATCTATTGATTGTTTGTTGTTAGAGATGAACTAGTCTCCACTTTCCAGATTTAGTTACTGACTGGTGCATGGCTAGAAGATAATGTTATAGTTCGCTAGACCCAACCAGTTACATACAATCAGTACAGTTTTACTACTTGTGAAACTGTCTTTTACTTTTAGAAGCTAATTGATGCGGGTTTTTATCAAAAATTGTTGCTCTAAGTTTTGGAGAAAGTCAATAATCCAAACTTATCATTTCATTTAATTTCTGCAGTCGAGTACTCAAGTGCGTTCATTAGTCTATTGAGACTTCATAAGTGCGTAACAGCTGATTCCAATATGCTATCATCTCTAGCCTCAGTTTCAAACTAACTTATGTGTGGATGTTTGAGCAAATCATTAACAATAGCAATTATAAACCAATTGCTTATTAAAACTCAGTCTATGCTTTCCAAGTAAATGAATGCCTGGATTAAACTCCCTCATTTCATTTTAACAAGTTGTCCACTTTTGCCTCATGAGAACACAACTCCAATGATTAGCGACAGCTTATTAGCAGACATATGAGCATGCAATGCTTTAATAAATATATCTTTTTGATGTGTTTGGTACATTAGTGTGCGGTGTGCCTACACAACCTAACTCCTATGAGCAACGGTTGCTGTTACAGGCATTGCTGAGGCGTCTGAATCATATAAAGCCGTCGGCGGAGATCAGTCGAAACAAATGTTTGGTTGACTACAACCGACAGATAGCCTACCACTGTCCAGATATGAGGACATCAGACCATGACATTTCCTACAGGAGTAAAGCTCCTCTGGATACTACTTCAGGTTAGCTTCGCTTTGAGCACCAACAGCTGATTTTGTCTAACCATCAGGGAAGATTGGCGTAGAATTTATACTTTGGACCTTGAGCTCGTGTTAAAAGGCCAGATAAAGTTCTCATGTCTTTTTCTAATGCACCATCTTTGAAACTCATTTTTTGAGTTTCTAGGTGTGAGTTTTAAACCTTTTGCTTCCTGTTGGTGGCGATCTCCATCTGTGTATTTAAATCTTATAGGAACTGCTCGTTTTTGTACAATATTTACAGTAGGCGTTTTCAGCCAAGTGAATGCAAAATCACGATCGTGACAAATGGGCAAATTTTTTTGTTTCGGCAAGTACAAACTAGCATTTCCCCACGGTGTGGCTTTGCGAGAAGTGTAGCACCAGGGTGCTTGCATGAACAAGGCTAAATTGGGTGTTGTCTTTTCTTTATTTATGCATCGCTAGTAACAACAGAGCCATTTTATGGCAATCAACATTTTGTTTTAGGTACAGCAATAAAAACAACAAATCGTCATCAGGCTAGCAACGATCATTGATGCAAGGCCAAAATAATTATAATAATTGATGTCAAATATCTGTGTGGTCAATATGATGCCAAAATTTATTCTTTATTTGTTTGCATTGTTTTAGTAGAGATGATTATTTATTAGAATAATAATAAAAAAATATTGTTTAGAACGGTTAAAAATTATCTGAGTTCTTCGCATTCGCTTAGACCAAAGCGCCTAATATCTAACGTCTCTCAAGCTTCACATTGCCAGTCACCCAAAAATTATTGCTGTTGATTACCCCGCAAAATTTTAAATATTTTATTATTATTAGATAGATGAGTAATTGTGACTTGTATAAATTGTTTTGCCATATAGTATATGCTATGTTGTTTCTGTAGTTGGAACACAGCTCATACATCTGCTTGTTTTGTTTCGCTATAGTATAAGTCATCAAATTCATTGAAATTATAATAAATTGATGAAATTAAATTATTCAACAAAACTAGTTTATTTTACTTGATTTTTAGCAAGTTTTTTTATTTTTATTGCAATATCATCTTCACATTTATTTGCCATTTCAAAGATTGGAATGGGATTGGCTACTCATTTTCTGCTTAATTCATTCAAACACCATGTGAGTTGTCTCTTCATTGTTGGTTATATTATTTTTATGCAGGAAGTAAAAAGCAAAGACCTGCCAGTGCAAGTTACAACAGACCCTCCAGTTCCTATTCCACTTCCAAGTATACCAGACCTGCCAGTGCCACCAACCGTCCAACTAGTGCCTCCACGCTTTCTACCAGCGCCTCTTCTAGGCGCCCAGGGAGCGCCAGTAGCTTGAGAAAGAGACCTGAATGGCAGTCTGGGTGGTGACTCATCTGTCCCTTCCCAACAATTACAGTTACCATTCCTCCAATTTAATTACTTCGTTATGTTGTCGTGGTAGGACAACTTCTCATTAATGTATTGTATCAATATGGAAACAAGTTGTAAGGCAGTAATCATAATTACGAACAGGCCATTTCTCATAAGCTTTTAAATAAATTTTGTGTCAATGCCATCAAAATTCCATCCATTTTTATATGTTCTTGTCCCTGTATTGTTTATTATTTAATTAACACTTCTTATGGTTTCATTTATTTTATCCTCGTCCAGTCGTGTCTTGTTTCAACTGCCATTTTATTTTACTGCTCTAGAATGCCATATCATTTCATTTTATCACACTTTTTATGTATTTTGATTGGAATAAACTTTAAAAATTTGCCTTCAAATGACCTACTATGCTTCTTTGATAACAGATAATCATGTATTACAACACTGACCCGGGGGATTGTTTTTATGCGTTAACAATAGTAACTGAGAAATCCGCGAGAAGCTTGGAGTTGTCCCACTTCATAAAAAATTCAAAACTAGTTGCCTGCTATGAAGGGAATATAGCCATCTAGTGATATATATTATTTTCCAGTTTAGCCTATTGAGTTACACATAAAATGTATGCCTCACATATTTTAGCAACAATTAAAGCGCCAAGTAAGCTATACAATCTTTGTAACAATAACTTTTGGATAAAACATTTCAATTTTGTTTGGCACCTAGCCAAATAAAATTTTTAGCACCTTTTATGTTTGAAATGCATGCAAATAGTCTTACAAACTTCAAGCAATAAAGCATAATGTAGAACGGGCTATAGATACCATTATGAACCTCTTAATACAAAAGGCAACTTAGGTCAAGGACTTCTAGCACAGTTTAAGATTTTTTTAATCTCTTGCGAGTTATCTTCTCCCTAAGAGATCGAGCTATTTTGACACTTTGTGGTCTGTCCCTGAGTTCTTCAAGGTTTTCAGGTGAAGTTTTAATACAATGGATAATCTCAATGTCAATGAGCTCCGAATGAACTCCTTTTGTTTCCTTTTCAATCTCGTCTAAAGTGTTAGTAAACGCATTGAGATCTTGAGTCACTGTCGTATGACTTTGGGTACTCTTTCTCAAAGTCTCATTCATTTCATCCTTCTCAATAGTTTTTTGTTGTAAGACCTCATTGACAGTCTTTAGCTCTCCTTTGATCTGCTCTAGCTTCTGTAAAAAAAACGCAAAAAACCCAACATAGCATGAGTCCAGACCAAACTAGATTCCATCAGATTTGCGTTGCTGTAGCTGAAGATGAAAATGAGTGATTTCTGGCTAACTCCCTATTTGGTGCTGGGATGACTACTATGCTCCTAAATATATTTTAGTAAAAATTGACAAAATTCTGATGATTTCTTTCAAAACTTCATGTTATGTTAAATCTATGTTAATGTAAATATTAATTATTATTTTTGGCAATAATAAATATCTATATTAAAAAAAGTTTATTTGAGAGCTGTTGAAAACTACTTAGGAGACTTCGCATGACTTCAAGATCAATAAATGTCATCCCAAGACCAAAATCTTTGCAAATTTTTATAGAAAAAAAATGTAATATGGATGCTGAATTTAAACTATCCAGTGGTGTTTGAGAAAAAAATTGCAGGAAACAGTAAATTAAAGATGTCCCACTTCAAAACTGTCACGTTAACCTTGTGTGCTTATTATTTTTAATCTTAAATTTTGCTAGTTATATAATCAAATAGAGTTGCAAACAATGCAGCCACTTCACTTGTAGTAAAAAAAATACATTTTTTAAACATGCAGTTATAAATAGAAACCAAGTAATGTTCATAAGTGGGACTAATATATAGTTTGTATTCAAAACAACTCAACCAAATTAAGCTCAATTAAATTTACCTTCTCAAGCGATTGCTGCGTCTTTAGCAGATGTTGTCTTTTAGCCATTAGACGCTGGTTGCGCTTTGTTTGTGAAATCGTGTGGTTAAGAAATTCTATTGCATTCTGGTCCCGTTCCATCACAACCTTCGTAGAATGTAGCGCGTTCTCCTTGTTGTTCAACTGTGACTGAAGCTCGTCAAGCTCTTTGTCTAACTGTTGAACCATTTCCTGTCGGACCAGAGATCATGAGATCAAGTATTCATACAAGTCGACTTGTTGGATTTGCCATTCAAAAGCATAAAAACTTCAATGGGAAATGCGTATCACAATGTACATAAAGAGTTGTCTTCCCATGAAGATCAAGAAGACAGCTCACATACCAGTTCAACCAGACCACAAACTCACCTTGTTCTTATCTAAAAGTAAAGTAGCCAAGTATACAGAATTGATTTTATCCAATTGTTGCTGTCTTTTGTCAGCCAGTCGTTTCTCGTGTTCCAACTTTTTTTGACGACATTCTAACATGGCTGATGTCATCTCGATAACAAATTTTTCTTCTCTACAAAAAGTCAATAGCAACAACTACAGGCATCTGCTACAAAAAATTTTGTCTGGCTTCCTTTTATTCTGTTCTCAAAAGATGAAAATTGATTGAACTCTAAATGAAAAATATTCAAGCGTATCGAAAGTCTGCAGTAGCTTATTTCAATGCAATATATTAATCTACAGTTAAACAAGCTTGTACGTTGCTTACAAAATTTTCACAAATTTTGTCATCTATTCTTCATTTGGTCTATTAATTTGTCATTAATCGGGACTTAAAATCTTATTTGAAATGTCTAAATATGAAGCTTGCTCATTATTTGAAGTATTATTGATGATTGAATAAACTTTTTATTGAAAATTTGACACATTCATTAAAACTTGTTTCATATTTGACCTGGCGTGAAATGCGTCAATGCTGCACAGTTTTCAATTAACTATTAAATAAGTATTAGTACAAACCTATTGAGGAGGTCATTGGACAGAGATATAAGTAACTTCAACTTGACAATGACATCTCTTGGTAATCTTATTATAAGCAGTGCCTCCTGGGACACAGTCTCAAACAGATCTCTGAAATGATTAAAATCGGTTAGATATAATAAACTACAAAAACTACAAAATGTGCCGCAGATTTTACTGGAAGTTACAGAAACCAGTTTCGTCAAACAAAAAGTCTGATGCGAATGTGAGAAATATGTGTTGTCTGTTGGAGAGTTAAAAAAACAGGAAATTTCCGGTAGGGTTTCTGGTAAAAGGGTGCCTAAAAAGAATATTATTCCTATATAAGCTGTCCTATTAACAATACATTTTTTTTATAGATTAATGTTGTTGGTCTAAAAATTAATTAAGAGACTGCGGATAATCAAGTTTTGAGACTTGTTGGAAAATGAAACAGCAAAAATATTTAAACTATGGGAACCGGGCTCAAAATAATAATAAACTAAAATTTATAAACTTTGATCATTTATAAAGTGATTTAAAACTTGAAATTGCGCCCAGAATAAAAACATTCAATCGAGATTCTGTCAGCTGAAGCGATGCTATGTTGTTCTCCTGACATTAACTTCATTTCACTTGTTATCTATGGCTGAACTTTGTGCCATAAAGATTACTATCCGCAGTCAATATTTATCAGGCAGCACTTGCTGACACTTTTACTCACTTGTCCACTTTACTTCTGTAAGACTGACACAATATGTTCATTCTATTGTACAGCTTGTCTATGGTTGACATTTTCTGCATTATCTGGCTGCTGTATTCAGAAGTTAATGCGATGTTTGTGCCGGTGGGAATTATCATTTGATGGTTGAACATCAGCAACAACTTCGCCAAAACCTGCAAAACATGCTAGTTTAGAACGGATGATTGCGTAATAAAATTTGTTGTATATGTTTTTTTCTCAAATGTAGCAAATAGGTAGGAATGAAATTAAAAAGCTAAGCAATACGAAAATGGTATACTATTTCAACTAATATGAGAAAGCAACTCCTAAATAGTTTGCAACACTCTCATTTATGAAGGCTTTACCTGTAAATGATAATTGTTTTTGATGTTATTGACTAGATCCATGACAGAATCAAAGCCCTCCCAGTATTCTGTTACGAATGTGACGAGGGCAGCGTCAGCACCAGTAGCTCGCAAATCATTGATCATTGTCAGCATACCAGCTTCGCTGTCGATTCGAGTTATTTTCAAGTTCTTGCTTGCCAGAAACTAAAATAAAAAGTAAAGTTATAAATCACATTACGATCCAGTTTAAATAAATTGAAAGTTTTTATCAAAGCATGAGAAAATAATCACTTAGAATTTATTGTTTTAGATTATTTCTACTAAAAATTTAAAGTATTATAGTTATTTGTTGACAAATTTTGTTATTAAGCAACTACAAAAGAATTATTATTTTCACATTTGCATAAAAAAGTATTATAAAGAAACACTCAAATATAGGAGAGAGTTGTCTTGTATTTGATGAATTTTTATCTGTTATTACGCTGAAAATTAAACTACTATCCAAAAGTGATATAAAGGAGAGATACAAAAATGAGAAACAATCACATTGTGTCACTTTTAGCCGCACAATATTAAAAAGAGAAATAAGCTGCTGCAGCTTTCACAAACCTCCAAACAAGAACTAAATTTATACTCCGACTCCATCCAGCCATCTTCTGATGCGTAATTTTTTTGATCTCTTTCGCATTGCAGCACCTCTTTTTGCACAGTCTCGATTTTAGAGCGTAAAACCTTCAGCCCTGCCAGGTAGTCCTTGTCTGCATTACTCATTAGATCCATCAGCTGACAGTTAGTGGCAGGTGCTTCAACCGATTATACTGACAATCTACAGTAGGTGCTTCTGATAACTAAAAAATCATTGCAATAACTTCAATGAGTGAAAAAAAACAATATTCACCTTTATATTGAATGGAAAAGTTTTGGTTAACTTGTGTAAAAATGCTAATAATGAATAAATAAAATGGAACAAAAACGCGTAAGTGAGCAATTGTTATATTTAGCATTTGCAATCACGAAAAGTCTATCCGTTTGGGAGAGTTACAAAAAATGTACAAAGACGCACTTTATCGCAAATATTGAAGTCATTTTCATCATTTTAGTATTAATGAAGTCGCTGCAGAAAGCTGTGAATACTCTGTAAGTTTCAGACCAGTTTTAAAGCTCTCCTAGTTGTCTCAATAGTGAAACAAAAGACCAAACTTCTGAAACCCGTGAAAAGATGCTGGTGAAACAAAAAGATTATTTGATTTACAGTAATATAAACAATGCGTAACTGGATTATTGGGAATATGTCTTCAACTTCATTTTGTTTGTTCATAATGTCTTTCAGGCGTGTTTCATTGTCAGCGAAACCAAAACAAGACTTCTTTGACAACATTGAAAAGATGGGAAGTTTCCTTTCAACAAACTTTAAGTCACCAACAATACAGAATGTTGATAGAGCGACAACCTAAACAAAACTGTCAGACTTTCTTTAGAATCTTCTGTTTACAAACGATATACAGAAGTAGCCAGACCTATGGGCCAAGACTAATCGATCAACTGAAGTTAGCAATACTATCTAGATCAAAGCAGTCCACCATGTGAATGGAGAATAAAACGTGTACTACAGAGCGATCAGGCTATGTATAGTAGAGATTAGACAGCCCATAATATGTTTCACACACCATTCGGCCCTTTTGGATTATGAAATGTTAAGAGTATAAATAAGAAATGCGATAGCGTTGCCAGCAATGAGATTTTATTTCAATATTCGCCAGGTGAACGCACCCTCAAGGCTTATGACGCAGTGAAATAGCAATACATATTAGCAACGCAAACAATTCAATTGGTTTCAGCTGATAATGATTACTAAATATTTAGTAAGAATTTTTTCTTAAGATCCTCAAAAGACTGAAAATGTTCCATATTGAAGTACAAATCACAATCTACCTTTCAAAAGAACTAATGGAAAAGCTATAAGAGATGCTAACGGCAAACACAGAATGTCACCATCAACGATAAAAAATGCAGCCTAAAACCTCAATCTGTGCGGTCATACCAAATGTTTTTGGTTAACGGACAATGTTACACAACACCGGCGCTAAATCCTACCTGATTACCGTAAAATAAAAACGAGCCACAAAATGGCTTAATCAAGGTCCAGAGTGGTTTGTTTCTGACCTCACTACGCTGTAACTTTCACACACAATGTCAGTCATTCACACCTTATCACCATCGAAACCTCAATAAACTCAATCAGTAAATTGTATAGATCGACTTACTTTTAGCTGTCAGCTTATCCGATGGGAATAAATCATCAGTTCAGAGCAAGAGTAAAACTCTTTGTATGGTTTCCGTGCTGCCAGTTAACTGCTGACAAATCAATTACAAATTCCTTAGCTCTTCGATGTTAAGAGGGAAGATAAAGTTACTTTGTAAAACGCTGCAACTCCTAATGACCGCTTATAATGAGAAATCGTTATGTCAACTTTTTAATCTCCAACATACACTCACAAGTGTAGCCCGTGATCATAAATAAATTATTGTGAGATTGCGGGACGGTGAGAACAACAATCGTGAGTGCTATACCAAAAAACAATAGTATTTGAATGAGAGAGCAAACAATGCGAGCCAATGTGGTAGTATAAATAATCCCTATTCAATATCCTCTATATGAAATAGTTCCTTTGAACTGAGCTTATTTCTATGCATTATTTATAAATTAATCTAATCAAAATTAAGCGCTGACAAAGAAGACTGTTGTGTAAAGAAACCTACCAGCTGTAACTGCAGGTTGAACTTCATACAAAAGAAAATGAAAGTTAATTTAGCTGTAACAGATGCATGCAATCAACTGCTCTAGTTGATGAAATTAAAAACTCATCGAAACATCTGCAGCAAACAAATAAACGATTAGAAATTCTCTTGCATTTCCAACTTCAGCAGTAACCAATGCCATCAATCGACTGCTATTGCAGCAAAGCATGAAAGTAGTTGCAATGAGTTAAAATATTTATTTACGATCTTACGATCAAAGCGGCAACAGGACTCAACCTTTGGCTACTGTAGTATCAAAAATGAGTTTGCCAATTAGGCATAGCAAAATGTAATCAAAATTTTTTATCTGAACTCACCTGTTTAATTGAGGAGTTACCTACTCAATTGAAATGTGATATCAGCCTTTTATTCATAATAGGAGCAAGAATTGATGTTAAAATTAATCTTAAACAAAAAACAGGCCGATAGAAGATATTTCATATTCAATACCTGAAGGATCAGCTGCAGAAAATGGCATAAATGCCTGTAACACAGTTGCGGATAATAAACAGCATATGACATTGGAAAACTACTACGTATGAAATCAGGTGTCACCACGTCTATGGATACAAATGTCTGTAGTAACCTATCATCTATGTAGTCACTCGTATGTACGCAAACAAACAGATTGATTTATATTTAGTTGCTAATGCAGTGCAAACAAAATGCATGAATTGGCTTCCAGCCAACAAACCTATCCTGGGCTATTCAAAGTCAGCCACCAAACAAACAAATAATCAATTAAACTATTTACTATTGGCTATTTTGTAACTCAACTTATTTAGTTTCATATTAAATGTACAAAAAATGTCCATCTCAACCTACAATGAGCATCATCACAATCACCTGGGTGGTTCCGCTGTGGATTTACTTCCAATAACCACAAATAGCGACAGCAGCTATAAAGACTGTCATCTTTGGTTTGCTGACAATAAATACGGTGGTTTGCACGGGATTGAAAAATAATAACGTAAACACCAGTTTGTGACAAGAATGATCTGTGATTGCAGACAACAACTCTGACAGATTGTAAATGTAATACTCTGCATTTCCCTTTTGCAATAGATAGTGCAGTAATACGCGGTAACAAACTAATGGGGTCCTGGCAGATTTTTGTGCTGAGCTATTATTAAAGAAACCGGAAGCCTGCTTCCCACCAACTATACTATTACAACGAAAGTCACTTCATTTTAACAGTTACTAAAGAAACATTTTTTTATTCACGGTGGCTGATAAGTTTGGGGTATATAATACTGACGATGCGCCATCAACATAAATTGTAAAACTACAACGGCACTGTGAAAGCAAACCACAGTAATCGTTCAAGGGCGCGCTTTCATTAGTTTACGTTGGCAAACTCAATTATACCCGAAATGCGAAACTATGGTTCTACCCGTGAACATGGTATTTAATTATTTTTTTTAACTGAATGAACCAAATTTTTTTCAGAAAATAATTTCCAAAAGATTTATTGATTCTTTGAGCTTTCTCAACAACATCATTTTTGTCATATTATCTGCTCAAATTTCCTCATATCAGAATAATAGTCAAGCAAGTTGTGATTTCTAATGATAAGTTGAACAATCGAATAAGCTACTTCCGGTTGCATCGCTAAAGTGAAACTACTCTGCTGGGACCTCATTAAATAAGCAATCACGGCAGTGTGCGAAATTTTCAAGGGCTTTACAGACTTGATGTTGGTAAAGAGTGTTAACAAAGCTGCTTGTCATCTACACAATAACAAACTGATAGCGTACTGCTGCTTTAGCAAATACAGTGAGCTGTCTATTAATTTTTAATGAGTGGACGTTTTTGCAAGGAAATATAAGATGATGTACACATCAGCTGAAGAAGAGCAAACCTGGGTCCAAAATGAAGTACATAACGACCACAAACACAGCAGCCAACATAACGTAAAGAAAAACTACTGTGTGCAGTAGCAGTAGTAGTGTCAGTAGTAGTAGCAGTAGTGGTGTCAGTAGCAATAGTAGTCGGAGCAGCAGCATTAGAAGAAGTAGAGCTAGTGACAGTGACGTAGGGCAATAATAACAAGAAGACCAGTCGGATTATTAGTAAACATCAAGAAATGACCAACATCTCAACAAACATTCATTTCCAAATCCTTTATACAAATTTTTCTTCTATTTCTGTTTAAAAAGTGATGCAAAGTATATTGTTACATGTAAATAATTACTGGGAATAGCCAGATTGGAAGTAGCCTAAGAGTTACAAGTTAAGTTTGGAGTAGATATGTATAATTAACATAACACTAGAGTGAAGAAGTGGCCCCACCATAGAGCAGGGCTACATAATTGACTAAGAACTAAGGCTCGTTAGCCAAAGCTCAACCGTTCCAGTTCTTCTATGACTTCATCCTCTTTTTTCAACTTGTCCAACTGAAACAGCCATAGAGCAGAGATACACTAGAGTGCTAGTCATAGAATTATACTAGAGTGCTAGTCATAGAGTTATACTAGAGTGCTAGTCATAGAATTATACTAGAGTGCTAGTCATAGAATTATACTAGAGTGCTAGTCATAGAGTTATACTAGAGTGCTAGTCATAGAATTATACTAGAGTGCTAGTCATAGAGTTATACTAGAGTGCTAGTCATAGAGATATACTAGAGTGCTAGTCATAGAGTTATACTAGAGTGCTAGTCATAGAGTTATACTAGAGTGCTAGTCATAGAGATATACTAGAGTGCTAGTCATAGAGATATACTAAAGTGCTGGTCATAGAGTTATACTAGAGTGCTAATCATAAAGTTATACTAGAGTGCTAGTCATAGAGATATACTAGTGTGCTAGTCATAGAGATATACTAGAGTGCTAGTCATAGAGTTATACTAGAGTGCTAGTCATAGAGATATACTAGAGTGCTAGTCATAGAGTTATGCTAGAGTGCTAGTCATAGAGATATACTAGAGTGCTAGTCATAGAGTTATACAAGAGTGCTAGTCATAGTTATACTAGAGTGCTAGTCATAGAGATATACTAGTGTGCTAGTCATAGAGATACACTAGAATGCTAGTCATAGAGTTATACTAGAGTGCTAGTCATAGAGTTATACTAGAGTGCTAGTCATAGAGTTATACTAGAGTGCTAGTCATAGAGATATACTAGAGTGCTAGTCATAGAGTTATACCACAATGCTAGTCATAGAGATATACTAGAGTGCTAGTCATAGAGATACACTAGAGTGCTAGTCATAGAGATATACTAGAGTGCTAGTCATAGAGATATACTAGTGTTCCAGTCATGAAGTTATACTAGAGTGCTATTCATAGAGATATACGAGAGTGCTAGTAATAGAGTCATACTGGAGTGCCAGTCATAGAGATACACTAGAGTGCTAGTCATAGAGATATACTAGAGTGCTAGTCATAGAGATATACTAGTGTTCCAGTCATAAAGTTATACTAGAGTGCTATTCATAGAGATATACGAGAGTGCTAGTAATAGAGTCATACTGGAGTGCTAGTCATAGAGTTATACTAGAGTGCTAGTCATAAAGACATACTAGAGTGCTAGTCATAGAGATACACTAGAGTGCTAGTCATAGAGTTATACTAGAGTGCTAGTCATAGAGTTATACTAGAGTGCTAGTCATAGAGTTATACTAGTGTGCTAGTCATAGAGATATACTAGAGTGCTAGTCATAGAGTTATACTAGAGCGTTAGCCATAGAGATACACTGGAGTACTAGCTATAGAGATACACTGGAGCGTTAGACATAGAGATACACTAGAGCGTTAAACATAGAGATACACTAGAGCGTTAGACATAGAGATACACTACGCTAGCACAGTAGAAATGTTTATATTATTACCTGGTTACTCTGAAGTACAACACCTGCTGCCTGATCATCCTTCAATTTCTGGATTTGCTGCAGTTTCTGAGAGATAGAACAGGCCATCAATGAGCACCCCCAATGGACAAGGACACTACTGTTAACTAACTGATGTACACAGCGCTCGGTCACCAAATACCCATTCAGAAAGATTCAAATGTCCTTCACGAAGTGAGTTTCAAACCAAAAACTATTTCAAGACTAATTAAAATTATCCGGATTTGATTGCGAAGTTTCACGCTCAAGAAAAATCATTTTAGTTGTCTAACCACAAGATTAAAACAAACGCATTTTATTTCTTTCATTTTAATAATTAATAACTAATTATTATTCAAAAACAACTTATCCCCCGGAAGCACTTACTCAAACTATTAGTTAATTAAGCTAATAACCTCGTCTCAGCCTTTGAACAAATACCAAACTATTGATGTTTTCCAGGTTGCCAATACAACAACATACAAGCACTTCATAACAAAATCACAAACCTTGGAAAGGTTTTTAATACGTTTGTCTTTCTCAGCATCTCCAGTAAGTTGTACATAATGCGGCAGAGACCCCGCGGCAGCACCTTTTGGCTCAGCAGGAGGGGCAGGTGTCACAGGTGCTGATTGTGGGGGTGGAGCACTGCAAGCAGCAGGAGTAGAGCTAGGTACATCCTTGGAAGCAGCGGCAGCAGTAGCAGCAGCCTACACCAATGATAAACATTTCGATTTGGGGTTGTGCTGCATCAATTGACAAGAGAAGACAACACCAATATTACAACATTGTAAATGGCATGATTAAACTATTGCCATTCATGTGAGCGCACATACTTGCACAATTTTCTTTCAAATATATTCGAACATTGAAACTGTGGAAGTGAATCGTTAACTTGGCAATTGGTTGGCTTCCTCTACAGGAAGTGATTCAACAAGTAGTAAAAACTCACCTTGGCTCTTTTTCGCTTCTGATTCTTAGAGAGGGGAGCGGAGCTGACTGCTTCTTCAGCTGCCTTCTTTTGATTGGACGGTAGTTCATACTCATGAAGTTTTGTTGCGCTTGGCTGCCCTTTGGCCCCAGGAGGTCTGTATGCTGGGGCGGAATCTAAAAAGGATACAAACAAACTAACTTTTGTTCAGCAAAACAACGACAAATAATTTAAATGAAAATTTGCTCATTGACCTTGCTTTGAACCAAGTTTTCAAACGATTATTTTTTTTGGTTCGATTTTGTCTAAAATTGAAACAGAAGTGTTTGTAAGTTGCACATCCTCCTCATGTAGTACAAAATTCTCCTCACCAACTACACGAAATAATATGGATAGTATAAAGGCTCGGCCACACTAGCGTGTTTTTGAACGAAACGCTATTCACTGTCAATCCTTGTCCAACATTCAACCTGCCACACTATCGTGAACGTAAATAACCAGTAACCAATAAATGGCCATTAGTAATTTTGTGCGAGCCTACTGTTACATTGATAAAAACAAAAATATTAATGTTTGATTCGCTGTTTATCTTTTGGTCAATCACAGTGCAGAGATTTTGAACGAATGTCATCGGTCATTGTTGACGGTCAACAGCTCCACCATCAACGAAACGCATTGAACAGTGAACGTTTGTGAACTCACACATGCGCACTTTCAATTCAAGTCGTCAATTCGTTGGAAAAAACACGCTAGTGTGGCCGTGCCTTAAAGTAAGGAATATTCAAACCCACTTCAGAGCTTTTAAGGTAAACCTCAGCCAATCATCAATCAGAAATAAATTTTTCTAATTTACCAGTAATTAAAACTGCTGATGACACTTTATAATACTCGCTGGTTTTATTTTTTGATGTAAAAACCTAAAAATAGCAACTAAACCATAAATGAGAGAAACGTCAACTGATGCTCCGCCCTAAATTCAACAAAAAAGTGAAAACAAATAAACTCTCAGCAAAGATTAAAAAAACAAGAACACAATTTTCCATTCGTCCGAAAATAAAATTCATGGTTCGAGATTAAAACAATAAGAAGTGTAACTTCATAAAAAAGGCTCATATTCAACTATCATTTAAAAACCTAGGTTAACATATCTGGGAATATATTTATCATTTTTAACAAAAAATCAGCCTGTAGTTTTCTTAAAGGGCTTGGGACGAGCTTTGCAAGACGCACTTTGTGTGTGTGGAGTTGTTCTCTCATCAAACTCTCCAAAACTATTGAAAAAACTCATTCGCGGCAACAAAAGTGCAATGGGTTTGTAGAGGTCTATGGAGGTCTGTGACAACGCTGTTGACAAAAGAGGCTATCTGTGAGCGACAGTTCCATTATGATAATATAGTATATTCCAACAAGTAGTTTGTACCATTTTTATTAATTTTTCAGTTTAAAATTAACTTCTAAAAATCTTAATTATCAAATTTGGTGCTTCTTAATTTTTTTCTTAGAAAGATTGCCAGTATTTCAGATTTCACTACTATTGTTGTTGTGAAAAAAACAACATCGGAAATATAATTTCGGCAATTTTTTTGCATCTCATATTATTATAAAATATAGTAATGTTATAGTTTTTTTTACTTGAAAATTACTATTTTGATAAAAATCTTCTATTAATTTTGGTGATTTTGATCACAAACACTGTTACGTGAAGACTGGTGAGTACGTAATAGCCAGGCTTGGGACAAACGTATGCGTATCGTTAATCATTTTCGCTAGTCGCTGCTATTTCCCAAACGATTAGTCTATTTACAATGATTTTCAGGATGATAAAGGATTAGCTGTAAGTTCTTGAGGTTGGCCATGATACAAAGACAAGAAATTTTTTTGAGACTATAAATAATATAATATCATTTATTGAACAAACCGGAACATCTGAGCAGATGATGCAGACAGCAGTAGAGACTGCAATGATATTGTGGGGATTTATTTCAGTTGAGAAGAAAAGCAGCTTAGGTGATAAATGTTACATTACTACCATCATTTATCTTTCTTACAATTACGGGACTAGATTTTCCTTTTGTTTAAGGCATAAATGATATGATGTACAACAATGTGTATCCAAATCTCTTGAAGGAAATCCATGGGAGAAGCAGACCAAAAAAAATTAAAATTTGTTGCGATATCATTTTTCTGCAATCAAAAGAGTCTCTGCACAATACTAATATTTAGCAGACCCTATCTTTATGCAAACAAGCCAAATTTTTGAAAACTCGGTTTATAGCTCTATATAACTTGTTGCGCCTTCGGGAAAAACACTGACTGCTGACTGTGTCTATAGGAATCGTTTTACTGGTGAGAGGGCAACTCCAGATAATTTTTCTGAACACATTTCAACCTCAAAAAGTTAAAATTAAATCAAATCCTCTTCAAATTAGGCGTCATAGGCCCTTTAACATTATTACGGAGATACAGGTGTAACAAGGTAGGTAGGTAGATACAGGTGTAACAAGGTAGGTGTGTAGATACAGGTTTAACAAGGTGGGTGTTACATATTACTGTATGACTCAGGTCTTGAGTTCATTACTGTTCTATAAATAGCATATCTATTTCCTGTTTATGTATAATTTGATATAGTCATCAGTTGTTCATTGAGTTTAGTAGTGTCTGGTTGTGTGTACATGATTTGTCACTTGTACTTGGTTAGTACTAATAAACCAACTATACAAACACAACAACTGGTGTCAGAGACATGGACTTCTCACGCCTTCAGCTACACTAGACAGAAGCAACACTACTTTTTATTATAAGAAACATCTACTTTTGGATTACTAGACTATAAACAAACAGCACTTGTCAGCTATGGATAGCACAGTGAAAGCAATCCTAGAGGCTATGCAACAGCAGCAACAACAATTCCAGCAACAGCAGCAACAGATGCAAGAACAGTTCATTGCTATATTAGGCAACAAGAGTAGTACAGCTGCACCAGAAGCCACCACAATAGCTATACCCAAGTTTGAAGCGTTCAACAAAGGAAAAGAGAAATGGTCACAGTACCTACAGCGCTTCAAACAGCATTTTAGTGTTTATAAGGTGGATGATGCTGAACAAAAGCGTGCGTGCCTCTTGTCCTGGATTGGGCCAGAAACATATACTTTGCTTACCAATCTATTTGGTTCTGAGGACATAACTACTAAATCGTTTGACCGGCTTACAGAGAAACTCAACCAACACTTTGTGGATACAACTCATGTCCAAGCTGCAAGATACGAGTTCTACCAATGCAAAATGAAAGAAGGACAGGGCTATGCTGACTGGGCAGCGGAGCTTCGTGGTATGGCTAGGGATTGCAGTTTCACTTGTAAAAACTCCACTTGCAAACAGAGTTATGTGGATGAGCAGATTCGTGATGTAATAATTAAGGAAACTCCACATGCTGATGTTCGACGTCAGTGTTTGTTGGATGCTGATCCGTCACTCAGCGAAGTGTTAAAAAAAGCAGCATCGTTCATAAGAACTACAGAGACAGATAACATTCTTAAAGGGGAGACAACTCCTACACCTGATTGCATGGTGAACAAAATGACTGGATCGTATCAACAAAAACACCCTGGTAAGAGTAAACGTACACCATCTACAGTCAAACACTCCCCAGGTATGTACAAGTCTTGTCCTAGCTGTTACAATGCTCACGAAAGACATGAATGTCCTTGTCGAGAACTTGTTTGCCGAAAATGCTCCAAAAGAGGACATATTCAAAGTGTTTGCATGTCCAAGGTCACGCAGCAACCCCAAGTTGACCATCATGCCACAAAAGCTGTAGAGGATTCCGTTTTAAGTGTGCTTTGTAAGACGGAGCAATCTTGTAGTGAACAGGTGTTTCACTTATCTGATAACTTAATCAGGCGCGTTGGAAAAACCGTTTGGATCAACACCCAGGTCAATGGACGGGACTCTATGTTTCAGTGGGACACAGGAGCTACTTGCTCAATGGTAGGGTTAGAAGGTTTCAAACTTCTTGGTTCCCCAACCTTACAAAAAGTAAACACATCTCTTAAAGCCTATGGAGATGGTAAACTGGATGTGAAAGGTCAGTGCAACGTTACTGTAACAGTTGGTAAAAAAGAAATCCAAAACTTGAAGCTATTAGTTGTTGACATTCCTCATGGAACTAATTTGTTCGGGTTAGACTGGAGTGATGCATTTGGTCTCTCCCAACATGGCTTAGAAGGGTTCATTGAATCTGATAATATCCAAGCTAAAACTGTTTCTGACTTTTCACATGTACCTAAACACAACATCGATGCAAAGGTCGCCTCACTTACAACCAAATATCTGGAAGTATTCAAATCTGGACTCGGGCTCTGCAAAAAGATGAAAGTTCCAATTCATCTCCACCCTGACAGCAAACCAGTTTTCTTCAAGCCAAGAGAAGTTCCTTTTTCAAAACGCCAAGCAGTCCAGGACGAGCTAAAAAGGCTGGTCTCAGAAGGTGTTTTAGAACATATAGACTTCAGCGACTATGCTGCTCCCATAGTCGCCGTCTCCAAACCTAACGGGAAAGTGCGCATTTGCGGAGATTTCAAAAAGTTGAACCAACAAATATCAATTGATCAACACCCTTTGCCAAAATTGAGTGATTTGATGGAAAAGTTACAGGGTGGACAATACTTTTCCAAGATTGACTTAGCTGATGCCTATATGCAGTTGGAACTAGATGCAGAAGCAAAGAAACTGTGTGTAATCAACACTTCACTTGGCTTATTTCGTTACAATCGAATGTGTTTTGGAGTTGCATCTAGTCCAGCACAATTTCAGAGGTGTATGGACACGATGATTGCTGACTTACCTGGAGTAGCATCCTATTTAGATGACTTGATTATCACCGGACAGACAGAAAATGAGCACTGGAGAAATCTAGAGAGACTTCTGGCTCGCCTTCAGGATTATGGTTTTCGCATCCGGCAAGAAAAATGTGAGTTCTTCAAGCAGTCTGTTGAATATTTAGGTCATGTCATCGACAAAGATGGCAAAACACCATCCAAATCTGCTATAGAAGCAGTCGAACAACTTCCACAACCAGAAAACATCCAGCAGTTACAGGCATTTTTGGGCAAAATAAACTATTATGGCCATTTCATACCAGATTTAGCCGAAAAAGCTGCACCATTGTATCAGTTCTTGCGCAAAAATGCCAAGTTCACCTGGACAAAAGATTGTCACCACGCATTCCAAACACTAAAAGACAGTGTAATTAAGGCCACAAAACTTACCCACTACAACCCTGAGAAATCTCTTGTTCTTGCTACCGATGCCTCCAACTACGGTATTGGTGCTGTGCTTATGCAAGTAGAGAATGGAATTGAACGTCCATTAGCTCATGCCTCCAAAACGCTTGATGATCATCAACGGAATTATTCTCAAATTGAAAAAGAGGCATTGTCAATCATCTATGGTGTGACCAAATACAGGCAATACCTGTATGGAAGAAAATTTACGCTAGTCACAGACCACAAACCATTGGTTTCGATGTTTTCACCAGACAAAGCCATTCCTGTGTTAACAGCACAACGACTGCAGAGATGGGCTTTGAAGCTTATGGCCTATCAGTATGAAATAAAGTTTAAACCGACACAGAAACATGGTAATGCAGATGGACTTTCCAGATTACCGATGGGGACTGATTCCATTTTCGATGGCCAGGAGAAAAGTGACAGTGCTGAGGTTTCGTTTGCAATTCAAGAGGAGTTACAGGAATGCCCAATCGATGCGCAGGTCATTCGAGAACAAATCTCGTTAGATGCTGAACTTTGCCAAGTGAAAGAGTATATTGTCAATGGCACCTGGCCAAACCGTTTACCAAAATGTTCTGAACACCTGAGGTCTTACTGGAACATGAAGGACTCGCTGTTTGTCCATGATGATGTCATCATGATTCAACGTGACAGTTGTGCTAGAGTGGTAATACCTTACAAGTTTCGTGACAGAGTTCTAGATCTTCTTCACACATCACACTGGGGGATCGTTCGTATGAAACAACTTGCCCGACGATACGCTTGGTGGCCGAAAATTAATGATGACATTGAAAACACAGTAAAAGTTTGTGAGCCATGCAGACTTTCCGCTAATGACCCTGTGAAGTCCTTTCAGAGTTGGCCGATCACGCAAAAACCCTGGGAACGGATTCATGTAGATTTCGCAGGCCCTTTCAAGGGATATATGTGGCTTGTTTGTGTTGACTCCCACTCAAAATATCCATATGTGTCAATGCTTGATATTGGTAGGACCACTTCATCAGATACAGTGGCAGTTCTTCGTCAAATTTTCATTACCGAAGGCTTACCTCAAACTATTGTGTCCGACAACGGGCCACAATTTACATCCCAAGAGTTCGAGAATTTTTGCTTGAGACAAGGCATCAAACACTTGACATCTCCACCTTTTCACCCAGCATCGAATGGTGAAGCAGAACGATTTGTTCAATCGCTCAAGAGAAGCATTGAAAAAAATTGTGCGGGAGGAAGTGCCACAAAGTCAGCTCTCCAGAACTTTCTGACCACTTATCGATGTTTACCCCATCCAACTCTGAACTGGAAATCACCTGCTGAAATACTTCATGGAAGACAACCCAGAAACACTCTCACATTGCTGAACCCATTCGAAACATCTACTGAGAGTAACACAAGCCAAAAAGACGATAATGGGAAGTACAGCATAAATTCTCTTGTCTATGCCAGAAACTACAGCTCCAGCACCAAATGGTTACCTGGAAAAGTAACCGGTAAACTAGGCAACATGCTTTACTTGGTGCATACAGATAAAGGGACTTGGAAGCGACACATAAACCAGCTGCAACCCCGATTTGATGGCTTGACTGAACCTAGTGCTTCTGCTGGTAGTGACAACATACCCACCACCTCCACTGACAATAACGATGCCGTACCGCCATACCGATACCCACAACGTACCAGAAAACGCCCAGATTATTATGACTCCTCCAAGTATTAACTTGAGCCAAATATTGGTGGGACTTAACTAAAGTGGGAGGAGTGTTACATATTACTGTATGACTCAGGTCTTGAGTTCATTACTGTTCTATAAATAGCATATCTATTTCCTGTTTATGTATAATTTGATATAGTCATCAGTTGTTCATTGAGTTTAGTAGTGTCTGGTTGTGTGTACATGATTTGTCACTTGTACTTGGTTAGTACTAGTAAACCAACTATACAAACACAACAGTGGGTATGTAGATACAGGTGTAACAAGGTGGGTATGTAGATACATGTGTAACAAGGTAGGTATGTAGATACAGGTGTAACAAGGTAGGTATGTAGATACAAGTGTAACAAGGTAGGCAGGTAGATAGGCAGGTAGATACAGGTGTAACAAGGAAGGTATGTAGATACAGGTGTAACAAGGTAGATATGTAGATACAGGTGTAACAAGGTAGGTATGTAGATACAGGTGTAATAAGGTAGGTAGGTAGATACAGGTGTAACAAGGTAGATATGTAGATACAGGTGTAACAAGGTAGGCAGGTAGATACAGGTGTAACAAGGTAGATATGCAGATACAGGTGTAACAAGGTAGGTATGTAGATACAGGTGTAACAAGGTAGATATGTAGATACAGGTGTAACAAGGTAGGTATGTAGATACAGGTGTAACAAGGTAGATATGTAGATACAGGTGTAACAAGGTAGATATGTAGATACAGGTGTAATAAGGTAGGTAGGTAGATACAGGTGTAACAAGGTAGATATGTAGATACAGGTGTAACAAGGTAGGCAGGTAGATACAGGTGTAACAAGGTAGATATGCAGATACAGGTGTAACAAGGTAGGTATGTAGATACAGGTGTAACAAGGTAGATATGTAGATACAAGTGTAACAAGGTAGATATGTAGATACAGGTGTAACAAGGTAGATATGTAGATACAGGTGTAACAAGGTAGATATGTAGATACAGGTGTAACAAGGTAGATATGTAGATACAGGTGTAACAAGGTAGATATGTATATACAGGTGTAATAAGGTGGGTATGTATGTAGCACTCACTTTTGGCAGGGGCAGTCTCTCTAGTAGGTACTGGTGTATAAGATATAGTAGGGGCTTTGAAACTGCCAGGTGGTGCAGGTGCCCATGCTGCTTGATATAACTCCGCCTCCTTAAGATTCTCTTGTTTCATCAGACTTCCTGTATAGTGCCATATCTTGTACCTACGCACAGACACCGCACCTACATACTACATCACAACAAAACTGCATCAATGACGGCATGTATAATTTGGTGGATGTAAAATAACAAGCATTATATGGTTTTCACAAATAACGCCAGTTGATGGCCCCACCTACTGAACAGTCGACGAAACCAATTCATAATTTAACATTGATACAGGGCGTCTTACGAGTTAATAAAAAATTCCAGATATTTTAAACTTAGTAGTAAGTACTAAGCAATACTAAGTACTATTGATGGGTACACTGCATTGAAATATTGGTCATAATCGGTTCTCATGTTTTCATAATTTTTATACAAGTGAAACTGTAAATATAAACCAGTGTACAAGTAAGCATCACCGCAACACTACAGGTAACCTTCCGTAATCTTCATAAATAGGATTATGAAGGACGATGAACAGTTAAATTAACTTGAAACTCTCTCTTAAAATTGGCAATGTAGGTCCCAACTTTGCAACAAAAAACCACAGCTTGTGACCTAACACGCAAAAGATCACAATACTCGGCTAGAAATACAGACAGATGAACAAATGGGGCACAACAGTTGTTTTTTAAATCAACAGCAAAATAGTCGAGCAATAAGTGGCAACTTTTGGATTGGGTATAAACATGTACACAACTTTCGATTATTAACAAAAAAAAAGTTAAAATGAGACATTATAGTTTCACGAGCCTGCTGAGAGAATGGCAGCTATCAATGTTAGAAGACATTTTCTGACATTTTATAGTCCTCTGTGCTTTAAACCTGTACAAACATTCAAACTATAGTTTTTTAGTTTTGAAGTGATAAGTTCTAAAAATACAAAAGCCATGTTTCTGTCCCTTGCTAAAGATTGCTAATAGCCATGATTGGGATGAGAGTCCACACCCAGAAGTAAGTTTACATGCGTTACTGATCCCTAATCTAAATTGACAGTATAAATAAGACAATCTCTCTCTCAATCCGACCCCAAGACCTGTAGTAGACGTGCCACAGTGACAAGGATAGCCAACTTAGCTTGTTGAACCTCGACTTGGCCAGTTATACCAAAGGGGGCAGGTAAGACAATATTGTTATACTATCATTTCTGTACTGTTTTGTTTACATTGCATGTACTCATACATATTGTCCACAGAGCTTAATTCTACCTCTAAGCCACAATAAACTTGGCTACACAATTTTTCCATTTTTTATTATCATCAAATGCACAAGCGTAAACAGATAAATTGAGACTAAGACACATTCAGTAATCACTTATTATGTCTCGGGCAAAGTGCAAGTGCACCCCTCCCCCAACAAGTTATAGTTTTCCCCCCATTATAACAACACCCTTAAACTTTTTGGTTTTCGTTGGCTAAATATCTCGCAAGAATTTTTCCTTCTTTTAGTTCCGTTGGCTAAATATCTCGCAACAATTTCCGTTTCTGTTAGACCTACAACAAAAATTTTTACACCATCGTGTAGAGCAGACTTTCCTCTATTTTCCGGTTTTTATTTGAAGAAATTCTGTCAGTCTAAATGGAAGCAGTTTCATGTCAACTGCGCCATGTTCCTTATCAGGAGAAGAAATAATTTTTTCTTGCTGAGCTATGTTGAAATACTTTCTTGGCAAAGGACTTCCACGGAGGAGATTTGTTCTAATAAATGAGTAAATCATATTTAATTGACCGGGTTGAAAGTATTTAGAAGTGAATTTGAGGCTAAGTAAATTATAAATTAATTATTTAGATGCCGATGATAATATTAACTAGTAATATTTTAACTATTTTCAGTTTTTTTTTCAAAAATGTTTATTGTTGTATTTAGCATAAGCCAGCTATGGGACAGCAGCTTAATTTTCAGCTAGTTTTACATAGCTGAGCAATTACCTTGTTGATCTGCATTGCTAACCAGTTGCGTTTTGATTACAATACAAGCAACCTGCTCTAAGATATAACATTTATTACTATAGTTCTTTAAATCAGAACATAGCGCTTGAAATTCTCTATTCAGTGGTGTAAAAATTATGGCTGTACCTAATTATTGAAAAAATAAATTAATATTATTCTTTGAAAAATCTTCTGGGACTTTCTCAATACAGAGGCCAATTTTCATTGTCCTGTTCTGGCTATTGTAGTTGCCCATTATTCTTAATAAGTACCTACATGTATCAAAATTAAATTACCTTTCCATCTGCCGCATCAGTTTTTTGTTTTGAGCTTTACTTTTGGTGCTTTTTTAAGTATAAATGTCAATTTTCCAAAAGTGCAATAAAATGTGATTCAATTAAAAAATATTTTTACCACTTCAGAATTACAAAGTTCGCTTTATTTAAAAATTTACCAATAGAATAGGTCTTGGTGAGTCCTATGGTGTTTTTTTGTTTTTTTGCTCCAGCAAAGGCAAAGGCCGTACATTCTGCAGAACCATCTGGGGCCTAAGATTATGCACCAGCTTGTTTTCTTGGCTCTCAAGGTGAAATATCTCAAAAGCCTTGATTACGTAATAATATGTCATGTTATGTTAAGAATTGGCTAAAAATGCGTGTGAGTTACTCCAATACAGACCTATATGCCTCAGTGCCCGATGGAGAGATGGGAATACCCAGCCTGACATTTTCGGTACCATACCATTAACATGTACGCGATCATGTACAAGATCTGCTGACGGATGCTATGATCCCCCTCGATTGAATCGCCTTCCCCGTGGTCGGGAGCTGATATCTGAGCATGGGGACATCGAAAGAGAGTGAGCAGCTTGCTTGGGGCACAGCATTAACGATAAGGGACTTCATTTCCATCATGTTCCCCAGAGTGATTCCTGAGTTACAAGCCTCACGAGGCTGCTCACGGGCAAGGAATTGATCCGGACTGTCCACCTCCGTTACAACCTACTGCTCACTAGGATCTAGAGAAGAAGACATGACACCCACACCTCTCTATTTTTCCCTGTGTGAGTAAATACCCACCAAACAGTGGCACATGTCCTCCAACAGTTCTCTCAGTCACATGGCCCCCATATTCATCGTCATAATTTTGTGGCAAAGCTGGTGTGGGAAACTTGTTGCAAAAAGAACCTGCGCATGGATTGGGAGACGCACTTTAACACCTCCATTGGACTCCTCAAGTCTGACCTTGTCATAAGAGCACTAGACAGTAAATATGTATGCCAGTATCATCTCTGACAATTTCAACCTTTCGGAGGCGTGTAAAAATAAGATGAAGAAGTATAGTGCTAAGATCTTCTTAGACAAGGTTGCCAAGCGGTATGATACATCTGATATCAAAGTTGGCGCTCTTATCCTAAAAGAATGACTTCGGCCATTTTTATAATTATCTGATATGTCTTTATGAGGTGCTTCAAATACCAACCTCGTAAAACTGCAATTGATTTTTTATATTTTCATAACACCATTAATAAAAAGCATGTAATGAGTCTTGTCTCCCCATTCCAACATCTTAGAAATATTCTGGGAAAACCTATGACGTGCGCAAGTGTGTCAGAGGAAGCTAAACTTTGGTTTTAAATTTTGATTGGACAATTTTTGGACCATAAAATCACTGAAGTATAACAAATAACACTACATCATTGGTACAATGACCTAGCTCATTGAATGGTATAACTAATAAGTCGTAGTAGCAGCACATGTGGTTAGTAGTTAGCAGTAGTGGAAACAACACCAATGATAGTAATATGTCTAGTGATTCTCCAGAAAACTTTTCACCCACAGCTCTCCCCACTGCTAGAGAAGGAGCAGCGGTTGCCAACCAGAGGGGTTGGAATGAAGAACCATGGAGGAGAAGGCAGCCTGCTGTTGCTCAGAAGCAGGTACAAGACTTTCCAGGCAACAATCCACCAAGATTAGCTGATGATGATCATGATGATGATTTGTTCAATGTAAGTAAGGTGTTGATTGCCAAGTCCAAACAAGTAGGAGACAAGCTAATGAAATAAATGTTACAATCTCTTTTTAATGCATGATCATGATGTTGTGTATATTTACTTGATTGTTTGAGAAACAAGGAATGCTACTCCCTGAGTTGAGTTGCTGTGTGTGTTAGATTTAACAATTAATATGATTCATAATACCAAATAAATCATTAACTGTTTGTTAGTTATTACGGAGAGAGAGAGGGACACTTGCTATGTCATAACTGCTCATACTTTACTTATAGATAAATTATGAATCTAAGTAGGCCTAGTATCATGGATGTAATTCAATGGCTTAGATACATACTATTCTGATGACATGATGAATCGATAGATGGTTGTTTGCATCAGCATTATTATTAATGGTTCGCCTCTTTTGTGGTACCTACCTAGGCCTGCTGTCGATGCAACAATGAAGCTGATGAAGTTTTGCAAATACATGTATATGCTTTTTTAACTGCGGCCCCAAGATGATACTCGATTTTGTCGATGTCGCCACATGAATCAAGATGCCAATACAGCTCGTTGCGTCGATTGGAGGAATCCGTCTATGAATATATGCCGTTTAGATCACTCCATCATAGACAAGCTTCAGCCTGATGAAGTTGGAATAGTTTGATGTACAAGATCGTACAAGGTCTGCTAAAGGAGGCATCACTTAGACCCATGTTTCAAAACTACTCAGCTAATCATCGTAAGTAACTAAAACTGTTCAAAGACTAGCCCGGGCAGGCTACAAAAACTGGAGATACTTTTCATTGTGTGCTTGTTACATTTTGTATTGGCCTTCATTGATGAGATCAGCTAAATATGCTCACCAAAATTTTTAATCAAATGTACTGAACATTCGGTCAGATGGATTTTGTTGAAGCTTGGCCATGATTTATAGGAATAACTCTTCCATTGATTCTTGATTGTGTTCCATCTACGTTCCAGTAGGCCCACAGCAACCAATTATGAATGAAAGCCAACTGGTGTGAACAAATGAAGGTGGAGATTCTATGTTTCATTCTTTGAACTATTACAGTACCACTTCTAACGACTGCATAACAACTAATTGGCAGGCAATTGACTATGATATCATAAGAACTTTTTTATGTTCACCTCTGTTTTAGCTTGAAGATATCCAGATTCTTTCACTATACAACCTAATGCAAGGTGGTCAGCAGGGAGGATCGCCGTATTAAAAAACAAACAGCCAAGACTGGCTGCATAACGATCTATGGTTTTCTGGGCCTTCCCTTACACCAAGAAGAAACAGAGAAAACCACTTCCATCGTGCGTCTATATGATAAGGTCAATGTATCTGCCAACTGAAGATTAAGAGGCATTTGCTGACACAGACTTCAGTCGCTACATTCCTGAAGCTGTAGAGGATGACGAGTAATGCGTTTGTAGTGTTGTGGTGATTATTGGTCCATCTGTTACATAATTATTATTATTAAACATGTTTTACAAAAGTCGGAGCATTTTCATGGTGACAAATTTTCTACTACTTTATACTGTGTGAGATAACTATACGTTGTAACATAAGTTAGAAAATTTTATGATATGCCAGTAGACTTGGTGTAAGATACGTCTATCGTGATACGTGAATCCAACCATCTGATAATTTGAAATTGTATATATGGACGCAAATATATGAATCACTCTAATTGATGGCAGTTTAGAAATATTGTCACAGACAAAATAAAATTGATATGTAGTACATGGCGAGGTACTGTTTCGTCATACTCGAAAACGTAATTGTCACCCTTTACATTCAACAGTGCACAACTCTATACCAGACTGAAATGGAGGATGCCAATCCTTCCTTGAGAGAGGGGACTGGGGTACAAATACTTGTCATACTCAATCTTTGTACCTGGCTAGCAGCACTCCTCAAGGAGCTGAACACAGGTAATCCTAGTTTCTCATATAACTAGGGGGAGACGATTAGGACCATTAATCTGTCTCAGTGCCAGCGTAGTAGTCTGGCTGGCAAAACTCTTCCTAGAGATGGGTATAGGCAGGACTAGTTGTCTATACAACTGGTGGGGGGAGGAAGGGGGAGAGACGAGTAGTTATTGGAGCACAGCTGACTCTGCTCTTATTTATTCTTAAGGAACCAAACTTTCCCATATTTACTATACTAAGAGCAGAATATTTTTACCGTACACTTGCTGTTTCAATTAATGAAGCAACCTGTTCCACTGACAAATGGCTAAATCAGAACGATGTAAATTTTTTTTACTGAAATAGAGGCGGTTTAGTTTTTTTACGTACCCACACAAACAGCAGTTTCAAGAGGAGAGACATACAACAAAACATTTTTCTCACCATTGAGAAAAACGGAGTTGCGAAACTGACATTGATAATATTCTGTGCAAGGTGATAAGGCGACAAGTGTTGTAGCCTGCCTAAAGAAACATTCTGGCAGTGCCAGCACATTGGTTTGTAAATGAACCAAAACCTTGTAGAAAAACTAGAAATGCAAAATTAAAATTTATTTTGATGCCATTAAAGATGGTGTATAAATGAAAAGCTGTGTAAAAATTTTTGGACGTGCTAATTTTATGGACGCCACAGTTTTATTACATTCAATTGTGTATAGGCAATACGATGAACATTCATCAATTTTTACTCATCTCTGTCACTTTCAATACCTTTTTGACCGTCAAAAACTTACATGGCAATCATTAACAATTAGATTTATAAAAGCTTAGTCAATTAAGTTTTAAAACTGCTGGCATGCTTTGAACTATTATTCATTGTAATGTTGCATCAAAATTGAAACTGGTATAGAGAAATTCTGCCAAAAGCTCCAGATTCAGGGTGCATCAAAAGACTGCGGCTGCCCAAGGCTAAGGCAAAAAAAGATTGTTAACATATTGACAATGTTAACATGTTTACATTGGAGTTGCAACCAAACACTGAGAGTATCCGGTAACCTGTACCACTGCTAAAACATGTGTGCATTACACTATACAAATTGGCCAGCTTTGCTGGGTACAAAATAGTTGGCGAGGCATTTGGATTGTCCAAAATTTAGAGGTTGGTGGGGGTTTTGTGCTTCAATGACCAATGACAGCCACAAGTATTTCAACTCTCTTCTTTAGAAGAAGCTATAGAAATAGCTAAACCTATTGAAAGCAATTGCGCTTACTGCCAAGCTTTTAGAGACATGAATCAATCTCCAGAGATCCTCCAAATCCCTAGAGATTCGAATACTTGGTGATTCGAATATTTGAAACAAATCCTTCTTGAGAGATTTGCCTGATTTGAGATTTGATTTGACAGGTTGGGCAATTTGACTTGAATTGATTTGAGCTGGCAGGAAATTTGACACAAATATTTGAGTATATGTTACAAATCTCTAGTTCAATGTAGCCCTGACCCCGCCCTGAACATAATACACCGGATATAGCAACTGGTTTGATGTGTGCAAGGATAGCCTGTACCCAAAATTGAGGTACTAAGGCTTTCGAGCAGGTGCACTCCTTCTTGCTACAGAGAGAATCATAATAATGGACGGCAATGATGAGCACTTTGTAGAATTTTATTGATTTTTTATCGTGAACATATTTGTGCTATATGTTGCATGAATCAGACAAAGGTTTTAAAAATCATTGTATTCTAGACCTAGTTATGACTCCATAACCTCTGCATAGTAATAGGATGATGATCATTGTTATTAATATTATTATATTTTATTACTTGTATTATAATAATTATTATTATTTATTATTAACCATGACAACATCATGCGTGATATCATACCTGCAGCTATTCGCCCCAGCTCTGCAATTTGTTAGTTTTTTACTGGTATTAATTAACTTGTCTATTTAATTTTCTTGATTTATTAATATGATAATAATAACTATTATTAATTTGTATGGTATTTAATAATTATTAAGCTGCGTACACACTAGAACGATTTTGTGGCCGAAATCTGCACAACTCCCAAACGGCCTAGTGTGAATGCAATAACGGCCGATTTTGTATCACATCGGCCGGCGTTATTGCCATTAGAGCACTGCTCAAAATCACCGACGATTTTTAGCAGATTATCAAGGAAATGACAGCACAAAATCAGTTCAAAAGTAGCTTGTGCTCACAAACAATGATGATAAAATAATAAAAAATCATCAATTCTCCAAGCAATAACCAAATAATAATAATATTTATTATTATTTTAAAACTCACTAAGAAAATTTATTATTTATGTATTATCATTTTTGTTTTAACATGGTTGATCACTCACTGATAAGCATGAGTTTAAATAATTTAGAAATAATTTTAAATAATTAAAATAAGTATTTGGTAAAGCTGAAAAAAGAAATAAAAAATTCTGTTCAGAACAACGTAATAATGTTGGGGTAATCACTAATTGCTATGCTAGTAGTCAGCTCAGTCGACCAGTGTAACAGTTCGGCACCTTATTTAACCAATTATTTTATATTATCTATGTAAACATGTACATGTGACCAAACCAATCCAGTGGCGGGCGGCAATACAAATAACCAGCTCACTAACAAAGAACCGCAGTGCAAGGTAAGCAAGCAACAACTACCAAACAATGTCAGAAAATCAGCAACAAGAATGGCAGAGGCTAACAACAGTCATCTATCAACAGAGGAGGACCCAGCAATCATCGCAGCCATTACTGCCGAACCCAAGAGAAAACACAGGATACCACGAAAAGAGATGCCGACTTCACCAATAGGCAGGATAGAAATTAAAGAAGAGGGAGCAGCTAGATGCCGCCCCAGACAACACCACCAGCCGCACCCCGTCTTCCCACACACAGCTACCAACCGAAGGAAACATGGCTGTCAGAAAAAACGGCTAGTCAGATCCGACAGGCAGTGAAACCCATGGAGGACAACGATAGGTGGAAGTGTAACGTTTGCCAACTACAGCTCACCAAAAAGCGCATTAACTATCACGTAAGGCAACACTACGTGTTCTTTTTTTGTGCGTGTGGACACAAAAGTGCCTCCAGGGATACCATCTTAAAACATATTAGACAACAGAACGGCGCGGCCGAACACGGCGAATTAGATCGACCCCTCCGACAAATCATCGTATGCCGAATTTTGCCAAGTCATGAACTGGCAAAACCCACCACTATTTGGCACACCCGCTCCAATCAAGGAGAAGTCGAACAGCCCCACCAACTGGAAACCAGTCAAGAGAAGGTTGGGAGATAAAATAGCGGACACATCACAGAAAGTGATAAAGATAGAACTGAAACCAGCGGAAGAGGAAAGAAGGATGAGAGAAAGGTCAAGTAGGAGACAAGAAAGGTCCAGAGAAAGAAGTATGTCACATCGACCAAGAACGAATAGTAAGGAGAGGAGGATAGAGAGGCAAATGGAGGAGGAGAGACGGGAGGAAAGATATAGGAAGATTAAAAGATACGAGGAAGAGTTATACCAGGCCACAAGGGAAGCATTTCGGTATTTACAACGAGCCAAAAAGTTAAAGGCTAACATACAACGAGAAAGAGACTCTTTTTGAATACATCAGGACAATCCCCAATACTATTTTATTGGCCCTACGAGCGCCAATGGGGCGGAGTGTGTTGGGGAAATCACTAACTGCTAGTAGTCAGCTCAGTCGACCAGTGTGACAGTTCGGCACCTTATTTAACCATTTATTTTATATTATCTATGTAAACATGTACATGTGACATTGCTAAGTCAGCCGTGACTATGGACTGCCTCCTTTTCGTTCTATGGGCCAATCAGGCCAAATAGGCGTAGCCTATCCTTCGGTTATCTAGCTGCATTACACTATCCTTTGTTCTATTGTCTGTATAAATATTTGTGCATTTAGTAAATAAAATCAGAGTTAACCTGATTCTCACACAGCTTGATGAATCTCTCTCTACACAGCACAAGTAACTACATGCAGGAAACAGATAACACATAAAAGCACAGCGAAAGTAACTACATGCACATAAACTAAACAGACAAGCGGCTACTTGGACAAGTTGGCTCACAGCACGAACAATAGTCAGTAGAAAGTGTTCAGTCCAATCGACTTACACTGCATACGACCTACGGACGCATGATACTGGAACGATTGTTCCACCTGTTAGTTCGACCCCTCACAGCTATTCTTTCGACCAAGAAATCAGTGGAAAGTGAGGCAGTGGTGACAACTCCTCACTGTGTATAGCTCACCAGCTTGCAACACTGCAAATCTTGATTGACTAGACTAGGCTGTCGACCTTGAGCTTGCTAAGTCATTCGCTACACTGCCTAAACTCATTCACTAAACGTGGGGCGCTGTACAGGTGGACAGCTACCATTACCACATTGCAAATTCCTGTACAATAATGCCGCAGCCACAGCTAGTGCATTTACTAATAACAACCATAGACATGGTGAATAATTGTGAAATAACAGACAGCAATATCAACAGTAATTCTTTGGTTATGCTGAAAAACAAAATTTATCTATCTCTCTCACCAAAGAGCAAATGCTTTTTCGGCCAAAACTGTTTTTTAGTGTGTACGCAACCATCGGCCAGCAAAGAGAACAACTCCAACATGAACGATTTTTTGATCAAAAATCGTTCTAGTGAGTACACAGCTTTATTATGATAATAAATCAATAATTATAAATAATAATATTATTTACTATTCATAATAATTTATTTAATAATTATATTTATTATTAAACAAATTATTATAAATAGTAATAATTGAATGACTACAATTTTGATTTGTTACATAAAGGGCTCAGAAGGAATGCAGGTCAACTGGGAGTTTTATTTAAGGTTTGTTAAGGCCAATAATAATTGTGAATGCTGATGCTATAAGAAAGTCAACTAAATGTGATGTATTGTCAATTGCCATGACAACAACATGGCCGACAGGAAAAGGAAAGGAGGTTGGCGCATGCGCAAAGAACGGAAAGGAGACCACGAGACAGGGGGACTAATAGAAGTTAAGCGACTGAGAGATTCTGAAAGTACTTAGAGGACTACGCTATAACAGGTGAGTCTCTTAACACTAAATGGTGTCAGAAGTGTACTTCAGGGATTCAGCCAGGTTCTGCACTTGTTAGACAGGGGTTTAGGTGTCAAGGAGCAGAGTGGTTACATTGTGAGGAGACATCAAGGAGTTAGAGAAGAAGGAGGATGGCGAAGTTTGGTAAAGGAGTTAACACTCCTATGTTGGTAGTTGGGCATGGGGCAGAACTTGAGGGGTGGAGGAAGTTCCTCAAGAGATTTGAGGTGGCCCTTATAGGAGCAGGGATGGAGGGACTAGACAGGAAGAGTAAGTCAAAGAAAGCCAAGGACAAAGAGGAGGAGGAGAGGCAAAAATTCGAAAACGAACAGAGGAAGGCAGCTTTGCTATTGGACTGCATGGGTGATGTAGGGATGGAGATTTTTGAGACTTGGGACATCGAAGTGGCAAAAATGCAGTATGTACCGCTAAGGGAGGCTTTTGATCGGCACTTTGCAACAAAAGAGAACATCGTGGCCACAAGGCATAGGTTCTTTAGTCAGGAGCAGAAACAGGGGGAAACAATAGATAAATATATTGAGAGGCTAGAGAGAGCAGGTCGAACTTGTAGGTTTGGGGGTTTGTTGGACGAACTAGTGCTACAAATGGTGATTAAGGGCATGTCGGAGGATAAGCTTAGGAAGGAGCTTTTAGTCAGGAGGGATCTTCACCTAGCTGATGCAAGAGATATCTGCAATCAGTATGAGTCAGCTATGGCAGCATCAAAAATTATAAGGGGTAAAGTGGACATCTCGGAGGTCGACCGGGTGGAGCAGGAGGATACTGAGGGGAGGATAGCCAGGATGGGGGATGCTAGGTCATTTAGCTACAGGAAAGCTAAGCCTCGCGAAGGAACGTGCTTCACGTGTGGCAAGCCAGGCCATTTCGCCAGGGAATGCAGGGACAAAGAGAAGAGCGGCAGAAGAAACAATACTAATGCCACCACAACGAGCAGGAAATGTTTTAACTGTGGTGTGGAGGGACATTTCGCGAGGGAGTGTCCGAAACAGAGGCCAGGTCAGAAGAGTAGGGGTCGTATCAACGCCGTAGAGACAAGATATGACACGTCAGACTCTTCAGACTCATTGTGACTAGAAGGAGTCACTACACAGAACATTAGCCAGGGCATCTGCCACGTTTTAGCCAAAGGAATTAAGAAAGTGGGGACACGGCAAGACCGGACTGAGGAAAGAGGGGACTTTAGAGTCAAGCTTAAGACACAGGCTGGATTCATGACTTTCATAGTGGATACCGGAGCAGACGTGACAGTGATCACGGAGGAGACCGCTGCAAGACTGAAAGGGGAACTGAAGCCCACTAAGAGAACTTTCACAGCAGCCGATGGAAGTCAACTGGATATCCCCGGGAAGAAAATGATTGAACTTGTGTCATCTGGGGGTCAAAGGGAATGTGGGAATGCCTACGTTTTGAGAGGGGCCAAGGATAACTTGTTAGGCAAGCCAGAGATAAGGAAACTGGGACTTGTGAAAACTATTTGTTCCGTCACCCAAAGGGTTAAACGCGAAAGGGCAGAGTTGTTTAGGGGTCTGGGGGAGTTACCGGACGTTTTCAAGATTCACTTGAAAGAAGACAGCAAGCCAGTATGCTTGCATGTGCCCAGACGGTTACCGATAGGGCTGAGACAGTCTACCAAGGAGGAATTGGACAAGATGGAGGCGATGGGAGTGATAGTGAAAGTAGAGAAGCCTACGGAGTGGTGCTCGGGGATGGTCGTTGCGCCAAAAGGAAATGGGCGGGTCAGGATCTGTGTAGACCTGACACAACTCAACAAGGGGGTGAAGAGAGAGTCCTACCCCCTGCCCAGGTTGGAGGAGACGATGGCATCACTGGAAGGTAGTAAATTCTTCAGCAAAATGGACGCCAATTCTGGTTTTCACCAGATTAAGCTTAGCGAGGAGTCGAGGGAGCTGACAACGTTTATTACACCATTCGGCAGGTACAAGTTTTGCAAAATGCCTTTTGGCATCTCAGCAGCGCCAGAGTTCTTTCAAAGACAGATGTCCAAGATATTGGAGGGGCTCGAAGGTGTGGTATGCATGATGGACGACATACTTGTGGTGGGAGCTACTGAGGAAGAACATGATAGGCGTTTGCACAGGGTGTTAGACAGGATTGGAGCGGCGGGGATGACGCTGAATGAGGACAAGTGTGAGTTTAAGGTCAGAGAAGTGAAATTTTTAGGGCACATTGTGAACGAAAAAGGAATTCGGATAGATCCAGAAAAAGAGCAGGCAATAAGGAGCATGCCCCCACCAGTGGACAGGAAGGGCCTGAGGCGGTTCTTGGCCATGGTAAATTACCTGAGCCGGTTCAGCCCGACGTTATCTGAGGCACAGCTACCACTTCGTGAATTGGACAGGGACCGTGCAGCTTGGCTGTGGACGGCACACCAACAGGATAGCTTCGAGAGAGTAAAGAACATTATAAGCTCAGCACCCGTTTTGACTTTGTTCGACATACATAAGAAGCACAGGGTGACCTCAGATGCCAGTAAGCACACACTTGGGGCCGCGCTGCTACAGGAGGAGAAAGGGGAGTGGCAGCCGGTGGCATATGCATCTAGAAAGATGACCGAGGCTGAGCAGAGGTATGGCCAGATCGAAAAGGAGGCTCTGGCGATCACTTGGGCATGCGAAAAGTTTGACTTTTACCTAGTAGGGAGTGAGTTCGAGATTGAGACAGACCACAAGCCGCTGATCCCTCTTCTGGGAATCAAGGATCTTTCAGATCTGCCGCTGAGGATCCAGCGCTTCAGGATGAGGCTGATGAGGTATAGTTACTCAATCTTCCATACAGCAGGCGACAAAATGTATCTGGCAGACCTGCTGTCCCGTCCCGCGACAGCGAGAGATATATTGAAGGTCAGGAGAGTGGAGAAACATGCCGTGGCTGTGGTTTTGGCCGAGGATGACGCGTTGATACAGGAGGTTAGGCATAAGATGAGTCAGGACGAGCTATACAAGGCAGTAGTTAAGGGGGTCATGGGAGAGTGGCCTTCGACCACGACAGGGGAGCTATCGAAGATGAAAGCCATGAGGAATAGTTTGAATCTAGTGGAAGGCTTGGTGCTGATGAACGCAAGATTGTATATCCCCAGGGCTATGAGGACTTCACTGCTGAGGCGCCTGCACATAGGGCACCAGGGCATCGTAAAAACAAACAGAAGGGCCAGGGATAGTGTCTGGTGGCCTTCGCTCGGAAAGGAAGTGGCGGAGATGATAGATAGCTGTTCAGAATGCATCAAGGAGGGAAGGATGTCACACCAGCCACTGGTTAACACTAGGCTCCCAGGGGGGCCATGGGAAGAGATAGGGACTGATCTGTTCGAGTTTGAGGGGAGGCACTACGTAATATTCGTGGATTATTACTCACGGTGGATTGAGGCTTTGGAGCTGAAGGGGCAGACGGGTCAAGAGTTAGTCAAGAAGACAAGGCCGGTGCTTGCTAGGTTGGGATACCCCAAGCTCTGTAGGTCAGACAATGGCCCTTGCTACATCTCGAAAGAGTGGAGACCTCATGCAGGAATGCCAAGTTAGACATGTCACCAGCAGCCCCCATTACCCAGAGAGCAATGGGTTGGCAGAGAGGGCCGTTCAGACTGTGAAGAGAATGTGGAGGAAGGAGGACGACAAGACAGCAGCTCTACTAGCATACCGGACGACGCCACTGGAGAGCGGAAACAGGCCAGATGAGTTGATGTTTGGCAGGAGACTGAGGATCACATTACCTATTCAGCACACAGTGAGAACAGACACTGAGGGATTTAGGACGAAGGATGGCCAATTGAAGAAGAGACAAAAAAGAAATCATGACAAAGGCAAGAGGGCCAAGATTTTACCAGGGCTAGAGGACGGGGATAAAGTATGGATAAGGACTAGCAATGAGGATAGAGGCAGGAGGGGAGTAGTTAAGTACAGGGCAGAGGACCCTGACAGCTACTGGGTGGAGACGGACAAGAAGCTAGTACGTAGAAATAGATGTCACCTTAGAAAGTTGCCAGAACAAGAGGTTCATCGAGCGGATAAAGCATCGACAAATGAAAAGGTAGTAGAGGTAAGCAACCATGGGGTTAGCCAGGGAGATACACATAGGAGTAGGCATGGGAGACTATTGAGAGACAATAGAGATCCTGCCTATGACTATGATTAGGATTTGCTTTATTTTGCAGACAATTAGCCAGGAGACCAGGATGGCAAGAGTAATTCTGATAGGAAATAGCATAGCCAGGGATATGGAGGTAGGAGGAGTAACGACAATCTCATTACCAGGGCGCAAGTTGCAGGAGATGGGCCCGGAGCTGGCGATGAGAGCTAACTACAAGTTAGTAATCTCGGGCATACCTGACATCATGCCAACAAGGGAGTCAACCAAAGTGGACGGAGATATGGTGACAAGGTACGAGCGCCACTTAGCCAGGGCTAGCAACACCCCAGGGGTAATCCTGTTTCTTTTTTACCCACCAAGAGACCTGGTGGCAGGCCAGTATGGAGTCATCAACAGGCTGAACCAGCTGATTTGCGACTTGAATGCTGGTAAAGGATTTGGGACCCCCAAGGTGTTGAGGGGGATATTTGGCAGGGAGAGTAGACAGGCAGGAGAGGATAGGAGCGACCTATATTTTAGGAAGGAGAAACTGCGAGACGGAGCCCACCCGTCCCGAGCAATGGCAGCATCAATGTCCAGGGAGCTGGAAGATTTTGTCAGCAGGCTTCCTGTAGCTGACTTGCGGGACAGGATTAGCCAGGACGAGCGACAGGTTAAAGCGCCGGTTGCTGTTGCAGCAGCGGTACGCGACATAGGATTGGAAAGGGAGGCAATCAGAGCCAAAGAACGGAGCACCATAGACGAAGCTGACCTTACAAGGGACAGGAAGGAAGCACAGGCTAGGGAGAAGTATAGAAGAGAGATGGAGGACATCAATGAGGAGTACCTAACATCAGTGCAGGCAGCAAGGAGATTGAGAGAAGAAGGCCTAGCGGAACTCCAGAGAGAAGAGACAGATAGAGATAGAGTTGAAGCCGAGGAGAGAAGGCGAGCAGTCCGAGAGCGGGACAGGAGAGGCCGAGAGGGCGAACTGGGAAGAGGAAGGAGAAGAGAAGACAGGTTCAGAGAGGATAGGTTTAGGGACATCAGAGATGACGTCCCCAGACAGAGGTATGAGGCCTAGATGGCCAAACAGGAGAATTAGGCAGGAGGAGGAAAAGTTAGACAAGATTACTTGGACAATCATAAAGACAATCAAGAAGATAATTAGAAAGTTAGACAAGATTACTTAGACAATCATAAAGACAATCAAGAAGATAATTAGAAAGTAATTAGCCAGGATCAAACAATCACATATTAAGAAAGGGAGATGTGATGTATTGTCAATTGCCATGACAACAACATGGCCGACAGGAAAAGGAAAGGAGGTTGGCGCATGGGCAAAGAACGGAAAGGAGACCACGAGACAGGGGGACTAATAGAAGTTAAGCGACTGAGAGATTCTGAAAGTACTTAGAGGACTACGCTATAACAGGTGAGTCTCTTAACACTAAACTAAACACAAATTTTTATTTTAATACAAGCCTAACCAGCTTTCTGGTATTCTTTACATCGACGCACCATAACAATCATGTGTGCAGCAAAAGCACTAACAAAAGTAAAAGAAAATAATAAAGTTAGGCAAATTAATGAAAAAGAAAAATGGTCTATTTCTGCATTTTTCTCAAAAACATAAAATGATCTGCAAAAACTATGAAACCCAAGTTCTCCTTGCCTAGACACAATTGTTGCAAAAAACCACAACCACAACACCTAAAAACATCAACTGTTTGGACAATGAAATGTATTGAGGCAGGTGGTGACCAGCATTTAACTCGTAGAAGGTATACAACTTGTGCACAATTGGTTAAGGAATGCTAACCGAAACAACTTTTTCTTGTTCCAGAGGCAAAATTATATCTGGTTGTGCAAAAAAAAGTAAAAGCCGAGGCATTAACACATGGAAGTAAGGACAAATGCAATGCTCTCATAGCGAAGGATCAAAACAAGTTTCACCACAACGAACTAGCTCCAATGTTATTAAATCAGTTTACAACTAAGAAACCCAAAAAAAAGAAAAATGGGTTTGATAAATAAATAGCAAAAAAATGGTCATCTCTGTTGGAAATAACTTCTACTTGCATACCTGGAACCTCAAAAAAAGGTAAATGAAACATTATCTTGGCCCGAAGGTAAGAGTACTGAAGATAAAAAACTCCTTACCAAAAAGGGTGAACTGACTATTTAATTTTGCAGAAAATGAAACCAAAACAATAAAAGCGTGACGGGCCAGACAAAACGATCATGCTCATAATACAAAAAAAAATTGTCCTTATGAGTAAGAAGCACTAAACTTTAACAAATCACAGATGATATTTTAATAACAAAAGGAAAAAAGAAACTTGATGTAGAAATGCACAACCATCAACTATTAAAACATGTGGAAAAAGGTGCTAAGAAAAATATTACTTTCAAAGATGGGAAAATATTTGGCATGGAATTGCCAAAAACACTTGGAAACTTGTCAAACCAATGAAATGAGTCAGCTGTTTTATAAGTGAAAAAATCTGATCAACAGAAAGCAACGAACAAATGAAAAAAAAACTTCTCTATCAGAATGAATACCAAGCAGGGGCTTCTTTAAAGGAGGCCTCCCACACTTTTTTAAATGACACCATTAAATTCAGCACATGATTTTACCCCTAAGTGCAAATTTTCATCTCTTCAAATGGTATATTTTACTAGATATTGTTCTTTTTTCCTCACCATATAATCAAACTGAAAATGTTAGCTCACTGAAAAAATATGACGTCACAACGAGCGATTAGTCAATTTACATATAAGACAAAGAGAAAGTTAAAGGCTCCTGAACTCAGCCAATAGCAGCAAATATGATTCAAGCTTGAATCAAATTTAACCTAAGATCATAGACTGTCATTCACAGGAGTTGGAATACTCATCGTCTCTTAGAAATTGTATAAAACAGCATTGAAATATAAATCATAGATTCGGTTCACTAGATGATGTTTATATTACAGACATGAAGGGGAGTAGTAGGCAATATTGCGCATGCGATTTAAATCAAATTAGACTCGCGGTCTCAGTGTTGGGAATTTGAGAAGTTGATTAGTACATTGACCTGTGTCACTCACCGCTGTGCAGTGTGTTACTAATTTGACATTACTGATTACTGATTACTTATTACTTATAAGTTATAACTACTATGGAATCTGCTAGTACAACTAAAGGCCGTAAAAGTAGGCCTTGTGAAGCTGCATACTGTAACAACAAAACAAAACATCTTCACAATTGGCCTAAAGATAAGCAGTGTGCCTTGAAATGGACAGCCTTTGTTTCACAAAAACGTCAACATTTCACTCCTGATAGAAACTCTGTTCTCTGCTATAGTCACTTCACTGATGACCAATTTGCTAACATGGGCATGTATAAAGCAGGATTAGCATCCCAGTGAGTATTTTGCTTTAATGTTTAGGCTAATCATAATGATAATCATAATCTAATGCTAATACTTATACTAGTAATAGTAGTATTTTAATAAAATAATAATACTAATAGCTATTATAATTTAATTATACTTATAGAATAAATATAATTATAATAATAAAATAATATAATATAGTAAAGTTATACTTATGCTGCATAAATCATTATTATAATTATATACTTATGGTTATTTCAATATTTGTTATACTAATAGCAGTTATGTCTTATTATTTATAGTTATACTTTTATAGTAATTAGTAAATAGTAATAGTAATATACTATATAGTATATTTTAATTATATACTAAACTAATACTAATACTTATAGTTATACTTATGTTATAAAAATAATAAATATAAAGTAAATAAATGTAAATATAATTATTAAAATTAATTAGTATAATTATAATACTATCAGTATTACTTACTTTACTATACAGTATACTCATAATTGTAATAAGTAATAGTCATAGTAATAGTAATACTAATTCAGTAATATTGTATAACTATAACTTGAACTATCAACTATAAATGTATAAAGTATAAGTTGGGTAAAGTATACTATAATTTATAGTTATTACTAATTATAGTGATTTTACTACTAATACTAATATTATACTAATACAATAGTATAACTAAGTGTAAGAGGATAAAAACTGAGTATAACTATAGTCTATCTATAAGTATATCTTGTGATGATTATATTCATATTCAAATTGCCATATTCTATTGTACATGCAGGTAACCAGTGATATTAATAGTAATAGTAGTTATATCAAATAGTAATTAATTACAACAAGTAATTATTATTATAATGCCAATGATTATGATAGTAATAATAGTAATAAATTTGTTGTAAATATGTCTAATATTATACATAATGATAATGTATATATAAATTTGTAACGTATAAAAGTAATATGTAATTACTAATCATATTATTGTTGTATGTACTAAACCTGTATAATTATTATTATAACATACTATTTATTTACAAAATTTCTGTTACTATTAGGCAATATTTTTATACCTATTAGTATTATAATTACTTAATATGATTACTTATTATTTAATATGAATGCTATTAGCATTGATGAAACAAAATTGGATTTTGTGTATATATATTTATGTATATATATATATATATATATATATATATATATATATATATATATATATATATAAATATATAAATATATATATATATTGTCTTTGGCAATAGTAAAGTTTACCTCAAAGTATTTTAATGGTAATTAAATGACTGCAGATTAAGATATCGTTTTTTTGCCCCTATTTATGTTTTCCTCAATTCATGAGTGTATATTGATATTGCTTTCTCTTGTGCTTATTCCTTTCATTTTATTGATATACGTTTAGTACTGATTTTGATTGAATACTTTTAGTCTTTGCTTGGAAAAGACTGCTATACCCACAATTCAACTGACTGCTCCTACTGCTGAACAAACTTTACAAGGATTAGATCCGGCTATCCGGGCCTTATCTCCGAGGAAAAGAAGTATTTGTTCAACCACCATTACTCCAAAACAAAGTCGAGTTTTGTGTCGCACAAATCCTAAAGACCTGTTAGTATTTTATACCATAAACATTGTTTTGCGAAACATGCAATTGTTGTCTCTCATATTAAAAAGAGTTAATTCTATCTACAGTAAATAAGCCTTAAGCCTTATATAAAATACTTTTTCGAAGATTAATTTTAATACAGTAATGAATACCAAGAGCTGCATATTGTGGTCTTTATTAGCATTATATTTCTCAGCTGTTTTTTTTATAGCGGCATGTCTAAGATGACAAAATTCAAACGGGCTAATCCACGTAGGCTTCGAAATCCCTGTAAGAAACCACTACCCATACTGAAAGGTCGAAGTGTGGGTGTGCAAGTGAGGAGAAAGCGGAGGCGTAGGGTATCAAGCAAACGCATACAATGTTGGTATGTTGTTAATCTTTAATATATTACTTTATAAATCAATATAATAATTGAAATAGTTGTATATTTTAGATCTGTGAGCTATTATAATTTTGAATGACATTTTAGACAGCTAAATATTCTCTGGGACTTGCCAGCAGACTAGTTCCTGTTTGGTTACCATTTCCATAGAATATAAATATCATTTTTTAGCTCAAGCATACAAATTGTGCCTATTTTTTACCCTACTCAATCGATTTTCTAGCTATTGGCAGTACCACTTTGAAGCAAATTGGTGCAAGCACATGTAATATTATTAAATTTACAATGAATAATGGCATTTCAATTTTAGAATAACAACAATCTACTAGAAGGGTGAGAGACTTTCATTTGACCTGAAGATTATTATGTAAGCATATTTGAACTATGTTAGGTTTTTATCTCCACATATGCTGTAATATTTTATTTGCCATATTAGTATAGCATCTGGAGCTGTGGCAAAGGCCAGACATACATCAAAGACTGAAGAAGTAGAATTCAGCAGCAGCAGCAGCTCATCATCTGAAGACCTATCAGATTCAGATTCAGATTGGTTCCCTGAAGACGGTGATGAAGAAGAGTATGATCATTCGAGAGAGTACAACCGGTATGACTAATTAAATTTTCCTTCTAAAGCTGTTTTCATGGTTCAAATTATTTTCTCCAATAGCGAAGTCTGTATAACCTTATTCAAATTATCAACTTGTTAGCTCTATGTTCTTTGATATATTTCTTTCATTTGATGTGCATTGGCCTTTCTCACATAAATTTTCCTCTGTGATAAGATTTCACACTCTTTAGCTTCAGAAGCCATATTTTGCTCAATATCTTGTGTTGGTTTATTTATGCAAAAAAACTGCTGATGTCATTAGAATAGTTTGGACATAGAACTGTTTGAAATACAGATACTAAATCTACTGTCAACGACTACATTGTGAGCACAAGCCAATATAGTTACAATTTTTTTAAAAATAACATTTTGCCATACATAGCAATGAATTGAACTCTGAATTTTTTGAAACAATTTTAGAGCTCCTCAGTGGCATAATGAGCCTAAGTTCATTGTTAGTGAAAGTAAACTGACAAGGTTGATGCGGCGTTGTAACATCTGTGGAGAGGAGGCTGTTGGGAGGAAAACGCAACAGCAAGGAGCTTATGTAGAGTTTACAATAACTTGCTGCAGCTCCAACTGCAGACATGAGGAAACGTGGCAATCTACCGATGTCATCCATCAGATTTACGTTGTGAACCTGATAATCAGCGCTGCTGTAGTGTTCTCAGGCTCTCTAGCTATGAAATTCTTTCGAGCGCTTTCCTTCCTAAATGTAGCTATGCCATCATTGAGTACCTTTTTCAGGCATCAGTCTAGCTATTTACATGGGGTAAGTAAAACTACTATGTTATATTAAAATGCTAGCTATATCATGTATATGTTACATCATAATAAATGACAATTATATTTTAAAATGCAACTTTTGCTAAATATTTGTCAGCATTCCATAATTATTCTTTGTTATTACACAGTTCCTTCAAGCTTTGTAGGTTTTAAAGGTCGTGCGACAAGTTTATGGCAGATCACAGCAAGCTTTGTTAAGTCAACTTCCTGACAATGTTGTGTCAGTAGCTGGAGATGGTCGATGTGATAGCCCTGGACACTCTGCATTATTTGGTGTGTACTCATTGATGGATTGTGACACAGGAAAAGTTTTGGGGTTTGAACTGGTCAAGGTGAGAACCTTAAACTTCTATCACTACAGAGAGCAACAATACACAAAATAATTTGTTTAGCAGTATTTAAAAGTTGTCAATTAGGAAATGCCATTATTAGCTCAAAAAAAGGCCTTCATGAATATTTAATGTCTGATTGCACAGTTTTGCCAACAACTTAATACTTAGGCATTTCCCCATGTGAACTAGTTTTTGCTCTATTATTTAAAGCTTTTCGTAAAACAATCATCAGTTTGCCCCCACCGTTATAATATATATTATACAAATTGAAAATATGCCAATCAATTATCAGTCACTGATCTTTGATTAGGGCATTGACGGCGCATGTGATGCAGTTCAAAAGTAGTGGTCTTTAGTTATGTGCAGCATAAGACAAGTGGCATATGTATGCAGGTTTGCTGAATGCAAGTGTTATTGAATTATACGCGCCTTTTTTAGCTTGACCAAATCATTAGAATTGATTGTATGTTTTTTAGTCTACTGAAGTGTCATCATCCAACGCAATGGAGTTAGAAGGCCTAAAACGATGCCGTGCTCAGATGGAGAGATTTGGTGTGCCAGTAAGAAGCTTGACTACTGACAGGCACATTCAAATACAAGCATATATGCGCAACAGTTGGTCTGAAGTTTCCCATTTTTATGACACATGGCATATCTCAAAAGGTAGATTTTTATTGAAATTTCACAGCGTCTGTATGCTCCTTGCGTGTTAATTGTTTTAATCTAGGTAAAATATTATTTTGATTTTGTTTTAAACATGTATTACATGCTATGGTAAGCTGCTGGATGAGTTTTTGAAGCTCTGAAAACTATACTGACAATCTTAAACAAAGCTCAGTCTTAATGCTATCACTTTAAATTAATTTATGCAATGTTACAAACTTTAGGTTTGAAGAAAAAGTTAGCTGCTCTTGCATTGAAAAGTAGACATCGGAGGTTAACTAAATGGATTAAAAGTATCTGCAATCATATATATTGGGTAGTGGGCACCACTGAGCATGGATCTGAGCATAGGCAAGCTAAATGGAAATCCATTGTAGGCCACATTGCCAACAACCATGTTTTTAATGATGCTTTACATCCACACTGTGAGCACGCAGACTTAGATGATGCAACTGACGATGACGGTAAACCCATTTTGAGGGACTGGATAGAAGCGGGTAAGCATTAGAATAAAATATTGGAACCAAAACTTTGTATTGCCATGTTGAATTTTGTCATTTACATTTCGCTGCTGAACAACAATGCACCTAAAATGATATCTTTTAGCTATAGTGGTATGATTACTAGGTAAATGTTAGATGAGTTAAAATTATGAAGTTTATAACACTAATGTTTACGTTGTCATTTTGTGTATTATCTTCATGTATGAGCTCTCAATTTTTTGTTATTATATGAAATGAAATTTTTTAAAAACTACGACAATAAATTAAAATATTTCAATTTTGCATTGTTTTAGGGTGCAGATCACAGCTCTTCACCAAAATGAGAACTGCCAGCGTCCAGTCAAGTTGAATGCTGATGGCTCCATCAGATATAAAATAGTTAGGAAGAAAGCTAACAAACTGAATCCTACTATTGGAGTTCGTCGTGTAGCACCTACATTTGGTGAGAATTAAAAATAATCACTTTTCTATTTTTAACTCGAGTTTTCTTGGTATCCTAACTTCTACAAATTTATGTTTTCAATCTCAACAATTTCTGCTCTAGAAGCTTATTGTTGAGCTTGTCATTCAATTGCAGATTATGTCTATGAGCTGTTTACCCAGCTGGAGTCGCACATAAAGGCCGGAACAAAGCCCACTCTTGAAGATAGCTCTGTTCCCACATTATCATCTCAAGGTGATGATGTATCAAGGGAACAATTGTTGGCTAACCAGCTTTCAAGAGGAATCCAGCGGAAACCTCACTATTTGCCTGCAAAATGATAGAGCGTGTTCTGTCTATTGAAATTCTGAACTAATATGACTAAATTTAATACTACCATATTGTTGTAACAATTCATGTCCTATTATAATTATTCTCTGTTGTTCTGTCTATTGAAATTCTGAACTAATAAGACTATATTTAATACTACCATTGTCGTAACAATTCATGTCCTATTATAATTATCCTCTGTTGTGATTATCATCATAATTATACATTTCCATACTGCGTTTTATGTAATAGTTTAGTGTAATATGTATTGTTCAAAAAAGTAAGCTTTCGGCAAATATATGTATATAATATATATTTTACAATATTTACAGCAATAATTAAAAAATTAACATTCAAAAATTGACATAATAATCAATACATTGTTTAATTTTTTCAATATAGTTGAAGAGGAATTTAATCATCTAACTCCTCGCCATAAACAAATTTTGAAAACTGCCAGTCAGCAAATTCCTCCTCATTGTCAGTTGGCGGAAAAGTTGCTTGTACAAAGGAATATAAGCATGCTGGCAATGGCCTTCTTTCTCCACGCTTTATGTCAGGGTAGAGCCAGAATACCAAAAATCTATATGCGCAGAACCTTGATTTGGAATTAGCGTCGTGTCTCGTTTCATCAAACATATCCTCTAAAGAAAATAAAGGAATAAATTGTCTGTATAGTGCAATAAGGTCTAGCTTTATATTATGAGCTGACAAATAATTTTTAACAAGCCGTTTGCAAATTGTCATCTTTTGAAAGTTGAATGGATGTTAAACTGAACTAACCATGATATCGTTTATAGCCGTTATAAGCAACCTGTAATACTACTGGCTGAGTGAGTTGGTTTGCTCCAGGATGCTGAGTAATGCAGGTCACCTCTTCTAGTTCTAGTATATTTTTTATCTCCTCAATATGCTGGCAGCATACATTTTGGCTGTTGGTGGCCTGCAGCTGGCAATGACCACACTCGCACCACTCTTCTACAGGTCTAATGTCTACCTAGAAAAACCATTGAAATGTTAGTAACGTATAAAAAACGGTCAATAGAACCTACTATATTATTATATATACGTAATACCTATCCTATTACCCTACCATAAATTTACCTTACTATACAAATACTGTCAGTAAGTGAATGAGTTGCTGTCTAGTGTCTAAGCTGTGACAAATGTGAAATGTTCCAATAATCTAATGTCTTCCAAATAGCAATGCCAGTATTTCTTTATAATAATAATAAATAAATAAAATAAATAATAATAAATAAATAAATAAATAAAATAAATAATCTCTTTATAATAATATTATGCACTGCTGATACAAAATAATTATTGCAACAATTTGTATACTAAACAGTAAGCTAATAGTAATGCATGTAGATGTACTATAAAAGTATAACTATAAGTATAACTATGCTCATACTGTACCCATGATGTATTTGTATTTGGAACAACTTTTTATTATGATGATGACCTACCTCATCAGGTGGCTGCTCTGTAGCTGCTGCCATGTCCTCCAGATGTATTATTGGCTCAAACTGGTAGCCAGCCACTTCAATCTCTACTAATTCATCACAATCAGCCATAGTAACTATTGCAATGATGTGCCAGCCTTGAGCGTGGTAGCAGTACTGTGCAAGTGCTAATAGTACTCCTGCACTAACTAATTATCATGCATATTGATTGTCCAATCACATTTCACTTATCAGCTGGCAGCTGCAGCATTGCTACCGAAAGCCATAGCGTCTGTTATTGGGCTGCCTATGATTGATTGCCTGTTGTGACGTCATGATTTCTGAGTTCAGTTGCTATATTAGATTTTCAACAAATGATAAAAAATCTCAGCACTTGTTATGTTTGATGACATGAAAACATGTATTCAGGGGTAAAATTATGTGCTGAATCCAATGGTAATAGTTGAAGAAAGCGTGGAAGGCCTCCTTTAAAAAGAATATATCACAGTGCCTAAATTTGGTACTGCCTGACAGGATTGTACTGACCATAAAAATCTAGTGTAGAAATACTCTGAAACAATTCGATACGAGGCCAAAAATTTACGACATCAGATAACTGCCATAGCAAAATTGCCAAATTCGTATGGGTGCCTAAGCAAAGAAAGTAAAATCAGAGTGCAAGCAAACAACTGCCCAATTAAAAATCATTGCATAATTGTCAGTGTGCCCAACCCCTTGCTAACATATGATCGGCTAAGATCAACAGCGATAAAAGGTGAACCTGCAACAATTTTAAATGGTAGTCTATTTAATAAACAATAAACGATGCTCGAAGCACTGCATTCAACTGGTGGCAAGCAGAAAAATTTATGCAAGCATGATGTGATAGCCGGGGCGGCTCTCAAGAGGCAGGGTTTATGATAGTGGGCGGGGTTTGGGGGAGAGAGTGAAAGAGAGCCGAGGACAGATTGATTTTGAGATGCCGTATTCTGTAACAGAATACGTCCTAGTCTGAATAAACTGCCTTTTTTCAACGAAAAGCCGATTTGAATGTGGTTTTGTTGAGTAAGTCTATTGATATTTCTCTCAAGTTACTGCCATGTGCTAGCCACATGCTCAGCTCTACGAACCAATTTGTGCTGGTTTGTTGTTTTACAATTTCTTTTACAACTGGATATGATAGAATTGACTAATCTTAACTCTGGATGCTACAACCAAGATTTTACAGTAAGTAGTCAATGAGAAGCGGTAGATATTCTTATAATAGTAATGTATGTAATAAATAATAATAAATAAGGAACAATTTAATAATAATTATTATAATATAATTATTATTATAACTATTTATTTTTTTTTATTATCATTATTATTGTTGTGATTATTATTGTAATTGTTGTTCAAAAATTGTGATTGCTTTTATACTTCTATCTATCTACCAGCAATATGATGATTATTAATAAATAATAATAATATTGTTTTAATAAATAAAACTATCAGACGACATCAACAATAAATTTTATTATTTAGTTTATTGTTTGTTGTTGATTTTTGATAATTTTTTGTCATTGGCTACCACGCACTACTAATAATGATTTTTGTTATGATTATTAGGATTTGTTAGAATTGTAAATAATTATATTAATAATTAATTTTTATAGTTTCACAATTAAAGTAGATATATAAATATATAATAATAAATAATTGTATATACTACTTTCACAAATAATAATTAATGCTATAGAAGAATGTGTGCTAATGATAATGCTTTATTGTTGTGGACGAGTAGTATAAGCAACAAAGCAACATCATCTGCCAAACAAGAAAGCACACGTTTTTATTATTATTATTATGCATTTAATTACAGTTATGCAATAATCTGTATGCTTGCTGTTTGATTGGTAAGAGATGCTACTCAGACCACTTGTTATTTGTTGTTACTTTTTTATTCTGTCACTATAACTAAAATTTCCAGTTTTGGCTTAGCATTGTGTAACTTCATTATTATGTTTACAACTGTCAGCTGTTATTGTTGTTGCTGGAGAATGCAACAATAAACTCTCTGGTGAAATAGTTCCAGAACATATTTGGATCGTAACAGACCATATTATGTGGTGCTTTACTCAGAAGTACTGGCAATGCAAAGTACCTATAGATGCAACTTCCTTGCTACAAGACAACAATTACAGTTGTTAGTCATTCAGGAAATGAGCCTGGTGATTCATTTGTAACTGAAAACTGAGTTGGAGAGATGAGAAATATTACTTCCTCCATACTGGTGGCAGTGTTAATGTTTGTATTTCTAGTTAGCTACTTGCTCAGTTCAGTGGTTTTCCCCTGTTACTTCTTTCATTTATAGTTATTTATATTTCCTGCATTACCAATATATGTATGTACATTTCTTTTTATATTTTTTTACGTGCGTATATTTCTATTTTTCAATTGCACTCGCTATATGATTCATGTGATAACTTGTGTACAAAATTCCTGTTTAATTTTTATTCACCGCAAAATTCTGATTTACAATATGTTATTTCACACATTTTGCTATTCTATTGTTTTATCTTTTTCTTTGATTTTTTATGCATAAATCCATACATATACATGTTCTCTAAATTCCGTAAAATTATAATTGAAGTTGCATGAAAGAATGCTAGAAAGTCATTATCATTAGTGGGAGTAAACCCTCATTGAACAGTGGAGTTTTAGCTTTATCTTGATAAGTTTTTGGGTAAGAATAAACAATGCTCAAATTACTAATAAGCTCTGTGAAAAAGTGGTCTAGTTTACTTGCGGCCAAGTTAGGTGCCACCATTCAACAGAGCTCTCAATTCAACACAAAGAAATGATATCAGCTATATGAAGCTAATAATAAATACAACCGCAGTAGTTATGCTTCCTTAGTGATGTAGACTGTCTCATTCATTTTCTGTTAGTAATACGATGAAGTTATCATGGGATTAATGCTCAACTACAATGTAAGTTCCGCCCACCGCGTGTCAATGTGTCCCTGGCTCTCATTCTTCCTCACCCCCTCCCCCCTCATAGAGAGCCACCCTGGCTAATGATGTGATAATAGTTGTTAAAAGTTGTCTTCTCTCCGGCTGTAATCTATTGTCACTGTCTACAATCATTTATATGGGCTTATTATAGCATTTGTAGTATTTGGGATGGTCAATATTGAATTCCTCTCATCAGTTGACATGATTGTGCAAGCCAACTCATTTTTTTTTAGCTTCTTTCCCAGTGGATTTTAAGGGTGTGATAAGATCACAGATATGCACTCCTTGTGGCAAAAATATTACATTTGGTAACAGAGCATTAAAATGCAAAGGTATGTAATTGTGTGTAAGCGTGATTGAGTCAATTGTGCCAATGAGAAACCCGCTAATCATTAATGGTTTCAGCAAATGCTCTCTTCAGTTGCTCCATAACTACATATAGAAACATCCCACGGGGCAGATATGTGTAAAATAACTGCATTCGGGTAGTTTCAGCGACAAGTTCAGTTGGAGCTTGTTTGAATGGTGCTCCAGTAACGCTCGATAGGACATCAGGAGATTTAGCGCAGCTCCCTCAGATGTTTTTGAATCTTTTCTTGTCGCACTGTATGTGTAATGGTATTAAAATTGCTGCCGGTGATGTTGTAAAGGCTGTTACAAAAGTAAACCAAGTAAAAAGTATGTTGGACATAACGTAATGCTTTCAACACAATAATTATGAATTGTTTTCAGTCAGCTATCAAACATTGGTGTACCAAACAAGCTACCACAGGGATGATGATGGATGGATTGACTTGAAACTTCTGGTGGGTACATGAAAGACGCTGGAGCATCTGATGGGGGTACTAGCTTTGTGATGACAGCCTGCTACCAAACTAAACCTTTAAATACCGTTTCATCTTCTTTACAAACTGTAAACATGTATGTATTAGGTCATAATGTATGTTACTCAATTTTCAACTGATTGTGTATCACTTTCAAACATACGGGACCTCCCTAATACATCTTTCTTTAAATTGTTCCAGTTAAGATACGTTTATTGGTTGTTGGGAGGTATTCTCTCCTTTAATTCAGAGACAGATCGTTCATTTTTACGATTGCTTGCTTTTGAGTATTTTTATTGTTATGTGAGTTAAGGCTTGGCTAAACTGTACCGATGTTTTGATGCCGATGTACCTATGTGAAGGAAAGTTAGGATGCGCCAGTGGATACACAGGAAGAGGCAGCTTGCCGATATACACAGCGTACATCGGTGAGCTGCTATTGAACTAGCCAATCATACTCCACAAAGCGCGGCTTTATGCATGTTTCACGTCCGAAAACGAATTACATGTTTCACTAATATTAATAATAATCAAAAAACAAATGTACTGTAATGTATGTTCGTTTTCTTCACCATAAACATGACTTTGATTAATTATTTTGGAGTTATTTATTGTTAAATCATTAGAACATTGTTATTAAACATTTATTGTTGCAATCATTAACTATTATCATTATAGCTGAAATGTTATTATTAATGATAACTATTTTATGAGCCAAGTGAAGTAAATTCACTAGACTGAACTACATTACTTACATCAAAATAAGTTTGGTGCAATGGGATGGACACACAAGTTCTCTAATATCAGCATTCCTTTGGGATTTGAAGTTGATAACGATTATACATGCTTATACGATTATAAACAAACCCTACAATGTGCAGATGTATCAGCGAAGTGAGCTTTAAACTACGTCTTTTTGACGATGAAGCTTTTCCTCTTAGGGAGCATCTCATGAGGGTTTACCCTGGTCGAGATCTTGACTCAGATGACAAGCACAAATATAACTATGGATGGTCTAGAGCACGTAGGGTTGTGGAGACTGCTTTTGGTATGTATTTTTTTTATCAAGAAATGAACTCAAAATTTTGATAGTTTTGCTTTCATGATAATGATGATTTCTAGCTATAGTTTTGACTAGAGAGGTTCAATCGCAAATATCTCATAGCAGTAAGCCTTTTTTATGCTCTGCCAATATGCATTTTATAGAAAATGCATTGGTTATCAAATGGTTATCGTAGTTATGGTGATATGTTGCTTTCTTTTTCATTTGGAAGGTGTGTTAACACAGCAGTGGAAAGTGGTACAAGGACCAATTATTGGCTCACCGGAGAACTTTGAGAAAATCATTGCTGCAGCAACAGTATTACACAATTCTTTGTGCATTACTAATGACCAGACTTACATGCCACCTGGCACAGCTGACACCATATATGGTGGAGGGGAAGGTGGACCAGATCGTTTTAGGGCAGATGTCGAAGTCTTGGCCCAAAGACCCAGAACTGGTGTTCGAAACTACCCATTGGCAGCGTTTAATGCTCGCGCAGCATTTACTGAATATTGCTCTAATGAAGGTGCTGTGAATTGGCAGCAACAGCACATTCATCGCCGTGCAAATCCACAATAGTCAATCCAGTACAATTTGATAGATCACTTATCGAATTCTGCATTTTTGGGTGCTTGAGTGAATCACAGTAATAAAAAAACTCATGCATCACATTACATTGTTGCTGTAATATATCTGTGCCTTGACATTAGGATGTCCATTTGTTAAATTACATAGCTTAGAAATGTTGGCATGTTGTATAAAATGAGTATGCTAGAGTTATTCCAAAAGTGTTGTGAAAGATAGAATATGGTTAGCAAAAACTTTACACTAATAATAATTAATTAAATGGAGCTGGGTATTGATAGCAATATATGTTAGATGCGTATGTAAATAATATGTAGATTTGTCAATAAAATTGTGAGCAACATGCATCTGACTGGAAACACTAAACAAGGGTTTATTTAGAGCAGGGTGAGACAGTCTGTGTCATTTTGGTTATACTTGGCCGGCAAAAATTTCCTTAGAATGTCAGGTTTTAGTATATCCTTCTCTATGAAATTGGGAGGGTATCTTAATTAGCCAGCAAGAATTTAACAATATAAATCGCCATTTATTAAATCCACTTTGTTCTTCGGGTCTCTGTCTACCATTGCTTTGATCATGTTGCTGATCTTAGAGATTTCCTTCCTTAAAAAATCGGTCATCCTCGTTTGTGTCCAATACATGTTTTTTTTTCTTTGCTGGCTCATTGCAGTGTTGCAGAGGGCTTTGAGAAGTTGGAGTTAGTGGCGGTGGTAGTGAGAATGCTGTGCTCATAGCACTGCTATGACTTGACGATGGAGAAAACACTCCTACATCATCGTCTCTCTCAGTTGAAGTGATATTTGATGTTGAAGCTGAATCTGTAGTGCAGGTAGAAAAGGTGTACTGGTTGTTATCATGTTTGTTGCTGTTTTGAAATTTAGAAAAATTCATGTAAACATAATAGCGTACAAAATAAACATGAAATACCTACAAATAGCTTGTTAAAAAAACGATTATCCACTTTGTTTTTTTTTGTTTCACAGCAACCAACCATTCCATCTGGTCATAATATCTATACTTTCGTGGCAACTTTTGCGTGGCATGTTTGTTTTGTTTGTAGTATTTTGCATATATTATTATGCTATTATTATCATGTTTAACATTATACCGGACTTTTATGTAGGTACCTAGAAGCTTTTACCATGTAAGGTACTGTGCAAAGCTAATAGCATTTCTTAATCACAACAGAGCACCATATACTTCATGCATTCCTAACAGACTATTCTTTCGACTTCTCTTTGTGTGGTTTAACCCTTTCCCACTAGTAACTTTCTTTTAACCTGCTTTCCTTTAATCACACCTAAACTGTCTTAGAAAATTCATTCATAACAAAAAATGGATTTCTCTAGTCTAGACTAAAGGGCCGGCCACACCTTCGTGAAAACAACAACGAATTAAAGAACGAACGGCAATAACGAATGAATTCAACAAACAACGAATGTTCGTGAGGCTATTCGTGCTATGCTGGGCATGTCGACCTTTTTACGAACGTCAGTTGACGAAGGCTTGCTATACTGCAATCTGATTCGCTGAGTGCAGCCAAACACTCATCAAACCTGCCAAATATCTCACGAGAACCACCATGGTTTCCACACTCAACGATGAAGAAAAAGAATATCTAATCGAACTCTTAAGAGAACAGCCGGTGCTGTACCGAAAAGCAGACAAGAATTACAAGGATTCCAGAGTCGTGAAACTCAACAACTGGAATGAAATTGCTGCAGCTATGAAGGATAAGTTCCTTGGAAGTGAGGCCACCAACTGCAACTGGGCAGAAGATTGGACAGGTATCTTTTTCCATGTAGTAGTATCATTGTTACTATTAATTTAAATTACTAATTAATAATTCTTAGATTATTATTAATTATTTATATATTATATATAGATTACGTTATGTGTGTAGTGGTGTGTATGAGTAGTAATAATAATAATAATAATTATACCGTAAACTGGGGATACTTTGAACGTGGGGGCAACTTTGAACACTAAAAAATAGATTTCACTTTTTTTTTTTAAAATAGAGTTTAATGTCTTAGATACTTACGATAAAACATTAACTTGTATCATTTTAGTGAGTATTGGTAATAAAATTTTGAAACAACAAAGATACTAAAACTTTTTTTTGAGGTCGTATTTATTCTCCATCTTGGATTTTACAGAAAATCAACATCTCACCAGGTTGGTAAAGTTATACCTGTACCTTCACCACTATTGATGGTATAACTGAGATATTTTCATTGAAGTTAGTGGTAAGTGTACTGACAAGAATGTGACAATCAAAAATAGCCTATGCTTGATATTATTTAGTATGCACACAATATTTGATAAACAGAGGGGGTCTAGAGTGTTCATGGGGTAACTTTGAACACCATTCAAAGTTACCCCGCATGTTTATTCCTAAGATTTTGAACCAAAATCTCAACAGTTTACATGTCATGTATGTATGGGTATATGTATGGGTGTATGTATGTATGTTATGCATATTATGTCACATAAGAGTGTTTTATGAACTGGAGACTTATTTCTGCTATTGTTTTACTTTTGCTATTCTATTTTCAACTAGGAAACTCAAAATGGCAAGAACACACAAGAGGAAGCTAGGCGCTAGGCGCTACTGCAACAGCTATACACAAGCAAGTCTTGAGGAAGCTGTCAGATGTATCAAAGCTGGCAAGATGACACTTAGGAAAGCTAGTACGAAATTCAAAATCCCAACCGGAACACTAAGCCACAAGGACAATGCCAAACACACCAAGAAAGCAGGACGCCCTCTTGTTTTTAATAACGAGGAAGAAGTATCCTTCATAAAGCACATTGAAGCTGTGGGGGAGTGGGGATTTCCGTTCGACATTATGGACATGAGAGTCTTGGCTCAAACATACTTGAACTCAAAAGGCCGCACAGTTGTGCAGTTTAGCAGCAACTTGCCATCTACCGACTGGGCTAACAGCTTTTTGAAATGTCATCAAGCGGTGCTGGCAAAGCGCACATGCCAGAACATCAAAATATCAAGAGAGAGTGTGAGTGCTGGTGAAGTAAAGGCATACTTTACCAACTTGGAAAAAACTATAAAAGACGCTGACTGTCCACCCACTCACATATTTAATTATGACGAAACAAATCTATCTGATGACCCAGGAGTTAAAATATGTGTGTTCAAACGAGGCATGAAGTATCCAGAACGTATCAAGGATAGCACAAAGACTTCGATATCGGTGATGTATTGTGGGTCGGCTGTAGACGATATTCTTCCCCCATATGTTGTTTACAAGGCACAAAGCCTGTGGTGTACCTGGATGGAAGGAGCTCCTGCTGGCACCAAGTTCAACATGACCACAAGTGGCTGGTTTGATGTGTGTTGCTTCACTAATTGGTTTGTCTCCATGTTTGTTCCATATGTGAAGAAGTTGGATGGAAAGAAAGTACTTATCGGAGACAACCTCAGTTCTCATTTTATGGAGTAAGTTTCGAAGGCCGCCGCTGAGAACGACATCTTGTTCGTTTGTCTCCCACCTAACTCCACACACTTTATGCAACCCCTAGATGTAGCCTTCTATGGTCCAATGAAACGTGCATGGAGAAAAATTCTAGATAACTGGAAGGCGAGTGGGAGAAAGGTCACCAGAACTCTCAGGAAGGATGCCTTTCCAAAATTACTGAATAAACTGGAATTCGCTATGGGTTCAATCAGCACAAATTTACAGAGCGGTTTCAAGAAGTGTGGCATCTATCCTTTTCAGCCGCAGAAAGTACTGGCGCAACTTCCAGATTCAGAGGAATGTGTCCAGGGAGTAGATCTTTCTGTTTCTGAAAGCGTTTTAGGAATGTTGAAGGCAATGCGAGGTGTCGACGGGGAAAGCCAGCCAAAGAAAAGGAGGAAGAAAGTAAATGTTGAACCAGGGAAGAGTATAACAGTAGAGGATTTAGCAACGGCAGGTAAGTAAACTAATAGAATGGGTTTGCTGAGGATTGTTGCTGGACGGTGTTTGTTGAAATTGAGTTCATATCTGTCAAAATTGATGATCTTGATTCATGCATTTCTCAACTAGCCAACATTTTGTTGTTCATTTTTAGGACCGTCCAATCAAAGCGACATAGTGGATGACAAAGGTAATGTGGCTGACGAAGGTGCTGATGAGGCAACAGATATGGATACTGATGATGAAAGCACCGCAACGGATGGACCCTCTCAATCTGAACCCGCAGCAGAAAAAGAAGTTTCCCTTGGGATGTATGTAGTTGTAACATATGAGGGAGAAATGCTTCCAGGACAAGTGAAAATTGTCAATCCCAATGGAACAGCAGAGATATCGACATTGGTCAAATGTACTAAGAGACTCGGATGGAAATGGCCAGCACAGATAGACCAGATTGTGTATCACTGAGAAGACATTGTTCTCACAGATATTAAAGCAATTCAAATAAATAACCGTGGTGTCTTGCAGTTTCCTGCCATGGACGAAATCTGGGGAAAATGCGCAGTCAGGACAGCCTCAGATCCAGAGCCGTGCTCAGATCCACCCTCCCGTACTCAAAAGAATGTCGGGAAGAGTGAAAAATGTGTTTGTGTTTGTTGTACAAGTGTTAAACCTTTTTTTAAAACAAATATAAGTATTCAAAGTATACCCATCAAAAGTCAATTTTGAACATTAATGGAAAGAAATTGGGTGTTCAAAGTTACCCCGTTTCCGGGGTAACTTTGAACAGCATTGTTTCTTTTAAAAATTCAGGTTAGATCATGAAAAAAATAATCTTTTATAATGCTATTCTGTTGACTTCCGGACAGCCCACAGTCTGGTAAAATAATCTTTGAAAATATTAAAACATTGTGAAATGGGAGAAGTTTAAAGTTTAAAAGTGTTCAAAGAATCCCCGTGTTACGGTACATATATTATTATATGTATATAATAATATATTATTTTTTTTATTATATATACAATGTATAATATATACAGTATTATGAGTAGAACAACTACATGATATAATTACAGATGTTACTTATTATCTATCAAATATCATTGATAGGATAATTAATAATGATAATTATTATTATAAGTTATTTCACTGTTTTTCTCTCATAGTTTAATGTGTATATAAATATATATATATTATTAAAAAGAAATAAGTCAAGTTTATATATATGTATGTTGTATATATTTACTCAACCAAACCAAGGCAATTTTACAAATATATATTATACATTCACTCGGTTTGTTCTGTTTATTGAACTCTTGCTTGCTGTGGTTTCCCAGGTCCAGATGCGAAAAAAGGTTGGACAGCTCACCGAGATAATTACAGGTCCAACCAGAAGACATACTTGAGCTGTACGGCAAGTGGAGCTGGCTCTGTGGCAGAGCCAACCGGGAAGTTTTGGCGGTTGTTCGATTTCTTAAAAGATGCTAATAAGAAAGCCAGGTGAGTCAACACAAAACAGTGTATGAATGTGATAATAATGGTTGAGCTGTTGGTGAAAAATCATAGTGTATATGCTGTTTTTTTCAGTACAACAAGTAATATTACTGAAGGCAATGTGACACCGAAGGAAGCCGTGCCAAGGGATGACGAGGACAGCACCTCCAGTAATTTTGACTCTGTGTCAGTTTGCGATATGGCCCGTTCGTCATTTTCACCTGCGCCAAAGAAAAGAAAAATTGATGAGCTCGATGCTTTAGAGCAAGAGATAGCTGCTGCAAAAAAATCTTTTGCTAGCAGCGCTGGTAAACATCACAGCTATGTACTGTCCATAGAAAAGAAGTTAGATTCGCTGACAGACTACCAGGCTGCTGTTGCCTGACGTGACATTGAGCAATGTTTGTTTAATGCTCAATACAGCGTATCTCCGAACCCCCGGTCCATGCAACCTATGCCACCTCCCTCCCATCACACTTCATCTGGACCATCCCAAGTTGAGAATGAATCGTCATATCTAAACTTACTCAATTCACCCTAAGATTTATCTTGAACATGCATATTCATACCAAACATATACTGTATATTAAAGAATGTCTCCGGTCATTTCTATATTTATCTGATATGTCATTGATATGTCTTTATGAGGTGCTTCAAATACCAACCTCGTCAAAATTCAATTGATTTCTATATTTTCATAACACCATTAATAATAAGCATGTTATGAGTGTTGTCTCCCCATTCCAACATCTTAGAAATATTCTGGGAAAACCTATGATGTGCACAAGTGTTTTAGCGAATGCTAAACTTATGTTTTGTATTTTGATTGGACAATTTTTGGATCATGAAATCGCTGAAGTATAAGTAACAAGTAACTGAAGTATAACAAATAACACTACACCCTTGGTACAATGACAGTCATTGTACCAATGATGCAGTATTATTTGTTATACTTCAGTGATTTCCTGATCAAAAAAGCTGCTAACTTATCATTGCATCTCCATGGTGTCACTAGTAAAAAATTGATCTCTTGTAGGGGAGGAGGTGGCGCATTGAGACACAAGGCGCTTTGAGACAGGCCTATAGCTTGATAAATATTGTTATTGAGAGTTGTCCACTCATATATTTAAAAGACGAAGTGACATCACACAGCAGCCATATTAAATTTATTCACATTGGAGGGAAGAAGAAACAATTGTGAGTATATATCATATTTTGCATATCAAAAGTAAATTTTTGGACATGAAATTAGTTTGATAATTCTGTTATAAGTAATACTAGAAGAATGTTGATTGTTAGGTGATTAAAACAGGTAACTCTGGAGTCAACATTAACATATCAACATTTAATCTACTTTTCTCCCTTTTTATATATGATTGCTTTAGTTAGAGCATGAAACTCATGTCAGGGAACTGTGGGATGAGGTGCAGCACCCCAGCTGGTCCCAATGCACCTCATCTCCTTATTAAAGTGTTTAATGATACTAAACAGCCAAGTAAGCCAAACAAACTTGTGGTTACACCTCAACTTTTATATTACCGTCAGGTGGTAAATATTGTGACTGTATTTGTAAAACATGGTGCATAACCATCAACCAACTAAAAGAGTTTCTCATTCTGATGAGCAAATAAAAGCTGCAGTTGAAGCAGTAATTGATAGGAAACTATCGTTGAGTACTGCAGCAGTCGACTGCAGGGTTACCAAGACTCCACTGGCACGCCATATGACTTAAGCATGAAATGCCATGCAACAGGGTGAACCTACAGCTAATATCACATATCAGCCAAGACACAACCATGCAAAGGTGTTTAACGATGATCAGGAGAAGCCATTATCTAAGTATCTGTTGAGTGCATCAAAGATGCATGCTGCCCTAAAAGAAAAATGCTGATAGTTTGCTTTTGAATATGCAAAGATAAATGATTTTACCTACCAAACAAGCTGGGATATCAAATAACCAAACAGGTCTGCGCCGGTATTCTTTATTTTATCTTGATGTTGCCAACTTCTATTTAGGAAAAAACATATTTTTGTGGACTATGTTTGTCATAATTGACTTGGTAAGTTTATACCGATAAAGATAGTGCTAATCTATTTATAGGTGAAGACTGGCTCTATGGATTACTCAAAAGACACATAACTTTCTGTACGCACCCCTGAAGCTACGAGCCTCAGTAGAGCAACAGTATTTAACAAAACAACAGCAAGTGAATTCTTTGCCAACCTCCGTGTAGCTAATGAGAAATACAAGTTTCAGGCTTGTGATGTATACAATGTTGATAAAACCGCTTTAACGACAGTGCACAGATCACCCAAGATAATAACTGGTAAAAATACTGAGGTTGGCTTGTCAACATCTGGTGAGAGAGGAAGTTTAGTTACACTGGTTGGATGTGTGAATGCCTCAGGCAACTCAATACCACCATTTCTTGTTTTTCCAAGAGTGCGTTTTAAAGAATGCATTGTAAATGGAGCCCCATCACGTTCTGTAGGCGCGTCACATCCCTCTGGGTGGATTAAAAAGGAGCTATTCATAGACTGGTGGAAGCATTTCACCCAAAGCACTCCATGCTCAAAGAAAAAAAATGTTTCGCTATGCATGGACAACCATGTTAGCCATATTTCCCTTGAAGCTGTTGAGTATGCAAAAGCAAATGGAATCGTTATATTAACTTTTCCACCACAGACTAGTCATAAGCTGCAGCCCCTTGACAGAACTGTTTATGGGCCTCTAAAGCGCAGTTACAATGTTGAATGTTCTAAATGGATGCTGGACAATCCAGGACGAACCATCATCATCCATGACATTGGCAAACTGTTAGGTGATGCCCACCCCAAAGCTGTCACTCCTTCCAACAGAGTATCTGGTTTCAAAGCCACTGGCATCTCACCCTACATTCCAGAAGTTTTTTTCTGATGGGACATGGCAGCAGCGGTAACAGACCGAGAGGTGCCTGCAGATGACAATGTCAGCCATGTTGTAGCCACTCCTTTCCTAAACAGAGTAGACCAGCTTGCTCAACTCGGCCTATTTATTGAACTTTCTACTTCCGGAACAAGTGTACGAGACAGTCCAATTACCAACCTGAGGATATTCGCCCATTCAAGAAAGCTCCAGCTCACAAAGAGAGATATAGAAATCGGATGAAGTCCATCTTACACAGCAGTCCAGCTAAAGTAGCTCAGAAGGTCACCAGCAAAAGAAAGAGATTTCCAACCTCTGAGACGAGCAGTGATGAAAAATCAACTATCTCACTGGCCAAGCTGATGATCGACGATAATGAGTGTGAAGATGAACATGCAGAGGAAGATCTTAAGCTAGAAAGTATTAGTATTGGTGACTATGTGTTTGTAAAGTATGCGACAAAGAAGAGGCTCATACACTATGTTGGCGTGGTACAAGAACGGGATGTTGCCAATAACCTGTCAAAGATGAACTTCCTCAAACACAAACTGGCTCGTGCTATTTCACTACCAGCGAGGAAAGCTGCCACGCGGATGATGAGCAAATCATCATGATTCTTCCACCATTTACCAAATGTGGTGGAACGCGAAAACTCGCTGAACAAAAAACACTTGGAGTGGAGTTGAGACGATATATTTAAATCAGCAGGCTTGTCTGTTATTATGACAGTTTTAGCAGACTCCAGCAAATAATATTATATCATTTAAGTGGTTTGTTCAAAGAAAAAATATATAAAAATAATCTGCTCATGCTTAACGTTTTAGTATAGTCCCAATGCACCCCGGTATTGTCTCAATGTGCCCCAGGGTCAGGCGCATTGGGACTTATAAGTGCAGGAGACAATATATAATATTTGTTTTTCAATGATTATCTACAGATCTAAAACACATCATTGTACCGAAGTCTGAAATTGCAGTAATATCAAAAGAAATTTTTTAGTTAAGCCCCAAAAAACAAAATTTTGTCATAATGCACCCCAAGTGGATTTGGTGACTGTGCTAGTTGGTTGGTGTTTGGTGTCAAAGCTAGCTATACTGAAACACTCTACGCATGCAATGCTACATGTACATTTACTGATTATGTACCGATTAGCGCTTACCGATTAGAAGCGCCTAGAGGGTATTTCCCCTAATTCTTTTGCAACTTGCCATTCTCATGCAAATACTGATCAAAATCACTGTTTCTGACATGGACTTGTATTTTTTTTAAAGCTATGTCAAGGTAACTGAAATATTGTCTAGCTTGTAATATTATTTTGGTAATGGGTGACAGACGAGCTGCAGCTGCAATTTTAGTTTTTTGACAGTGACGAAGAAGGAGATGACCATGATGATACACGTGTTAGGCGTACACTCCGTCGCTGGTGGACAAGCCCGCTCTGTTCAAACAGAATTGTTGAAGGTACTACTTATTATTATTATAATTATTATCAATTAAATTATTATTAACTGTTATAATTATTGATTATTATTATCATCATCATCAACCAATTAGAATTTATTTAAAATAATTATCATTGTCAAACATTGCTATTACTGCTCAGTTTGTTAATATCTAATCATCATCATTTTTATTACACAGCTATGATAACATGGATGCTTTTTTGTAATTGACCATTACAAACAATGTTATATCAATTAATAATAATAACATGCTTTTGATAGCAACCATTATTATAACAAGTGACTACTTACTATTATTTCTTGTTGGTTTTGAACATTTTTACCCAATCATTCATTATTAATTATTAAATCCATACATAAAAGTTCATTGTTGTAAATAATTTTATTGTAATGCATCAGCATACATGAATTTACGTTAAAAACAACTGAAAAACAAAAATATCAGAATATATATCATACTGAAAAAAATTGAGCATTTACCTGTGACGCGGATGATGATGTTGAAGTTGTTTAAATTCAGAACACAAAAATCAAAATTATTTTTTGATTTGGTAATTGAATATTTATGTCATATATAAAAAACAATGTACATATAGGATATATAACACAGTGTTTGATTATACTTTTCAGGTGCTATGCATACAACGGTGCCAAGATTGTTTTATGATCCTGGATCTCAAGCAGTTGGGACTTTTGCTAACTACTTTCGTCTACCTAGTAACTTGTTCAATCAACTGAGCGATGTGATCAAGCTGCTGATAAAAAAATCTGACACTGAGTTCCGGAAGGCTACTAATGTATGAACAAGGACTGCATGTACTCTTCAATATATGGCTTCAGGGAGGTCTAGGCAAGCTTACATTATGAATTCAGATTGAGTAAGAAGTTGACTATACTTATTAGTTGTAATTGTTAAACGTAATCTGTGTACAGTTGCTGCTACTGCATCAAAATACATAGATGATACCTCTGGGGAGCTTGTGGAATTTGATTCCTTTTCATAATATGTTTGCATGTTCTGTATTATATGGAAACCAAGTTTGATTGAATTGTGCCTTGGTTTCCATTATTTGTAATGTATTTGATTATTTGCTGCGCTTAAAGTTGCTGAAATTCCATACATACATATGGGTGCATACGTACTTACGTACATAATGTTTACTTCGGCTAAGTTTGCACATACATAATCTTTAGTTTAAGCCAAATTAACATTTTAGGCTTCAAGACCATCTCCAACATTGTGGCAGAGACTTGTCCAACGATATATGAAGTGTTAAAAGACCAGATAAAAATACCGAACACTGAAAATGAATGGAAAGGAATTGCCCAAGATTTTCCAGCCAGATGGAACTAGCCAAATTGCCTTGGAGCTTTGGATGGAAAGCATGTTGTAAGTGTGTGTTGTTGTATTGTTCTAAAATCGCATGTACATCACGATCACTAAGCGATTTCCTTAGCGACTGCATGATTTTGCAAATTTTGTTTTCGGCAAAATCGCTAAGCAATTGCATCTTTTTATTTGAGGTTATCGCCAGGTTTTGATCCAGATATAAAAAGTGTCGAGTCATATGCAGCGCTCTGATCTATCAATGATCATATAATAAGCTGCAGGCTATGCCTTGAAACAGCGAATTTGACCAAAATAGCCTGAAGAATAGATGTAGGTAAAATGTTGCGCAATTTTGCGAGGGGTTTCCCCTAGGACTAAGGAAAATTGCTATATTTACATTAGGCATAAATTCAATTAAATTTAGATTTCAGAAAAATGTTTGCTGCATAAATTTTTTTTACCGATTTATGAAATCTCGCCACGGAGCATAAGAATATCACAATTACAGAGGCTTTGAAAGCATTGTGCTGTTAGCAATTACCGATGCAAACCAATGGTACGTCAACGTTTTGTTTGCTCTACTATAGAAAGTTGTAAATCAGTTTTGTTTTGTAATGGTGCATAAAAATTAGTTCTAATCTATTAAGGTTTCTATACATCAACGATGGTTGCAATGGTCGACATGCTGATGCTGGAATTTGGAGAGACAGTGAGTTTCGTCAAAGACTGGAACCAAATGAATTACACATACCGGAGCCTGCAATGTTACCGCTTGCAAAATAAAGCGTTCCTTATCAGTTTGTGTCAGACGAAGCATTCCCATTAAAAACCATATGATGAAGCCTTATGCAAGATCAGAAAGACGTATGCCCCATGAGAATCTTGTGTTCAATTACCGACTTGGTCGTGCTCAAAGAATAATTGGTTAGTTCAGTTGCGCTTAATTCCCATCCATTGTATCATACACCCATTAGATCTCTTTTCTCTCAGCACACCGATTAATTATTTGTGACATTTCTTTTAGAAAATGCTTTTGGAAAGTTGGCTGCAGTGTGGCGGATATTTCAAGGACCTATCAACCAAAAACCTGACAGAGTGGAGCAAGTGTTGATGGCAGCATGTGCCTTGCAGAATTACTTGATAAATAACAATGCCATGCCTTTCAGCATAGATGCAGATGCTTACATAGAAAATGGCAGCTTGAGAGCCGAGATAAATAATGAGCTTGTGCCACTACAACACAGAAAACAGGGTAACAACCCGGCTAGAGATGCTAAAAATTGCCAGAAGACCCTCAAGAAATGGTTTAATGGTGTTGGTTCAGTGCAATCGCAAGATGTTTCGGTAAATACTGGATAAGGCTTAGAACAGCATCTGATAGCCGATGGCTAATTTGTTGGCTAATACCATGCTTTAATTAATTTACTGAAGTCAAAGTTCCTGTACTTGATTACATTTGTAGTAATATTTACTGTATTTGAGTCACCTAACAATCCAAACAACAAATATATATCTAGAACATTTTATTGTTATCCAACCATGTATTGACTGTTGAAACTACCAAAAATGATAATGATAAAATAGTAATGATAACTAATCGTTCAGACATTCAGTAATGTGCAACCAGAAGAGGTATCTGACAATTCGAGTCTAATTGTCAACAGTGTAGGTGGGAGTGGAAACAAGGCTGCTTGCAATCCACTGGTCACTTTAAAAGATTTGGTGGATGAAAGCGATACATCTGCCTGGTGCATGGAGTTAGATGCTTCTGATGAAGATAGATTGCTGTGTACCACCAACGAAGGTTTCACCTCCCCTGCATCTGCTGATCCCCTGACAGAAACTCCTATATTCCTACTCCTGAAAAATGTACCCTCCAACCCAACCCACTCTTCCAATCAAGCTAAAATAGGTGAGTGCAACAATGCTAACAATGGCCATACCATCAATGGATATAAAACACTCCCTCTCCCCGAAGTAATTCCCTTTTCTCTCACTGAAGAAGAGTTTCCAACTCTCACAGCCATTCCCCTACTTGAAAGCCAACAATCTGAGAGTCCTTCACCTGAAACCATTGTAATGGTCTCCGAATGTAAAATTTCACTACTTTGCTTGTTTACTCTCACTCGGCTGCCAATTTATTCATGGTTACGCCTGTGAGCACAGCAGGTGGTAACTTGTTGTTTTAATAGGAATCATCTTTCCTGTTTAGCAAAGTTTATATGTTGCCACACAAAGTATTTACAATTAAACATACGTGAAATCATCGCTGCCTTTGTGTCGCCACCCTTTGCAATGCCGATGATTCCCCTCACCTTTCCTCCATTTTTATCAATTGTTTGTCTAAATATTCATTCGTACTCGAACTTTCAGAACATAAGGTTCCGCCTTTGCCAATTAGTACGCTTTACTGCTTATATACTACACATTCTACATGCTACTATAGACCTTTGTATTACCAACTAACTTTCCCCCCCTGAAAAGGGTGATAGAGGTATGTTTTATTGATATTTGTTATCGTGTATTTTTTTTAATTTCGCATGAAAACCTTGTCTATAATGTAATTTCTGTGTGTTCTTTTATTTTATCCAGTATTGATAACCATTTTATAACAAAATTTTAGTTTCACCGTGTTTTTGATGTACAAATACAAGCTCATCAAACATCAGTACGAAAATCATGGTTGTTCTGGGAGGGCAGTTACAACCATAAAACCAACTTTGTTTCCAAACCATCCCTCTAACATGCAGAAAGAACCTTTCGATAAATATGGTGATAAATTCAAAAAGGCCCTCATTCCTCACTCCCAAGTATCTACCATCATTCCAGATGTAAAAAGCAAGTCCAGAAATAGATTAATAGCAAAACCTCTTCCTCTCAGACACAGAAATAAATCTTCCCAAAAAAGCACCCAGTCAACCCCTCACCATCAAGAAGAACCCACATGGACTCCAGAACTGATTAAAAATTCCAGAGAACAATTATTTTAACTATAAGAGTTTGCGTTTATTTATTGTCCGAACTGTATATATGAATGTGGTGTTATTGCGGTATGACTGTGCACTGGAATGTACTGGGATTGTTAATCGGGCAGGGAGCTTTTTTTTCCACTCCGCTTCTTGATTGTAGGTAAGAGAAAGAGGAGAGAGTCATAATAAATATATTTCCTCTCTGCTCCTGCTGCCCCTGATCCAGATGGTCAATCATGCCTATTCTTATATTCCTACACACAAATATATAACCGTGTTGATTGATATGACATTAAACAGGTGCACAAAGTCTATGCGTAGCGAGCTGGTTAAAAATTGTTGAATGGAAACAAAATCAAGCAAATGAATTTATTACGTATTATGAAACCTCTCAAAAAATCAGAGAAATACCTTTTTTAACACATTACAACTGATCATCTAAGTTTTTATCAATTGCTGAATTACCAAACTGTAGTGATTACAAACTTTACTGATTGGCGAGAAAGTTGCTGTGAGAGACACATGTGGCTCATATATTTCTATGTAGCACCAAACAACTAATACCAAACAGCAATTTAAAAATGTTAATTAGAACGACAACTGATACATTAGCCAAAATGTGGGTACATGCATGTTACAAAAAACTACATATTATTGTTTTTCAAACATGGCGGCTCACAAAAATACAAAAAAACAGCCAATTTTTTGTCAACTAAATTTCTTCCAGAATTGAAAAGAATGTTATTTAATGCAAACCAATTACTTTATCAATTACTGCATCACTATTATTGCACTCTTCCACACAAAAAAATACAGTAAAAAATTAATATATATGTTCATATTGTAGACCTGGTGAGTGGAAGAACTTTTTTGTGTTGTTATGAAACGTATTTTTATTTGTAAATACAAATCATTCATTCACTCATTCAGTAAATACAATTCATTCATTCATCATTCCATTTTAACAATCTGCATTTTTATTAATTCTGCATGGCTTGTATTTTTCGAGCACTTTTCTCAACATTTTTTGCGATAATTTTACATATTCATATTTCTAAGTTAAAACACGTATATATTTATAGACATGTATAGTTATCGAGTCCCAGCTGTCCATAACACTTGCTAGAAAAACGACACACAACTAAAAGCAAGTTGAAATATACATTTGAAAAGAAGTTTTATTTATTGACAGAGGAAAATTGTAGCAATATATCTAAAAACAATCAACAATACCTTTGTAATGACTAGATTTATCAGAACAAAATAACACGCTTGATTTGCTACTACAATATCAAAGCCATTATTATGTCATTGTTCATTCATTTTGTTGTTCATTACTATTTGTAATATTGATATTAATGTCAAATAGACAATAATCTGTATTAGCAGTACTACAATGAGTAAGTCTTTAATTTATCAATAATAGTAGTCACAAGAGTAGTTGACCATTAAAATTGTTAACCATCATGTGATGATGTAAGCAACTGTTATTATGAATAAATTTTGCTAACAATAAACAATTATGACGATAATAGCGATAATAATCATTTGGCGATGGACAAAAAAATTTTGCCGTTTGTTGATGATGGTGGATTTAAAATTAAGATTTATTGCAAAACAAATTCATCATGATGATGGTCATGAAATTTTGTTGTACAGCATAAAATAATACTGATAACAATGATAATAATATATTAAAATAATTATTACATTGTCCTCAACAGTCAACACTGCAACAACGTATCTACTTGAAAATAATAATAATATAATCGAAATTATTATAATAATAATTATAATTATTACTAATAAATATGATCATTGTTGATTGATATATATGTATATTATTAATTATGAAACAACAAAAAACTACTACTTACATCTGAAAAATACGTTCTATGAGTTCTATACATTTTTCTAATGCTTTCAACATCCAATCCAACAATAGAAGCAAGCTGTCTCCAGGGTTCTGCCTTGTCATCTCTGTTGCTGAAGGCTTGGCAACTCAAGCCCCATAACGCAGGGAAATGTTCAAGGTTTTCCACAAACAATTTGGTTTGAGAGTCGGTTGCTAGGGTGCGTTTCGACACGGATGAAGAGAGTAAAAATTATCCACTATAATAAGAATGTTGCTATCATCGGGGAGGTTTATTATGGACTGATAACCAACGTTCATGATTGCATGTCATATATGTATACATATCATGTATTATCACATAATAGTGATTGGTTCGACTTTGATTACAAAGGAAGAAAAATAGTTTTATTGGAACCAGTGGTTCTAGGAGACGTTATGTGATTGGTCAAGTCACAAAATTCTAACGAATTTTTTAATGATGAGCAAAACCTACCAATAGCCTCAAATAAAATGCTACCGATTATTTCGTTATGCCATACCGGAAACACATACGAGGAAATCCTCAATCGGTAAGGCGAATTGGGAGCTAATCGGTAGATGACCACTGGGTATAACAAGCAGCATTGATTACGGAGAAACACGGTGAGTATCATAAGATGATTTGCCAGTTGGGGCTACATCAAACCACTAATATTGTCATGCACTTTTTTGCATAATCTTACATTTCTATGCATCTCAGGAGTAATGTTTTGCAATTTTACCACTTAGCGCGAGCATATGCAGGGTAGGGGTGCCCGTACCCCACATCTCTCCCGCACCCCCATCTATTTTCACGTGTTTGGGTAAAAAAATATGTGCTACTACACCACTGGTAATAGCTAATTGCTTTGTCGTAAATTTATCAATTATTGCAATATTCAGTATAATTATTATAATATATTATTTGTTCAAGATATAGGCGATGGGGAGGTGGTCAACCACACTGAGTACATTACTCACTGATTGGTATACAGTAATGCATTTATCATAAATTTTAAATATGTCAGCACCTTCTACTGAAAACAACTGCTAACACAGACTTTATCTCTGGGTCTATTGTTCAATTAGTGTTCAGGTTTACGGGATAAAGCTTCTTCTGATCGAAGTTTCTTCTGGCCGCACAGCATGTACAGGTGGTGAATTTTCTTTTAGTTGTACAGCTTTTACTGTTTTCAATGCTTCTTTAGGACCGACAGCATTGCCAGCTACAATGTGTTCGTAACAGCATCACTGACTGTCAGTGATGCTGTTACGAACACATTGTACATCAATTTAGGGAAATGTGAACAACATTTTTTTGTCGCAGTTGCATGATGCAACGGGGACTGTCAGTAAAAATAATGTGAAGTCTAAAAATGTGCGGAACTCCATCCTTCTCACAGGAGCTTTTCTAGTACAATACTCACACACACCCACATACACACAAACAATCACAAATTTGTACACTGACAAACATGCTTGCATCCATTCACACACATACAAACAAGCACACACATACCCGTTGCCGACTCTAATTCTAGGAGATAGTGTCGCTGTCAAAGCATGGCAGCCATCTTCAGCCCACTGAAAGCATGTGGCATCCTTGGCCGATACTGTTGAGATAAGCTTTTTAGCTGAGAGATCCCAAAATTCGAGGTTTCCTTGCAGGTTACCAAACCCAGCAAGACAAAGTATGTTTCCTACAAGTACACACAGAGAGAGTGCAGCTGCCCCGGCGTTAGGAGTACACAGAGAGAGTGCAGCTGCCCCGGCGTTAGGAGTACACAGAGTGCAGCTGTCCCGGCGTTAGGAGTCTACAGACAGAGTGCAGCTACCCCGGCGTTAGGAGTCTACAGACCGAGTGCAGCTGCCTCGGCGTTAGAAGTACACAGACAGAGCAGATGTCCCGGCGTTAGGGGATAAAATGCACATTCAACCATCAAACTTGCTATCAACAAAATACTCAAACTTCTAATTTCTAGAGCCAATCCTTTCAGAGTATGTATTTAGGTTCACTGACATTATTATTTGCTTATACAAAAATACAACAAATTAAGCAGTTCTTCTCAACAACCTACCAGCCAACCTAATTAAAAGCAAATTATATCAATCCTTCAGCCTCAATAGACAAGTAAATCACAAAAATCAAAAGACATCCAAGCGTCTGGTTTCATTATGGAGTTAAATTCTTTCAATTTTACTCAAGAAGCTGGCTGCAAACAGTTTCAGAATTAGGGCTTACCGAAAGGATTGTAGAAGAGCTGATTCCTTGGCCCAGTGCCAAAATCAAAGACTGGGTTATTCTTCATATTGAATATGGTGCACTTAGCAGGCATGTAGCCATAGAGCACAGTGAACTCATGGCCTGCAGGGTGCCACGCTATGTTGTAGATGGGACCGTTCTTAGCTACAAGCATGGTCATAGCAGAGATACTACCAAATACCAGAAATAAATAATGAATCTCACCAAAATAATGCCCCTAATACTGCATGTACACCAACAAAATGGAGGCTGAAAATATCACCGATTACCAATCGATCAATTTGTTTGACAATAATCAGTCAAAACACAATGTTCATCTTTGTTAAAAAAAAAACCATGGAATTGGCAGGCTTGAATCGTTAAAACCAATGTCAAATCAATTAGCGAATAAAATACAAGCTACAATGATGACGAGTCATATTTTAATGTTTCCAATTCCAGCCAGTACCCAACAATCATATATATATATATATGGTTTATGATCAGATATTTTATCGTTGCAGTAGAACATAAACATAGAACTACAACCATAGAGGTCAGTTAGTCTTCCAACCTTCAATAAGCGTTATCCATTTAACAGCTGTGTACTAGCTACCAGCAGTACTCATGTACTTGGCCTTTTAATAGCCTATGTCTCACCGTCTGATTCGTTTTAGCCTCACCCCGCACACCCAACATTAATGTGTCAGATTGGTATCAGCTGGTGAACATGCAGCCTAACTCTAATCTATAGCCACACAATCTTTTTCAATAAAAAACTTTAATCACTGAGAGCGGGCAATTGGCAAGAAGCCAATGATTAGTTGAAGTAGACATACTGAGAGGTACAACACAGCTGTCCCCATTGACTGCTAGGAAGTGGAGGCCTTGCTCTCCATAGTACGATGAGTCACTGGATTCTGTCGATGTCAGTATCAACATGGCCGTGCCTGCAGGTACAAAAGATAAATATGAGACGCTGTAAACACAAAGTGTCATTAACAGCATATTAGATATTATAATTATATAAGTTGGCAAGCGAAACAACATTCAAAATCAATTTAATTACCGAAATTTTTAAGTCTAGCGGATGGTCACAATGTGTTATAATCTACATTTATAATAGCTGATTGGCAACGTACTCAACAAGTTGTAATGTACGAAGGGATAAGATTTCTGCTGCGTTAATAACGCTATGTTAAGTCTCATGGTTTGTAAGAATTACCTACTGTGCCCCATGTAATGAAAACAGATTTATAATTATAAAATTACACACAAACACATTATAAACTGCCGGGCAGTGCTATCAGATGTATTCAATTACGCCCCCTACCCACCCCCACAATTCGACCTCACCCTTCACGTGCCTCGCTCTACTTCTCACCCTCTGATTTGCTCTAGCCTTGCCGTGTCCACTTAATAGAGGACACAGCAAGACAACACACTGGCATATGATTCACTGAGCTCCATGTTGAAACTAGAGATGCCCCGATACCGATTCAAGCATCTGAATCGGTGCCGATATGATGTTAATGAATCTGAATCGGCCGATTCTTTTTACTTTTAACACTGTAACTTCAGATCCTTTTCTATTGCTGTTACTCACCTCTAAAATTACTGCATATCTTTTCCTAATTGTTGCTGAGCACATTTAGCCTAAAACTTTTTATAATCAATAAAGCAAAGTCAATAATAAGTGGCAATCACGACAGCAAACTGCTGTTTTATTTAATTTTTCTGTTCTCAGAACTAGGAAGTATGGATTTAGTGTAATATTTCCACTCTTAAATAATTACGAGGCTGTCATAACGAAGAACCATAAAGGTAATACATCTATTTCAATAACGAGTCCGAATTTTTTCAACTCACAGTATAATAGTTCCCAATTGTTATTATACAAATTTCTCAGCCAATAACAAGCTGCGACTTATTCAGCATTTAGCAGTAGGCTAGAAATTTGATCACGAATTTGAGGAAATAATAAATGACAAATGTCAATGCAGGATTGAAAGTATGTATGAAATGAATGAAGATAGACCTATCTATTCTGTTTCTAAAAACAAAATGTGCAGTCCACTGGCTATGGCTACTACTTTAGATATTTTATTTATTTATATTCATTTATTAGGTCTAGTCTTACTCTTACACAGACTAGGGTTGCCAAATGTGAATTGTCTCAAAGAGGAACACTTTTACTCGCGGGGTGGGGAATGGTCCTGGGATATCATACATATTGATAACTGCTTACTTCCACATTTCGTTCGTTTTTACTCAGGTGTAGCACTTACACACAACCATGCAACCAAGTCTTAGTCTGGTAGTACTATAATAATGACTATTATTATTTTTAGTAGTAACTACAAATAATTTAAAGATAATTGATAATAAAATTATTAAATAGCAGAAAAAACTGATTTATTATTATTATTAACTAATAATACCAATAATAATAAAACAACAATAAATAATAATAATAATATTAATAATTAATAGCATCACAGCAGCAACAACAATAGTAGCAGCTAAACTTATGAATGTAAATAAATGAAAATAATAATAAATATCATCATAAATGAGGATAGATCATAAGTAATAATTAATAATAATTGTAATATAATATTTATAATAATAATTAGAAAGTAGGTGAATACAACACTGACACACTCATTTGGATTACATAATAATTATTATTATTATTATTTATTATTTAGTAAATACTAAATACATAGTATAAAAATAAAAATATATTGTAGAATAATGTAGCATTTTTCATTACAATCTATTTTATTTTATTGCGGTACATACATACTGTTTAAAAACACAAATAAGTACTGTTTGATTCATTCATATTCACAATTTGAATCAGTATCTGAATCGGTGTACGTTGGTGTCAGAATCGGCATATCGAATCGGTATCTGAATCGGCCTAAATTTTTTGAATCGGGGCATCTCTAGTTGAAACTAATTTAATGGAGACTGCAAAGGTCTTTCTCAATACGAATTCGCTCCTGGAAACAGCGAGCTAATCAAAGTAGCGTTATTAAATATATATCGACTGTTGATTTGGTTCGACTGAAAAAACTAACAGTGCTCGTCAACGAACCAGCTTGATAAATTGTTCAAAGTCCAACACCAAAAATTTTGTGTCAGGTAAAAAAATACTTTTACAGCCCTTTAAGTCCGTATTCACTGTTTGATATTTTTACCGGAAACATTTATATGTTATAATTATGGACAAAATAACTGTTTTTACCAAGTTTTCATCTCTAAATGAGATAATTCTAATGTAAAACTAGAGCGTCTTTTTCATGGAATCAACTGCAAAGATTTAGTCATTTGATCCTCGGAAACCCTAGCGACTTGTGGCGTATGCACTCTTATGATCGCAGTCCCTATTGTATCCACTGCCGCAAACAACGAGCTGGGAAAACAACAAGCTATGAAATGATGTTGTAATCTGTACAAAATGGAAGAAAATAATTGAGTCATAAACCAATATGGAAACATTTATTTAACACTCCAACCACTGGTATTTTGTGATTTATCTCCTCTCCATCGGCGAAAATTAATAATATAAAAATCATCAGTTTGAGAGAAAACGGCTATATATGTAGATAATAAGAGTATTCGCGACCTCTCTTTGCCAAACACATTGCAATAAAAAATAATCAGACCGGCAATAAATTTAATCAATAAATAATCATTTTGTTCGGAACTCGTGGGCCAACTGAATAAAAAAAATGATCAACAAGTATCTATTTATATTGTTCGTAGGTCGCGAATGAAACTGAACACTAAATAAACAATAACGCGCGAGTTGATTTTTTCATGTTTATAGACCGGTTTTATATCCTTGAAAAATAATTCAAAATAATTACAAGCGTTCAAGATTTACTAAATTGAAGGGCAACTTTACAGACTATCCCATTTATAGCAGTTCAAATCGTATTATTTTCTTCATTATTTTGAAAATTGGGAGTTATTTTGTTAGGATTTGTTCAGTAAACTATAGCATTTCATTGAATATTGATGTTGTTCTAAACAAATGTTCTGTTGCATACGCAACGTATCGAATTACGAACACCTACTATTTTTTGTATTTTGTTTGACGAACAGGTCGCGAATACTCTTATTATTATAATATAACATTTTAATACTATAATTATAGTCATATTCTAGTAAAGCATCTAGAACACCTGTAAGCACCTGGTACACTAATTTATTATTTACAACACATGACCATTTTCTAACCAAAGCAATCACAAACAAGACGTACCTTGTGGGTTCCACTCCATGGTCACTCTGTCAGCCTTGAAGAAGCTCTTACTGGCTACAGCTGCACTGTGACCACCAAGGTTTGGGTATTTGTACACCTGCACAAATTGAACACCACTAGTATTTAGTTGGTAATATTGAGAAGTTGTCCTACTCTTTTTTAACTAAACAATGAGAGGACAACTTGGCATTTTATTCACATGTGGCTATTTCACACTTTGTGACTATGTACACTTATGAATTAACTGATCTGAAATTAATGTGGATGGAACCAAAAACATTCAAATTTATGTCAAAAGCATTTTTATAAAGAGAGAAAGCTTTAAAACGAAACAGCAATTGAAGATCTGAAAATCAGTCACCAATAATGTTAAAAAATTTCATTTAATATATTTTGGGAGGGATTCAGCAACATGAATGATTAGTGTTCGAACTTGTACTCAGGGTCAACAAATAAATGACTGATATTTCTTACATATTATACACAGAGGCAAGATTAGCTGGAGAGACTTACGCGTACGGTACTAGGAAGCCCTTTGGTGCCGGGTACATAGACAGCGACTGAGTAGTTGGGGCCCTTGTTCTGAGCTAGAGTATACTGTGTGACCTTCTGCATGTGAAGTTTGTGCTTTATGTTATCTGTAGAGACAGGAGCGAATACAGTCGTCAATAATTGACAGATTTACAAGCACTGACTGTCCTTGCACAGTAATGGAGAAAAATACTCATTTACTAGCATTGCAACTATAACACTTGCATTCTCAGTAACACGAGCAAGCAATAAAACTGGAAAAAAAATTGTCACAAAAAAGTGGCGAACTAATATATCACAAATAATCTATCTAAAATCATCTTCGTGCAAGCACAAATCAAATTTTTCAATTTAAAGCCACAAACCTCCAACATATATAACACATGTAATAAACTCAATAGGAATAATTGAGACTTTAAAAAAAGTGTTTAATATGACAAAAAATACTGACATCATCCATTGCATTCAACATATCTCAACTCCCCAATATATACTAGAAGCAAACAGTCATCTACAATAGCTGCCAACGATGGCACAAAAACACTGTGAGATTTAAAACTATACCATTATCATTACGTACTAAATCAACGTCAACAACACTGATCAGGAGCACATTTCCATTTTATATATATTGTTAACGTATAAACTAAACATGAATTAGACATAAGTACCAACTTTATGAATAAATTTACAACAAAAAACAGTGTAGAGTTTTAAGCACTTACTAAGGTCGTTATCTTCGTAAAAACGTAACTCATCGAGCATGACTCTAGAGAAAACCTTTTCATCTACAGACCATTGGGGTTTCCTGCAATCACAGAGCTAGTCAATAATCAGCATAAAACAATAGCGCTGTATCTGAAGAGGGAACACACAAGTACTACACACTATCACTTCATATCAAAATAATGATGGTAGGTCCAGTACACAATATTACAAACTGTCGTAACACCAACTATCTATGAAGTTATAACAAGAGTTATCTATGAAGTCATAACAAGAGTTATCTATGAAGTTATAACAAGAGTTATCTATGAAGTTATAACAAGAGTTATCTATGAAGTCATAACAAGAGTTATCTATGAAGTCATAACAAGAGTTATCTATGAAGTTATAACAAGAGTTATCTATGAAGTTATAACAAGAGTTATCTATGAAGTCACAACAAGAGTTATCTATGAAGTCACAACAAGAGTTATCTATGAAGTCATAACAAGAGTTATCTATGAAGTTATAACAAGAGTTATCTATGAAGTCATAACAAGAGTTATCTATGAAGTTATAACAAGAGTTATCTATGAAGTCACAACAAGAGTTATCTATGAAGTCATAACAAGAGTTATCTATGAAGTTATAACAAGAGTTATCTATGAAGTCACAACAAGAGTTATCTATGAAGTTATAACAAGAGTTATCTATGAAGTCATAACAAGAGTTATCTATGAAGTCATAACAAGAGTTATCTATGAAGTTATAACAAGAGTTAACTATGAAGTCACAACAAGAGTTATCTATGAAGTCACAACAAGAGTTATCTATGAAGTCATAACAAGAGTTATCTATGAAGTTATAACAAGAGTTATCTATGAAGTTACAACAAGAGTTATCTATGAAGTTATAACAAGAGTTATCTATGAAGTTATAACAAGAGTTATCTATGAAGTCATAACAAGAGTTATCTATGAAGTTATAACAAGAGTTATCTATGAAGTCACAACAAGAGTTATCTATGAAGTCATAACAAGAGTTATCTATGAAGTTATAACAAGAGTTATCTATGAAGTCACAACAAGAGTTATCTATGAAGTTATAACAAGAGTTATCTATGAAGTCATAACAAGAGTTATCTATGAAGTCATAACAAGAGTTATCTATGAAGTTATAACAAGAGTTATCTATGAAGTCACAACAAGAGTTATCTATGAAGTCACAACAAGAGTTATCTATGAAGTCATAACAAGAGTTATCTATGAAGTTATAACAAGAGTTATCTATGAAGTTACAACAAGAGTTATCTATGAAGTTATAACAAGAGTTATCTATGAAGTCACAACAAGAGTTATCTATGAAGTTATAACAAGAGTTATCTATGAAGTATTAAGTTATTCAGTTCATTCTAACTCAATGAACTGAGTTGAGTTGGGTGTATCAGCAATAAAATAAAGATCAATAGGACACAAGAGGTTTTCCTGAAATTATGGCAAAAATCTCTCCATATGTGGATCGGAACTAAAAGATGCCGATTTCCAACACCCAAGTCCCGGTAAAACTGTTTTATTAACGTTTTAGTAACTGGAAGCACAACAAAGTGCCACAAAAATATTATTTTCTTAGTATATAAATCCGGAAGGCAAATATGTATTATTTTTTTAAAAGAAAAAGGAGAATCCAAAGAACAAAATTTCCAAATTCAATAGAAAAAAAATAATAAAAATTGCTCATCAACACATTACAAAACATCGCCAGGTACTAACCATTGTTGGGCTTTCTTCTGGTAGAATGAACCCTCCACTTCAGCTGTAGCCACGTTGTAGACATGTAGATTGGGTTGTGCCTGATTACCTTTACCTGAAGCAATCACTTATATTACAATAACGCAGACAAGTTTACTACATTTGATAGCAGAATACAATAGTTTTGGTTTACATAAAACAAAAATAAACCAACAACTTAGAATAGAAAACCAATCGTACAAATACTGACAGATGGACGGTGACACCGTAAATTGGTACAATGTTTAAGCCGGTGCAAAATATATCCAAGGTAACAAAAGCAGTTGATTCTGGTGCAAATTAACTTCGAATAGCAGAAAATTTCCAAAGTGCAGGTTATAAAACGCTAGTCACTTTCAGGAAGTACATCTATTAATTTTTTTGTTAGAATATCAGGTCACTTAAATATAGTACTATAAATAGCTGTTAACAACAATAGCAGGTTATAGTTGATTATAAAAGCAAACAAAATTATTAGTTTCAGACAATAAAGCAATGAAAACATCGCAGGAGCAGAACAGATTTGAGAGCACTTAAATCTGTAACTAAATTTCAGCATCTATATTTTGGTGATTTAGGAGAAAATATGTGAAATGCACAAAAATTTAGTTACACAATGATGCATACTAGTGTAAGATGATCTGTGAAAGCAAGCATTGAGCAGAAACAAGAATTCAAATCTCATATATCAGACTATTTGAAGATCAGTTATATATTAGTAGAACAGATAGTATCAAACAAACTCACCTACGCTGTAGACCCGCCATGTAGCTAAACTAGTGGACTGAGGTGAGAACGCGAGGTAGGTGAGGGGCGCACAATCAATTGTGTGCATTAGTTCATTTTTAACTGTGTCATATATTTTTAACACGCTCCCGTTATACCAAGCCACACGATCACCCAAAAGAGAAAACTCTAAGCATTTGCAGTCTTTCGATGAGTCGCTAAAAGTAATAAATAGGCATTGAAATAGGCATCTAATGTTGAAGGTGAAAAGAAATATACAAAGGAGCTAAAAACACAATATTTTATTTCATTTTAAATACAAACCCCACGAATGTCTCATCTTTACCATATGGCTCGCTGGAGCCATTCACTCTCCAAACACCTTGACTTCCTCTACCTACAAAATATCCATCAAAGTTTTTATTCAAGTAGATCGTCTTGATTTTTTTCTGGATAGTATAATTTCTTCAGTGATTTAATCCCACAGTTAATAAGGCTCAAACTATTCGTAACAACCAATTAGAATAATAAATATAACAATAAGAAATCTTTATTTGTAGAAAATCTTATTTTTCTAATTTTAGATTTTAGCACCCTATATATAGATAGACATCCTATATATAAAAAATACTAACAAAGAACCAAAAAATTAATTATATCTACCAAGAGTCTAGAAAAACTATGCGTAAAAATAATAATAAGTGAAACAACAAATCATTATCATCTATCAAATTATAATTAGTATTTTTTTCTTCGTCATTATGATAGTATTCGCGACCTGTTCGTCGAATAAAGTACAAAAAATAATAGGTGTTTGTAATCCAATACTCCATGGAACAGAACAATCATTTAAAACATCATAACCATTCAATGAACTTTTATAGATTACCAACCAAGTCATAAAGAAGATAACTCCCAATTTAGAAAATTATCAAGATATAAAGAAAAATTGAATCACTATAAACTAAAATAGGTTGTAAAGCTACCACTTTAATGTAATAAATTTTGAATGATTGTTATAGCTTTGAATTACTTTTGACGGATACGTAACCGGTCTATGAAAATAAATTATAACGAGCGAGTTTATTGTCTTCAGTGTTCAGTTTCATTCGGGACCTAGGAACAATATAAATAAATGCTCGCTATTTTTCTTTTTATTTAGTGAGCTACTTTTTACCCAAGAGTTCTGAACAAAATGATTAGTAATTGATTAAATGAATTGCCGGTCTGATTATTTTTATTGCAATTTGTTCGGCGAATGTAGGTCGCGGATACTCTAAATACTACCACTACGAACAAGAATAGTTGTAAGAACCATGTATATATGTTGTTAGCAGAATTGTTAACCACGGCCTATTGTGGTTACTACCATTATATTACTTATTACTGCTCTATCTACTATTATTATTCACTATACTGTCCAAGTCTACAAAAACAATGTATCTCAATTTCTTTTCAAATTGAGTATTTTATCATGAATGAAATGTAAATATTAAGTTTTATCATCTGCTAAATCTTTTACGAAAAATTATGAGTTTTAGGGAAAGGTGAAACAACGCATCAGTATATTGACACTAGTGATTGTCTACGAAACTAGTGCATCATTGAATTATCACATGCAAAGTCCCATTTATCGGAGCTTTCACTCCTGGGAATGATGCAAGGGTCGCATGATAACTTCTCAATAATTCCACATAAGTCGATCGTGTCATTGGGCTCCATCCAGAGGACAAGGAGAAAGTTCCTTGTGCAATGCATCATAAAATTTCTACACGCCAAGGATCATTCATCAGCGATATCCCTCCTGGGAATGATAATAGGGTCTGATGAAACAATTTGACGGTAACTTCTCAATAATCCGTCGTTAGCACATCTTCATTTTTCTGTCCCAAGTGCAACAAGATACATACTTTTTTGTGGGGACATTTAGCTTTCTTGTTTGCTCTTTCTTTAGTTCTAAATTTAGTGCACTCTTTGTGTTTGTTATTGGACTTCATGCCATCTCACTGTGTTACTCTTCTTGCAAGGCATCAGTCGTTTCATTGTACTCTAAATTTTTACAAGTACTACACACAACTTTGCGGAACACCGACTAGATATTGCAATTTTCTGATGTGCTCATTGCATCAATCGTTAAAAAGAGAAGACTCACTGACGACATGAGTAACAACATTGACCTAGAGGATTTCCTGTTATTCATGAAAGCTGCTGAAACAATTTTTAAGAAGTTTTCTGCTGGAAACATTTTCTGTTACGTTTAGTAGATAAAAATTCGCGCACTGATGCCAGAAAACAGGAAAGTTTTTAGGAACAATCCAGTAGTTGCTGATGTAGCAGATCTTATCACAGAGTTGCTGAAAGTAGGATTGATGAATTAATCAATCTGGTATTGAATAATTAGCAAAATTTGGGAATTCCAACTCAATAATTTGTAGGGAATTTATTTGCTACAAATGTTCATGTAAATTTGTATTTTTACTTCATTTCCAGTTGCGATGTTATCCATTTAACTATAAATAAACTTTGCATGTAAATTTTGTATTTTACCAAGCTTATTATTATAATTTAGCAATACATTGTTTTCCAAGACATTCCTTCATAGCTAGAATTTAATTCACTAATGTTTAAAGGTACACTGCATTATTAAGCAGAAGCACTGTTTCTGTAGACAGTTGTTATAGAAGAATGAGTCGAGCGTAGTGATTTTCTACCAAAAAAACTTGTTATTCATAATATTAACTGATTGTTATCATAAAGACATTAAAAATAATACAACATTGATGTCTTGGATTAAATAAACGGAGAATGCAATCCTAATTCGGAATAGTATTTATTATGCTTTGCTTATAATAATTCTTCTTCTATTATTATGTTGTTAATTAAATACACAATCGCGTATACCACTCCTCTTCTGTAAAATAATTATTATTGCAAAACTCACTGGGTGATACATTAATTATTTATTAACAAATAAATAACTATTTATTATTATAATAAAGAAATAATAATAATAACAATTGTTGGGTGGATTTAACTTGATTACTGATCAATGCTGTTGTGCTCGCTGTACATAAGATAGATAATAATAATTATTATTTACCTCTGTGACGATAGGACACTCTAAATCACTATGTACAAGTGGAGTGCCTCAGGAGAAAAACAGTGTGTTACGGTGTTATTACATGATGGTTCCAGCATGTAGCTGTCTAACGGTTATACGGTTTCTGGTAGTACTCTCATGTCACGTATGAGGGCTCTCCACGGCTAGCACACTTAGGTGCAGGATTGTACATTTCTATATTGCTTAACTGTTGAAGTCCGTAGACTCTATTGTTGAAAATTTGCAACGGTAGAACGACTGTTGCAAATAACTTAATCAACCGTTGAACTACATAGATTCTACCGTTGAATTTTGCAACGGTAGAATGAGCGTTGCAATACAAACATATGTAAATCTACTGTTGCAATATCAGAAACCACTAACTCAAAACAACTTAATCAAATGTTGAGCAATGTAGGTTCTACCGTTGAAACTTTACAACGGTAGAACGGGCGTTGCAATGCAAACATATATAAATCTACCGTGGCAATAATATAAGAACTCACTCACTCCAAATAACATAATCAACCGTTGAACTTCGTAGATTCTACCGCTGTATCATTGTTTTGTCTCTTATTATGATATATTATAATGGTTGTATAATATTTTTGTAATCTTGCTTATATGTTGTTGTTTCTCTATTATTAGAAATTTTTCTTAAACATACAATCCTGCACCTCCTGCGAGTGTGACTATCGTTGTTTTAGATCTGTTATTGACTATTTCATCATAACTGGATGAGAGTACACTGTGCTGTGTCGTTCCTCGTCTTGGAGGAAGACGAGGAATTATTATTATCTAATATATAAATGTAAGTCGGTTTTTGCGATGTTAGCTTAAAACTCCGGCACTACTGAATCAATCTTGATAAATAATACATATTCAGAGTTGTCATTACAATTTCTAGGTTATAACACTCTTGAATTTTTATTTTGCTAGAGGATCGCAGCAATATTTGCAATAGAAACCTCATTCTCATTAGTTATGCCAAGTTATATCCGGCCATATTTTTCTGCCTTTCATGACATGTTCGGTTTATTTTGATTATATTCCGACATGCTACAGACTTTTGATTGGTCAGCAGTGCTACAGCGAATCAAGTATTGATATCTGTGCGCCATACAGAATTGTTTTGTTAGCTTTTTTCGGTCTTATAATTCCTTCTCCACCGACTCCCCTATCAACTGTATTTGCCTTTCACATTCCAACATTTTCTCATTGCTTATGCCAGCCTGATATTGTTGTTTAGCCATTTTCTTGAAGCCCGTGGCTATATTATTAAAACGATTAATATAATGATAATAATAATAGTATATAACAACAATAAATAATTTAGTTTTAATAATAATCAAAATAATAATTAATAAACACCATCTCCTCCGGTATTGTTATTTTTATGCTTGAGTAATTGTTATTATTTTTATTAGTAGTATTATTTTTTTCATTGTTTCTATTACTATTTTTATTGTTTTATGATTTCTCTTTTGTTGTTTTCATTCCTATTATTATTGTTATTATTGTTACTGTTGTTACTGCTGTGACTATAGTGACTATATAGAGTAATAATAAAAGTAATAATAATAATAAAAGTAGGTGTTATTTATTTAGTAAAACTTAAAATAACAAAAATATTAATTCTTAGTCATTGATTATTATTAATGTTATTATTATTACTGTTATTACTATTTTTATTAATATTATTTTCATCATTGTTGTATAAAAGTAGTTGTTTTTCTTTTTTGTTTAAAAATCATTTTTAGTTAATAACACTGTGGTTGAATACTGCTCATTAATATTAATACTGCTATATACTCTCATCTCTTCCATATCATCATATTCCTCAATTTAAGCACAAACAACTTTGATACAAATAAATATCATAAGCATTGAAACTTCTGGACAAAAACCATAGTCACAGTGTATCATAACAATGATAACAACCATGAATGAGCAATACTGGTAATGCATACAAAATAATGATATACGCCGCAATAAAAATAAAAGTAATCAAAAGGAACCCAATGTATCAGAGTTCTTCTCAATTTCTCTGGCTTTTTCAGCAGTAGTACTTTTTTTTTTATTTGTTTTTTGCTTTTTAAAGTTGTTTTCCCATGACAAAAAATACTTAATAATTATGAGTAGGTTTACAACAGCAGCGCAAAGCGAGTCTAGGTTTAAAGACTTCCAATATTTTTGACTAAAGGTTTTTAATTAATTTTCATTATTATTACTACTCCTGCATTTAATAATGATTAATCGACCTATCTCTCCACAACATTGGTAATAATCATCATAGTTGAAATATCGATGGTAGACGGTTGATAAAAGATACAAAATATTATACAAAATTGCATAAAAAGAGTGACAAAAATAGTCATTTGAGGAACTTAATCCGTAATTTGTGCAAAATTTGTACACAATTTGTTTATTTTAATGACATTTGACTTTACCTGCTGCTCAGCATGCCACGAAAAGGAACTGGCTCAAGTATTCCAAACAACTTTTCTCCAGCTCCACAAGGTTTACGAAAATTCAGAGAAAATAAAATTGATTGTGAGTTTTTGTTACAATTGCGTTGTGATTGCCACACTGTGAACATTGCATTTTTAGCTGATTTACTTACACAGTTGATGCAGCATTCTAAAATACGTTTTCGAAATATTGACCAATGGGTTGCACAGTCACTAAGCATATGTTTTGATATGGAAATTTAAAATACAAATACTTGAATATCTACCAGATTCTTTGAGTTGTTTTTTCACTAAATGCACAACTACAGCAAAGCCTTGAGTTGACTTTTTGGAAATATAATCAATGCTTTATGACGATCTCATTTGGTGGGAAAATAAACTTAAAATAATGCTTTTTACCCCCTGGAATATCTAGACTCGAGCTATTACGAAAGAGTTGCATGCTCAACTCTTCAAAAAGAAAAGTTAACGTTTTTGCAAGTTGTTGTTATTGGTGGTGGTGTGCAATAGGGAGAGCAATGTGTTGCATGGAACAACCGTTACACTTCTGCAGATGTTGTGTAATTATGTTCAAAGATTCAATTATTTTATGAAGCAAGAGGGAAGTTGGCACACCCATGCGGCTATCAATTTATCATTAATGCAGACAAAACCTTTCCAAGAACTGTTAGATGCTCTGACAGCACATTTCGTAAAATATACAACCAGTTACATAATGATTGAAAAATGTAGAAAAATTGGCAAATTGACAAATAGCCCCTCTTGATCTCCCTAATATCGTTTTCGCACTTTTTATGTTATCTCCACAAGCAACGCCGGGTATTTCTGCTAGTTTATTATATAATATAATAATAGTTATTATTATAATTATTATTGTACAGGATTTCTGAGTTGGGGGTGAGTGACTGGTAGCATTCACCTGTACCAGACCTCAGGCTGCTGTCTGTGTACGACCGTTGACTGCTTCTAACAATGCCTACCCAGCATAGATAGTCAGACCAGCTGGGTAGCAGACTAACTAGAGTATTGGGCCTTTACAGGCCGGCACTCCTTATTCGAACTGGGCAATGGCAGAGAAGATATCTGTTAGAGATTATAATCAAGAAGTTGTGAAGTGTGGTTGAGTAATCTGTATTATTCTGTATTACGCCTGGCTGAGCTCTTCTCCTGCTCTGATTTACAGGGATCTCCAGCCAGCTTATATAATATAAAAGAGGTTACATAACATTCCTTTGTGACATAATCTATTAGCCTTAGGTGCTGACAGGAAAGAATAGATTGGTTACATAAGTATATAACAATATTATTATATATAATAATAATATATATTTATATAATAATAATAATAAAAGATCATCATCATCATTCATAGATGATATGATCATAGATAGATGATGAGATGATGATGATGATGATGATGATGATGATGATGATATGAACAACGAAGGCTGGCTGACTTGCAACTACATCACATGAGCTTTCCTTTGTGCTCCTGTGACTGCATAGAGTTATTATACATTGATAGCTTACTTCCTTTGTTTTGGGAGCTACACAAGTCATTTCCATTACATTATTATTAATTATTAAATAAATTGATAATAATAATTACAATAATTAATAATAATAATATAATAATAATAAAAAAATATTATTAAGAGTGAGACAGAATTTCAAGTAACAAACACCATGACGTGGATGACCACAGTTTAAAAAATTAAAAATCTCAGGGTGTACGATAATAACACGGCTTTGATTGATACATTGATGATTATTATATTATTCTACTTACAATAAAACTTCACGTGTCCTTCTCCAGGCATCATTACTTCACGAGCGCTCAAACACTTTTTAGCCTCTGTCCGACGGTTTGAGCAATGTGCGGGTTTTTTTAATGATTAAAAGACGATTGACCAAACCACATTTTCTGATTATCTGATTACAGGCTACTCATATGTATCCTGTTGTAGCCTTTACTGTATTTTCATTAATGATTCGGGTCTTGAGGTTAGTAGTGGTTGCTGGTGCTAGCAACAAATCAGTTATTAATTATTGCTCAACCAACCCTTGGCCCGCACTTGTTGAAGCTTTTTCTGACCGTGTATTCATCAACAACACAAATTTGATGCAGTGAAGTTGTGAGTAAGTTAAGTCGTCTTTTAATGTTCTAGTTTACTTTTTTAATTCTTCTGACTACAACCTACCTACTACTACTACTACTTAGTAGTAGGTAGGTTGTAGTCAGAAGAATTAAAAAAGTAGTAGTAGCCTTATTAAATAAGTTAGTAGGTAGTAGTCTACTACCTACTAACTTATTTAATAAGGCTACTACTACTACTAACAAACAAAAACAACAACTACTACTACTAATAACTAACTACCTCCTAATAATTATTATTATTAGGAGGTAGTAGACTGTAGTTAGTTAGTAGTAGTTATTAATTATTATTATAATAATAATTGTTACTACTATTAATAATAATAATAATTATAATAAATTGTTGTTATAATTAATAATATATATATTTATTATTATTATTAAATAATTATTATTAATTATTATTATATAGGAGAATAATAATCATTAATTATTGTTGTTGTCATTGAATTGTTGTTGTTTTTTTTTTAATTATTTATCATCCTTCTCTTCATCAACAAACAACATCATTATCATCTTCAGATTTCTATTGTTTCTGTTGTTTTTTCATTCATCAATTATTATTTATAAAAATAATTATTTATTATGATACAACAATAAGTAATTATAATTTATAAATAATAATAATAATAATAGTAGTATGTATATTATAGTAGTAATTCACTACTATACTATAACAATAATAATATAATGAGTTACTTTTATTATCATTGCTTTCATCATCGTATCGTAGGTAGTAGGATGAAATTGTTATAATAAAATAAGTAGGAATAATACTTATAATAATGAACACTTGGTTGTTATTATTATGAAATAATAAGTTAATTATAATTAGTGACAATAATTATTCAGTTGTTTATGATTGTTACTATAATAATATATAATGATGTACAGATACAGTAATAATAATCTACTCTATTATAATTTTCACTAGCTGCAAAAATATTAATAATTAATATGAGAATAAGTAATATTATTATATGTGATTTTAGATTAGTTGGGTTTTTAATTCATGGTTAGTTGCTGTGTTTTTATATATTTCAATTAGTCAAATTTTAATCAATGGTAATAATAATTAGGAAAAGTGTTAGAAGTAAATATGCGTGCATCAACTTTAACGAATTCACGATTGACAATGGTATTAATGAGGCTCATTCATTGGTTTTGGCAAAAATGGTTACAGTTTACCAGTGAAATTAAAGCCTAATCATCACTTTCTTGTATCTCCTTAGTGATCATCCATTAAATGATGCAAGATGATAATTATTGATGGCTTATTTGTGAGCTATGATACTATTTATCACAATAATAATGTAACTTCATGTAATTATTTGCCTGTTAGTTATAAATACTGTGTTAAAAACTAATTTGATTGTTTCAGTAGTAATATTACTATTGCTGGTATGCCTATTGTATTGTTTATTTAGTATCTCAGAAGCTGTCTGTGTTATACATGTGTCCCTTCTATTATTTCTATTATTTGATCTGATAGAGTGATCAACTTATAATCGTTTTTATATTTTATATTCATTTTAAAATGCAGTTGTTAGTGCATGATATTACCTATGCCCAGTTCAGTATAATCATGTGAGACATTTTTTGTATGATTGGGCGTTATAAGTTAGCAGGTAATACTTTCATATCTTGTACCAATTTTTTTTACATAGATTTAAAGCTACGTTCACACTATGCGATTCTCGGCCGAGTGGGCGGAGCCAAAAATCGGCTCGCAAGTGTGAACAGTGAAATCTTCTAGATTTCACAATCGGTGGCCGATTTTTTTTCATCGGGTAGTGATGGTTCTCTGTACGATTATCGGCCTGTCTAGCCAATCAACATCCACATCACGGCTTTTCAATTTAATGCTTTTCAAGAAACTTGCAGCTGCTTGATAATTATTATTTAACTAATTTTAGAATATTTTTTAATATTTCCCTAATCAATTGCAAGCCTTGTTTACAAGTAGACTATTAAGGTGGGTATACTAACTATTATCAATATAAATGGAAAACAACTACCAGCGCCATGATTATAATAAATACTTGCATTGAAAAAAGTTATCATTTATTTATAGTTCATTATAATTAATTGAGTATACTTACCATTACTTATTATTATTATTTGTAATTTATTTCTTATTATTGATAAGTGAAGAAATGGTATAATTTATTTAAATATCTGATAATATAAGCTATATGATTATTAATAATAATTTGATGTTCTGTAATTATCAATGAAATGCGGTGTCTTGACAACATGTCAAGGCCATGCAATATCGGGCACAAAAAATCGCAAGTATGAACTCTTGTAAATAATCGAGAGAGCAACTCCCAATTCCTCCCGAGAATCGGATAGTGTGAACGTAGCTTAATGATTAGTTTTATTTTATGGAAACTACCTGGACTGCTGTTTGTATTGTTTGAATCTATATACTCTTAAATTTTATTCCTTCTCCCGATGGAGTAGTAGTGGCAGCGATGTGCCGTGTTATATCTCATAAGCACACTGTTCAACGATTTATTGTGAACTTCCTCAATCCATGAACTACATGTCAATATCGTATGACTACATTTTTATCACCCCATGCATTCTCTAAAAGAATTCAGTTGTTTGTTAGGTGGTACTGTGTTATTGTCAGCAGCATCTCGTTTCTCTTGTGTAAAACCTTCACACATGTTTTGTCATTTTATTCACTAGTTAGTTTTCTAATAGTTTTGAGCACGTGTGTATCCTAAATGTGCTGTCAGACGCCTAAACACTCAGAAAAGTAGATTTGGGGAATAATTGGATTGTTTACACTAGTGTCTTCTACTTGGCTGCAAACTGCTATCGTACATGTACCACAGTGATATAATTATTATATCAATATGGTACATGTATGATACTTGTTATATCTACTAGATAGTATCTATGCTGACACACATTGGTAGTGATTGGTTCCGAGATGAGCAGTGGTATCAGTAAATTGCTCAATTGTCCGTAGCTATCAAGTTATTTCTACCACTACGAATATTCCCCACTGCTTATGTACTGTTGTAACATTACGTATTCTTCCTTACTGCCAGTCAACAAACTGCAGTTTTGTTCATTATTACTGAACATGGGTTGTCTGTCACATGTATTGTTGAAAGAGGTGCCAATGATCAGAGTCATGCTATTTCAATTTATTCAATTTAATTGTATTACCAGGCTTGGAAGAGTCATAGATGATGAGATTACATCAGAGTCATTATACCAATTGTTTACTATATAAACGCCTTCAATGAGAGTGTTTTTGGGGTTTTTTCCTCTCACATGAAAGGCGTTAACTCATGACTCATGATTGTTTGACTAGCACGTGAGGTGTTTTCAGGTTTCATGTTTTTTATGGATGAAAACAATTTATAGTTCACAAGTCATATTAACTGTTAAAAGTGCTCACCCCCCCCCCCCCCCCCCCACTTTACACTCTAAGTTGTTATTATTTCAACACGGCAAGTCAGATATCCCTTTAGTTGTGATTTCCTTTCACAAACAGCTAAGACAACCAAGCTCCCTCTTTGTGAAATAAGTGATGTAATTTATATTTGTTAAATGGTATGTGATACACTTAGCTCCTTAGTAATCCCATGTAAGTATTGCCAATTTATCCCTGATTATTTGTTCCACAACATCTGGGCTTCCCAAATAAGTAGTTAGTATTCACTTAGTATAAAATATTCACTATAGTATAAACATAATTATTTGAGATAATTTCTCTCAAGCAATGGATGGAACGGTGTGTTGTGTGTTGTTGAAAGACGGAGCTCCCGAATTGTTTACATTCATCTATCCTAGTAAAACATGTTGTGACGTCATGGAAGATTTGGGCATATACACTCGTGCATTGGTCATACGACCAATGCACTCTTGAACCTTGTAACAACCACAACGCATTTATCAAACTCATGCTTTCTTATCAAGGGCGACATGAAATCGGGCTGGGAGTTTGATTGACAAGTGGCGTATTGTATTAACATTGTGATTATGCTCATCTGTTTCTAATTTGTGTGTTGAGTAATATCTGTGTACTAAAAACTAAAGAAACCTCAAGGCTATGTGGTCAGTCATTATGATGTTGTAATGCTGCTGGTGTATAAATGATATAAATGGGGCTATTAAAATAACCTATCATCCCTAATTCAGTCAGTGCTTTCCTTTTCATTGCCCCTTTTCCATAAAATCAGTGATGGTCCTGCATTCATCACTTCGTGCTTGTGTCATTGACCTGGATCTTCTGATCTGTGTTGAATGCGCCAGGTGCGGTATAACTTGTCTAAGGATTATATTTTTGCTGGTTCACTGGTCATTGCAGAATGTTACCTCTGCCATAGTCAAAACTAAAGCCATATATTTCAACTTGACCACAAATAGCGGTGGCGTAAGTGATGTACCAAGCGCCAAATGCCAACATTTCCCATATTTTATACACAGAGTCTATCAAAATGCTTCAATAGACTCAAGTACATACAACGCTTTGCCTTGGGTCAACAAATTGACTGAATAGACTCCAAATAGCCTCAAATCACTCAACCTGTTCAACAATTATCTTTTCATTGCGTTTATTAGCTCGTTTATTAGCTCGTCTATTAGATCGTCTATTAGCTCACTTCCTCATCTGCTATCAACACTTATTTGGGTTCATAATGTGACATCAAAGTTTTTTTTGGAAAGAGTCGGTTTTCTTCTCGTCTAAGTTCTTACCCAGCAGGTGAACCATTTGATGTGATCATCCATCAGCTGCTTCAGTGCATCACATCTTTTAAGTTGGATTCAAAATGGCATGCGAATTAAAAATTTACAAAACTATTTTTACTATCGTTTTTAGATTTTTTGTTCTTTTTGTTATTAGCAATGCAGTTTCTTATTTTTTTTGTATTACATGAAATGGATTACTGTTCGATTGTGGGGTATAGATTTGTATGATTGGTTACTTTATATGTATGAGATGATTTGATTGGCTACCTACTGTTTTTATGTATGGGACAGTTTGATTGGCTACTATTTATTAAAGTTTCATTGGCTACTTGCAGATAGTTTTCAAGGCACTTGCTAGATTAGCCAGTTTACAGAGTAGCCTGATAACCTCAAGGTTAGCTGTGATGGATACTGACGAAGAGAGGCGCCCCTTGCTCAAGGATCCGTTGCCCGCTGCCAACGATATTAGCTCAGACAGTGATAGCCAATCAAGTAGCTCTTTTTCCAAGGGTTCGATTCAGTTTCGTGGCCTACCTCATCGAGATGAGGGTACTACGTGAGTTGATACCAAAATGTATTTGTGTTGTTGGTTGTCTCTCGTATGTCATTTGCTAGTTTTTTAGTTTGTCAACTTTCCGTTGTCGTTAGTTATGGAAACCAAGTGTTAGTATTGAACATTCACTCTTTGATCTGGTAGTTGATTTTTGGCACTTTCCCAATTCTTTGATGAATGTCACTCATTTGCTATTTATTTGCCAGGAATAATATGATTCACATGGTTTGATATAAAAATATGCAAATTTCTCATTCACATTTCATATATTAATACACTCATTTTTATTTCGTAAAAGATAATCACTTGATTTATTATCAAAAATATGCCTATGTTGATTTCAATTGGTTATTAAGGATTGGACATTACCTGATATAAATACTATTATAGGATGTTGTATGATGTACATAACTACAACAGCATTTTGCGTATCGCGTTATTCAAATGAAGTTTTTGTATGTGGCTGGATACACTTTCAAAGAATGTGTCTACTTGTGCTTCTATTTATTTAAATCCAATGTTTTCTGTTTCAGGAACTTTGAGACCATCATGCATCTTGTAAAGGGTAATCTAGGCACAGGAATCCTGGCTATGCCACTAGCTATTTCTCAGGCGGGAATAGCGGTGAGAGACATTGCTTTTATATACTTATTTCTTGTCAGAACTGAAGGTCGTAATCTCTATTCAAAGTATGAAATATAGTATAGGTTAGCCAATAAATTAAATAAATAAACATGCAGCTATTATTGAGCATATAACTGATTGATCGTAATATTGGCCACCCATTTATTGTACAAAATGTAGCTAGTAGCCCATGTAGCTAGTAGCCTATCGGTCATGTATAAAAAGCGAGTTCAGACAGAAACATCTACATTTTTTATTGAGTTGTAATAATGTCCTATCAGTCACCAAGCCCGCGGTAGCGAGGTTGCCCTACAGTGCTGTGAAGTGTGTGAAAAAGTTGCTATTGTTAGTAGGAGACGACTCCTAATGCTTCATTAAAACTCTTTTGCATTACGTTACAGCACAAAAAGAAACAAACTTTTTTTTATTTAATATTTACCCTATTTATTATTATGTATTTGTTGGTTTGGCTATATAATCAGCATGAATTAAATTAAACATTGGCTGATCATATTTGTTCTTTGGTATCATTTTTCGTAGATCATCGAGATTAAAGCCTGGTTCATATACATGTCGTAAGTGTTCGCAAGTCATTGCAGGTCAGCGTACGAGCACTTGCGATGCATGTGAGCCAGACTTTGCACGGCTCGTACTACAGCGCACGCTGTCGCAGTAGCTCTTGGAAACGTTCAGCTTCACAAACTTTCCTGCAACGTCGTACGACCGTGCTTACAACTTTCTTGCCCTTTTTTCAAAAGCCGCACTTAGGTCAGGGCTATTCATGTAAACAGGACAATGATCATATATACCTTTTATGATCGTTGAACATGACTGCCATCGAAAAATTATAATAAATAATAAAATTGTTATTGTTTTTATTATAATTATTATTATTTATCATTTATCATAAATTTTTAAAATGAAATATTATTATAATTGATTTAAATGTATAGTTATATAAATTTTCTGTAAGCATTTGTATATGATAATAGCAATATGTATTATTATAAATTGAGATTGAAAAATTATGTGTGAAGAAGATGGTAGAAAAGACAATATCGCACCATTAAACAATGGTTATAAGATTAAGTTGAAATTTATAAAATAACATTTAATAATTATCAAGTTAACGATATAATAAAGTTGAAGCAATAAATAGATGGGTGTCATTGAACAATGATAATTCATTTAGTATATAATCGTTGGTCAGTGAAGGCTGGCTTCAGAGTCTTATTACCTCCCACTCAAGAGAGTGATTATACTTCGTGCAATCATGTTTGTGCCAAGTTTCTGTGAACACGTATTGCACGCAGTCGTACGACGGTCTGCAAGCACTTACAATATGTTTGTTTGTTTATTTAGTTGTGCCTCGAGGGCAGCCCTAAAGACGGGTCTCATAAGCTTGTAGTTTGTTTGAGCAGTACACTATACCCTCGCCCACCGTTACACCTGCTACTCTTTGAAAAAGGCAGAGGGGGACTAGGTTTAGACGAAACTAAATTTTTATAAATTAGTTTGGTACTTGTTGGGTTGGATTCATTTCAGTTTTTTTTAACGAAAAACGCCTTAAATAGTACATTCCAAAATGTGCAAAACTATACATATGTTGTAAAAATTTGTGCATTCATGTTGTGGTATCGGCAAAATCTAGTTTGAAGGCAATAAATTCACATTAGTTATTGGGTATTTTCCGAAAATTGCAAAGCATTATTAACCACTCAGATTCTTTTTTGAGTTATCTTCTCTTGGTTTGCTTATAAGTCATACAACAATTGTGTGGTAGCCCATGCACTTTATCGCTCGACGAATAGCCTTGAATGTGTGTAGTTATAATAATTTTTATTAATTATTACTTGTAAAAATGGATCCTATGTTTTATTCGGTATTAATTTGACTGTATGTTGCAGGTGGGTACAATTGGATTGTTGCTCCTCGGGCTCGTATGTATACACTGTATGCATCTACTAGTCAATTGTTCTCACTACTTGTGTGCCAAGTGAGTGATACTTCAGTTTCTCTTGTCTTACAGTGACTTTATTTTGTTTCAGCTCTTCAACATTCAATACAGAAATGTTTATATTTCTGTAAGTTGTCTCCCCTTTTAGGCTTAACAAATCTAACTTGGATTACTCAGATGTGGCTGAGGCTACATTCCAAGCTGGGAGTGAGAGGCTTGCCAAACACGCTAAAAAAGCTAGGTACTTATAACTGGCGATAGCATACTAACGTGTGCATACATCACTGCTAGCTTGTCATATCCTATCTAACGTGTGCATACATCACTGCTAGCTTGTCATATAGCGTACTAACGTGTGCATACATCACTGCTAGCTTGTCATATCCTATCTAACGTGTGCATACATCACTGCTAGCTTGTCATATCCTATCTAACGTGTGCATACATCACTGCTAGCTTGTCATATCCTATCTAACGTGTGCATACATCACTGCTAGCTTGTCATATCCTATCTAACGTGTGCATACATCACTGCTAGCTTGTCATATCCCAGCTAACTTGTGCATACATCACTGCTAGCTTGTCATATCCTATCTAACGTGTGCATACATCACTGCTAGCTTGTCATATCCTATCTAACGTGTGCATACATCACTGCTAGCTTGTCATATCCTGTCTAATGTTCTGTGTTGTTTGTAGGTACACTGTGAATGGGTTTCTTTGTATCACACAGATTGGCTTCTGTTGCGTCTACGTACTCTTTGTTGCACAAAATCTTAAGTTGGTAAGTGTGTTGTTTTTTATTATATGTGAGAGTTGTCTCCCCTTTATTTGAGATACTCTAGTGTAAAATTTATTGTAGATCTTTGCTAAACGCTTCATCTGTTTTTATTAGGGTAATCTTTTAAATTTGATGACTTGCCGATAACTTTATAAGGTAGTCAGTCGTGTGTTCTGTTCAAAATTTTGAAGGATCAATAAAATTCAATTTTTTTTACTACTTTGGAATTACAAATTTGAAACGACCTTCAAAATTTTGTAGCTTTAATTTTATTCTTGAAAAATTTGTTATTTCAATTTGAAATTGTTTTTTAGCAAAAAGTTTTTGATTAAAAATTTATCTTCAAATATCTAATGACTTGTTTTCACTAAAGGTTGGACAACATGTTGCAGAGAGACAGGTAATGCTGGTGATTGGCTGACTAACGTGGCTTCTGATTGGTTGTTGGATTGTTGTAGGTCTTTCAAGCGCTGCTGCAGGAGCCACTCAGTGTCACCAGTGATTACCCGATGAAGACGCAGCTGTTTGAACTCATTCTGCTGGCTTTTCTCATTCCGTTTGTGTTTATTAAGGACATCAGACACCTCGCCCCCTTCTCCTTTGTGGCTAATGTGGCTACGTTTGTGGGGCTTGCTTTTGTGTGTGAGTGTTCATTGTGTAATATGCTATCTCTATATATGTTACTATATATCTATATATTGTATTGTAGTATACTATATATATAGTGTTGTAGTATACTATATATATTGTAGTGTACTATATATGGTTCTACATACCTTTCCAACATGTGAGTCGTCTCCCTGCGTTTGCTGGATGGCAGACATTACCTCTATACTTTGGCACTGCTATATATGCCTTTGAAGGAATCGGTGTGGTAAGTGAAGTTATCTCTCCTTTACTCGCAACTTGCCTGAGCTTACATGTATTAGTGTGACACTGAACATTAGTGTGACACCATATACGTGACACTGTATGTGTGACTCTGTACATGTCTGACACTGTACATGTGACTCTATATGTGGTATTATCTGTGTGACACTGTGTATGTATGACACTATGTGTTACACTCATGTGTGACACTATATGTGTGACACTATATATGTGACACTATCTGTGTGACACTATCTGTGTGACACTATATGTGTGACACTATCTGTGTGACACTATCTGTGTGACACTATCTGTGTGACACTATATGGGTGACACTATCTGTGTGACACTATCTGTGTGACACTATCTGTGTGACACTATATGGGTGACACTATCTGTGTGACACTATCTGTGTGACACTATATGGGTGACACTATATGTGTGACACTATCTGTGTGACACTATCTGTGTGACACTATCTGTGTGACACTATATGTGTCACACTATATGTGTCACACTATATGTGTCACACTATATATGTTCATGTTAGGTTCTGCCTGTTGAGAATGCAATGAAAGAGCCCAGCGCTCTCCCCTCCTTCTTTGGGGTACTCAATGTGGCAATGACTATAGTCTGTGTTCTGTACATAACCATTGGTTTCTATGGATACATAGCCTTTGGAGCAGACTGCGAGGGGAGCATAACTCTTAACATCAAAGAGTGGTAAGTTTGTGAGAGCCAAATGATAATTAATTGTAGGAACTTACTAAAAACTACATATTATTATCATTGCAGTGATAGCATTTATATTTTAGTGAAGTTGTCTTTTTTATCTTTCACAATTTTGAAATTATTTTTTTTGACTGTTTATTTTAATAATATTATATATAACTAGTATTGTCTGGTTACATTATATATAATTAGTATTGTCTAGTTACATTATATATAACTAGTATTGTCTGGTTACATTATATATAACTAGTATTGTCTGGTTACATTATATATAACTAGTATTGTCTGGTTACATTATATATAACTAGTATTGTCTGGTTACATTATATATAACTAGTATTGTCTGGTTACATTATATATAACTAGTATTGTCTGGTTACATTATATATAACTAGTATTGTCTGGTTGCATTATATATAACTAGTATTGTCTGGTTGCATTATATATAACTAGTATTGTTTGGTTACAGGTATGGGACGGTGGTGCAGCTGCTGTTTAGTTTAGCTGTGTTTGTATCCTACGGCATACAGTTTTATGTGCCAATGACTTTCATTGGTCCATCTCTTGCCACAAGCCGTCTAGCAGCAAAGATTGGACCAAATGGACCAAAAGTTTTGGATGCCATAGTCAGAATTCTACTTGTTCTATTCTCTTGTAAGTTGAACAGGTCACTAAGGCTAATAATGTGTACATAAACTCTGTGGCAGGGTGTTAGAGTTTCTGGTACTAAGGTTAAAAAAATTAATAAAATGAAAATCTAAACGATGCAAATTGATATATTGTTATTCTTTGTATTGCTTTTTGTGCTTGATTGATTGTTAAGTGGTACTCGGCGCCAGTATTTAATTGGCGTAAATTTCTGCTGTGGGGACATTTGACTGTGGGCTTTAGTTTAAACTTTGAAACTTATTATTTCCCGCATTGAATTTAAAAAAATTGTTTTTATTGTGAAATAGTAGCTCACTCTTATTTGAGAAATTGTGTATTCTTTACAAAATATGGAGTTATCTTGTCAATTTTATTGATAGGAAAGACAAATGCTAAATCTGAGTTTGTGCTTTTGATTTATAATTTTTTGTTATTTATTTAGAGCTGCATTCAACACTGTATCACCTTATCTTTCTTACAATTACTTTGCTAAATAAATAATATCATTTTTATATTTGAAATAATACTTGTGAATGATTGCTGCACCTTCGAGTTGAATTTAAAAAATCATCAGTATAATAATTTCTTATTATTGTAGTTGGTATGGCAGCTATCTGTGATGAGAACCTTGGACTATTGATTTCTTTAATTGGTTCAATGGCTTCTTCAACTCTAGCACTAATATTTCCACCTCTGTTTGAAATCATCACATTCTGGCCCGATCGTCACCGTTACAGAGGATACTGGGCTATGTTTGTTAAAGATATTATCATCACAGTGTTTGGTACCTTTTGTTTTATATTTGGTACAGCTTTTGCCATTATACAGCTGGCCAAGAAGTTGAGCCAATAGTCTGCTGAGTTGAGGGCGTACAGCATGCAGTCCATTATTGTCTGTGTTCATAGATGTAATGTGTATATATTCTAAATATTTAGCTCTATTTTATCAAAGCAATTGTGCAAGCGGGGTGCGTCTCCTAACTCAGTTTGTCTTCTTACTCTTGCTCAACTATTTGATAAGCACAAGTTTTATTAATTTTTTTATGAAATATATTATTTTATTAATGGTTTATGCAAACCTGCCTTCTAGGAATTATTGTACTATAATTATTGCTATAAAACTGTTTACACCGAGTATACGACCTCGGATCTGTATCTTCCATATTGTAATGAGCAGTACACATGTCTATGTGACGTATCATGTAAAAGTTTGTCTATTCAGACCTTATTTTATATGGAGTTGTCAGTACAGTGAGAAGATAACTTCCAAGAGAATAAATACGAGATTAGTAGTGGCATGAATGGCACTTTGTTACATTGTATTTAGCTTCTCGATGTCTGGGATTGTTTATTTGAGAATGTTTTGGTACCATGATATTGTCCAATCAGTGGACGGAAGAAATTTGGGTTAGCATAGTCTCTTAGGTTTATTCTTCATATCTCTTCTGCTTCTTTATTTGCTTCAGACCACAACGACTGAGTTCTCTCCAAAAATAGAATGTTTACAATTCCCCATTTCGTTCTTCTCTTGCCATTTCGAACTGCTATGGTGGGTGATAGGATTTCGTAAGGTTAGTACTAAGGCTTCCACCATGCTAGTTATGTTGGTCATGATATGCAAGGCAGGCCTCAATTCGTAGTCTCTCTACCATCATCCAGTGTAATCAACTTTCACTTGCGTAGCGGGTAACTGGATGTCCATCAGTAGCAACTGGTTTTGGTCTTGTGTTGGATACAGCAGTCTACTGTAAAGACACTCCATGGACGCAGTATGTTAAGGGAGACAACTCTTGTCATTTAGCTGATTACAGTGAGTAAGACTTCTTCAGATGATTATTTGGTACGGATTGGTGCTGCAGTTTGAGGGAGAGGCAACGGGTAGAGAAAGACAGTCTGGAGGTTTTGTTTTGACATATTTATGAAATGTCACCACATTTTTAGTACCTGCACAATGGACCACATTTTTTTCCAGAGTCATAAACAATTATCAATTGTTCTGTCCTCATTGGTAAATAACGGTCAATGAACAAATTGGAATGAGTTGTCTTCTCTTGGAGTAATAAAAATTTTGTTTTCTCATGATCCAATCTAGCCAGGGCTGGCTCTCAATGTGGGCGCGGCTATTGTCGCAAAGGGGTTTGGGAGGTTGTGTGTCAATCTGTCCCTGGCTCTCATCCCTTCCCCACTCATAGAGAGCCACCCTGGCTAGATCCAATCTATGTAGTCACTTGATCCTGAGGATGAATGAAGGCTCTTTTGATTGACTATAAATTGGTTTGTCAAACCAAATTGAAGATTTAACTTAATCGAAGCTACTGCAGAGGATTTTGTGACGGACTTCGGTGATCAAAGACTCTATGTAAACCACTCAATGGGGACATGGCAAGTGAGCATGGCATAATTGGCCTACTATCCACATATGTGCAGTATCCAAGAAATACTGCTCCATCCTATCTATGGTTTTTTGGGTCTGAAGTAAATGATTCTTTGTTAAATGTATGTGAAAATAACTCTAGCTTTTCCTAAACGTCTCTAGTGATTGCTGGAGTTGTTTTCTTTTTGCTGCACATTTATGATTGTTGTTTGTTTTTGCAACATAAATTTATTATTGTTTGTGGAGTCGTTTTTCTTTGTGTAATAGTTTTCTCTTCTTTGAAGATTCACTTATTTAAAATTTTGAAGTTGTCTCCCATGTCATTGTTGATGGTTACATTTTGTGAATTTTATTGCAATCATTTTAAAAATAAAACTTTCATTAGTAATTTCAAATATTTTTAATCAATATTTGTCCGATTATGTGAAATCTGATTTGATTATAAACATTATTGGGAAAGTTATTCTTAGTAACACTTGACTTGGTATTTAGATTCAAACTATCTTGCTGTACATTGAGCGCCTAGTGGGGCACAAATGTTGTCCGAATGTTTTCTAAACGTTTTGAAGTCTTTCTGTAGATAGGGTATGATTTAAATTACCCTTCACGTGGAAATAATGTATTAATTGGGCCTTGGCAGTGCTTAGGTGGTGCTAGTAGTGGAGCTACCAGAAGCCCGCTTGCCACGTACTGTACTGTTTCATATGAAAATCAACTCATTTTAGACTCGGCTTACATTAGTACACTGCGAATCACGGTAAACTATCGTAACAGCTACGGTTCGGTACTGGTCCGCACCAAAGTGCGTGTTTAGACGATCGTCTGTCTAGTGCATTAGTTCCGTATTAAAACACCATGGGCCCCGTTTCAGTTTTGAGACGATCCAGAACCGGTACTGGTGAGAGTTTATCTGAACAGCTGGCATTTTCGCTGTGAACTTCAGTGTTCACATTTGTACGGAGTGCGCATATCGCACCAGTGTAAGCGGGGCCTTAGTGAAATAAGTATATAAGTATGGGGTGTATGACAATTACGATGCGCCGTTAACATAAATCGTAACAGTATATCGCCACTGTGGAAGCAAACCACAGCTATCTTTTCAAGGTCGCACTTTCATTAGTTTACGTTAGCAAGCTCAATCGAACCCGAAATAGGATATCATGGTTTTGCCCGTGAGCACGATATGTAATTGATTTTTTTTAATTGAATAAACCAAAATATTTTTAAGAAAAAACTTCCAAAAGCTTTATTAACCCTTTGAGCTTTCTCAAAAACGTCATTTTTGTCATATCAACAGCTCAAATTTTCTCAAAGCAGGATAAACATAATAGTCAAGCAAGTAGTGATTTCTAATGACAACTTCAACGATTGACTAAGATACTTCCGATTGCATCGCTAAAGTAAAACTACTCTGCCGGGATCCCATTGTCAAGGTTGACTCCCTAGGATCAGCTTAGGATCAGATTAGGATCAGCTGTTCCAGAGATTTGTGGGATATTATAGATTGGCTGGGTTAAACATATTTACAATAAGAAGGTTAGTTATCCATTAAAGTCCATTTTAATTCTATGGTTAAAGTAGACCACTGAAGTATTGCTCTTTGCTAATTGAAACAAAAAACAACTTTGTCTTGTGAAACTCCATTTTTGTAACTTTTCTACAAGTTATGTTAGTCTAAAATTACAGCCTTTATCCGAGCTGACGCAAGCTTCATCCTCCTAGCTGTTTTGCAATCACTTGGAATGTTATGGTAAAATAGTATAAATAATATTCCTTTCAACAGTATCAGCAATTTCTTTATCCCTCTAAGTTATATATAATGTTGGTGGTGCATTTTATATATCATTCTTCTTGTATCTAGTCAATCTCTGTCGAAGCTACCAAACTGCTAACTCATAGTAATAACTGACCTTGAAGTAGTACACAATGTTGGAACACAAAACGTATGTTTAATAGGAATCAAATCAAGAGACGAGAAACTGGACAAGTAACCAATTCGCTACCTGCGTAGATTCTAGTGTTCAAATAGCATTTGCTCGTCAAATTTGAACAAGTATGTAAAATTGCATGTACATACATAGCGATCGCTATGCGTATGTAAATGCAATGTACATACTTGCATATGTACATATATGTATGTAGATATACATTGCGGGATTTTGCAAATTTTGTTTTCGGAGAAATCACCAAGTAATCTCAAACATTTTTTTGAGGTTATCGTCAGGTTTTGATCCAGATCAAAACCCAATTCCTTGATTAACCGATCACAATGCTCGCATCGCCCCGATCCATCGACGATCATAAAATGATTCTTCGGTTATGATTTGGCACAGCAAGGTTGATTGGAATCACTAAAGAATGGACATTAGTAAACAGTTGTGCAATTTTAGGGAGGGATTTTCCCTATCGCTAAGGAAAATCGCTAGCAGATCACTATTTGTACATGAGACTGAAGATTTTTAAAATTTACACATTAAAGTTACAAAACTATGGGGTCAACAAGTGAAAATTAGAATAAAGCTCGCTCTAACAATAGAGTAGGCATTTGATGAGCTGGGCCCAGCCCTCTTTGTTCAAGGAAGTGAGCAAACATTAAAAGTAGGTTCAGTTCAAATTGTCAGTTGTCTCCCATGTCATTTTAAAAATAAAATCCGTGCTTTCATTTAATTACAATTGTTATAAAACTGAACTAGCTTTAATTATATTCAGAGGGGAGTCTATTTTTTACATATAAGTTACAATGAAGAAACTTTGTAGAGCTTACCAGGAACTTATATGAAGAGAATAGCACGACAGTTGAGTTTTTATTGATTATAAAATTCGAACGAGAACCTCTTTAACTACACAAGCAAGCACACAAATTTTATGTTTTTATGAGCAGCCGAAGGAAAGATAATCACATATAAGTGTCAATTTTTCATAAAATTTGCTATTTCTGATGAAAATAGCGTCTATAAGTTGAAATAATTCTGTTGCCAAATCTCATAAACCACAAATTCTCCACTGAAATATTATACTAAAGACCTAGCTCGCTACTAACGTGAAATAATCTTTCAAAATAATACAGCAACCAAACACCCATTATTCATGCTCACATTGGCAACTGGTCCTGTTCAACGTAGATAAGTTCCTGTATTAGCTACCAAGAGCCATGAGTTTGTTCAGTAGACTTTTTATCACATATATGTGTAAAAGAGTGCAATATATGACAAGTATTTGTTTGATAAATAACGTTTTTTTTTAAACAAATCAACAATTTTTAATGGTAATAATTGTTTGGATTTAGTTTCCATGGTAACCACTTTCCCTCGCGTAACTGTGTGTATATGATTGTGACGTAGCCAGGGTGTCTTTTTCCTAAATCCCACCGACCGCTACAAACCCCACCCCTTGAGAGCTGCCCCACCTCCTGGAATTAGTATTGTGTAGTCTCATCTGTTTGCAAAATGCTAACTCTGTAATAAGCTGCTTATATTCATTTTGATTTATTTTCAAGTTTTCATTATTATCTGTAACAATAGCAAGTAAATGACTGCTCTGAAAGATATTTTTGGTAATATTTCTCTCCACATGTAATTGTGATGTCATGCTGATAGTAATTTGATAACCAAATTTTAAAAACTACTTTTTTAGTGAACTAGTGTAGCGGCTTTCCATTTTTTTGTTGCAAAACATTATCACATTTGCGGATGTGTGTACATGATATCAGCTCTACCAATGATGAATAAATCAGCGCTCACACAAAAATATTAGCTCTCTAAAATTTAAAGCTCTCGAAATCTTAGTTTTAGTGATTTCTGCTCTGCTCTCTGCCCTGCCCTGCCCCGCCCCGCCCTGTTCTACTCTACACGCAGAGAAGATAAATTTTAGCAAATCACTTTGTAAAAGGAAAGTTACATACAAACCAGGGTCAGCTGTTTGTGTTCTAATGGCAAATTTGGGAAATCCTCAGCAACAGTCTGTTCCAAGGCAGGGCCCAAGTTCTAAATAACTAGAGATTTAATACAATAATGCTCAGCTATGTCTTTCCAAAGAATATGCATCTATGTAGAATAAGAGTATTTGGGACCTCTGTTTGGGTAGAATGTCTATGAATCTCAAACCTCCACCACGATTGCATTAATCCTATATAAATAGGTAACGCACCACTACTCAATACAATATACTTCACTTAATCTAAATCAAATTTAATTAAAAATTGAAGGCGCTGCTCCTATATTTTGCGGAAATCAGTTACCTAAAGTTGTCTCTCTCAACGATTTTATTATTTTTGAAACATTTTGTTTAAACCATAATATTTAAATATTTTTAAAATTTATTTTTATCACCGTTAAATCTTTTCTTGTTTCCAATTTGCATTATTAATGATTTCTCATTTTCTGTTTTGTTGTGGCATTTGATTATCATTATCTTTACTTACTATAGGTATCGTTTAACATCCTGGGCAGAAGCAGCCCATGTCAAAACTTGGAAACTGGTTTTTGTAGTTGAACTTCTGAGATGTGCAAGAAAACTTAGCCTATAGAGTCATTTTCTATTAAGATCAGCGCTCACAATAGTACATGTGCCAGGAGTCGCTAGTGTTTCCAAGACCAAATGACTAAACTTGTGGAGTTGTTTCCTCAAAAACAGACAACTCAGTCAAAATAATTATTAAAGCCATAACTATAACATATAGATGTTTCGGTTAGTAAGGACTTCTGGGGCTGTAAAAGTATGATGGCTTTTGAAAACAAAAATTTTAGGTGTTGGCGTTTTGAGATTTGTCAAACGGTTTATTGACAAATATTCCTGTTTATTTCAATAAAACAAAATCCAATTTTTCTTTAATTCGATAGCGCTACTGTGGTCTGGTCGCAGTGTCTAGGTCCAAATGACATTTGAAAAAGATCATTGCAATCTCCGTTGAGTAATTTTTGTTGTTGTCTGGGTATGTCCAATTAATGTAAGTAAATGATCATTTTGCTTGCTCAGGAGTTGTCACACCTTGTGGCACGGGGTCACAATACCCTGACTCCTGATAGTATGAGGTGTGACAACCCCTAAACAAACAAATGATCAATGGTAGTTGGAGTGGCTCTCAAGGGGCCGGGTTTCCGATACGGGCGGGTTTTTTTTTTTTTTTTTTTGGGGGGGGGGGGGGGGGGGGGGTGGAGAGCGATTCTCTCTCACCCTCCCCCCTCCTAGAGAGCCACCCTGGCTAGATCATTGGTTGTTCTAACATTCGGATGTGCTTGTTGGCCGTTTCTAAAGTTGTTGGTCAACGTTATAATTTTCTGACAAATTAACATTGTCTGAAAGTTAGAGTTGAATGTATATTACCCAATAATGATTTCGTCTGCCAAGGAGTTGTAAAGTTTTTGATAAATACACAAGACCTTGACCTGTGTAGTGAAGCGCTAGTTGTGCTCTCACAGTACTATTGGCTATATCCAAGCACATAATTAATACTCTACAGCTCATAACTGTCATTTCAACTCGTTTTATAGCCATGAAAACAGCACTTCTAACATGCTTTATACAGCTGTGATGTAATGATTTGATTCTAGAGAGCTCATTGTCCATAGTAGTTGACTACTTGAACACTTAAAATTTTTGTAAATATTTTCGTATCAAGTAAATATTTGTGATCCAGACTCAACACTTTCTTATTACCAAAAAGACCAAAAAAGCTACGCAATTTTTGTTGATAGCGTATAACATTATATTCATCACTGGCTCAGAAGTTTGGGCATATCAATAATTTTTAGGTTACTCGTGGAGTTGTGTTCTCATAAAAAGATAACTACTAACTTTTTTTGTAGACAGAACGATATTGTTGTTTTGTCTGTCCACTTCAAGTAAATAAGTTCATTTTCCCACATATCCTGATCATGTTATAATAGATAGGTTCGATATCTAGGTATATGCTACACAGCCTACCAAACAACATTATTGTCATTATTTTTGCCAAAGTTTCTCTCTGTATGTTTGGGCAAATAATTGAGAGTCTCACTGATCCTCCCTCAAGTGTTTAACTCACTCAATGGGACTGGAACAGTCTTTTTGAAAAGACGTTTGGTTCCAGAAACAATTTGCACACCACAATAAACAAACAATTAATAAATACTAAATATGACTTTATTATAGTAAATAGCAGAACTTGTGTTTTGTAATGGAAACCACCTAGTACGGCTGGTGAGTTAGTCAGCCGGCTGACTAGCCTAGTACTATAGTACTATACCTTGGACATAAGAAGATGATAGCTTGGATATTCCGCTTCTCTGAGCAGTTCCCGCCCATGTGATTCGTGAGACTGGTTGCCTGTTATTACTAGCTTATTACTACACACAGTAGTATCCGGATCTGTCTTACTATACAGATCATTACCAGGAGAGCCATCTCTACTTTCGCAGTAGCGCTCTACAGTGAACTTTGTCTGCTCTGCTGGTTTGGTTCATTCTCTAGTAGCTGTCAGTGAAGGCATCTGACAAAATCTTTTACGGTTGAACCAGTTTGATGAAGTAACAAAACAAAAGTTACAATACATTTCACAAAGTATCAGCACCAAATCTGCTGACTCAATAAGTTTATACTTGCACAAATTTGCTGTGGAAATGGATGTATCATGTATATATTTTTATAAAGGAGATGAATGCATTGCACATTTAGAGTCTTATTTTTGAAAATTAACTGTTTTGGTTTAATTATTTAGTACTGTAAGTGCACCCAACTCTAGTGGTGGTACACTCATCTACCCAGACCCCTACAGGTGCAGGTTTAGAATATCAACAAAAATACAGTAATATATAAACTATTTCAGTTTTGGTTTTCGTGTTTGCAATGGCTGCCATATTGGGCTTGGATAGTTGTCTAAAACTTTTTCCAGCCAGAACCTACAGAAAATGTAACTTTTTAAATAAAAGATAAAAAGTTTTGGTTAGTTTATGGACCCTGCAGATTAAAAATGCAATAATTAAGCTTTTAAAACAGTAATAATACTTTTCCAATTGTTTTTTATAAAATTTTCTATCGTCATTCATTCGTAATATACCAATATAATTTTCATCAACATAACTTCATCATAAGATTTTTATTACATCACAAAGTGATTCATTGACGCAACTGTATCGATTTTATTTTTACAAGCAGTTGAATTTCGGTCAAGCGTATGAGCAACTTTTTAAAAAGAGATTGGCGTGGCTTATTCTATACAACTTAGCAATGGAACTGATGTATTGTAAACGGCTATTGTGTGTTCTATGTATATACTCATTTGCCAATCTGATTAATGGACCAAGAGCGTTTGTTGACCTACGCCTCTATTTCTACCTCTACTCTACGCAATGATTGTTTACAAGCCGCTAAGGAAGTTGTCTGCCCAATGAACTATTCTCATTTATCATAATGAGTATAATTATATCTAATTGTAGCGCAGAACTTTCCACGTTACCAAATATTGTCGCTGAGTCATTTGTTCTGCTGTCATACAAAGGAAATGGTTTAGACTGAGTTCTTAGCAATTATGACTCGTTCAAAGGATGTGACCTGAATATATCACAGGCTATGCTGACTCCAAACAACCTGCTGAGATCGATTGATGCTGATGCTCTCTGGTGCAATAGAATAAAAAATTTTGACTATCCTTTCTCATGGTGTGACAACTCTAAGAAGTTGAGCAGCAGATGTTTGGGTGCTTTTGTATACTCTAAGCGTAGAGTAGTCGCTGAACAGTCGTTTAGGCCTCACCGGCGAGTGTCCTCTAGTGGAAGCTAGTTTGTGCTTCAAACCGTCGACATATCGATTTTTCACGTCTATGGAAACTCTATAGCTAAAGTTTGTTATACATCTTATATACGCCATAATGTATTGTCACGATTTATAACATAGAGAGTGAAGTGCTAGTAGTTTGAATCGTTGAAATTGTGTTTGGTCGCCATTTGCTCACATGATGAGTCTAGGTCAAATCTGCTCCTAAGCATACAAGGAATGATAACTCTATGTCTTCAACAACGTCACCTGCCTTGCTTGTCGCTTCGTATCATTGAGCCCAAATTGCCCATAGCCGCCATGTTTTTTGGCCACTCAACGATGGGTTTTCCGAATGGCATCGTTAATCCTACTCATAGAGTATCCGAAAGCATCCTTAGTTTCCATTCACAAATGGAGCCATGATAAATAGAAAGTAATCAAATTTTAAAAGTTTTTCCATGATGGAAATCTATTTAGGGGTTTTCAACATGTTTGTTGTAAATAACTAGGCTGGCACAGAACCCTTTTCACAATGAAAATGTAATCAGCTGAAAACCTTTAAATTGTTTTTTGTTACAGCGATGTAAGGTTCCTTGGTCACTAACATAAAAAGATTCATGTAAATGGCGTATGTATCAAAAGTTGGCTAGTTGTTATCATGGTTTAATTTTTGATGATCGCACTAGTAATAGTTGCGCCAGCCAGGGAATTGTGTATTATGTTAGTTACCTCACAACAAAAAGTGGAAATACAAAAACTTGGTAGCACACAAGTGGTTTGTTACAGATCTAATCGATGAAAGTTTGCGTGGGTTTACCTGTCCATTGAGTCATCCCTATTGAGGGCATTTATTTTGGGCTTTTCCATTCTCACCAGCGCAGAGTAAAACTATCACTTATTTGCTATGAATGCTTGGATACAGAATCAGTAAATGATCCACAGAAAGAATTAGAAGGCTGAATGTAAAACTACATTGATCGAAGCCTTGGAGTCAACTTATTCAATACAATTGACCTCCAATTGACCTACCAACTTTTCAGACAAAATAGAAGCCAACTGATAGCCTCAAATCAAATGGAATGCATAGAATTAAGATTTACAGAATGATTGGCAGTTGGGTTGACACAATCAGCAAGCAATCGTTGAATTTTCACTTCTTTCCCTGCTATTATAATATTCTCAACTGCGTAGTTACAAAACACCTATACAACGTTGTTATGTATTATGTAAGCTCACATGTGGTAATGAGGTAATATTGGTGCTCTCAAACAAAGAACCAACCAGCGGCTCAGTACAAAGAGAACATTCACAGTTCAAAGCTCCCTTAGGGATAGTTTCGTGTTGATCACTACAGACTAGTTCAAATTGGCTCAATTCCAGTTCTATCTGGCTACTGACAGAAATTCTAGTTGGTGAAATTATTTCTTTACTATGGCTGCCAGCCTAAACCAGTTTATTATAACCTTTATGACGATATTGCTGGGAAATCCCACAATCAATAACTTCGCTTAGTTGCTAGTGCAATTGTTTGACACAAACAATTAATATTGACATAGCGATACAGCGGCCTTGCCGGTTACGTTATGTTGACTAGCCAATGCACGTATAGTTGATGTACTAAGAACGCAATGATTCATACATAGATATGTACATAACAGTCACACGTTTATGAATGAACTATATTACATCACATTTGGTAAGCTGTCTATTGGATTGGAATGTTCTTCTTACAATGTAAAAATAACTATCTCATTCCTACTTCTGATTTAAATGTAATGATTCTCAATTAGAAAAAGTATATGAACTCAGCTTGTTTGCTGAATTCAATGAGTCAGCTCCAGCATTTAAATAAAGTTTTGTTCTTAATTTAAAAAGAAACTGAGCTTCCCAGACAAATACACTTCCTTTATACTGTCATAGCTTGTAGCTATATCTAGCTTTATGTAAAAGCAGAACCAAAAACAGCATTAGAGTTGAGATAAAACAAGCAAGCAAAATGCTTTTAGCTTCACAAAACCTTGTACAACATCAATCTAATGGCTTCACTGAATATTTGTGAAATGTTCATGTACCATCATAACAATAAGATACATGTAACAAATGGTTAGGTGGCTATATACATTTATGATAAGAAGTTTTGGTTAGTTTCTAATTCTAAGACAACGAAAGGTCTAATAAACTCATAAATGATGCCGCTGACAAGGCAACATTGCTGCCATCTGGTAATGTTTATTCAACAAATCACTGCGAATACAACGTTAGACGATTTTAGCACAAAAATGATCTCTTTCTCGTCACTAATAGTTGGCTGACTTCCAAAACCAGTTACTAGCTGCTAGTGGCTTCCACAACTAATTAGTAGATATGACCACACTCCTACTGTTTCACTATTGAGGTGTAACTTGGAAATTTTTATGTTGATTATTTCTAAGGTGCAATAGTTGATGCTTGGCTGTTCCATGCGCATCATTAACTGAGCTGTTAAGAAAAAAATATCTTTGGATAGTTTCCTTTTCCCCAGTCCTCTGGCCCTTCCTTGGCAACTCTGGTTGGGAATTTATTTGTAATAATCAGAAGCTAAAAGTTGCGAAACTTTTTATTTTGAAAACTGAAACTGATGTATCCAACTTCTTTTATGTTGGTTGGAAATTTTGAAGGAAAAAGAGTAACGATGGACAAATGAAACATCTCTACGTATTTACCGACTCATGGAGCGTGAAATATTTCTCTAGTTGGTTGAGTTCATAAAAGGAAGCCGGTCACTCAACGCGATGATGTGGTTGCACGCTGATAGTGAATGATGAATTCTATGGTATGGAATAAAACTTTTAGTCATGGGAAATCCCTGCTATTCCATGAGTGTTCGGCAATATTTTGATTTGCCGCAAGTAGTTTTGTGATGTGGGATAGTCTGTTATAACAGGGAACTAATCAATCTAACCGGGACTAGTAGAAACACTAATATCTGTACTAGTACTTGACTTGTACTGCACTTATACTTCAAGTTACACCACAATTCTCCAACTTTTTTTGACAAGTTGTGCTGATGACAAATGAGTAAAACACGAAGTTGGTTCAAGTTGCCGTATTATATATATCTTTGTATTTTTTTCAAAGTATACATAATATATAATACAAAATATGATGTATCATCAACACCGCAGTGTTAGTCCGATTTTTGTAAACGGCTCCAGTATTCGGTTCCTCAATAACTCCACTTTTTATGGCAAAAGACGAATATTTCTACTAGTTTATGGGAACAGCTTCATTAAACTTTCTGACGCGGCCAAAACATTCCTCTTTAGGATATATATCACCAAGGTGCCAATAACTCATATTATTTTTCATCTCGAAAATGCTTCTTTTGAATTTCAAAATGGAAAATGTGTAATCAAGTGAGTGGGCAAAAGAAGATGAAATACTATCCTATGAGTGTCCGGAGTGATGAAAGAGCTGAAGTGTCACACAAACTAGTAGCAGAAAAAGATTCATAAAAACAATAAATTTCACAGGATGTTCAAAATAGAGCATTTTACAACCAAAAAATAAAATGGATGGTTGGATTCTTCAAAGCTGATGATTATATATAGGTTCGGATGGTGCCTCTGATGTGAGCCCTACAAACTGGGCATTCAAAGAGAGCAGCCGTACAGGAAACACAGGTAACCAGATGTCCACATGGTACAAATGTTACCGCCACTTGGTTGTCTAAACACACCTACAAAACAATACAAGATCTTTAGTATGACAAACCAAAATTTAATAAAAAAACAATCATAACAATATTGAAAATTTTCACCACTTTACATCGGTGTGGAAAAATAAAAATATTTAAAACCAGAACATAAAACTTTTTCACCACAATAGCTCAAACTTTACCTCTGAGAGTGTCGTAGTAGGACTTTCATGTAAATTGAAAAAATTTTGTTTCAAACAATGAAAGCTTTCATGTTTACATACCAAACGATGAAAAATCAAAACTAGATAAATGAAACTATTGGGAAGCTCGTAGGTTTGAAGCGGTTTTCAATGCATTTAAAAAATAATCTCAGACTATGATTTATAATAATCCATAGATAAAAATTGTTGGAATTTTTCATGTCAATAATTCAAAGCTGAACCACGGAAAGTTAGCATTTGCGATGTATAAAATCCGTTGGGCAAACACAAGTTTTCACAGCTAAACTACCACCTCGTGTCTGTAAAAAAGAATAAAAGCAATGTTATGTTCAAGTTGAGAGAATTAATAACATAACTGAAAGATAATTAAGTCAAAATCCTTACTTTGCAAGTCAACTCAGGTTTCAAGTCCTTTTTTGGCTTTTCCTCTGTAAGACAAACAACAAAGCTGCCATGTTGTATCCAATAAAGCACTGAGTAAAAATTATTTAAATGAAAAAATGGAAATCTAATCAAACTCGCCGCTATAAACACCACAAATAGGAAACAGTGTAAAATAGAATTAGACTTACGCGGTGCTTTCCCTTTGCCATCACCTGTAGTAGTCTTAGATGCATTGAGGTGGGGTTCAGTGGGGAGAGCATCCACCTCCATTTCACCATCATATTGCCCGTTAGGAATCACAGGCTCTGGTGCGGGTTGAGCTGAAATATCCATTATGGATTCTTGTAACAATTTTACAGATAGAAAACAAACAATTGTTATCTTTGTCCGATAATTAGAAAACCGAAGTTCAAATACAAACCATGTTTTTTCAAAAGCTCAGCAACTGCACTGTCAACATTATTAGTTGCGTCATCAACCTCGTAGTACACCTCCAGGATCTCTCCAATTTCAAGTTTGGTTTCTGGATTCTTCTCCGAAATCGTTTTACAAATTTGATTCAACAAAGCTTTTTCTTCGGGTTCTTTAAACCTGAAAACTGTTTCCATCAATGTCTTCAGCAGCACTGCTATTACTCCAAGTGACGCACTTTCTTCTTTTGCAGCTTTAACTGGGGGTGGGTTTAGTTTTGACTTGGTTTTAACAGCAGGTTCGGATATGATCTTTTGTGAAAACCCTGAATGTTGGCTTGTTGAAGGGAAAGCGTCCTGAGAAAATCCTGGCTCATTGTTGAATCGGCCGCATACATCCATTTAACGAAATAAGTATTAATGTGTCTGTTGATAGAATTAGCTGTTAGCGCTTGAAAACTAAAAATAGATTTACACATTCAAATATTTAGCTGATTATTTGTAGTAATAAGTATTTGAAGCTTATGTATCTCAAACTGACACATCCAAACAACAAGATGGTGATTAAACAAGACAAAACAAAACCTAAAAGAGGAAAGTCGGTTGATATTATACATTTTACTAAGTGACTGATGTAATCTAGATCAGTTAATTGGTAAAAATGTCAACATTACTAGGTACTCTTTTTTGCCTTGTCAGAGAGTGTAACAAATAATCTTACCCATTAAGTATAACGGTAAGTCAGCTAGTAATGGCATTTTATTCATACCACGAGCAAAAATATTTACTACAAATTTTTTTCGCTTTCTTCTCTTAAAATACCATTACACACCAAAACTCATTACTTAATAAAAGTAATAATAATAATATGTACTGAGTTTTTAATGTAACTAATTATAATGTAAGAATAGCAGCTGTATTTTGAATTTCTTAATTAATTTAAATAAAATAATACATGATGTATGTATGATGAAGCGCAAAGTTATCATTTATTACATGACAATTATAAATCAAGCTATGAAGATATTAAAACAAAGAAAACTCAGAAATTTACGTCCAACAAAAAACAGCATCAACAAATAACAATAAAAAAATTATAATAATGAATAATATTTAATTAATAAGCATTTTTCTTCTAATAATTATAATAATAATAATGATTATTAAAATAATTATTATAACTATTTTATTACTGCTGCTACCATGATATGTCGTCTTATGACTTACCACCACTACTATGGACAAGTTCTAGCTGTTGAATGACTAAATAATATGACAAGCCAGCATAGTTTTTATAAATTGATAATAATCTAATGTAAAATTAATTATATTATTATTATTTCATCTGTGAGTCACCATCATCATCACACCATCATGATTCATCAACTAATTGACTGATACCACCAACAACTTCCCACAGCCAGCAGCAATAAAAAACTACCTAGAAAATTTCAAGACAAAAAACTTTCGCTTACTTACACAGGTGGTGAGTGAAGTTCAACTGCAGTGAGGTCGGGCAACAAAGACCGAATTTTTTTGAACAGAATTGCACGGATAATGGCGACTGCCAGGTTCTTTAAGACGATATTTCAGCTTGTCGGATTGGGGAGGTGTGGAAACACCCGAACCTATTTCAATAAGCTATTCCCAGTTTTATGCAATGGAAAATTATAAAGGAAAATGTGACACTATAAACAAAATATTAAATCCCGTTTCATCTTCGTCATGGAATTTCTAATTATCGAAGCCCACATCATAGAGGCAAAGAGGTAGGGATAGAGTAATAACTACACGCTTTAAGACTGTATCCGGGGCGCTCATGTGTGACAATAGGCTCCGCCTATTCTGGTGTATTGTTGCAACTGCTTGTACTGAGTTTGTATTGAAAATAGATTTCCAAAGTCAGTTTAACAAGATTTTCTCCAGATTGGCTGAAGTTTCTCAACCAAAATTCTCACTCTGATCAAGGTTAGACACTCCTTGTCAACATTTAGTACATTTGGTGAAAATTGTGTATCTATATTTGATCAAACTCCATTAGTGGATTTGTTGACATTTGCTATTAGAAAATGATGCTCTAGCTATTATATACTGCTAGCTAGTTATTTTTTATGCAACTGTTTTTTTTAAAATGACAATAATCGATTGTTCCAACTCAATAAAACATAAAACAATAAAAAATTTACAACAAAATAATAATACGCAATATGCGAACACTTTGACAAGCTTCATATCATTTTGAACATAAACATACTGCATATCTCAATATGTAAATATTTAGCTGACAGAAAAGTATTTGATTTTTAACTTGCTTTCATGCTGAATGACAAAAGTCAATTCAAGGTTGTATTTCAGTATTTTATGCACAGATGTAGGGATCATGGACCTAGTGATAGAAATATTACATGCATTAGCATTGTTTTCGGTGCGCTCATGTGTGACCATAGGCTCCGCCTATTCTGGTGTTTATTACCACCACTGAGGGATCGCAAGATGTACGTGAGATGCTATTCTATTTAAACGATGTTTCTATGGCCCACATGGTCTATGGATGAAGCGCTTTGACATGTCCCGGTTGATATTGCAGCATGGGTATTTTATCTCATCACCCATGGTTCGCAGTCTTGCAGGCATAGAGATAAGCTGGTACAGAAGGTCAAAGTGTACAACAACAATATCAAGCAAGCCTCTTGCCAAATGTATTGGCCTACCAGAAAAAACTACGAAAACCATCAAAACAATAACATGGTTTACCAACCAACCACCTATTGGTGGGCTATTGGTAGAACTTTAGAGCCTCATTTATTTAAAATTTGGCAGTTGATTAAAAATTTACCAATATATTGTTTTGTAATGTTTAATTATTATCTATATTTTTATCACATCATGAAATGTTTTATTGACATGTGAGTGACATCAAGGAGTTTGGTTTAATCATTGTCCTTTTTGACACGATTTGAATGTTACATGATTAAAAGCTGGCCGAGTGTATGGGCAAGTTGTCAGAAAGAGGTGGGCAGCAGCGTAGTTGATATAAAAGCAAGGGAGATGATCTTCTGTAGAATCTGAACAGTTTTAAATGCTCACCTAACGAGCCAGAAACACTATTTGTAGCACTGATCTATGTAGACCTCTATTAAACCTACCTTGAATAAAGCACACCAGTGGAAAGTGTACCAAATCACAAAAGCATGTTTTTAACCCTAAAATACTTCTTGTCGATGCCTACAATCTCATTCCCAATAACATTTTAAACAATGGAATAAAACCAGATAGGAAAAATCTTTCATTCATAAAAGACTGGCCTGAAAAAAAGTGATAACCTAACTAGAAGATTATGGTTTGATCATTATCTTTATCTAGGTATTAGCACAATGCCTGCACCATGCAAGCTTGACAAGTCAACAATCCACCGAGCAAGTAAACTATCTGATGGAACCAAAGATAATGTGGCACTATTATTTAGAGCACGCTGAATATAATATATGACCACACAATTACGTAACACGTAACACAACAACAATGAAAAAAAAGAATGATGCACAGTTGGTTAGCTAGTAACGATATTAAATATTGCAATCATAGCTCTAGCTTCGGCACTTGACATTGCATTCGTGCATGATCTGAATGTCTGCTATGGTAATCGCTATGGCAATTATTGCAAGTTTAAGAGCTATCGCAGCTGTAAGATGTCGAAGATGTCGAAGATGTCGCAGCTATTGCAGCTATCGCCGCTATCAAAGCTATCGCAGCTATTACAACTATTGCAGTTATTTCAGCTATTGCAGCTATTGAAGCTGTTGCAACTATTGCAGCTGTTGCAGCTATTGCAGCTGTTGCAGCTATTGCAGCTATTGCAGCTGCTGCAGCTATTGCGGCTATTACACCTATTGCAGCTGTTACAACTATTGCAGCTGTTGCAGTTGTTGCAGCTATTGCTGCTATTACACCTATTGCAGCTGTTGCAGCTATTGCAGTTATTTCAGCTATTGCAGCTATTAAAGCTGTTGCAACTATGGCAGCTGTTACAACTATTTCAGCTATTGCAGCTATTGCAGCTGTTGCAGCTATTGCAGCTGTTGCAGCTATTGCAGCTGTTGCAACTATTGCAGTTATTGCAGCTATTGCAGTTATTTCAGCTATTGCAGCTATTGAAGCTGTTGCAACTATTGCAGCTGTTGCAGCTATTGCAGCTGTTGCAGCTATTGCAGCTGTTGCAGCTATTACAACTATTGCAGCTATTGCAGCTATTGCAGCTATTGCAGCTATTGCAGTTATTTCAGCTATTGCAGCTATTGCAGCTGTTGCAGCTATTGCAGCTGTTGCAGCTATTGCAGTTATTTCAGCTATTGCACCTGTTGCAGCTATTGCAGCCATTGCAGCTATTACAACTATTGCAGCTGTTGCAGCTATTGCAGTTATTACAACTATTGCAGCTGTTGCAGCTATTGTAGCTATTACAGCTATTGCAGCTGTTACAACTATTGCAGCTATTGCAACTATTGCAGCTATTGCAGTTGTTGCAGCTATTGCAGCTGTTGCAGCTATTGCAGCTATTGCAGCTGTTGCAGCTATTGCAACTGTTGCAGCTATTGCAACTATTGCAGCTGTTGCAACTATTGCAACTATTGCAGCTATTGCAGCTGTTGCAGCTATTGCAACTATTGCAGCTGTTGCAACTATTGCAACTATTGCAACTATTGCAACTATTGCAGCTGTTGCAGCTATTGCAGTTATTTCAGTTATTGCAGTTGTTACAAATATTGCAGCTGTTACAACTATTGCAGCTGTTGCGGCTATGGCAGCTGTTGCAACTATTGCAGCTGTTGCAATTATTGTTGCTATTGCAGCTGTTGCAACTATTGCAGCTGTTGCAGCTACTGCAGCTATTGCAACTATTGCAACTATTGTAGCTGTTGCAGCTATTACAACTATTGCAGCTGTTGCAGCTATTGTAGCTATTACAGTTATTGCCACTATTGCAGTTATTGCAACTATTGCAGCTAGTTAAGCTTTGCAGCTATTACAACTATTTCAGCTATTGCAGCTATCGCCGCTATCAAAGCTATCGCAGCTATTACAACTATTGCAGTTATTTCAGCTATTGCAGCTATTGCAGCTGTTACAACTATTGCAACTATTGCAGTTGTTGCAGCTATTGCAGCGGTTGAAGCTGTTGCTGCTATTGCAACTATTGCAGCTGTTACAGCCGTTGCGGCTATTGCAGCTATTGCAGCTATTGCGGCTGTTGCAACTATTGCAGCTGTTGCAGCTATTGCAGCTGTTGCAGCTATTGCAGCTGTTGCAGCTGTTGCAGTTATTTCAGCCATTGCAGCTATTGAAGCGTTGCAACTATCGCAGCTGTTGCAGCTATTGCAGCTGTTGCAGTTATTGCAACTATTGCAGCTATTGCAGCTATTGCAGCTGTTGCAGCTATTGTAGCTATTACAGCTATTGCAACTATTGCAGCCATTGCAACTATTGCGGCTATTGCAACTATTGCAGCTGTTGCAGTTATTGCAGCTTTTGCAGCTGTTGCAGCTATTGCAGCTGTTGCAGCTATTGCAGCTATTGCAGCTATTGCAGCTGTTGCGGCTATTGCAGCTGTTGCAACTATTGCAGCTGTTGCAATTATTGTTGCTATTGCAGCTGTTGCAACTATTACAGCTATTGCAGTTTTTACAGCTGTTGCAGCTATTGCAACTATTGCAGCTATTGCAGCTGTTGCGGCTATTGCAGCTGTTGCAACTATTGCAGCTGTTGCAATTATTGTTGCTATTGCAGCTGTTGCAACTTTTGCAGCTACTGCAGCTGTTGCAACTATTGCAACTATTGCAGCTATTGCAGATATTGCAGCTGTTGCAGCTGTTGCAGCTATTGCGGCTGTTGCGGCTATTGCAGCTGTTGTAATTATTGCAACTATGGAAACTATCGCAGATATTGCAGCTATTGGAAATTATCATCTTTTTTGAGGCAGAGATGGAACTGTCTCTTGCAAACGACTCAGCCTGGCGATTTTCGCCATTGATTTCCATTATCTATGCACTCATTGGCCATTGATTCCATTATCTATGCACTCATTGGACAAAAAATCACACTTTCAACCTGATCTTTGTTTTTTACCAAATTATTACTAGTGTGTACAGTTTAGAACCCCTTTTTCACTCTTTCTTCAAGGTTATGTCTTCACTTCTTGCGCTGAGATCATTTTTGTTTTGAAACCGCCTACGGCCGAGGCTACACACACCTATGTTTTGTTGGTTTTCAGACCATTATGCGTTTCTTCTTGGTTTACTAGCAATGTTTTGCTCAACAAGGACACCCGAAAGTGTGGACCAACATCATTAGATAATTATAATCGATCAACCACTTTTAATTTGTTAAAATATGAAGACAATGCTTGACGATTCCAGTCTATTTTTTATATTATGACCTTGACCCAATCATATAGTCCTCAGACCTACAATAGAAACATATGTAGGTCTATCATATAACCATAGGTCTGAGTTCTATTCTGTTACCTCATATATAGAGGTATTATAATATTTACTTCTAACAATTATTATAGCTGTTATAATTATCGATGTAAAATAACAAATTAATCCAATAATTAAGTAATTGTTATAAAGCCTGGTTCACGTACATATCGTAGATGCTCGCAAGTGATCGCGGATCCTCGTACGAGCATCTGCTATATATGTGAACCTGGATTTGCAGTGGCTCGTACTACGTCGCACGCTGTCGCACGCTGTCGCAGAGGCTCGTAGAAAAGTTCAGCTGAACAAACTTTCCTACAATAGGGAGTACAATTTTCTTACTTTCTTTTTCAAAAACCACAGTTAGATCAAGGTTACTCATGTAAACATGACTGCCATCAAAAGATTATAATAAATAATAAAATTGTTGTTGTTCAATTATGAATATTGATTATTATTTACTATCATTTTTTTGAATGAAATATTATGATACTTGATTCAAATATATAAATATATATTTTTTCTGTGATTTTTTTATAATAGCATAATTAGTATATTAATTATAATACAAAATTGAGATTCAAAAATTATATATTAATTAAGAGATGGTAAAAAAATAATAATACACCATTGAACAACAGTTATAAATTTAATTAAAAAATATGGAATAATATTTAATGATAATAATATGAGCAGAAAAAATGTAATAAAATTTTTAAAATTGTTAAAAATAGTAAATTATTCGGTGTAGTTGAACAACGATAATTCATTTAGTGTGTATATAGTCGTTGGTCAGTGAAGACGCGCTTTGAGATTTTATTACCACCCAGTCAAGAGAGTGATTATACCTCTTGCGATCGTGAGTTTGCCAAGTTTACTTGAACATGTATCGCGGATTGTCGTACGAGGATCTGCGATCACTTGCGAGCATCTACGATATGTATGTGAACCAGGCTTAAGAATTCCCATTTATGGTAGTTATTATAATGATACCCTCTTTTCCTCACTGACTGGACAATCCATTTACCGAGAACGTTGAGTTGATGTTAATCATCTGCATGTGTCGCCACCAGAGCGACACTACGTAGAGCGTTGCACATGACCTTCAGATAATTTGTAGTTGTGTGTAGCCAAGACTAATGGTCATTGATGGTGCCATACTACCTTATAGACTTTTAATACGATCGTTATCAATACTCAAAAATCAATAACCACTAGAATGATCTTCAATATCCACCATTTAGTTTCACAACAATCAGTTTCATTTGTCAACAATAATAAAATAAATATTTGCACAATCTCTTTGGTAGTTGTCTACTTATATTTTTCTAGAACTATGTGACATCGATCTTTTTAAAAGTACGGTAAATAATTATATAATAAGTGGAGCCGGTTGGCTAAGGCCCGGTTACACTGGTGCACACCATAGCGTAAATACGCATTCCGTACAAATGTGAACACTGAAAGTCGCAGCAGAAACGTCAGTTGTTCAAAAAGGGTTTGCATCAGTGCTGGTTTCGTATAGTCTCAAAACTGAAACGGGGCCTAAGGTGTTTTGGTACAGATATAAAAACTGAGCGACATATAAACGATCGTCGAAACAGGTACTCCGGTGTGGACCAGTACCGAACCGTAGCTGTTACGAATAAATATGGTATTTTGCAGGGTGCTAGTGTAAACTAAACTGAGCATAAAGAAGAAGACGAGTCAGAGCTTCATAGTGACGTATAAATATATATGACTCAGGCATAGCATGTACTGTAGTACTTCTGACAAATATAAATTAAAGTTAAATTAAAGTTCTACACAAAGAAACAGAACAATTGAAATACAAGCTTTGGTTCCTTATAAGCGTGTTTTAACTAAGATCAATGATAATTGAGCATGTTGTCATTTGTGACCACATTGTGTGCGTGTGTGGCAGCTGGTTGTGCGTGACTGGGTTGTTTGTCTGTGTCCTGTTTGCTGCCTTATTACACCTAAAATGAATCACCCTGATGCTTTCTGGTGGTGTCACAACCTAGGTGACAAAGTAACATGGTCCTTTATGATTCTTTCCCAAGATGCAACTGCCAAAAAATTCTAAAAATACTAGTTCTGTACCTATAAAGTGAATCATAGTCTCTATTGCTTACCAATTGCAAAACTTGTTTTTTGTTTCATAATATTTGTTTTTCAAACCAGCTTCATATATAAAGAGGCAGCTCCAGTCTACATGAGTTTCAGTTATTACAGTCAGAGAATTATGTCTTGCTTTGCTCCAGTATATATTATACAACATCATAAGAGTACGTGAATACTTTACAAATTTATATTATTTTATCCAAGACTTGCCTATACCACATAAGCTCGACTTTGTCACGAAGAGCACAAGGTACGATTATTGTATCATTTATTTTATTCCTTTGCAGTCAGTCGTGTTTTTAAAGCTTGTTTTAAATGTTTCCATGAGAATTGTCACTTTAACCAAAATTGTGGAATCAAACATTAGCATTACTAGCTGCCTCAATATTTTAGCCAATTTGTGATTTACTTTTATCAAGTGTTGTGTGTATTTTTCAAGCAGTTCTTGCTTTACTAGTAGTGTATTTAAAACAACTGATGTAAACTGCCATGTATGTTTGATTAAGCTGCATATATTGTATTTGCAGTTTTCATGGTGTAAACTATGTCAATAAAGTTTGCATCAGTTACAAACCACTCTTTCATGTGACAAAGTCCAAAGCTACATGTGTATTGAGAGTTGATTGATGTGCTTACACTGTTGTCTCAGCTGACAACTGGATTTTCTCCGTTATTATCATACCGTTTGCAAAAAAATGGCTACTGATAGATTGTTTTGCCAGATTTATTTGTTGTACAAACAAATGTCGAAGAAAAAAATTAGACATCAAACTATTACAGTTTTTTAATTAGCCAATCAAAAATGATTATTTTATGGTTCAGATTTTTTATGGCTGTATTTTTTGCAAAATATTCATATTTTGAAAAAATTTGATTTAATAGTTTTTGCTAGTATGAATAATTCTTTTTACCTTTTTTATTTTTTAAAAGCAGGATGTGAGCTCCTGCTAAAATAAGAACATTATAGAAATGAAACTGCAAACAGTTTTTGTAAGAGAATGCCATGCAGCTAAATTATTTGCCTTTTTTAAAACTGTACTGGAAGACTTTGATGTCTTCTGCCGCTAGTACCTGGAGACTTGGCCCAATCAGAATTTTAATGCCTTGCTGGAGCTCTCTGTACTTAGAGAAACCGCAATCACTGGAGTAGATTTTCCATGGATTAAGCTTCCACCTAGCGATCCTAAATAACCTGGTGTATACACTTGATTGCAGTCCTTGATTCTACCAATTCGTGATACCTTAATGTGTTAGCATATCAAGTTCCTTGATGCTCGATGGAATGCTGCTCTGTTTGCTTTATCGATTCTACGAACCTGCACAAACATAAGTAGTAATGTAGGAGCAGATCTCTATCATGGTGTCCACGGACAAGAAGATTCTCCTGGCTCTAAGTGCCTTTTTGTTGGCACCAGTTACCATGAGAGCCTGAAAGGTGCTTTTTTGTGCGCCAGTCTATTTATTGGTTTTAATTTTATTTGTAATTGTATGATTAACTAAGTAATTATTTTGCAGGAGTTGTTTATATTAGGGCTTGTATGATGATTTAGATTGGGGGATCGAGTATTGTATAAAAATGAAGTGTTGTATAATTATAAAATTTTATTATATAAAAAAAATACATCATAGATAAGTATTGAATAGTTCTACCATTAATTCAAATGAACGTAGAGAAGTATTCACCTCACAACTTATTTGTAGGTATCTGCTGACCTGAGGTTGGATTTTACACCAAAAATTTTTTGTCCACCGCCATTGAATTAAATCTTGAAAAAGTATTGTGCAGGATTTTTGTGTCTGTCCTGATATAGGCGAAGTAGCAGGCACGGCACTTTCCTCAACTCAGATGAGAGTCGGCAGGCTATGGTCAAGCACTTTAGGCATCACTAACTAGTAGTGCTGGCCTGCATTGCTGGACCAAGTCTAACGCTGGAATGCGCAGCCTACTTGCTTGACTGTACAGAAGTGTAGGCCACTCGCTGGTCAGTGCTTTGCGTGCAAGTTAATGCTGGACCACAACTACAACCTTGTTATTATAGCAGACTTTTAGTAATGCAATACAAGAGAGAGTGTGTGGTTGAGAGTAATTGTATTCTTCTATTCTTTCAATCTTCTGGCTTGGCTCCTCCAATTACTCTGATTTATTATGGAGCTTCAACCAGTATTTATACAAAAAAGTTATGTAACCATTTCTTTGTTCCTTTAGGCGCAGCCTTAGATAATATAATAAAAGGTTTGGCTGGCTTACACAAGAGAACACATTAACATAGAATGATTGTGCAGTAATTAGAACATAGGGCTATAATGCACAGAATTGATAAAGTTACATAGAGTAGTTATATATGGGTCGTACACGCCAGTATGTGCATGTATCTGGTGATGTTTCTTTTCTGTATAATAGAATGTTTCGCAAAAAGCAAGCCATAGAGGTGCTTAGTCATTTCCGGCACAGTATTTTATCTCAAGCCTTTTTAATTTTTTTAAAATAGTTTTTGATATCTACAATATTTATCATTCATAGAGTAGATCCAAAATTGTTTTTATTCATCTCCATGTAAAATTCTACTGCATTGTCTTGCAGACACATACTACGATTGTACTGATCCATAGAGATTTCTCCATGTAATTCTCCCATATTCAGGATATGTTGTGTACCGCAAAATATCATTGCATGGAATGTAACTAGGTAGATTGACACCTCTCAAACAACCATATTGTCTTTTACGTATTTATGATATATCTCTGGAAAAAAAATCTTTTACATAAAAGGTCTTTGTCTTTGCTGACATGTTGATCTAAAATAAAAATAAAAGATATCTGTAAAGGATAATAAACAATGAAGTAAAACAATGATAATAATTTAAAGAGGTCTTTTTTATTTTTTAACTAGAGTTAAATAATCATTTATTAATTCTTACCTTATTGCTGAGGATCTTTCTAGTAGTTGCAGTAGATGCTGTAGTAGACGTTGCTTCATCAGACGTTGATGCTGGAGTGGACGACTTCTGCATAAAAACAATGCTTTTTAGATAGTGAAAGTTACATCGATTGACCCAAGCTTACAGCCAATGAGAACGCTCGCGCGAAAATCCCAGTATAATATATAAGAACTTCGCGCAAATGAAAAAAAAATTTTCGCACAAAATTCCTTTATAATATATAAGGTTTTCAAATAAATGAAAAAAAATTTTCGCGTGAAAATTCCTTTATGTCATACAAGATTTTCATGTGAATATAAACAAATTTCTTCACGTTTAAATCTCTTTATAATATATAAGGTTTTTTATGCAAATAACAAAAAATTTCTTTTGCTCGAGAAATATTTTTTTTTTTTGGGGGGGGGGGGGGGGTATTTCCTTTATAATATATAAGATTTTTTTGCACGAACAAAACAATTTCTTTGCCCGAAAACTCCTTATAATAAAAGAGGTTTGCCTGCAAATGAAAAAATATTGTTGAATTTCTTATATGTTATAAAGAGACTTTGGTTTGAGCTCAGGTCAGTCGGTGCAACTTCAGCTATTTAAGAGCTGCTGTTTTTACAAAGAACATATCTACTCCAACAACAGTGACTGAAGGAACAACATCTACTACAACTACTAGGGGGACTCTCTGCATTAAGGCAAGAATTAATAAATAATTATTTAAAACTAGTTGAAGTACTCAACTAGCTGCGCTGTGGTGTAACTATCTTTGGATTAATTATGATTAAATAACAATGAAAAACTTTTTTTATTTTTTTATTTTGAAGAATAAATGGTCAAGACGCTGCAAGTCAATTGATGATTGAAAAGCCAGAGACTCAGGAATTTTTTTCCCCACCGTCGTCTCCCATCTGCAACAAAAAATAATGCGAATCTCCACCAAACAGAACTCTACGACCTCAAGTGATGAAACGTGGTGCTGTTGAATTGAAAGGGCAAAGTCAACATGATGAGACTATGGATAATGACGAAGGCGCAAACTGCAAAAGAAGAGCTGTGATGAATGTCGACGACGACACAGTTCTCCGCCACACCAAGATTCCCTTGTAGGGCGTTAGAATCAACAACCTGAGTGTCCTCACCCACAAGAGTCTCTCTCTGCTAAATACTGTGACCCCACATCAACGAAACAGTATTGAAAGAAACGCACCAATTCAAGATCTACCAGTACCAACAATTATGCAAGTGTTTACCCATAAATTCCGTGATGGAGCCATGTGCACCATCATCTACAATGATTGAAAGAATAAGAAGGCATATCGAGTCAAGAGTGATGTTTCAAGTAACGCAGGATTGCTCGTTAATAAAGCTCAGCAATCATGTCCAGCGATTTTGATCTACATGGGAGAAGGAAAGACTGAAGAAGCAATTGCTGATGGATACGGTAGCTGTTTGAAATCAAAGGATGCATTCAGCGTGTTGACAGGCAAAAGTATGAGACAGATCAAGGCTGATTTCAACGCAGCTCACCTGTATTATTTTTCAGGGAATACTAAACAAATTTTACACTCGATGGAACAAGACTGCCGAGACTTTTGTGGCTCAATACAGATGCTTGATAGATGGAGAGCTGCTGATTGGAGATATCTACATTCCCCCTCAAATAGCTTCAGCGGTTGTACCGGCAAAATACGTAGTTATTCTATTCAAAGGACTAAATCAAACTGCAGACAACACAATTTCCTAAAACGTCGTCCTGCTCACGCTTCTTCAAGCCTTCATTCAAGACACTGATCTGCTAGATGCTACAGAACATTGTGACTTTCTCACCTACTTAGATGATGCTGAAAAAACAATGTCCAAGATAACAGCTCGACAACCTTATCACCAACTCAAGGGAGGCGCTTCACTATCTCTGATGGTAAATTTTATTTGTTTTACCACAAAGTCAAAAGTAATTTTTAGCCAAGTCCTACTTCGATGTACCCTAGCCTCATTAATTACTAGATCTTTAGATCTAACTAAAGAATGATTCGTGAGAGAGAGAGAGGGATAGAGAGACTCTTATTTGTGACTTGTAAGATATGAGCTCAACATTAACTTGGAACATTACACGTTAGTTTCATAAGTTTCATAGTAATCGAGACAAATAGTACATTGATTTGTATTTCATAACGATTTTATTTGTTATATCAAATAAAATTTCATTATAATAACTTACTTCAGCAATTTACTTTAGCAATTTACTTAGCAGACTGGTTCCTTGTACGTGTGCTCCATCTAATCCTTCTAGCGTATTGTCTCGCGTAAACTCGCAGCTAGGATAAATCTGTATGATAAATCTTTGTATCGAGTGATTTGTCATTTCATTGTCTCTTATGTCTCGCAGGCTTCTCACAAATTCATCCATGCTCCACCCTCTGCTTCTCAGTAAACAAAAGTATACGCATTAATCACCGCGTACGGTTGACAAAAAATTTTGCACCTGCGCCTTATTTCCCCGTATTGAGTTGTTTCCTCTCTGTCTTCTAGGCAACTCGCTTATGTCTGGGTGAAAAGTTGGGGGTCATCCAAATGAGTTGAAAAAATCCACGCTAAAATCCTCAGCCTACACAGCCAACCAATGGTCTCTGGGTTGATGGGAATAGTGAGTGTTAAATATGAAGCGTCCCATTGGAAAATTGCAAATTTGTGTCCAAAACTGATCTCTAGCCTCGACGTGAACACCCTTGGTGCAACAGATACCATCCGAAGATAATATCGAGCGAATCTGCCTGATGTTCATCTCTTGTTTGTTTTTTAGAGCACTACGTCACCCACGACAGCTAATTGAAGAATGCTGTCCTCCAATACGCTGTCCTTTACAAAGCAGGTAACCAGGCACAACCCTTGATTGTGTTGGCGCTAAATTGAATCTCTACACTCGTCGTGACATTTTTCATCGAGTGAAAATCTTCTTTGAGAAAATCACCTTTCAAGTCAAATCCGTAAATCATAGTGCCATCTACATATTAGTCTCTTTTAATACATATACTTTCACCATCGAGCAAAGATTTGCTAGTGTGTAGAAATTGATGCTATTTCCGCCCAAAAATTTCTTTGGAGTAGTTTGGCTCATATCTCCTTCCAACCGGGCAATTCCCAACTCTCAATTCAATGCTCTTGACATTGGCATGTGCATCCTAAATGGGTTCTTGGTGAAACGTCCACTCAGAACGTTGTTATCGACCAAACCGAGATAGATCGGTTTGGGTTTGTGTTTGTTTTCTTTCAATGTTATATCAAACTGTCCCACTCCGCTGCGAATCCCGTACAACTTTAATCCCTTTTGCTGAATCGGATAAATGTAGTTGTGTCCTTCCAACGCCAAACTGAGTTGAGCGTTCTGTATCGTGGCGTTTAACTTAACTTTGCAAAGTTGCAATTCAAAGTTTGTCGATTCTGATGTTCGCTTCTCCAGTTGGTGACTCGTCAGTGGCGAAAAAAGACAGTTTACTGGAAGCCCGTTCAAACTCCATTTGCTTAGTTGGACCAGGAACGGTAAGTTTTCTCTGATGGAGGTGGGGTGGGGTGGGTGGGGTGGGGTGAGGTGGGGTTTGCCGGAAAACTCCGTCTTCCCACTCTTGATTAACCCTTTCTTCTTCTTATTGTTCGGGTGCTGTGTTGAGCGGTGTATTTACTCGTCGAATCGTTGTACACACAACCCTCCAACTGTCCCTAGTATTTCTTTGCCTTGGCTGTAGTTTGGAGTAGTTGCAAAAAGTAGGAAAGCAAACCATTATTGTTGGCATATTCGACGGTATTACCTTCCATAGACATTTTCATATTTTTGGACATTGCATGGAGTGAGTCTCCCATCCTTGCAGGTGCGTTGTCGTTGGTGCCTGCAACATCAGTTCCATCATTTTGGACAACTGTGGCTTTGGTTTGCAGATACGGGTTATAAAGATCTGTGTAATGCTCGTTACTCCCTGCCAAGGTCAACTCGATTCAACCGAAAGGATACAACTCGTCGGGTCTGATAATGATGTCAATGATGACGATCTCTCAACTGGTATGTTTATGGGCTCTGTAGGAAACATATCTAATGCAGGGTTTATGTTGTAGGGAGAACCTTCCAACTTGTTACTCATTGTTCCATTTAGACTAGCCATCTTTTTGAGAGTGATGATTGCTCGAATCGGTATTGCTTAATGAAGTCAAATGGCTCCCTCCGGCGTCTTTAGAGATTGTGCGTTTGCTAAATATTGAATGTCCGCATTTGCTTGGACCTCTCCTCTTCTCCGGAGCCGATTTTTTTCTCCTCTTGACGCAATCTGGACATACTGCTCTGAGCACATCCCCTCCAAGATCATTGAGGTCCTCCAATCCTCTCTTCTTTGCAGATGATGCAAAACTATGATCGTCGATGACGTCACGCTCTACGTTGCTGCCTACAGACAACGCTCTCTTACCCAGACTTATAGCTCCTCTCTTCAGCAGAGGCGTTGCCGATTTGAGAGTAGTTGAAAAAATACTATCGAGTCCGTATCCCCTCATACTAGGCATCACTCGGCGCCTGCTATAGACTCCGATTCCATTCCCAGCTTCCATTTTGTAGTACTCTTTGAAAAAATCTTTCGAATCTTGGGGGTGTATTGTACCAAACTCATTGTTTCTTTCTCTAAAGTAAACCGTCAGCACAACCTGTCCACCATCAAATGGTATTTGCTCACCGTCATTGCTAGTTATAAGCACTTGGATGAGATTGCTATTCAGCGATGCCACGTTGACGTAGTGCAGGTTTTTAAACTCTTGGTATACGACAGTGTTCTTCTTTTCTTACACCAGTACTACTCTTAGCAAAGGCACATTCGTATCGCCTACCATCCTATTGTCGACAATGTTGGAATAGATGTATAAAGGGGTTAGTACGAAGTTTATATGGTGTGATGTGATATTGTTGTATCTACCTCGTGGATACGCAGTTTTTCCACTCGGTCCGAATCCAAAGATGTAGGCAAAGTCTTTTGAAAAACTCAGTGTCGTGTCGGGACTGCTTTAGGTCAGTAAACTAGTGTTGGTCACTTTGTCGTAGGAGATGGCACACTTTTTGTCCATTCTCATTTCACGCATTCTCATTCGTATAATCTCCTCTAACTCTTCCACACTACCGTATCTCCCGTTGCCGATTAGGATGAATGAATTTTCGCTTCTGCTGGACACAATTGTCTTTTCCATATTTAATTTACCCTCAGTCACATTTTTCCAATTATTAGAATACAATACATCTAGCAGAGCTACCTCCCATTTAGAGCCGATGATGTCCAAATATTTATATAGTCTCACTGTAAAATCGGAGTTGGTGTTGTCCGGAAACTCTCCAGCATTAGAGTTTCCGGACAAAGTTATCAGCATCAACATTTCATCGTCGTATGATGAAGACAGCGAGTGTTCGTTCCTTAAAAGCTATTCATCCACCCACTCGTTGAACTTTTTTCCGTAATCCAACCACAGGACCAGTATGTGTCTCTTACCTCTCCTTGTTCCTCTTTCCAATATCTTTTTGATTCTGAAAATTGCAGGCTTTTTTACCTTTTGCAACTCTGTTTCGTAAAAGGTCCCCTCGATCATTTCTTCAGCCAGATCTTTCACTTTGAAACTGATAAGTTTTTCATGGGTTAGCATGTCGGTGATTATAAAGATCTCGATGGTCCAATTTGAGGTGTATCCTCTCTCAAATGCCCCACTTGCCTTGCTAATTCTCACATAATCTCCAACTTTCAACTTTGGTTCTTTAGCCAAACTGTGCTCACCTCCTTCGTACACTGGATTCCACACAAGTTTCTGGGTTTGAAAAGTTATGTCGTTCGGTCTCATACCTATAGCGGTGTGAATAGTGTTGTTGTACGCTCTAACCATTTGGAGTAAAACATCGATGTATCTGTCATCATCTTTATACGTCAGATATCCGTAAGTCTTCTCTTTCTAAGTCTTGTTGAAACTCTCCACCATCAAAGCCTTTATCATCTCAATTTTGGTTGCAAAACTCTTGATTTTTTTCTCAGCCAGCAGACTCTTGACATGATGATTGTCAAACTCTTTACCTTTATCTGATTGTGAAGCCATGTAGTTTTCTCCACTCAGTATCCTTTTCAACCCTCTGGCTACAATGTGACCGACTGTGGAGTTGAGTGGAACAGCCCAACTTTTTATGGATAGAGAGTCGACGGCTGTCAATAAAAATACTGTGTCATCGTTTTCTTCTTTTTGAGAACTCCCATCGATCAAATCTACTTAAAGCTGCTCTCCCATTCCAGCTACAATGCTTAAACTTGGTCATCACTGTGTTGCGCAGCATGTAGGCATCATCTCCGCTCAGCCATTTGGGAGTTCTTTTTTCTACTTCTCGTTTTCTACCAGCTTGCAGCAAAGCTCTAGCTCCTCGCAGAGACTTGTGCAACGCTGGATTGTAATACAACTCTTTTAACGTGTTGACGTTCATCTTCAAGTTTCCATTATGACCAAAGATTTCCCCATATATGTTTGTCTTGGTGATCTCCTGACAGTTGTGATCCTTTGATCCGATAGCAGACTTTTAAACTTGCTGTAGTTTGTGTTTCCCAATCTTACCATGCCCGTATCGGTTAGAACATCTCGCAAAAAAGTTTTGGCAGTCCAAGGATTCAGCCACTTGTCTCCAATTTTGAGTACTTGCCTATCTGAATTGTACTTGCCGATTTTACTCTAGCGCTCCAACATTCTGACCCCAATCGCTCAATCGCCTTTCTACTTTCTCATACTAAATACTTTTTTCTCGAACTCTTCTAAACGCTCCTTCTCATTTTCATCATCACGTTCTCCATCATCAACATTCTCAATATCGAACATAGACAAGTCATCAGTATGAAACAATCTTTTTCTTATTGATGATTTCTCAGTAGCATCTAACCCAGAAATAGAGGGAGTAGGTTCAATTGATGAAAGGTTGTTGGACTTGTCATCAATAATCATACTATTACGCAAGAATGATTTAGGTTATGACTTTGGTTTCTTGGCAGGAGACCAGTTATCTATTTTTTGGCGACTGTTTTTAATTTTTTTGACATCGCTCAAAGAGCTACGCATTTTTTGAACATTTTCGTTAAACTTTTCGTATTCGCACAAATCAGATTTACCCGTTGTTTCCAACAAAGCATACAACGGAGGAGTGTTTTTATTTTTCTCTGTCGCTTTATCGTTGCCGATTTTTCCCATAAATCTACTGTACTCATTTCCAGACATTAAAAAATAATTTCTAGAAAATGTGAAAGTTTGGAGGCTTTTACTGACAATAAAATGGGTACAATAGGTGTTATTATGGTGTCCAAAAGATTGCCTCTACCTATCTGAGTCAAAATTCTACATTTATCATCAACCGTTCCTTTGCCGATTAGTTTGTGTAGTTCCTTCTTTTAGCGCTGCAACTCAATAAACTGTTCCGGTTCTAGAGGAACATTACCTACTATAATGTTTTTAACAGTTTCTAACAATGTTTGAAACATATCCGAGTTGGCCTTTTCGACTATAGCAATTTTTACTCTCTTACTCAAATCATCCAGAGCTAAAATAGCCATCCTATTCCGCAACATTCTTGTGATGACATTCATCTTTGCCCTACTCCTAATACAGTTTTCAGTATTTGGGAACTATTGTGTTGATGATAGGTTCTAGTAGGGAAGCTAGAAATCCTCCTTTTTGCAACAGAATTTTTTTATCGTCTATCGATGATTTCCTACTTAAACTAGCAATATCTTTTGCGCTTCGCTGCTACTAATTATACTGAGCAGTTGAAAATGGTATCGTTCCATTTATAATAGCTTTAGCTCATTCCATTAGAGTCATAATAAGATCTTTTTTTGCATTAACTGTTACAGACTTTTGAATCGAAGTGGATGCGGTGTTGAGTGATAACAAGAGCGTTGTATTTCTCTTCAATTTTTGTTGCAGAGCTTTAGTCATTATATTAACAACGTGTTACACGAATGAACAACAAAATACATGTGAGATGAAACAAATAGTAATTGTATTTATATGCTTTTACTTAGGCACATATGATATCATAGGTTGATTCGATGTAAAGTTTCCCAATAGCCTGTGATGATCATCTGTTGGCTGAGACGTGTTTATCCGTAGAAAAAAATATGGTTTCTTTGTCGCTTGTTCAAAGGATTCTTGTACATATTTGGTCCTTCTGGGAAAGCATAGGGTTTTTTAAAAAAAAATAGTGACTATTCAAAGAAATTGTACCATTTTCTTTTAAAAACAGATTCCGAACAATAAAAAAGACACCTATGCTCAAATGATGCCTATGTTTCGTATACAAAGCATTGGCATCGGCTTTACCAGAAACTTCATTCATCAAATCATCAATTATCAACTATCTGTTTTGTCCATCGCTGGGGAAACTCGTTCTTATATCTATCATTCCCTCATGAAATATCACTCCGGATACATTGTCAAAGGCTTCTTGATAGGCTCTATAACAGTAATGTACATTTACTGGCGTAAGATAAACTATAGTCTGACTGGCTTCGATCAAAATCGCTTGTGTCTTTCCTGAACCAGCAGGACCCGCAGTCATCGCCGTAAAAGGGGAACGCATCCTTGCGTCAAATCCTTCAGCATTACCGTACATGATGAATTAAATGTTTGTCATCCACCAATAGTTTCATTTATGATTCAATTGGGGGAAGTTCTCGCCTTTTGTATTTCTTTGACAGCGCTTTCATATACACTAAACTCAGTAACTCCTCCAAAAGTATTCTATTAAAAATACCAATATCATCATAACTACCATCAATTTTTGTTTCAGAGTCGCCAAAACATCTACAATTTCACTCGTAGTACCATCAACAGTATCATTTTCATTTGTCGCTCTCATCTTCACATCTTCTTCTGTCGACATCTTGCCTATCAATAGCAATATAATAATACAACACTTCAATTTGACATTTTTATGCAATACCCAATCCCCCCAATCTAAATTATCATACAAACCCTAGTATACACAACCCCTGCACAATAAATACTTAGTTAATCATACAATTACAAACAAAATTACAACCAATAAACTGGTGCGCAAAAAAGAGTACCTTCAAGGTTCTCATGATAACTGGGGGGAGGGGGCGCCAACAAAAAGGCACTCGGAACCAGGAGAACCTTTTTGTCCTTAGACACCATGACAGAGATGTGCTCCTACATTACTACTCATATATACATCTATTCAGATTTGCAGTGAATAGAACAAGTTGTAGAGCTGGTTGAATGTATTGCATGAACGCATAAAGCAAAATAAATAGCTTGAATCTGGTTATATGCCCTAAGCCAACCCCTTTACAGTGGGTTGGCATTTACATAGAATAAAAGGAGGGCAATACCAATTAACTAGCTTGAACAAACAACTCCAAGTTACAAAGCTTCATAAGCCGATACAGTTTTGCTGTCCATATCAAAACACATTTAAGCATTTATATCCATAGCTACATATCATCCAAAAAATGATGCCCTTATTTTCAACCTAAGAGTGATCATTTATACCAGTGTATGTAAAAGAGTGAAGTGTTTTGTTTATAGACAATGTTATGGTATAAATTTGAGATTAAAAAATGTATTAGTGAAGATTAATCTAATTAAAAACTTCCAGCGGGTGGCAGCAATAGTTCTAATTCAAATAAATATAAAAATACAGTATGGCATTTCTATATATGGGTGAAGCACATTGAAATGTAAAATGAAACACAAACTTTTTGTGCGAAGAGTCCCAGGACTGGACTTTTGATGTCCAATATCAAGCAAATTGATAAGGTAATATTGAGATACTTCATTTCTAATAAAACCAATATACATGTAGGTGTAAGCAACAAATATCCATGACCAACATTCGACGTGGTGGAATAACCATACCATAAAAGTAGCATATTGTGACATGGTGGTGCAATACAAAAAATATCATGACAAATAAGGTACCATGCAAATAAGTTACCATGACAAATAAGGTACCACGCAAATAAGTTACCATGACAAATAAGGTACCATGACAAATAAGGTACCATGCAAATAAGGTACCATACAAATAAAGTGCCGTGACAAATAAGGTACCATGCAAATAAGGTACCATGACAAATAAGGTACCATGACAAATAAGGTACCATGACAAATAAGGTACCATGACAAACAAGGTACCATGACAAATGAGGTACCATGACAAATAAGGTACCATGACAAATAAGGTACCATGACAAATAAGGTACCAAGACAAATAAGGTACCATGCAAATAAGGTACCATGACAACATGAAACAACAGAACAATACTGTAAAATGGCATAACATAATGTACCATAATGCAAACCAAAAAAGGTGCAATATACAGCTTACAATAACAGCTTACTATAACAGCTTACTATTACATACCATAACATGACAGCCTTCGTAGCAATACAGCTTTGAAGATTTATTACTGTCATAGTGTGCAGGATTTCACTGTGGGGGTGTGAGTTGGTAGCTAGGCCTACCTGCACAACCTCCCGAACTGTGATGGCAATCTGTGTCTATCGCTTGAGCAATACAACCCGCCCACAGGTCGACTAGTATTCTTGGGAGTGGTGAGTGACCATCCTAGTTTACTGTCTAGCTGTCGGTTGCGTTAGCTATTTCAGTGTATAAGCCAGAGGCCGAACTTTGAAGGGCGAACTAGTCAGAGCTAGGTTCGGCCAGCAGAGGTTCGGGTTGATCTGCTTATTTATTACTACTCGAGTAATAGAGCTTTTGTTGTACGCCCATGTACTAGCGCAAGTGAAGTTATTGTTAGAGAACAAAGAAACTTCTGAGAGTGTGCAAGCTGACTCTGACTTTATTAACCATGACATCAGTATTTATAATAGTGATTATGTAACATAAAATGAACAAGACAAAACAAGCCACACCTAACACAAGTGATTGGCTAGAATGAGCTCATGAGCAAACAGTGGGTGTAGTAGGCTAAGGTAAACGCTTGGATAAATGTTATACAATATATAAAACTGGCATAGAACTGACTGCCCTAAAGCGCAGGCATAGAACTGGTAAGTGTAGTGTGATATGGCATAGAATGTTAGTAGCGTCGATGCCGTCCGTCACACACTCCGCCCCATTGGCGATGGTGGCCAATAAAGATGTTGGCGGTGTCGGTACGGTCCCTTAGTCTCTATAAGGTTGACTTAGCTCTTTTTTAATGTCCTCTGCCCGTAACAAGAGTTGGCATGCTTCGTGTGTAACAGCGTGTAGCTCACGGTCCAAAGCTTCCATGCGATGTCTATGTTCCCTCCTTCGTCGACTTCTCTCTGCTTCGGCTGAACGCTCTCGTTCGGCTCGCCAACTGTAGGGGGTTGGTTGTACTCTGTCCTTTCTAAGTGATGGCGACCTCCGTGGGGGAGTTGTCCTCCTCTTCTTTGACAGGGGGGGGGGGGTGACTCTGGCTGCTTTCCCAATCTTTTTTGCATTGGCGTCTTCTCTACTGGTGCTTTCTCTATCTTCTCTATGCTGGGGGTCGGGGTGCCGAACGGTAGAGGTGCTTCCCAGTTCATAGCCTTACAGAACTCATTGTAACGAGCAGCATCTGCTTTGTAGAGCGGTTTTGATTTGCCGCCATGCTCAACAGTGCCTCCCTGCACCCGAATATGTTTCAAGATGGCATCTCTTGATGCACTCTTCTTACCGCACTTGCAGAAGAAAAAAGTTAGATGTTGTCGTACATGGTACGTCACGCGCTTCCTTACTTGCTGATAGTCACAGCGCCTGCATCTCCACTGCTCTCTGTCGCCGATCTGTACTGCCATCTCCTTTATTTCTTTCATTGTCTCCCCACTGAGCCATATCTCTCTAGCTAAGTTGGCTGCTGTCTTTGGTGTCGGTAGCTCACCATCCTCTACAACAGCAATGCGTCTCACGTTGACGAGAGGTGACATGCTGGTTTTTTGTAACATGTCCTCCTTGCGGGGGACAGTCACTGTTAGCCGCATTTGTTGGTCTAGTGCCTTTGTTAACGATTGTATTGTTACATTCGCCAGCTTCTCACCTGTGGTAGACGTGATGTCGATCTTTTCTTTCATGTGCTGTGTTGTTCTAGTCATAGCTGAGTCAGGTTGATCTACACTTCTTGTATTGGGTAGCGAACTTCTTCGTGGCTGGCTGGCAACTGAACGTTGGCGGCTCCTGCACCTTTCTTTATTCTGATTGGTGTTGGCCACCACGTGTTCTCTCAGCGCCCCCTCCCACGTGGTTATATTTTGATGACGTAGGTTGGCGGTTTCTTGGCTGGTTTTGTCTAGGGGTGCCTGTTCGCTGTAATGGGGGGTTATGCTCTCCTGTTCCTTGTCTATTTTTTCGGCGGCGAGGTTGTTAGTCTGGGGAGTTGTACTCTCCTGTTCATTGTTCCCTCCTCGCCCCTCTTGATGACAATTCGTCTCTCTTTCTATTAGCTTCTTTTCTTTTCTCCTTCTTTTTACCACTGTCCAACCAATCTCGGCCGGGTTTTCTGCTACTACGTGTCCTTGGGTGGGAGTTATGTACTGTTGTGAGGTCTCTCTTCTTCCTCCTGTCCCAGTGGGTGGGTTTTCAGATAGGTGTTGTCCTCCTACTGTTGTGTAGCAGTGGTAGTCGTTCAGTCTTTTCGGCTTTTGCCTTTCTCGCTGAGGTCGATCTAGGGGTGATGTGGCTGTCCGGTTTTGACTCAAGGGTGGCCACTCCCCTTCGTCAAGAGTGGGGGCCCTCTGAGGACTGGGTGCCCTTTGTACGACCTCTAGGGGTGGGGTGTCATGTCTCTCTAGACTTCTCCTCCTGTCATCGCCACTTTTGCTGTTTTCTACTGGATCCGACCTTCGGTGTGGGCTACGGCTGAGCGTAGGTGAAGGTGGGGTTGTAGGTTCTTGGGTGTAGGGTGACCCGCCTCCCGAGGGAAGGTTCCTGGGTTCCTGGGCGGGTGGCGATCTTGGTGGTTCTCGGACAAGTGGTGACCTGTCTCGTGGGGGTGATGGTAATGGCAATGGTAATAGTTCCATGGGTTCAACGGGTGCCTGGCGTGCCTTGGGGGTCGTCCTCTTCTGGCCCCTTTCATGTTAGGCTGGAGGGCTGGTTCCCGACAGGGGGGTGCCCGGCTGACCGGCTCTTGGCATGTTCTGTAGTCGCGCAACCGCATCCCATTCTGTATGGACCACTGCCCATTCCTTTCTACCTTATAGGTGTGGTTTGGAAATGCTTCCGTCACCTGGTAGCTCCCCACAAAGTGGGGTTGTAACTTCGGGTTGCTGCCCTTCACTCTCCTCTTATTCTTGAGTACGACGAGTTCCCCCTTCTGAAACACGGAGGGTTCCTCGTTGTCTTGACTCCTAGTCTCTTGCTGCTGGTGCCTGAGATATTCGTGTGCCCTCTGGAGGTTCCCCTGCACCTCTGCGGTGTGCTCCATGACATTGTGAGGGTCCAAGGAGGAAGGCGTACCCGTCAGCTGGTCAGGAAGGCAGACCTCCCGTCCCATTACTAGCATGTTAGGTGTCTCTCCCATTGCTGAGTGGGGGGTGCTGCGACAGGCCCGCATGATTTGCTGAAGTAGACTGTCCCACTCGTCCTGCCCTTTCATCAGTATCAGGGTGCAAAGTGCATCTCCTAATGTCCGGTTCTGGCGTTCCGCCATTCCGTTCCCTTGCGGGTGGTAGGGGGTGGTTCGCGTCTTCTTGATGCCCCACAGGCTGCATAGCTCTTTGAGTAACACCGACTCGAATTGTGCTCCCTGATCGGAGTGCAGTTGCTCCTGGAGGCCCCAGTAAGCAAACACTCGCTCGTCCAGTGCTACTGCGACCGTGGGGGCTGTCGCATCGGGCAGTGCTATGGCGTCCTGCCAGCGGGTAAAGTGGTCTGTGAGGACCAGTGCCCAGCGGTTCTTCCTCTTAGTCAGGGGTAGGGGACCGACCAGGTCGATTGCCAGTTTCTGGAAAGGTCGACCGGCATACATCCGCTGCCTGTGGGGGTTCTCTGTCTTCCTCCCGTTCTTGGCCACCTGGCACACTTCGCAATCCTTGATGAGTCTCCTGACCAAGGGGGAAATGCCCGGCCAGTACCAATCTAGCAGGATGCGCTGCCTTGTCCGGTGTACTCCTGCGTGGATCAACCTGTGCGTCTCCCAGACGACCTGTGTCCTTCTGCTGGGTGGGCAGACCACACAATGCTTTGGCCTGGAAGGGTGGTGGAGCGTGATGGTGAGCACCCCGTCGGGGCAGATCTCCATAACCTCTTTCCGCTCACAGAGTGTCTTCAACTCGACACTTCCTTCTGCCAACTCTCTTTCTGTGACGCTCCCCGGCCGTCTCAGCTTGGCATAAATCCGGCTTACCGCATCCTGCCCGTCCCTCTGCTCTTGAGCCAAGGTTTGGGCGGAATGTACCGGGTTTGTCACAGTGAGGTTAACCCGCTCCTCTTTCTCCGTTCTTTCTGCTGACTTCCTCTTCGACATGTCCCCCCGCCGTCTCGGCTTGGCATAAATCCGGCCTACCGCATCCCGTTCCTCCGACTGCTTCTGAGCCGGGTTTTGGGGGGGATGTACCGGGTTTAATGTGTCGAGGTTGTCTCGCGCCTCTCTCTGAGGTCTCAGCCTAACCTTTTGCTTAAGCTCTGCATGGGAAGGTCCCCCATCTCTCTGCTCGATGGAGCCGCACTGCCTGTAATCCGCACAGGATCCTTGTCGGCTGAGCCCATCAGCATTACTATGGTGAGTTCCTGCTCGGTGCTCGAGCTTGTATCGGAACTCAGCCAATATCTCTAGCCATCGAGCTATCTGGTTCGATGGTTCCTTTCTTCTGCACAGCCATCTTAGCGAGGCGTGGTCCGTCCGGAGCTTGAATTCCCGCCTATAGAGGTATGGACGGAAATGCTTCACCGCCTTGATGACAGCAACAAGCTCCTTCCGGGTGACACAGTAATTCCTCTCGGCTGGCGCTAGTGTCTTGCTGAAGTACGCGATGACGCGTTCCTTCCCTTCCTGTACTTGTGATAGTACGGCACCGACTCCTACTGCACTGGCATCTGTGTCCAGCGTATATGGCAGGTTGGGGTCGGGGTACCCGAGTACTGGAGCCTGGGTGAGCCTGGCTTTGAGTTGGTCAAAAGCCGTCTGCTCTGCTTTTCCCCACTTCCATGGCACCTCCTTCCCTGTCATCACCGTGAGAGGTTTAGCTATAGTGGCGTAGTCAGGGAGGTATTGACGGTAATACCCAGCCGTTCCTAGGAACGACTGCAACCCTTTTACGTCCTTAGGTGCCTCCCATCTCCTGACAGCCTCTACCTTTCCAGGATCGGTAGCCACCCCTTCAGCACTCACTACATGGCCGAGGTACTTGACCTTTTCCTGCAGTAGCTCGCATTTGGAGGGCTTCACCTTCAGGTTTGCTTGTCGGAGTCGTCCCAGCACTTTGCCTAGCCTCTGTAAGTGCGTCTGGAAATCGGGTGCGATGATGATTACATCATCCAGGTACAGGAGCAGAGTCTTCCAGTGGAGACCTTTGAGGACCTTTTCCATGAGCCTCTGGAAGGTGGCGGGAGCTGATGTCAGCCCGAATGGCAACACCTTCCATTTCCACAGGCCGCTTCGGGTGGTGAAAGCAGACTTATTGCTTGCGTCCTGGTCCAGGGGTACCTGCCAGTATCCACTGGTGAGGTCCAACATAGTAAAGTATTTACTACTGGCCAAGGCGTCCAACGACTCGTCGATTCGAGGGATGGGGTAGGCGTCCTGCTTAGTTATGTCATTCAGCCTCCGGTAATCCACACAGAACCTCCATGTGTCGTCCTTCTTCCTCACCAGCACCACGGGGGAGCTCCACGCTCCATCAGCAGGTTCAATCAGGTCCTTCTCCAAGAGGTCCTTTATCTGTCGTTCTGCTTCCACCTCCTTTTCTGCTCCCAGGAGGTGTGGTGGGCACCGGATGGGTCGAGCCCCTTCCACTGTGGGGATCGAGTGCTCCGCTAGGGTCGTCCTACCCAAATCTCCATTGTGACTGCTGAATACCGTTTGGTATTTGATCAGCAGTTCCTTCACTTGTTCCTCTTGCCAAGGGTTCTGGCACCCTTTCTTAGCTTGGGCGAAGAGGTCATGCAGATGGGGGGGTATTTCTCTTCCTCCCGTCTCGTTCCTCTGTTGCCCTTCTTGTTCTGTCAACCCCTGGACGCCACCCTCTTCCACTCCCGTAAAGGTGCCAATGACCTCTCCTGCGGGTAGTCTTAGGGTGTCCTGCGTTGGATTGAGACATCTTACCAGTACTCGCCCCTGGGCGTCTGGTTTATTGATACTGGTGGCAATGGGTATCCCACCCTGTAGGCTTTCTATTACCCCCTGTGGAAACGTATCCCTGGAGCTCAGGTGGCACGGGATGGTGACTTCTGTCTGTGGAGGTAGCTGTGTGTCCTGTCGGACTTGTACTTTGGACACGAGATTTCTCCCGTGGCGGTCGGTACATGCCAGTTCTTCCCCTTGGATGATCAGTACCGAACGGTCAAACCCCATCTGGCAGCCTTGGCTCGTCAGGAAGGGCATTCCTAGGATGACGTCCTCATTTATCTGACTGACCACAAAGGTCTCTTCAGTGCGAGCAGTCCCTTTAGTGCGAGCAGCCCATAGAACGGGAGTCTGGTGCCGTCGACCATGATCCCATGTGAATCATAATGTTGCAAGTTGCGTTGCACGTGGGTCGGTAACCGATCAAAGACTCGCTTGGCCAACAGGTTAGTGTTGCAGCCCGTGTCAATGAGGTGAGTTACCGCCTCTCCTTCTACCCTTCCAGGTAGGTAGTAGCTTGATCGATAAGGTAGTTCGATCTGGTTGAGCTGGAGGGTCACAGGTTTCGGGACAAATCCTTCCTTCTCCAGTGGGGGCGTCTGGGTTTGCCTGTCCTTCCTTCTGGGCCTGGGTGGTTCCCACTGCTCGAGAGTCCCGTTGCCTTCCGTTTCTACTGCCGCTGGGCTGTCATGTATCGACAGGCTGGCAAAACGGTTGTGTAGGGCAATAGGGGGACTAATCAGGAGGTACAGAGGAGGAGTTGCTCGCCGCGTCGCCGCTGGTCCACTGGAGGGAGCCTGCGTCTTTCCTTTCTGGTTCAGCATTGCCCGTGTGCAGCCAGTTGGTTTCCCTACTGTTGCGGGCTGTAGTCGTTTCCCTGGCGGCTAGGCCAAGGGACGGTTCTACATGCCTTCCGGGTATGACCTATTTGCTGACATCCCCAACATCTCTTCGGGGGCTCTGTTTTTGCCTCCGCCTTCAGACTGGCAATCTCCTTGCTCAGTCCCTCTACGGTCCGCAACAACTGCGCCAAGGGGTCCTGTACCTCTTGGTGTCGAGCCGCCTCTTTTCGTTGGTTTGTCTCTTCTTCCAGGGGGTCTGCCTCCATTGTCCTGATGTGGGGTCCGCCCAAGGGTTGGTGAGGCACCTGCAAGAACTCATTTCCTGCCAGGATTGCTTCTTCCAGATTCTGTGGGCGTACCGCCAACAAGTGTCGTTGTAGGTACGTATGCCCCAGTGTGCTGTGAAAAGTCTGTAACACCAACTCATCCCTGTTCTGTCGTGGCAGGGTGCTGTGAGCGGCCTTGATGAGGTGTTCGACCGTGAGTGCGTGGTCCCTGAGACTGTCTCTGGGGTTTCGTCGGTAGCTCAGCAGTTTTGCTTGTGCTTCCGAACGAGTCATGCCAAAGGTCGCCCGCAGTGTCCGTGTCACTTCCTCAACGGTCTCGCCTCGACCACACCGTTCAGCTTTACCTATCAAGGCTTGGCGTAGGTGGATCATTGTGTCTTCCGCCTGCCAATGGTTAGCTTCGGCCACCTCCAGAAATTGTTGCAGAAAATAGTCCACATCCCCTGTACCATCATACTGTGGTACCCTAAACTTATCTCTCGTTGTGGCTATTGACATGCGATCCAGGATGTGGGTGAGCGTACCCATCATCTGCAGGCTGGAAGGATCCCTGTCCGTACTCAGCGCTCGTCTCCTTTGTGCCATCCTTCTTCTGGGAGCTGTTGCTTGTGGGTCTCTGTCAATCCCACTGCTGCCACCAATGTGCAGGATTTCACTGTGGGGGTGTGAGTTGGTAGCTAGGCCTACCTGCACAACCTCCCGAACTGTGATGGCAATCTGTGTCTATCGCTTGAGCAATACAACCCGCCCACAGGTCGACTAGTATTCTTGGGAGTGGTGAGTGACCATCCTAGTTTACTGTCTAGCTGTCGGTTGCGTTAGCTATTTCAGTGTATAAGCCAGAGGCCGAACTTTGAAGGGCGAACTAGTCAGAGCTAGGTTCGGCCAGCAGAGGTTCGGGTTGATCTGCTTATTTATTACTACTCGAGTAATAGAGCTTTTGTTGTACGTCCATGTACTAGCGCAAGTGAAGTTATTGTTAGAGAACAAAGAAACTTCTGAGAGTGTGCAAGCTGACTCTGACTTTATTAACCATGACATCAGTATTTATAATAGTGATTATGTAACATAAAATGAACAAGACAAAACAAGCCACACCTAACACAAGTGATTGGCTAGAATGAGCTCATGAGCAAACAGTGGGTGTAGTAGGCTAAGGTAAACGCTTGGATAAATGTTATACAATATATAAAACTGGCATAGAACTGACTGCCCTAAAGCGCAGGCATAGAACTGGTAAGTGTAGTGTAATATGGCATAGAATGTTAGTAGCGTCGACGCCGTCCGTCACAATAGTTTGAAATAAAACGCAATAATCAAAGAGAATACATCTATAGGATATCACTTACCATTATGTGGCACAATGGAGGAAATTTCAGATCACTGTTATTGTTTTAGGGCTATTTTATAATCTGTTGTCTCTGGTGGTAATACACAGAGTTGTTGAGTCTTTTTCATTAATTTAGAAAGATGGTGGAATTTTGGCTTCTTCTCATTATAGCATCAACTACCGCTTTCTTTGTCTGATACATAGGTCATACACCAAGTGCACACAAATATTTAGCAGTTTAAGCCGTTTGTTCTTGCAACTAAAAGAAGCAGACAAAACAAACGGGAAACAAACACAAAATAACCAACTCTAAATGACTGCATGAATCGTTCCTACTTTAGCTGGGAGTTATCTCTCCAATGTGTTAAACTAGTTCTTGACTATTATCACGTAGAAAGTAAAAATATCGCGGGCTAGAGTGAAGGTCGTGAATTATTTTGGGGACCGGTGTTTTTTTTTTATGGTTGTTCTTCTTGTTAATTATGAATATGATTATTATTATTATAAGTGTTGCAATCATGGGCAAAGTACTACTACGCTATCACGGATGAAATATGAAATCTTCCATAGTTGAAATGCATTATTACTATGTAGTACAACAGCGATCAAAGTGGAATGATCATCTGTGAAAGAAATTGTAAATTATTATAATAATTATATTATTATTATTTATTATAATTATTATTATTTATAATAAATAATAATAATTATTATTATAATTATTTATAATATTATTTATAATTATTATAAATAAGTAATACTAATAATTTACAATCATTATAATAAATAATAATTATTATTGTATTGTAACAATACAATAATAATAATAGTAATAGTAGTAAGTAATAATAATTATAATAACAGCAACAACAACAAACAACAATTACTACCACAACAAACAATTACAACAACAATATTGTTAATTACAACAACAATATTGTTGTTGTAATTGTTTGTTGTGGTAGTAGTGTGAACACCTGAAGTTCAGCAGGAAACTGAAGAACACCACCAACAACACCTACACCCTCCACAACACCGAGATGTGTAAGGTTACATCCGTAAAATACCTCGGAGTGAAACTCCAATCCAACCTCCGCTGGAATGAAAACACTGCCTTCATCACTGGAAAAGCCTCTAGTAGACTTGGCTACATCAGGCGTACAATACCATCAAGCCTTCCATTTCTACGTGAAAAGGCGTACAAGCAACTTGCTAGACCAATCCTTGAATACTCTTGTACAGTCTGGGATGCGACTATCACCAAAACGCAGTCAAACCAACTCAAGGCGATCCAAAGAAGAGCAGCACGAACTATCAAGAACCTACCGAGAACTGACCATGTTACTAGTACAACCAAACTGACTGAAGAATTGGGATGGTATGATCTGAGGACTAGACGAGAACATCAAAGGATAGCAATGTTCAGAGCCATGCATTTTGGGGAAGTTGCAACTAACACTTGTGACTATGTTCAGGCCCATCATCCATCATCATTGCAGACTAGAAGTCACGGCCAGCAATATCTAGTACCCCACTGTCGGACCAAAGCCCATCAAAACAGCTTCTTCCTTAGTACAGCCAAGCTGTGGAATGCCCTCCCACCATCGAGTTCCCTTCTGGCCGGCCCCCCCTTGGCAGGTTGAGGCGACGGCGGTATTCCCGATCGGTACACGTTGACGGAACGATTATGGACTTATGGATACGCCACGTTGCTGAAACCTTCACCAGAAGTTAGCGACTACGCAGCAAGTAGCTGTTGTTTGTTGTTGTTGCTGTTATTATTTGAAATTGTTTGGTGGTTTTAGTTGGTGGGAAAAAAGAAACTACTACTACCACTACCAAAGTCCTATCTACCTAAAAAAAATAATTGAGTAATACCAATAATCAATAATAATAAAGCTGATATATATAAAATTGATATCTCAGCTTTATTATTTACCACCATTTATTTGTAATAAATAACTGATGATAAAAAATATTATTATATAATAATATATAATGATAATAATAATAGTAACATCATTTGTAATATTAATAAATAATAATAAGATTAGTAGCAAATTTGCCAACTTTGAAGGGGGCAATTGCTTGAGATGGAAAAAAGGGGAAGTTATAAAATAAGAGGGAAAATTTTCTGTGCGAAAATGTGCTGTGTAAGACAAATAGGGGCTTCTTTATGTAAATGTATGTATTAAAAAATGGTATCTCTCATCATCGAAAGAGCATTATACATTTATTATTAGAGAGGTGGTTTTTAAAAGTTTTTTTAACTGAAACTCTAACACGCTTGCATGAAAATTATTTTTGCTGCGCGTGGAATTTTTTCATGTAAGCGTGTAGGTGTTAGAGTATCTAACAATTTGGAGAAGAGGTGTTAGAGGCTCTAACATTATTGTTAGAGAATTAAAATATCACATTTCATCATCTCTTGTGACATGTCAAAATGCTTCAAAAGCAGTGAGGATTACAGCTAATCAGAATAACCTTATCACAGAGGTGACACCTTTTAGCTTTATTTATCATCTTGTCTACATGGTAGCAGTATAGATAGAGTTGGTCGATTATGCATAGAATACTTGCTTAAAATATGAGAGTAGCCTACAATTGCATAGCTAATAAATCTCATTCAAAAAGTGGGGGCAGTGCACGTGATTGGCACAACTGCGGCTCATACCTTCATTCACATACTTACTAAACATTCAAACCTAATTTATTATTGCCAAATGTTATAATGAATTGACTTGCAATCCCCTTTAAAGAGAACAGGACTGGGTAGGCCTTTGCCGACTTTGCAATCCCATACTTGAAGTTTCAGACTACATTTGCAAATCGATTCACACCTTGTGGCATGTAGTAAATAATCCTTGTCATGAGCCTGAGTCGGTTGGTTGGTTACATTGAGGTTTGGACTCATGCAGTGACACCATGTAGTAAGTCGCGTAGAATAAATTTGTGTGGGAAACAGCTGTGACCAGATGAACAAAAGAGGCAAAATCGTTGTCTTAGACTTTGGCAGCTGGTCTGTGTAAGTAAAAATCTTCGTAGCTAGTAGAAAGCCATGAGTTAGTTGTAGTATTAGTTTACAGATGAACATGACAGTTCTATATAATTTATTTGTTTCTTGATGATCATTACAAACAGCATCCAACTTCTTATGCCAGAATAATATAGATGATTCAACATCTTAAAATGAAATAAGAAAATAAACTTCTAATAATGAATGCTAATAATAATGACAACACAATATTAATTTAATAATTAGAATTAAATGATAAATATTAATATTTATAATAATCAATGACTACTTGCTATAATAAAGTTTAAGCATCTAGTTGCATCTGAATTTGGGAGATGGTTTGTACCAGATCACCTAGTGACAATCAATTCTTCATACTTCTTACCGAGACGGCCAGATGGTTAGTGATCAGTGTAAAAAAATGAGGCGAGCAAAACAAAAAAAAATTGTGGAGTGATGAGAAATGGCTATACTGGGCTCACCAATGCAGAAAATAGCAAAAAACTTCAAAATTTTAAGAGCGTTGATTGGCCGCCCTCTATCTTTTTCAGAAATACGACTATAAATGAATACAGAACAGGAGAGAACAAATGTTCCATGCAAAACTTATCTTTTTTGGTTGGAAGCTCTAACATTAATGTTAGGGCTCTAACATTTTATTCCTCGAATCACACAATGCTGTCTTCCGAAAAAGTATAATATGTGAATGAAGCCTAAGCTATTCAAATAAATGTTGAAGCTGTAAATTGATGTACGACTAACTGGCAAGTGTTCTGTAATGAATTGAAACCTAGTCTTTGTATCTAGAAAATAATTGTTCACTCAAGTTTTAAGTGTAAGGCGAACGTTACATACCTACATATGTTTATACTGAATACCTGTCATTCACATTACCAGGAAACCTGTGGTCAACCAAGGTAAAACTCTAAAGCAAAAACAATGCTGCTGGGTACTCTGAATGCCTACCCTATTTATCTTACATGAAATTATAATTACAGCTCTAGTCTTTAAACTGTCTTCTTATTATTTTTTCGCCCGTCTACTACTTGAAAGATTAATATTGCTCTGTGCAGAAAATGTTGTTCGACAAACATTTACTGTCAAGACATTCGATTAATAACAAATTTTTCTAGTAACATCACCAATTAATATGATTATAATGAATATTACAAACTAGTTCTTTTGTGGAAACTTTTTATTTGAATGCTATATTATCAACCAACAGTATTAAAACAATTTTGTTTACAATGGTGTTTATGCTCAAGGCTTTTGAATTTAACTACACTTAGAGTACCACTATAATTACAAAAGCAATAGCTTAGCCTTGAGTCCATAAAATATGTCTAACTTTTGTATGCAAACTCTGCTCTCAAGTCAGCAATGGCTCAACCACTAGCTTTTTGACAATAAGCCTGGTTTGCCTACGTCCAGCTTGCATCCAAACACAAGTACCTCAATGTGCATGTACATTAACTGGAATACCATCTATGGATTAGTGTCCATGGACGTCGTAAACATAGATGGACTCCTAACTAAAGGGAGTTTTTGTATCATAAAAACATGATTGACAAGTCGTGTAATATTAGCATCTGGATCACAATAAAATAAGAGTTTGATGGCTATAACAGCTTGTTGCTTTCATGAACTCATTATGTCAGTTTAAATCAGACAATCATCACAAAGTAAACTATGCAGTTATGACAACTGCTCTCTATATTTTTGGTCACAATTATTTCACTTTCATTATACAAGAGACTAAACACAAGAACAATACAGGAAATGATGATGACCCATCTGCAACACTCATCAGCAGCCGCTAAAGATTCAAATAAAACCATTAGTGCTCCCACATAGAACTCTTATTTAAAAAAAAAACTACCTGAAACGACATGCAAATTTTAATTTTGATTGTTTTTTGATGAAATATTTTGGCCAAACTTCAAATTTTTACATACAACTCGATGAACCTCTGATTCCTAGATATTATTCGAAGTAGAGAACCGTTTCAGAAGGATTATGTCATATTGATTTGATTTTTGATCAACCTTGCAAAGCTTTCACAGTTGTTCAGCCTGTGCTTTTGGTGTGCTATATTTGACTTGTTTAATAAAATTGGTCATTGCAAAGTGTGCTTCAAAGTTTCTCACATCTTGTATTATTTATGGAATGAATATGTCATCAATTTAGCCATGATGTTATCAATGTGCCTAGTTATTGTTTCTGTGTAGTAGATAGTTATTAATAACAAAGGTTGTTTGATTTCATTGCCAAAAGTTAATAGATATGTAACTGTTGTAGAGATGAGTTCTTTGAACAAACTCAGTGTAGATGCTGTTGACCTTAAAGGTCAGCGTGTGCTGATCAGGTAAGAACTCACTACTAAAATAATTTACAAGAATTCGTTTCTTTTGGTAACTACCCGGCGATTTGCATCAGTTGCGAGTTATTCCCATCATGAGTTTAGATTCACATATGCTAACTTTATAGCGTGTGTAGAATTTGGTGATCTCGCTACTGATTGCGTGATTATTTTCCTTACAAGATTTTTTAAAATAACTATTTTTTAAAATCATTCTTCACATTCAATTCCGACCATCTCACATTCAAATACTAAACTGTTTTTGAATATGATAGTTCCGTCATTTTACTTGAGCTTTTAGTCTGATCTTTAAATCAAGCAAATAGTAATAGTTTATGAATCAAATTATTATTTTATTTGTTTATTGTCCAGGACTTTAAGATTAATTTGAAATTAAATTTTGGCACTTCAAAGTCAACTTGCATCGTTTTTACTGTAAGGCTAAAAGAAATTAAAGGAAATTGTTTTATAAGTATTTGTTTAAATGTTTTCATATTCTTTATTTGTGTTGTAGAGTCGACTTCAATGTCCCTATGAAAGGCACCACCATTACTAACAACCAGAGGTTTGTCAGTTTCACTTGCCATTCAATTATCAAAAGTTTCCAAAATGGTTCAATTCAAGATTCATAAAACCTAGACCATTCTCTGTACCGTTTCTATGGTTGTTTTGATGTTTAGAATAGCGGCTGCTGTCCCCACCATAAAATATGTGTTGGATTCTGGGGCTAAGTCTGTAGTTCTTATGAGTCACTTGGGCAGACCAGATGGAAAGAGACAAGATAAATTCTCTTTGAAACCTGTGGCTGTTGAGTTGGGCAGTTTACTCGGCAGGTGAGCGTAGGAGATATATTACATGACCTGTGTCTGGAGTACAGGTGATGTCTTATATGAGATGTGATAACAGGTGATTATTTTTAACATTGGACTACAGCTGATGTTTAAAATGACATGCAAGAGCAGCTGATGTATTATATGACATGTGAGAACAGGTGATGTATTTTATGACATGTGAAAACAGGTGATGTATTATATGACATGTGAAAACAGGTGATGTATTATATGACATGTGAGAACAGGTGATGTATTATATGACATGTGACTACAGGTGATGTATTATATGACATGTGACTACAGGTGATGTATTATATGACCTTTCAGAACAAGTGATGTGTTATATATTCTGTAGAGAGGTAACAATGCTGACAGACTGTGTAGGTGATGATGTAATAGCTGCCTGTGCTGACCCTGCGGAGGGCTCCATTATTTTACTGGAGAATCTCAGATTTCACCCGGAGGAAGAAGGCAGCTACAAGGATGAGACCGGTAAAAAGGTGCTCATGATGCCTCCATCTTTACTGCTCTCCATTGACCGATTATGTTCTCATCAAGACTTGGCTTCACTTGCAGCTCTTTGTTGTTGAAGGTCAAGGCAACTCCAGAAGCTGTTGCGGAATTTAGAAACTCGCTGACAAAATTGGGAGATGTTTATGTCAATGATGCTTTTGGTACAGCACACCGGGCACACAGGTAGGGCACCTGCACCTGGTTGTCTGGTACAGCACATTGGGCACACAGGTAGGGCACCTGCACCTGGTTGTATGGTACAGCACATCGGGCACACAGGTAGGGCACCTGCACCTGGTTGTCTGGTACAGCACATTGGGCACACAGGTAGGGCACCTGCACCTGGTTGTATGGTACAGCACATCGGGCACACAGGTAGGGCACCTGCACCTGGTTGTCTGGTACAGCACATTGGGCACACAGGTAGGGCACCTGCACCTGGTTGTATGGTACAGCACATCGGGCACACAGGTAGGGCACCTGCACCTGGTTGTCTATGATTTGTCCTGCTCGTTCTAAGACTTGCTCAATGTGTATCTCTATGGCTCACTCTATGTGTTCCTCTATAGAGCACTCTATGTCTACTTCTATGGCTCACTCTATGTGCACTTCTATGGCTCACTCTATGTGTACTTCTATGGCTCACTCTATGTGTACTTCTATGGCTCACTCTATGTGTACTTCTATGGCTCACTCTATGTGTACTTCTATGGCTCACTCTATGTGTACTTCTATGGCTCACTCTATGTGTACCTCTATGGCTCACTCTATGTGTACCTCTATGGCTCACTCTATGTGCACTTCTATGGCTCACTCTATGTGTACTTCTATGGCTCACTCAATGTGCACTTCTATGGCTCACTCTATGTGTACTTCTATGGCTCACCCTATGTGTACTTCTATGGCTCACTCTATGTGCACTTCTATGGCTCACTCTATGTGTACCTCTATGGCTCACTCTATGTGTACCTCTATGGCTCACTCTATGTGTACCTCTATGGCTCACTCTATGTGTACTTCTATGGCTCACTCTATGTGTACTTCTATGGCTCACTCTATGTGCACTTCTATGCCTCACTCTATGTGTACTTCTATGGCTCACTCTATGTGTACTTCAATGGCTCACTCTATGTGTACCTCTATGGCTCACTCTATGTGTACCTCTATGGCTCACTCTATGTGCACTTCTATGGCTCACTCTATGTGTACTTCTATGGCTCACTCTATGTGTACCTCCATAGAGCACTCTATGTGTACTTCTATGGCTCATCTATGTGTGCCTCCATAGAGCACTCTATTGTACTTCTATGTGTACTTCTATGGCTCACTCCATGTGTACTTCTATGGCTCACTCTATGTGTACTTCTATGGCTCACTCTATGTGTATCTCTATTGCTTGCTCTATGTGTACTTTTGTTGTGTAGCTCTATGGTTGGAGTGGATCACAGACAGAAAGCTTCAGGGTTTCTCATGAAGAAGGAGTTGTCTTATTTTGCTAAAGCGCTAGACGAACCGGAAAGACCTTTCCTGGCCATTCTTGGAGGGTGAGTATCCAACAGCATGCTTCAGTTACCTGGCAGTTGGAGGGTGAGTATCCAACAGCAAGCTTCAGTTACCTGGCAGTTGGAGGGTGAGTATCCAACAGCATGCTTCAGTTACCTGGCAGTTGGAGGGTGAGTATCCAACAGCAAGCTTCAGTTACCTGGCAGTTGGAGGGTGAGTATCCAACAGCATGCTTCAGTTACCTGGCAGTTGGAGGGTGAGTATCCAACAGCATGCTTCAGTTACCTGGCAGAAGCATCTGCTAGAGAAGTTTGTTGTTATCATATTATACACCACTTGATGGCCATTGATGAGTGTTTTGTGTCCTGTTATCAAGGTGTCTGGTTTGGTGTAATGGTTAATGTGTCTGCTTTCTTGGCTACGGGGTATTGCCTGCAAGCTGTGGGTTAAAAGCCCACTCAGGTTGTGCTGTTTTTCCACTGCAGTGCAAATGCTACCTGCTCGCTCAGCTTTAATGAAGTTGCCTAGCAACAAACGTTCCAAAGTAGTAGCGATTGCCAAAAATATCAGACATTTGACGATTCACATATTTTTGTCAGGTTTTGTGCAGTGTATAGGGTTACGCAACAGTAGATTGGAATGACAACTTTATTTTTTTTGGGGGGGGGGGGGGACAACTTGTATCATTACTTCTGCTACCATCAGCTGCTGGTTGGTATTATTGTTGTTAGAGCTAAGGTGAAGGACAAAATACAGCTGATAGAGAGCATGTTAGACAAAGTAAATGAGATGATCATAGGAGGGGGCATGGCCTTCACCTTCCTCAAAGTTTTACATGGAATGAAGGTTAGTAGTAATACTAAGGCTAGGTTATTTTTTGTTTTTGCAAATAAAACATGAACCAGAGGCTATGTTAGGGTGTGCGGTGGGGTGCATTGTCTAATTTCAAAAATTTGTTTCTCTCGTTTGTAATACTTTGTTGGTAAAGCTTTTTTCTGCTCAATCTGGAGAATCTAATAAATTTTTATCGACCTTGGTAGTGGTGGATCACCTCGCTTGTCACAGCACTTGTATGAGCACCAAGGATGTTTGGAGTTGTCCCCTTTTTGTGATCGAGGAAAATTGTAGCAGAGAAGCACTATTATGCAGTCATAGACGGTTTATAGTCATGGGCCCATTCACAGCGCTAGAATTTGTCTAACGTTCAGTTTTTGGTAAATAATAAGAAAAAATTGTAACTTCCAACTTTTTGGTTAAAGCTGTAGTTTCGTCGCAAAAGATGATAGGCGATGAACGGTCATTTCTAACTCAAAAGTATTCTGGGCTACGCACATTATTATTATTTTTAGTAGCTCTTTATTTTTTTACGTCACTGATCGATAGCATTTTTCAACTTTTTCGTTGACTTCGTTTGAGCATCTGCGGCCTCTCCATAAATCTTGAACTTAGTAAGACATCAAAGGACCTTACACCATAGCCTGAGTCATCGTTTGTTTATTCAGCTCTAACATATATTGTGTCGATACATGCGGGTAACCTTTCATCTACTACTTGTTTATGTACATATCTAAATATTGATAGCACATGCTTGGCACTTACCCGATAACAGTGTGCAATCAGTGAGTGGAATGTTCTGGAATATTTGGTACATTGTGGGAATTCCAGTAGATAGGAGTAAACAAAAATATGGGGTTCGGTTTTTAATGCAATGAACTTTTTAGAAGCGTCGTGTATATTAGATTTGCTGTATGGGGGGGGGGGGGAGGGGGAGGGGACCTTCGTTGACTGAAATGTAGTTTTCGAACTATCTTTTGAAAATTGCATAATTAGATGAAATTTGCTTCTAATTGTCTATGTAAGCGTTGACACAATGATGGTTTGGTTTAGTGCTCATAACTTATTGAATAGAAATGCTTGACTTACCAGTTGACTTACCAGTTGTGTATAGAGTTTTGTGCATGTCACTAAGTGCTACTTGACTTGTATAGCACAATATCATTGGTTAGATTGGGAGCTCACTATTTGACGAAGAGGGAGCCGAGATAGTGCCCAACCTGATGGCCAAAGCGGAGAAGAAGGGAGTGAAGCTACATCTACCGGTAGACTTTGTTACTGGATCCAAGTTTGGTGAAGATGCTGAAGTCGGATATGCCACCGTCTCTGATGGAATACCAGATGGCTGGATGGTTAGTTGCTCCACTTATAGGAGTTGTCTATCCAACATGTGCAGATAACTCCAAGTTTTGTACTTTTCTGCAGCTGCTGTATATATTATAGTTGATTTTTATTTTTATATAAATTTTTACTTTTTCTTTTGTAAATATGCTTTATTCTATTTATTTTTTATGTTTGTTTCAGCACAAGAAAAATGAAAAAAAAATGTATAATGAAAGGTTTTGAGTTCTACATCGTGATTATTCTGCAGCTAGTTAATGCCATTGCTTTGCTGTTTTATACAATGCAATGCTAATAGAGATTTTGCATTTGCAATAATGGGATTATCTTTGGAATGGCAAATGATGATTTCCAGGAAAGGAAACGATATCAAACTGTATCCTGTTAACGTATGTGGGTTGCAGCTAATCGGCACTGTTTTAGGGTCTGGATACAGGAAAAGAATCAGCCAAAGCTTTCTCTGAGGCAGTAAATAGGGCTAAAATAATAGTGTGGAACGGACCGCTGGGAGTCTTCGAGTTTGAGAACTTTGCTGGTGGAACTAAGGCTCTGATGGATGATGTAGTCAAAGTCACCCAACAAGGGGTGACAACAATAATTGGTAAGTGGTTGTGTCGTTGGCTGAGTGTTGGGGACACAACTTCTCCTGTTACTAATATGAAATAGTGATGTACTGTGTATACCAGGTGGAGGCGACACGGCTACTGCTGCCGCCAAATATGGCACAGAAGACAAAGTCAGCCACGTCAGCACTGGAGGTGGAGCGAGTCTAGAGCTTCTTGAAGGTAATTATTTTTTACCTTGACCTCAACAATACATTAGTTTATAAGTGCGATTTAGTATGATGATATTGATAAATTAGATGTGTGGCGTATCGTCAGAATTATACATCCCATAGCTATATATTTCTCGTTACTTCTAATATGCATATTTTATGAATCTAAAATAGTGATCATCGATTATTATCATTACCATGTATTATGTAACATGTATTATGTAACATGTATTATGTAACACATGACCAACTAATGAAAAGTTATTACTTATGCTGTATTATCCAACTTTCGATGCGTCGGTCGCGTATGCAACAGAACATTAGTTTAGAACATAATGGGGTCTGCACTCGTCAGGAGTCGTTAGAGTTGTTGAGGACCAAATAACCAAATTTTTGCTGTTGTTTCCTAAAAAAATTACAACCGCAGTTTCACATTAGGATTATCTCATGTGAAGAAGACAACTCTGTCAAAACAATTATCAAGTCCGTAATTATAGCATGTAACTGTTTGTTTCCGCTATCAAATATCAAGAAGTTAGTAAAAATTTCTAGGGCTGTCAAAGTATAATTTTTCCTAAAACAAAATTCTTGATGTTGGCATTTTGAGATGAGTGTTTCAACTTTAAATTAATTATCAAACTGATTCATTTACAAATACTGCTAATTCTTATAATAAACCAAATCAACAATTTACATATATTTAATAGCGGTTCCACGGCCAAAAGACGGTTGCGGTACCCGTTATTCAATAAATTCATATAAATTGCCGAACAAAGCGTTGAGAAGATAACTCCAAACTTTTTAAGTGATCAAAAAAAAATAAAAACAACGTTCTTATAAACGAAAATTGTTCGTAAAGTCAACTTTTTTGTTTAGTCGTGGTTATCTCACAACGCTTTTGGGATATAAAACTGGTGAACACGTTAGACTCGTTTGTTATAATTTATTTAGTGTTCAGTTTCACTCGTGACCTACGCACAATACTCATAAATAAATAATACTTGTTAGTCTTTTTTTAATGAGCTGCTTTTTGTTGATTCGCAAGTTGCTAACATGCTGATTATTTTTTTATTAAGTTTATTGTCAAACTGATACAAATAATAAATGACTGTTGGCTTCGGTGAAAGTTAAAACATCTGGCTGAATCAAAAGATGGGAGATAACTCCTACCTGGTCCCTATTGTCAGCTGGTTTTTCTTTTTTTGTATTCCACAAGGAAAGACAAATCCTAAATGTTTAGATTTTGTTGCAAACTTTTGTGGTATACGCTTGATATGGGGCCTTTCTGCCAATTTTCATAGTAGTAGCAATTATTTCCATTTTTTCATCAAGTTTGGTTTGTTTGACTCTTTTCATCAAAAATAAATGATTAACCTTTTTCTGCCAACACTTCTCTACAGCAAATAAAATGTTTTTCGGTATTACTTTTTTATATTTACTAACAAAAACAAAATCATAAGCATTGCATTCATTATGCCACATGTATGATATTACTATTTCAATAGAGCCATTCTATTTGTGTGTAGGTAAAGTATTACCAGGAGTGGTGGCTCTATCAGATGCATAGACACAGATTCTCCCTCCATCTTCAGTATGCAAGTACAGGTTGGGACTGTGGTTGTTGACATTTTATATATGATTCTGCATATCTGGTTGTTGTATGACGAATTTATGCTTCTATTTCTCATCTCAGACACATTCATTTGCATGTAGTGACCTCTAGTGGTGCTTTTTCATAGCGGTATTCCTAGAATAAATGTTTGATATATTCTTTGTGTGATCTCAATGCATGTAAAAACTTATGGATGTCAGATGCAACTGTAAAGTGTCTCTCAATGTGTGAAATTTGTTGCAAGTTGTGGAAAATTTTTCATTGATTTCATCAGACAAAACCCCCTCTTGACGAGACCCCCACTAAAAGTTTTAACTCCCACATTTTAAAGTTTTAAATATCTCTGATCTTAAGCAATATTGTTTAAAGTTGAAAAAAATTATTTTTAAATCAAATAATATCAACAGATTTAAGTGTTGGTAGTTTACAATTTATGTGACGAAAAAATATCAGCCTTGCATTTCTGACGTCGTTGTTTTAAATCAACATCAATAATTTTCAAATCTGAATTGCAAGATTTTTGATTGATAAAACTATTGCACATAGTAGAATGTAAGTAAATAATAGTTTTGAAACGAAGTATAAAAATAACTACGCATTAGTTTAAGATTACTCTTAGTATTTTGGTTATGACAATTTAGCACCCTTTGACACAAAGAAAAGACAACTCCTCTCGAGGTAGGGGTTTCAACCATTGAACTATACTAGGTTAGTTCAACTGGTCGGGTACAGCGCAGGACGTGGTGTAAACAATAAAAAGTAGCAAAGTTGACTTTTGTTCAAAACCTGATAATTTGCTTTTTTGCAATATTACTAATTGTCCTATAAAAAAAATGAAAAATTGTTTTTGAAACTTGGAAGAGAATCTCACTTGAGCTTGGTCACTGCAGCTAATTAATCTTCAGTTATTGTGTTACTTATGATTGATCTTCATTAATCTTGTACTACAGCTATCTGACTAAATTATATGAATACAGTTGTGGCTGTGGGCTTGTGCAGATAGTATTAAATATGGATGTATATAATTTAGTATGAGGGACAGTGTACAGCATAAAAATAAACACAAAATGATAACAATTACAATATTGAGACAACAATAAAATAGCTTATAGATAGGTAGAAATCTGAGTAGATATTTCGTTGGTCGGGAACAGGAAATGGAAATATTACATCAGCAGCAAACTGGTAAAACAGTGCAAAGGTGCAAAAAGAATTATCAAGTATAATATACGAGACATCATTGTAACTACTCGATGTCTCATAGGGGGAAATATACCGAAGAGGAATGCACTGATGCTTATCGACCCATTCAACTGATTTGCATGCAATGAGTGTGAAGTGCAGAGATCAATGGCTAGCCACTGCACATCAGGCAAGCCTCCCTGTTCTCGATGCTACACGCCAACACAGCCTCTTTCTGTTCTCTCTCCTCTTGCTCTGCAGTCTCTACATCGGCATCAGCTGTCTCTCCACATTCTTCTGTCTTCTACAACACAAAGTTGTGTGAGAGCTCAATGTCACACAGCGCCAGCTTTATATATACTGTACAGGCAGAGCCAATAGCTTGGAATACTTGAGCCAAGGAAATGATTGACAAGTTGAAATCATTTCCATACCAACTGACCAACATTTTGACAAAAAGTTTGTACAAACTGAAACCTGATAGGAGTAGAACAAAGTTGATCACATGATAGAGAGACAACTTGTGCAGGTGCTCTCAGGTGCTATAATACATCATCTGCAACCAACTACTGCTGCCTGGCTGGACTACAAAATAATCAACTTACCTTTTTTAGTTTAGATTTATCTACTGTGAATTGAATAGCCTGAGCTGCAGCCTTAGTTCTCAAGTAGTACATGCCTGTTTTCAACCCCTAAAACACAACCAGTGTTCAGGTAGCTAGTAAAATGACGATAATACAATTACAATTCTTATATTGCCGATATATTTTAACTTTGCGACAAATGACAAAATTTGTATTTTCATCTTGTTTAAATCTCCAGTTATAAACACAAAATTACTCGTTTGCCTACTAGCAAGTTTACCTTTTTCCAAGCGTAGAAGTGCATGCTGGATATCTTGCCGTAGTTGGGGCTGGCCATGTGGATGTTGAGACTCTGACTCTGGTCTATGAACGCTCCTCTGTCGGCGGCCATGTTGATTATTTGCTTCTGTGAGATCTCCCAGGTGGTCTTGTAGAGGTCCTTGATGTGCTGTGGTATTCTGTCGCAAGCCTGCAAACAATACAGTAATGTTAAAGCTGTGTTTATATCTGCCAATCGAGGAATTTCCTTTTGCTGTTAAAAAAGTGATGATAAAAAAGATTTGTAGCATTTTATTTGAGGCCATTAACAGTTTTTCAACTACTATATCACAGTTTCCAATAAAATTATTTCTTGGTCGCAAGAATTTTTGTAAAGAGGGTCTGTGTTGATGCATGTTATGGCTAACAGTGACGTTACATTCAGATATTGCATGAGAATGAAAAATCACCCATAGACATTTCCAATCCAGTGAACCTTCCGAAATCAGTTTTTATGAAATGGCTAGCAGCCAATTGTGAGTCAGAAAAAAAAACGTTGATAAATACTAAATATATCCACTCCTGTAAGAATTTTACCTGAATGGATCCACCCTGTGATATTATCTCATTCTTCATATCGCTATCCCATAGACCAAGTTCTGTGAGATCGTGAAGGAGGTGGTGGTTAACAACCTGCAACATCCAAAACATCTCACTAAGAGCGAGCGGACTATTACACATGAGGTTGTCTACTTTTTACCACTGCAAGTGTTAGGAGCAGACAACCTCCAAATAAAACAATGCTCAGGCCAAAGTATACACTTGCATTATGTGTTAATACCGTCGACAACTTTTGGGCATTGCTGTGACCATACCAAATATGTAGGGACATTGAACAATTTTATTGAAACTGCAAAACTTGACCATAATTTTACTTTCTTGCTTTAGCTGGGGTGGAGTGCAGCTCACCTGGAATTCCCCAGACAGAACTCTCCTTGTGTATATATTACTTGTGTACGGCTCTATGCTTTCATTGTTGCCTAGGATCTGGGCAGTAGATGCTGTAGGCATGGGGGCCAGCAGTAGAGAGTTCCTCACTCCGTGCTTGGCTATCTCTGATCTCAGTCTAGTCCAGTCATTCAACTCATCTGTTACTTTCACACCCCACATGTCATGTTGGAGGATCTATATAGAGACAACCTAGACATCTGATTATAATACATAGACAACAAGATACAACACATAGACATCTGAGTCGAAGTGATACAGAGAAAGTGGGTCAGTAGATACAGCACATAGACTTGTGGATACAGTTACTAGACCAGTAGACACAACACAGACTTATGGATACAGTTACTAGACCAGTAGATACAGCACATAGACTTATGGATACAGGTAATAGACCAGTAGATACAGCACATAGACTTATGGATACAGGTAATAGACCAGTAGATACAGCACATAGACTTATGGATACAGGTAATAGACCAGTAGATACAACACATAGACACACAGATTACATAGACATAGAGGCACACAGACTCGTGCTCACCCCTTGGCTGACGGGAGAGCCTTCGTACGTCTCATAAGTTCCTTCTTTCTGAGCAAGCTCACAACTCGCCTCCAGTGCTGCAAAGTAAATCGTCTCAAAGATCTGTTTGTTGAGCTGTGCTGCTTCTGGTGACTCAAATGGGTACCTGGATGGGGAGACAACTAACAATTATACACCGCATTAACTAATGGGGAGACAGCTAGCAACAGAAAAAAATAAACATAATAGTGTGAGGTACAGGTACTAGTGGGGAGACAACTACAAGCAAAAGCACTAAATGTGATAGTGGGAAAACAACGCCACGAGTAGTGATGGGGCAGACAACAACCACTTACAGCGCTGCATTTACTAGTGTGGAGACAACTAACAACAGCAATACACAAAACATAACTGAGAGGCAACAAGTATTAATGAGACAACACTACTGGGGAGACAACTACCAGCAAAACACTAAATGTGATAGTGGGGGAGACAACTACTAATTTACAACACTACGTACATGGATCCGACGAAACCCCCTTCACATACCCTACTGTTGAAACCCTCTACTACCAGTCGAAACCACATATCTCTACAGGAGTCGCCTTTTGTCTTAGGGTCATAGAGTGCTGAATAGTCATAACCAAAATATTAAAATTAATCTAGAGCATAATTATTTTTTATTTTGTTTTAAAATTACTATTTATTTACGTTCTACTATGTGCAATATTTTTTAGTCAAAAAACTTGTGATTTAGATTTGAAAACTATTGTTGCTGTTGATTCAAAACGACTGAGCCAAGGCTGATATTTTCCGTCACAAATAAATTGTAAACTACCATCATTTAAATCTGTCGATATTATTTGATTTAAAAATAACTTTTCTACTCCAATATTGCTTTAGTTTATGAGATATTTAAAATGCCATTTTAGTAGGGGGTCTCGTCTAGAGGGTCTCGTCTAGAGGTAGGGCTTGTCTAGAGGTAGGAGATCTCGTCTAGAGGTAGGGGGTCTCGTCTAGAGGTAGGGGGTTTCGTCTAGAGGTAGGGGGTCTTGTCTAGAGGTAGGGGGTTTTGTCTAGAGGTAGGGGGCTTCGTCTAGAGATGGGGATTTCGTCTAGAGGTAGGGGACTTCGTCTAGAGGTACGGTACGGCATAGGGTTTCATCTAACTCTACTTAGATGGCGCTGAGCATCACTGCTAAGTACTAGACACAAATCCATATAACAAAGTATTTCACATCAGAGAGTAGGTACCAAGCCACACAGACTGGACTGGACTTACAAATACCAAAGCGATCTGCAATGGTTTTTTTTGTAACTAGTAAAATCACATTTTTGGTTGAGCACGATATTGTGCATTCAAACTACTTGAAGATAAGCAGATTATATAAAGTAATGGAGGACCCACCTCATGAGAATAAAGGCATCAGCCAATCCTTGCACTCCAATACCAATTGGCCTGTGCCTCATGTTAGATTTCTTAGCCTGTCGAACATCAAAATCACACAAAATTACAAGTTCCATTCAATTTTTTTGTGTAGTCAACGATTACATAGACTCATAGCGGTACAAACTGATGCACACAAAAACTAGGAATACGTAGTGACCCTGTAGAGAGAGATACGCCAATCATTGTGCAGTATAAAACGCACGTGCAACGGCTGCTGGGTTACAAACAAAACTGTTTCCGGTCAAAACTTTATATAAAACATCGTTAAGCCAAAATAAATCATGACTTTTACTGCAGAATCATATCTCAATAATTCATTGGGGAAAATAAAGAAGACATTCGGCTACAAGCAGTGAGATTTTTTTTATACGAAAAAGTTGCTCTAAATTGGGACTAATGAAGAGTCAAAGTCCAGGGATCCAGATTGACACCATTATTATTATTACTTTAACTTTGGTACAGATTTTGCTACAATAAATCTCATTATCCCAAACTGTAAAGTTTTATGATCAGAAATGCTTATAAAACACCTGGAATGTAATAAATAAATAATAATTGAAGCTTCGTAATGAAATGACGGTTGTTGTGAATAATAATAATAATTAAAAACTGAAATAAATATGTAAAAGTGATCAATAACAATACTTATTATTATCCTATACGATGTAATATGACCTACACTTCAAAACAATTTCAATATTATTTTCATTATTCATTTAATAATAAATAATTACATTTTTTATTAAATAGCAATTTTTTTTATTATTTATTATTACTATTCAGCACAAACAATACAATTAACCCATATTATAATTATTATTTAGAAATTGAAACTTACCAGGCATATCAATTTTTCTAGTGTAGTATCTAATAATTATAAAAATATTTGCTACTAGATTTCGCGGTTTTATTCATTATCGTAAACAAAGGTAAATTTTGTATACAAACTATAGAGCTGCGTCGCCAAAAGATGTCTCGATCAATTATTCAGGTTATCAAAAATACCTAAATTGAGTTGATTTGTGATGTTTTTATTATTTATCCTGGTAGATCAAAACGTTTTCTCTTTTTCCCCCATAAAACTTTTTAAAATTAACAATTTTGAGAGAAAATAAAAAATATTTATTGGAGCATGTACTTCAACTGCAATGATAGCATATATAATATTCAATGTTTGGATCCCTAGCAGATTGCACGTGGCTCATTAGCGTATCTCTCCCTACAGGGTCGGGTCACTAGGAATACGTTATGAGAGTCTATTAGATTTGAAGCTATCTAATAGCTAAATTTCAGTTGAAAGAAAAAACAACTCCGAATTACAAAAATCATCATTAAAAAATACAATTAAATAAAGATGTGAGCAAAATACCTCCTTGATAGGGTAGAAGTTGATGTCGATAATCTTGTTGAGATTCTTAGTGATCACTTTAGTCACCTGCCTGAGCTTGTCAAAGTCATAAGTTTTGTTAGGCTTGATATACATGTTCACTGCCAATGATGCCAGATTGCATACAGCCACCTGCACAGGTAAATCACCAATATAATTACCTGCGGACAGTGAAATGAAAGATTTTGTGCAAAGGACAGGGATGTGTAATACCTCATCAGGTGAAGTGTACTCCACGATCTCTGTGCATAGGTTGCTGCATTTTATAGTTCCGAGATTTTTTTGATTGCTTTTGCTGTTGCAAGCATCCTTGTACAACATGTAGGGGTTTCCTGTTTCAGTCTGTGACTCCACAACAGCATACCTAGCAAACAATACCAAATGTGTATTTTTGCGCATAGACAACCCAGTGTAACAACACAACGAAATAGTAAATGTTTCTCACCAAAGTTTCTGTGCTTTAATAGTCTTTCTTCCTCGCCCTTCCTTCTCGTATCTGAAATTCAAAATGGTTGCAGTGAAACAATAAGAGTATGACAAACTAAGATTTGAGACTTCACAAAACGACATGTTGTTGTTGGAATAAAAATGGCAACTCAAACTCACTGTTCGTAAAGTCTCACAAAGTCATCGCCGTACACATCCGCCAGCCCCGGACACTCATGTGGACACATGAGGGTCCAGTCCTCATTGGCTTCTACTCTCTTCATAAATAGATCTGGTATCCATAGAGCGTAGAATAGATCTCTGGCTCTCTGCTCCTCTTTCCCTGTCAATATATCTTGATGTTATGAAAACAGAAATCCATGCAAGAAATATTTTCAGAAAAAAATACTATTTCATGGATGAATTTTACACTAAGCTGAAATTTTTTTTTAAATTTTCAGAGCTCTATATTCACCCCTGGTTTATCTACTATTCAGTGGTGCTCCAGCCATTTTTCCTTCAACTGTTACTTTCAAAGATTTAATGGTTTAACCACCGCATGATCAAGTATTTTTTCTACCCATTGCTTCCATTTTTATATCTATCCTCTTCTATTAATATATCTATCCACTCCTTGCATATATTTTACTGTCTATCCACTCTTTTTATTATTGTCCATCCACTCTTTTTATTACTGCCTATCCACTTCTTTTATTTCTACATTTACCTGTGTTCTTTCTACAATCAAGAAAGTCAAAGATATCTGCATGCCAGGGTTCCAAGTAGATAGCAAAAGCCCCAGGCCTCTTGTTTCCTCCCTGGTCTACATAGCGGGCCGTGTTGTTGTACACCCTCAACATAGGCAGCAGCCCATTGGATACACCATTTGTCTACGAAACACACGAGTAAAGTAATATTATATGTTTTTTCATTAAAAAAATAAACAAAACAATTTCCTGTCAACAATTGTTTTTACATGAGCAATACTTTCTGTACAATAACGTATATAAGAGAGAAGACAACTCACCCCTGCTATGTAGCTACCACTAGCTCTAATACAGTGCACATGTAAGCCAATACCTCCTGCAGACTGTAACAATGATATAATAAATAAATAAATAAATAGAAACTAAACATAGTACGAATAAAAAATTATACAAATAAATTATATATCTATGATTGCCGTTAACACAAAATAACAGTATCGTGGGTCCACCTTGCTGATCGTTGCGCACTGCTTGAGGGTGTCGAAAATGCCTTCAATGCTGTCTGACTGCATGGCCAGGAGGAAACAACTACTTAGCTGTGGTTTATTGGTGCCAGCATTGAAGAGAGTGGGGGAGGCATGAGTGAACCACTTCTCAGATAACAGGTTGTATGTTTCTATAACTGAGTCTATGTCATCGCCATGTATACCAACAGAAACTCTCATGAGCATATGCTGAGGTCTCTCAGCCACTGAAAAACGAATGTTTGAATTGTCTTCTTTCTATCAAAACCATGCATTGGGTAACTTTTTCTCTGAGTTACTTATTTCTTGCTCAATGAAAAGACAACTTCAACATATATATTAGCATGAACTGAATAGTTTTGATTGTAACTAGTTACTAGTACCTTTGCCATTTATTCGAAGCAAGTAGGATCTTTCCATTGTTCTGAATCCAAAATAGTTGTATCCAAAGTCTCTGTCATATATTATAGCAGAGTTGAGTCGCTAAAAGATTACAGGTGGTTATCAACAGTTGAAATAATAAACAGCAATTGGTTCAACATAACTTGTAAAAAAAAATAAACTGCTGTGAGAAGTCACTACAGTTAATTAATTATTGAAGGATAAATAAATAGCAACAGACCAAAAATGGGAAAAAAAAATCATTTGACCCCGACGTGACTCGAACACGCAGCCTTCTGATCTGGAGTCAGACGCGCTACCAATTGCGCCACGGAGTCCGATGATTCCCGGAGAAACACAACGCAAAGAGATACTATACGGTTATCATTGGCCCGTCCATTCCACGCGCACAAACGCTCACCATACGATTACAAACGTGTATATAATCCGTAAAGTATTAATACAAAATATATATTCCATCCATATATATTTAAACAAAATCTGTACTGTGTGTGCGATAGAGTGATGAACTAACATATTTTGTCATTTACACAAGCATTACATCAGAAATGTTTTTTTTAGATTCTTACTAAATTTAGGACAAGTTACAGAAATGTTACACAACATTCACAAAACCCAGTGACCACACTTGAAGCCACCTCACAAACAATGGAATACAACTACCACCTACTTGGTGAACCTGGTCAACCACTACCTAGGTGGAAAATCACCAAATTAGGTTGTTGACCAAAAGAGCCCAAGTGATTTTTCTCAGCGATTGGTCAAACTTCTCGCCAAAGCTGGGCTATTTTTTTTGAACAAAATCTCTTCAGCAATTCTGACCATACTAACTATAGTCTATGGCAATTGATAGATCGGGCGCGATGTGACGCAACTGGGAACGACAGTAAGGTATTTGTGCATTGTGATTGGTTGATCAAAACATGGCATCAAATAAAATGCCAACAATTACCTTCCGATTTTTCAGAAAACAGGCGCTACACGCAAAATCCCACAATCACCCAATGATTGCTATCTGTACATGCGGCGTTCATTTGCACTTGGCAACTTGGGTAGTTTACCAAATAATGTGGAGTTACTCTCTCTTTGGAGAGACAGCTTCCATGCATGCAGCTTGTACTTTGACACGATTTTTCTAACCGAGCAGCGAAATTCACAAAACGACGGCATAAAAAAATTTGGAATGTTCGCACAGACAAAGGCCTTCCAAACGTTTGCATTGAATGACTAAACAAAAAGGAAATAAACAACAAACATTTTCGAGAAAAAGATACCCACATAAAAGGAAAATTGTCAAAATAATGCTTCGTACAAATAATGATATTGTGCCGCCACAAGACAAAAAAGGCAATCAAGTATTAGAAGTCGACAAAAAAAATGAATTTGAGGAAATTGATGAAATCAGCTAAAACGATACCTCTGCCAGCTAGTGAACAAGTTACACTAACCTCTGCATTGGCACGGATTACATTCAGAGCCTGCTCGCTAATCATGGGAGAGTGTTTCCTGGTCTCTGGATTCACCCAATTGTACAAGTTCTCCATGACATCTGGTGAAAATGAGTTTTAAATAGAAAACAACAAAACAGCAACACTGATTGGTCCGCCAGTCTGGCAAAAATTTTTACCCGATAAAGACAAATCACAAAAAGAAACAATCGTCCAATCAGAATCAATTAATCCTACTGTCCAATACGAATGCATCAAAGAAGAGCTGTCCCATTAGAGATGTTCACTAGGAATTAATAAACTATCCAATAGGAGCTCACCGCTGAACACTTTCTGCGTTTCCTTATGCAGATTAGAGACAACAATCCTGGCAGCCAGTATAGCAAAGTCTGGGTGTTTAGTGGCGTTGGTGGCACATATCTCTGCTGCAAGGTTGTCTAACTCGACAGTCGTCACTCCCGGATACAGTCCGTTGATTACTTTCATTGTAACTTCCACCTATCAAAGCACAATTTTGAATCGACTGTTTACATTAGTTGAGAAACCAAAACAATCTAGCAGCCACAGTGGTGAATATTATATCATATTAATATCATTATTATGCACAAAGAGCCGTGTATGATTAGTAACTAACTGGCGCTAAAACTGAAAATTTCTTTGTAGTAATATATCACATAATACGGAAAGTGTAGACACTTCATTTACAGTTGAGTCCGTCGCTCTCTCAATAAATGACAAAAACATCTAAAAGAAAATTCTTCTGAATCACTCACCTCGGACTTATTTTCTAATAGACAATAATCTCAACTCACTTTTGGTGAATAAGACGTTAGCATTTTGATAAGTTTTTGTTTGTGATTTTAGCTTTGAATCTAATGCCTAATTTTTAACTTAAGGCTTTTAGTTAACTCAAACCAGATGTAATACTTCCTTCAAATACCACCTGCTATTGGCCAAATTGAAGTTTTCTGGACACTAACTGGAAAGATAAAGTTGTAAGTTGGTTTTGACAAGTGCCCGTGAATGGTATCAATTATTTTTTTGATTCGCAGCATTGACTTGCAACATTATCTTTTGAGCCAGTGGCGGAAAAACTTGAGTATTTTGTGTTTTGGGATGATATTACATCCGGCTTGAGCTAACAGCCGAGAGCAAAAAACTGGACAGAAAAACTCAAAACTATCAAACTTTCCCCACAAAACATCGATCAGAGTCCAAGTTCTTACGCACCAACAGTGAGATTAGAGCGTCCCCTCTAAGAAAATTAGTCAAATGAAGTGATTCAAAATGTCATTTTTTGTTATTTAGATATTTTAGACATTAATTGAGAGAGAGCCGAACTGAAAAGCAAAAGTCAAAGAAGTGTGTACCCTTCGCTATGGCTGCATTCTACATAGATATTTCATTAGATTATTAAAAGAAAAACTTGGTTTCATTATTATTATTAATTATTATTACAATAATAATAAAGCCAGTTTCTTACCGATCATAATTAATACATGGCTCACTGTCACAGAAAATAACAAGATAGTTCATATATATAATATAGTACAACAAAAAAATGTTACAACAATCGTCCTTCTTACCGGGTCAACAAAGTCAGAATTCAGGCTATAGCATAACTTTGAAATTCTACTAGTAATTTTGTCAAACATGACCATCTCCTTTCTCCCATCTGTGATAAACAAAACAACATTATCGTCATAGGACAGGTGCAACAACCACAATAACAGGTAATTCAATAAAATAATTACGTTACAGTCAGAGAGAGAGGAGTAGTAAGTATTATTAATAAAATAATAAATAAAATACTAGAGCAGTAGTAGTAACTCATGGCTTAGTAATAAGAGTATTTACCTCGCTTAGTGACGTACATCATGCTTGCAATATTTCTAGTTTGTAGAGAGACAACAAACCCACAAACTGGTATAGGTATGCTATAGTAGATGAGATTTTTGCTATTGACGTTCGACGAAGTTCCAGTTACATAAACAATGTAGAAGCAAACATTCCCGCCAGATATTTCGCGCTCATGTTTTATAGCCAATCAACTAATAAATTACCTGTCATTGGAAAGTATTTCCATTCTAGGTAATTCATTGGATAGATCAATGAGAATAGCCTCTTTAAAAATATTTTTGCTAACCAGGTTGTACGCTTGCCGTACCGATAATCGTTTACTAAAACTGGCAATGTTTTAAAGAAATTCCCGTGCTTTCATTGGGTGATGCTAGCCAATTAAAGTCGCTGTAGTACTGCCAATGTTTTGATGTTTTTGATACACTTCCTGTTCCGTCTTGCATGAACTACAGAACAGATCATCTTCTTCTATTATTTAATTATTAGTAGTAGTTACTTATCATTATTATTTATTACATTCGTTCTCATCTTTCAATCTCAACGTTTATGAGGTGATAAAAGTTCATCTTACACAATTATTAACTTATGCTTTTTTGGGCATAAAGTACACTTTTGTTTATAATTTTATTATAATTATTTATATTTAATTTATTTATAAATAATAATAATAATAAATAATAATAATTATTATTTATTATTATTATTCTTCTTTTTATAGTATTATTCATAAATAATCATCATAATTATAAAATAATTAGTATGTATGTATGTATTATTATTGCTTCCACTATCAATGATAGTAATTAATTAATAGGAAATTTTTAATTAATTGATGATGATCATGATGATGATGATAATGATAATATAATAAATAATAATAATAGCAGTAAAGTAGTGGTAGTAGCAGTAGTAAGTAAAGTAATAATAATAATTTGAACAATAAAATTAAAAAATTGTTATGATATGATTAATAAAATTGATGACAGTAATAAACAATAATAATAGTTATTATTATTATGATAATAATAATAAAATAATAGTTAGTTATTAACTACTATTGTAATTGTTATTTATAAATAAATTACTTATCCCCATTAATTTAAAATTATAATTATTAACAACAATAATAATAATTATAATACTAATGATTAATTAATTATTATTATTTGATTGTTTTTTTGTCGTTTAATTTAAAAAATACAAGTAGTGTTACCTAATAATAACAAATGATGATAATTATAATAATAAATGTGATAAGTACTAATAATAATTATTATCATGATGATGTAAAATTCTAGTTCTACGTATTATAATAATTCTCATTATTTATAATAATAATATTGTTATTCCATGTATATGTAACTATTTAATTTATGACAATAATACATTATTGTTTGACTACTATAATTATTACATAAATTTATTTATTTAACTGTTTGGGTGGGCATTCCATATCTTATAATATCATTATTATTATGTAATAAATATACCTTATTATTATCGTCACCAATTGTTTTTCAAGTTATTTACCATTTTTTAGAGTAAACAATGATAAATAATACTGACTGACTGCTTCTGGATTACTATTATTATAAGTTTTATATATCATTTTCCATGTTTTTTTTTCGATGTGTCAGTTAATTGCTTTTTATTACAATAGTTCACACATCACCTGTTTATGCTTGCAAATGGCTCGGCTATCTAAACAAAGGTGTTGTGGTTTAAAAGTCTCATCTGTAGTATACTAGTTCTTGTACGATCAAATGAACTATGTTGTTATATGATGAATAGAAAACAAGCTGCAAGATTGAATTTTCTGATCTGTACTTTTGTTTGAAATGAATCACACTAGGTTTGAGATATACAAGCTAGCTATGAATTGATATTACCTATTCAAAGATGTTTCCCGTAAATTACTAAAATTATATAGCCAACATATTACCACATGAGGTTACCATATCATTTGTAGGTTACAAAGTATTTTGATAGAATTGTAACTTTTATAGGATGGAATGCTGACTAATGGATAGCAATGAGCCTTCGCTACCTCCTAAAATACCACCCAAGAAGTCAAAAAAGCCTTCAATAGATAATGCGTCATCGACACCCCCATCTACAAGAGATGCCTCTCCAGCCGGTAGCGCGACAAGGTAAGAAAATTTCAAATGACTTTTTTTCCTATAAAAAATACTATTTTCCATCCTGCTATGCCCTACAGGTCATTCATTTAAAAATTTACGTTAGTTTTTCAAATCATTAACTCATCTGTTTACCAAGACACGTTTGTTTTGCACTCTACCCTGGATAATTTTTGTAAATTAATGGACTTCATATCTTTTTTAGTTCACACGCCTCACACATGGCCGATGTGCAATCATCTAGTACCATAGATTCAACAAACGCATCTGTTATGGCCAGATCTTTAGACAATACTATAAATACCATGATGGATTCCATAGCTGAACTAGATCGCAGTGTCAACATGTCAACATCGTTGCTTGACACAAACAGTCCAGAGCAGATGGACTCTGTAATGACTACCAGCTTACCAATGTTACCTAGTGAGACCAGTAAAGCCAAGCCAACGCCTCGTCCTAGGGCTACTGTAAAGAACAAACCCCAAGCAGCCAAACGTGTTGTAAACCAATCTACATCTAGTCCAGCTACTGGCATGTCCCCTTCTTCCTCTCCTAAACCTTGCCCTCGTTCTACCACAGGACTCCATAAATCTCGTTCAGCAGCGGGTAAGTTGGTTACATAAATGTATATTAAAAATAGTTAATAATAAAATATTTCTTTCATTTCACACTTTGTAATACTTTGTGGTGATTATAAATGAAATATTGTAATTATTAGTTTTTGGCAACGAAAGCTTTAGAACTTGACCTTGATTTACGTCAGTATCAGCTCTTAATATTTTTGATTGTACTGTTTTATATTATTTCAAGTCAATTTCATTCAATAACCTATTATGTTTGTTCGCTCATTAATGCAAGCATTTCAGCTTATTGTGTTGCAAACAATTGAATGTAGTGTGTGTAGAGAATACAAGGGCGCTACCTATAGACCTGCACTGCAACTCATAGACCTATTACCTATAGACCTATTACCCATAGACCTGCTACCCATAGACCTGCTACCCATAGACCTATTACCTATAGACCTGCTACCCATAGACCTATTACCCATAGACCTATTACCCATAGACCTATTACCCATAGACCTATTACCCATAGACCTATTACAATTAAACGTTCACGGCTGCCTACTATTAATCTTCATTTTGTTTCAATCTCACTCTATGTAACTCTATGCTTACACTGCAGATCTGGCTTATTTTTATTTTCATCGATTTACTCTGTGCTAAACATCCATCACTTTTGTAATTGATATCTACTTCAAGTTTTATTGATATGGCAGATTAAATGATTTTTACAGTTTAATTATTTCTGCAGCTCTGATGTCGCATACAGCGGCTGTTCAAGTCCCACATACATCGGCTGTTACAGTACCACATACATCGGCTGTTACAGTACCACATACATCGGCTATTACAGTACCACATACATCGGCTGTCACAGTACCACATACATCGGCTGTCACAGTACCACATACATCAATTGTTCCAATACCTCATTCATCGACTCCTCCAATAACCAAGGCCTCTTCATCATCGCTTGATGTCTCCGATCAATTTTCCTACTTGAACGGTGATGACGAATCTGCTCTTTATTCAAACGTAGAAACAGTTTCCAGATTAGACGAATCGAGCTCTACAAAAGGTTCGACTGTCGTTGTCACGGCCGAAGACAACACTTATTGCAACACTGTCCCTGCCGAGCCCATTTACAACAACGCAGAGGATGAGGACCTGCAGGCGTTGAGAACTGCAGGTAGAGTGACCTTCACACATATTTTATTCTCAATACGCTGTGGTAGAGATATGAAGGTTTTTCTCAGCCGATGTGATGAACTCAATCAACCCTCTATTATTACAGTTATGCCAGGAATTCCCCTGCCTCCTTCTCAGAACCCCGCTGATTCATCTACCATCACTCCTTTGTCACAAGCCTATCTTAGCATACTAGATCCTGTACAATACATGGCATTGTGGGAACTAAAGGGTACAGCACCACCAACTTCCTCATCTGGTATGTAAGAGACTCATTCTATTGAGAGATGGAACTGGGGCTAATTGCTAATTTTTAAATGACAAACGTTTTCACTCGTTGATGATGGTATATGTTGGATATAGGATGTTTACACATACCCCCTAATGATCTGGTGTGATAACAGCTACATTGTTCCTTTAGCATTATCTCTTTGATTTTGTATAGCCTTAGATTTCTAATACTATGAAATGCTGTATCTGTACAACATCGGTGCTTGCAGGGCGAATGATTGTCACATTGTGGAAAAGTATGCTATCATTCCACCCCCTCTTTTAACGCATGTTTTGTTTCAGCTTGTGGTTTTATTCATCGCTTGAAATACGATTTATAAATAGTAAAATATGTGATGTTAGTGTATACTTGATCTCTCACCTAGCTCTTGACTCATTGATGTGATCAATCATTCATGGTTCAATAGAGATCATATTGCTACTCGCCAAATTACTATTTTTGTCATCCATATGCTATGCAAGCCCTCATTTATTTTGTTTGCATTTCTTTGCACATTTTTCATTTTTTTTACATCCGATGATTTTGTTGCCATTTTTTCCAATACCTTATTTTATTTTTAGTTTGTAACAACAGGTGTTCTCCAATGTAAATATTTGTAGTTATGGTAGAAATTCAATGAAATCTTCACTGTATTTCGTACCCTTTGGCGAGGGTATTGGAATTTTGCTCTATCAATGCTTATTTTTGTATGTTCCTGACATAAACCTTGACTGTTCTCATGATTTACAGATTGTTTCATGAGATACAACCTTGCCAATTGTTGTTTTGGCACAGTAACTTGTCCTAAAATCATTTGGCGACGTTTACTGTATTTAAATCATTGTTTTGTTTATATTTCTAACTGATCAAAATTTTCTTTTTCGAATCGTATTCATCTACTCCAGTTTGTTAGTCGTGCATGACGTTGTCTCACTTTTGGTTAGTTGTGTGAGTGGTGTATTAGTCAACTAGTAGGTAGTTGTATAGTGGTGCATTAGTCAACTAGTAGCCAGCTGTATAGTGGTGTATTAGTCAACTAGCAGCTAGTTGTATAGTGGTCTATTAGTCAACTAGTAGCTAGTTATATAGTGGTGTATTAGTCAACTAGTAGTTAGTTGTATTTTGGTGTATTAGTCAACTAGTAGCTAGTTATATAGTGGTGTATTAGTCAACTAGTAGTTAGTTGTATAGTGGTGTATTAGTCAACTAGTAGCTAGTTATATAGTGGTGTATTAGCCAACTAGTAGATAGTTGTATAGTGGTGTATTAGTCAACTAGTAGCTAGTTGTATAGTGGTGTATTAGTCAACTAGCAGTTAGTTGTATAGTGGTGTATTAGTCAACTAGTAGTTAGTTGTATAATGGTGTATTAGTCAACTAGTAGCTAGTTGTATAGTGGCGTATTAGTCCACCAGAAGAAAATGTTGTTCATTTGTTCTTGTTGGAGAAAAAGATTTTTTTTTCTGTATTTAGATATTTCAGTCACAAGTATAAGTCGTTTACTTATCCATAACAAGTGCGTCTGGGCAATCAAGGAAGTTACTTCAGTTAAAGTCAACTTGTTAGCAAATCTCTGTGAATAGATAAGCCTACTGTGTCGACACCTCGTACTATTTGCTCTCCAGCTATAAACATTTTGCTACCCGAACCTCCATCTTTGATTGGTTCTCGATAAAATATAATCTTTATAGAAGTGGCACGTTGGTCGTTAGGTAATCTTTTGATTGTTTGTCGGTTTGTCTAGGGGCGAGTGTGACGGATTCACCTTCTGCTCAAGCTTGCTCCTCTTCACAGCCTCTGACTAAAGATAAGAAGAAAGCTGGACCACCCATTCCACCGAGAGCTTCAGATAACATGCTTGATGATTCTGGACCACCGCTCACATTCACGTATCTACAACGTAAGTTGTACACTGCTAACCAAAATTTGCTAAACTAAACAAATTAGTTTTTCTGTTGTTTTATGTTATAATCTCTTTTTAGTTTTTGAAATTGGTCATTAGTAAAAATTGATTCATAGATAGTTTTTCGTATCTACGGAATAGTTAGGGAACAAGCAGTGGGCAGTTTCAATTTAAAGTCAGTCCTAAGTGACAGTTTTATGACAAGTTTAGGGTAAACTTATCTTGTTTCTATCGCTAATTTACACTCTAGTTGCTGCGATACAGCTGCTGCAGTTGACCATTGCGTAATAGCCTGAGATATCAACCAGCATACAAACTGTGATATACTATTACAAGACAGATGAATTTCCTAAGATTTTCTCAGGAACTTCTGCAATAAAATTTGATATCAAATATTATAATTTAAATTATTGCTTTGACAGTTAATAATTGATCTGTCACCAGAGGTATAGAACTTTCAACTAATTCTTACTATTGTTTGATTATTTACATGTTTTATTTATCATATCGGCCCCCCAGGAACCAGAAGTTTAGGGTTATATCGCTGGACCTGGGTTGATTTAAAAACAGTAATAATATTTTGTAAGTGAAGCCAGTGCCAATTAGGACTAAGTTGACTCAAAGCACCCTTGGGACACTGACAATGAGCTTGAAGCCTTTTCCATAAACAATTATCAATGGTACCTGTTAATTTTTCTTTTTTGTCCCATTTCACAAGATTGACAAGAATGATAGGTCTGAGACATCTGCGAGCGTTTATTTTAGTAAAAGAAAAAAATTTGGTGACAATATTTGCTAGTTTTTGTAAATCAGAAAAAAATATCAAGCCCAGCTTCCTTTCTCAAAGGAGGTAGTAAATTTTTATTAATTTTTGATTTGCCTGCCCTGGCTGTAGCTGTGTGATTAGTAGATGAAAGTTAGCTAAACGGAACTGTTATCAGTGGTTTGACCTCTACTAGCAATCAATAGTTGAGTACTGCAGATATGGACCGCACAACAAAGAGTTGCCTATATCTCACTAACAGCTTGTTACTTGTGCTGTCTTATGCGCTGTGTATCATATCAACACCCGTTAGTGCCAATGAAACGTCTAAATGACTTCAACAAATGAGTGTTTGTTTTTTATTTGTGGTCATTTGTTATCTAAGCTAATGTGAAATATCACGAAAAAAACATTTCTCGGTGACTATCATTTTTTTGACTTTCACTTGTGCATTTATGGAATTGTCTTCTCAGTATTTTTCAGCATATCTATATTGAAACAGCTCCAGCGCTATAAATGAAACTAAATAAGTTAACTGTGGAATTTGATAACTTGATTTCACTTCTACTGTCTCCATATCTTGCTATCCTAGTCAAAATGTCACCAAAGTTGTCTTCTCCTTATACATAGCCTCTCTTTCGTCCTAGTACAAGTAGCATGTTTCACTACATTTACTTACAAGCGTAATCATTACATCACTGCGTTTGTAACTATATAAATAACATCTCCTATTGGAATTCATTTGCTCATATATCACTATATCTATGTCATTGTTCATTCAGTGTATGTAGATCTATTCTCTATGACTGAAACTTCCTCCTTGACATTAAATTGGCTGTATGTAGGGTGAGCACACTGCCCATGGCAATACAAGTCCCTCTAACATACAGTACAATGCTGCCGTTTGTTCAAAGTTCACTCTTTGTGAAATCGTTTAAAGATAATGTTACTCACCTCAGTCCAATTATACAGTGACTCATCATAGACAGGCCAAAGCATATTTTCCTTGCGCTATGTTAGGACACGGTTGACGTACTGTATATTTGGCGTCATCAGCTGTACCCATATCTGCTTGTCACTTCAACAGAGATAGTTAATTAACAAATCCACTGATATACATTGGTGATAACCATCATTCATTCGTTTAGTCCTGGCATAATGTTCCCTGAAAAGCAGTAGTTCGATTTACTGAAAAAAATTTATGACGTGATTTGATCGGGTGAAAGCCTTCCAAAAAGTCAACCATTACTCTAAGTGGCATTCAGCACTTCTCTAAAAAACACATCATTCAGGACAATGCTTTGTATATACCTAATAGGTTTGCTGTGCTGTGGGTTTTAACTATAGCCAAGGTTTGACACTGTGAACTGGAATCGATTAGTGCTACTTATAATAAACAGAGTCAGTGATTAATTTCATCTGTTATGTGTAATTTCATTTTGATTTACTTTAATTCGTAGCAACGACTGATAGCGCTGCAGCAGATGATCCTACGAAACAAGCTCTCCTCCCTGTAAGTCTCTGTATATTTTAGTATTGTGTGTCTTGGCCAAAATAGAAGTCTATGGTGTAATTTGAAGCATTCTATTAACTGAAATTTTTCAAAAATAGTCATTTCCTTTTTCTTAGGACACTGCTAAAAAGTTACCAAAATCTGATGTTTTTTAGTGAGAGTTATCTTTTCTATTTTGATATTTTGGAAAGACAACTCCATAAAGTGTTACTGTACAAACCAATGATGTGACATTTGATAGCAAAGCATCTTATGTCAATTATTGAACAAGTGTTTTAGCCATTGCATGACCTCACTATGCTTTTGTGTATAATTTTGACCCACCCCCCGCCCCGTTTTTGTGCATGAAAGAAACAGGCACTATTGGTTACGTTGTCCTTGTCTATGCTTTATAGCTATGGTTCCAATATACCATAGAGTTGTATACCATAATAATTGAGTTATTGTGTGTTAGAGCTTTGTATAATAGAGTTGTATACCACAGAGTTATTGTACAATAGAATTATTGTACAATAGAGTTATATACCATAGGGTTATGTACCATAGGGTTATTGTACAACAGAGTTGTATACGATAGAGTTTTGGTACAATAAAATTATGTACCATAGAGTTATTGTACGGTAGAGTTATATACCATGGAGGTATTGTACAATAGAGTTGTATACCATAGAGTTCAGTTACAAAAATTGTTTGCTCTTTCATACCTCTAGCTGAATTAATTTTTATTGCAATTTTATTTGTTACTAATTAATTACCCAGCAAATTTATTTAGCAAAACTCTTCTTGATTGTTGATCAATGATCAGCTTTTTATGATGGCACCAAATAGCAACTATTTTTTGCAAATTATCTATTGCTCAAATTTGAATTGGAGGAATTACATGTACCAATTTCCTTCCGATAGTCGTTGTTGGTAGCTGAATGTAGATAATTGCGATCTGCCTGGACATGTCCGATGTTGTCTTGTTTCTTGCGATCTGCCTGGACATGTCCGATGTTGTCTTGTTTCATTCATCGATTCAACAAGTTTTCTTCTATGAATTACCAAAGTTTTGACGTGGCAGTCTTTTTATTGTACATGTTATCGTGTATCTTTTATGTAACTTGGCTGCAGTTGTTTGACTTCTGAGTGAAAATCTTTTGGAATATATTTGGCTAATTATCTGTGTCACCCAGTAACAATTCCAGCAGCAATGATAAATAAAACCTAATGGCTCATGAAAAGAGTTTTGTCTCTACTTAGCACTAAACCTTTGTTGTTGTTGTGAGATAACAAACCAGAATATAACGACATTGCCGACATAGCCAAGCATCTATCATTTGCAAGTTTTCATTATTTTTTTCTGAATAATTGTAATAATTATTATCGTTACAAAAGTTAAGAGATTCTGTTATTATTCGATTTGATGTTTCGTAAATGCTTAAAAATTAATTGAGATGTTTCATCTCACAATTATTTATGTTTGTCATCATATCTGAACTTATATAAATATTGGCTTTCATCGTTTTAAAATTTCTGTTCACTCACAAAATTCCATCCCAGACCTTTATCAAATAACATTATTGGCACCAAAAAGTTATTTTATTTTGTCAAGAAATCATAATTATAAACTTTGTCGCCACGATGTGTTGTGACACGGAAAGTTTATTTACCATTTAGTTGGGTAAGTGCAGTATTATGGAATAAAAGTCGGTACGTGTGCATGATCTCCCTACAGACATGTTTGTTGGCTACACACCTACATTTTGTAACAATTTAATTAATTTTAAGAAATAAGTTTCGTAGCGTCGCTCTTGTCTGCTACACACAAAGATGTTGGATCACTGCAACAATACGGATTATACAGTGAGGCGAAGAGGGTATATTATTATAAACAATCATTATAATAACTAATAGAGAAAAACGCGCAGCCTGAAAAGTTGTCAAACAGTGGGGAAACCCCAATTAAGTATTTTCAAGTTTTGTTTTACATAAGCCCGCAATAATTATTTTTTGGGTTTCCCCAATAATGAAACTTTTGCTCGAGTTGAGCATTTTTCTTTATTATAAATATAAATTATAATAATTAATTAATTATTATATTTGCTTATAATATCAAATAAACAATCTTATCAGTCATAAAAATAATTAATGTTTATAAATAATACTAAGTTGTTTGTGAGTAAAAATACCCTCTTCGATAGACGTAACCGAACGAATTGTTGGCCAATCATTAATGTCCAGGTCAAGGTCGCAATCTAAAAATCTTCATTTGGGTTATCAAATTTCGTCGTTATATTTTATCCAATCAAAAGTGGTTATCTGATAATAATTGTCCAATCACCAAAGCATCGGACAGAAACGGTTTTTGTCGACCAACACGTTGAGCATTTGAGCGTTTTTTTATAAAAAAAAGAAGCGGCACCTGCAAAGAAAAAAATATGTTTTCCCTGCGTACTGACAAAACATAGGTGTGTGGCCACAGCTTTACTCTCTGTCCATTTGCTAGGCTAGCTTTAGCTTTGCTATTTATAGAATATAGCGGGCCAGATCCGTACCACCCCATCAGCTGGCACTGCTGAGTTTAGAAACTCTTTTACTCTCTCCTTTCCTGAAGACCCGTTTGCCAGCATCGGCCGTGGTTGTATGTTTGGTACAAACTGCAGCGACACAACAAATGCTTCAGCCAACTCCTCGCAATCCGAGAATGTTTATAGCTTAGCTGATGATCCTGACATCCAGGTATTAGTTAGCCTCTATTCTTTTGCTTCTCTAGCTAAGTCAATTACCAGCTTGCTCGCTTGCTATCTTGTTTACATTTTATACCTACTAATAGCCATGCCCACAATTGTGTACGCATCCATCTGCTTATGTGCAGATACTTGTATTTTTCCCACAATATGTTACCTGCACGTGCATACGCTTGTCTGAGTTCTTTCCTGTTTGAAATCATACTATAAAAGGTTTTTCAGTTTAGATTTTTTTCAATGTTTTGTTTCACATCTGTTTATACTGTATTTTCTGGCAGTGGGTAGCATCAACAAACGTACTTCTCAGAAATTATAACAAGTTTTTTTTTACGAAAAAGCATCCGAGAAATTGCTGATTTTTCATTAATCTGATACAATTGCTTTTTTATGCTTTTTGATGAATGTGTTTTTCTAACTAACATACTGATATGCTTAGTCGGAGTTCTCAAATAATTGCCCACACTGCAGTAAATGCAATTTTTGCAGTAGAAAACTTTTTGATCAGAACCAAACAGTTCTAATTATTAGTAATCAAGATCCATAAAAAGGCATTAATTTTTTTCTCAGCCGCGATAATACAAAAAAGTTAATTTTATTTTAAATAGTTGGCACTAATATTCTTTATTCACTATAACAATAGAAGGTAAACGTCAAAACTCATCAATATATCTATTATTATTACTTTCTGGCAGTAGGTATTGTTGACACGCGGTGAAAATAATAATAATAAAATACTTTGTTAGTGAGAGTTTCTGAGAGTTGAATAGTCCAGCGCAGTCTCTCTATCCGTACTACACGCGCCTCCAGCCCAGCTAGTATTTATATTGTGACAATATTTGAACAGATGATGTGAGCAGATTGGAAATCCAGGGTTTAGCGATAAAACAAAACTACAAAACATTGATATAAAATAATTGTTTGTATCATTTTTATTTTTTTGCAACACAAAAATGTTTTTGTTTCTCTATTTAAAGAGATCCTCTCGGGGTTTAGAGGGGCTGGATTGCTTATCTGTCGACAGTAGTTAGCACACGTGCTACACATGTGCTACATGTATGCAACACGTATGCTACATGTATGACACATGTAGCTATTTAGTACCTGCAGCCATGGTCGGTGTGCTGTTTTGGCAGGCAACTAGTTTATCATTTTTTGTCGATGAAAAAAGCATTTCGTTAAAAAAATTTTAAGTTTTTGCAAGTTATAAATGCCGCTATTATGCACAATATAATGAGAGACTCAAATCTACCTAGGTTATACAATGCATTCGGCTCAGTGACTTATAACTGTCGCACATAAACCTCCTGCTTCATGTCGTGACTTCATGTCACAACTAACCTTTCATAGTTTTTTTTGCCCTATATTTGGCATATTCGCCACAATTCTTCATTTCTCCAAGTGATTGGTAATTTCCACAATATATCTAGCAATAAGAATTATTTTTTATTTGCTAGATTTTCGCGCTGAACTTAGAATCAATAATGTTTTGATGTAGTTTCACAGAACGCTGGAAAATGGAAAACACTAAACAAACGAAAGATAATATTTTTTATTGATTGACGATTCACGCTTTGACTGTATCAATACAAAGAATTGGTTGCCATAGGCACTTGGTAAAGTAGTAAATCAATGCGTTACGGCGGGTGGTGCATTCACCGTGCCGAACAAATGTTAGGTGCACATGCTAAGCTGAGGGAATAAAAAGGTGTAGTTTAGTGCTCGCCAAGTATATTTATCACTTATCTGTCAGAGATTTCTGTCACACTTGAATGTAATTAGTAGTTAGTGTTAACTTCTACGGAGCGGACCATCTCTCACAGCTCATGTAGACTAACCATGCAGTGTAACTCTATCATATCTCTCCAGTCTTCAACTGGCAAACTCTCTGACCAACCGCCGGTACTCAGAACTCGTCCGAGACAATCTGTGTTTCGCCCTCATTCTTGGTCTGGTATCTTACAGAGATTGCTGCCGAGGAGAGCTGCACCACCAGTGCCCTCCCAGGGCGTTAGCACCTCTCAATCTACGTCTGCTGCTTCTGCTGTTCCTGACGATCCTCCACTATACTCACAGATAAATAAAACAATAATTGTGCCGTTACATGACAATACATCACCTTATGTTCTCGCAGAGGATGTGGATACTTGGTTCGACAATCCGGCAGGTTAGTAGAAATGTATCATTTAGATTGGAGATCAAATTCCTCTGAAACTTGTTTGATCAACCCTAAAATTGTTATGGCATTTTTTTTAACAAAGAATGTTTAGTGAAACTCTCTGCAGTGGGTGAAACTGTCTGTAGCGGGTGAAACTCTCTGCAGTGGGTGAAACTCTCTGCAGTGGGTGAAACTCTCTGCAGTGGGTGAAACTCTCTGCAGTGGGTGAAACTCTCTGCAGTGGGTGAAACTCTCTGCAGTGGGTGAAGCTCTCTGCAGTGGGTGAAGCTCTCTGCAGTGGGTGAAGCTCTCTGCAGTGGGTGAAGCTCTCTGCAGGGTGAAAAAAGTTTTAATGTAAAATATGTTACTAGATTATTTTTTTTCTAGTAGGATCAAATTTTTATTCAAGTCTAATCGAATCGTTCTAGAAATATCATTGCAAAACTGTGAAGAATCGAGTAAATAATTGAGTTATAAGTCACAAGTTGTAGACCATACAAGACTCACCATTCCATCAACTCACTCACTCACTACTGCTGCTGCTACTGCTACACTACTACTGCTACTACTACTACTACTGCACTGCTACTACTACTACTGCTACTGCTGCTGCTACTATTGCTACTGCTGCTGCTACTACTGCTACTACTACGACTGCTATCACTTCTACTATTGCTACTACTACTACTGCTACTACTGCTATCGCTACTACTACTGTTACTACTGCTGCCACTACCACTACCACCACCACCACCACCACCACCACCACCACCACCACCACCACCACCACCACCACCACCTAAAGACTGAAACAGCTCATTTTCACACACTCTGTCATGAAAGTGACCAGGAGTTGAAAGCTAAAGAGTCTAAACAACTTGATATGGGCTCATCCAGATTAGCAAAAAAGATGGCAAGAAATGAACTGCAAATAACAAAATAAGTTTTTAAGCTGCTACTTTTCTCTTGCGCAATCAGTTACCACTGCCTCAGCCATACCAGCATAACTTGCTGCGGTTTTGCTAGAACGCGTGTCATTTTAGACTAGGTGTTTTGTTCTAGGCTTTTACTTTCAACTGGTACGAATATTGTACCTCTCGATCTCAATGATTTGAAAAAGTTGAATCCTCTTTTTCCAAAACTGGTTACAGTAGTTTGGATTCAGTTTAAAAATAATTGTAAGGCAAACAATGACTCAGTGGATGTGTTAAAAAATAACCGATTTGTACCCTTAAATCATTTGTCAGTTTTTCAATTTTTTATTTATGTAAATTTCATTTTGTTGTTAAAATTAGTTATTGATTTTGTCTACGACACTCTGTCATATTCTGTGACGTGTAGTGCGTAATGATGTGGTTAGCCTACTCCGGTTTTATTCAATGTTATAGAAACGGAGACCTATTACTTGACCGTAGTTAGCATTTCTCCAGCGTTCAATCTAACGTTTGTAAGATTCAGTCCGACCTAACATGAAATTCATTAAATTTTAATTCTTGAATCCATAGTCTGTCCTATAAACATTCTTCAAACTAGTAAGGTCAGCTGAGGTGCCTGGAAACTGTTTTTTTTTTAATATTGATCATGATTATTTATAGAAAAATTAAGATATTGCAGTTTTTTATATTTAAAAGGGTCTCAAGAATTTACCAACTGAATTTTACAACCGACTGAAACATGTTTTATTTTTTTGTTTTCTTCCTGAGTTTTAAGAATTTTTTGCTGCAAGAAACATTTTGTTTTGTTTATAGTAATCTGTGTACATACTGTGTGTGACTTGTGAGATTCTATAAATCATGCAGTTTTCTGTTTTGTGCGCATCCAGAAGATCATAGATAAGTTGAACACTGAGTGTATGCAAGCAGGAAAAATTTACGGTGATTAACATGACGCAAGTTTTCTTTCTTCAAAAAGGTTGGAAAATAACTGATTTCACAATCGCTTTCACAAAATATGTGGCTTTGTGTTACTTTTGAACAATGTAGCGATTTTTTTTATTATGATTTAAGCCAGGCTATGCATAACCTATATCATTTGTATTAATGACTTTTGGTGTCACATAAAATAAACGTTGCTGAGATGGTAATAAACGGAACATATTCAACGATCTGCGAAGATCCTCTTGATGTCTGTGATCAACCACGCTCGTACATAGTAGACATCAAGTGTTAGTCAACGATCTCTAGACATGTAGGGAGGTTGAACCGCACTGAAGCGGGAAATCCAGTTGATGTTTGAATTGGGAAGTTTATATTTTATATAAACGACTATCTCGTATTGATCCCCTCTCAAATTTTATTTATTTTCATTTCAATTTATAAATTATGACTCACAGCTCCAAGCGCTTTGAAATGTAGATCGCTGAAATTTTGGACATATTCCAGCGTATTCGTGTCATCACTTGGCAATGTTGTGATTAGCAACTGATTTCTCTCTGATCGTTTGCGATTGTATCCTAGCATCGCACGCTTTCGTTTACTTCTGACTGTTGCTGTGATCGTTTAATTATCTAGCTTTCTCTGAAGGTCAACATTAATGGAAAAATATTTGCTATGAAGGCTTGATGCTGATTGATAACTTGTCTTTCCTTGAATAAATAATTTTGTTTGCTCTACAAAGGAAAGTTTTCATTGGCTTGATGTGAGTCGACGTATGAGAGAAAACACTTTATACAGCTGGAAAGTTTTAATTTTCTCTCGACATCATAGGTCAAGGTCATGTGATATGTAATATAACCTTTTTTCTCTGAAATTCCACTGCAAATTTTTTTCTGTTCTCTCAAACCCCTTAAGAAATGCCGGCGTCTCTATTTTTCATCAACTTAACACACGCATTGAAAAGTTTTGGAAAGGGGGGTGGTGGTGAGAGAGAATCTCTTCCCCCAATCCCCACCCACCATGATAAACCCCGCCCCCTTGAGAGCCACCCTGGCGAGTGACAACAATGCGCAGGAGTATTTTGATGTCTTGTGTTAAGTGAATCACTGAGTGGGGGATGCAGTCTGTTTAACACGAAGAGGAATTCCTGGCCTCTATATGTCAAGTGCTAGTAGAACGCTTTTATGGTTTATCAATAGATGGCGCCACTAATCTCTACTCTAGCCTCAGTTCCATTGCTGTATGACCAGTTTATCTTCAGTAAGCCTGTAGCTCCTGTTCTATATTATCACATGTGCCAATGTTTATATTTGTTGTTGGTTTTTTATATCTATGACTCGATTGGTTGATTGAGTAATAGTGTTAGTAGGGCTAAACTAGTACTAGCAGATGAGCCTTTAAAACTGTGATATAAATTTTAACAACTATATATTGTGACAACTGCTGCTTTTTTTGTTATTATTTTTTAGCTGTACTGAAATTTTTACATTTGTTATGTGAAATGCTATAGTTAGAAATTAAAAACTAATACTTAGCAAATGATAATTATCGGTAATAAAATAATAAAGCCAATTTAGCGCGTTTTCCCCTGGAACTGTATGATCTCCTCCATCTTCCCCAGCATCCACTTGTTCTATTGTGTCTCATCTCATATGATGACATAACAGTGTGTCTTGTACTTTATAAATCTGTCACGAGTCAGATTAAGCTCAAGTTGTTTTTGAGATTCAACGAGCTCATGTCAATTAAATCACACTTCCTTGTCCTACTGCCAAAATATAATCATCTCATCATTTTTGACGTTTCATTTGAAATTAGTTGCTGAGATGGTTTTCGTTTTATGAGCAGTTTCCTTTTGAATACCTCTAACGAGTATTTCCTTATGCCTGAGTTGAACAAAAACATTCACCTTGCGAAGATTGTTTCGTGATATTCTTGAATGTGAAACAAAAATGTTTTGTTACCTTAGAACTTTTGAAGTCCCTCATTATTGACAATATTATTTGGTGGCTGCCGTGAATAGACACAATATACCTCTTGTACAAAAGATGTAGTGCACAAGTATAAGTTAACTGATGTCTATTTAGTGTCGTATGATAGTGAAGAAACTGTAGATGAGGACAGCGATGAGTACGATACTGTACCATCCACACCTTTACCTGTGGCTCCATCCCCTGTAAGTATCTTTACCAATCATCACATGACTTGTCATGTGACTTTTTACCACTTAAATATTTGATGGACCATTCGAGCAAAATTTGCCAATTATATTACCAAGTTAGATTTCTGTCTTTAGCATTTGGTTGGTATGTTAACTCTATGCATTTGTGAATTTTCTTTAACAATTAATGCGAAGTAACTCTATGGAATCTGACTGTTGTAGAGAAATGCACAGACAGACAGACTTGGATACTTGTACAAGCAAGGAGGGTGAGTGAAGCTTGCTGTGCTGTATAAATGATACCTAGTAGGGCATGCCAACCAACGCTACTGTCATGTTATGTTGATTCCCTTTCAAAATATCTCTGTAATCAAATCGTGATGAATTCTGACACACTACTTTAAGGAAATTAACGAGGTTTTCATCAAATTTGTTACCTTTTGGATAAAAATATATATTATTTTTAAAAAAGGAAAGTGAATCTTGTGTCAACTTGGAAATTTCAACCAAGTTCTATTTGATTTTTTTGAGTGACGCTGGGACAAATATTTTGTCTCCGAGTATTTGGCAAAATCGTTTGTTTCATTTTTCTGAATTTTACAAAGTTTCTATTTTTGATTCCCTGTATTACTTGTTAGATAAATTTCTAGAATTCGTTTTACAAAACAAAAAACATTTTACAAAATGCAAAAATGCAATAAATTAGGTTGATGTAAAGTTGGCCCACATTTGATACAGGAAACAGAACAACAAGGGCTGGAGAAAGCGATACGTCACATTTGACGGAGATCGTCTGCGATATTTTAGTGCAGAGAAGAGTCGTATCTCCAAACGAATTATTCCTGTGATGGTGAGTTCTGGGCAAAGACTGAGTCATCCACTGGCAGCGGGTAGTTTACTGACTGAGCCATCCACTGGCAGCGGGTAGTTTACTGACTTCCATCTAAGACGGCTACTTCAGTATTTCTGACTTTTTTCCTCCTGTTGGCAATGTTGTCCTTTTTCCCACAATAGCGACTTGGTAGGAGTTATCTCCTCGAGAGTGAACCATCTGATGTGATTAGGTATTCCAAACTCTCTCTCTATGCAGTGCATTTTATCAGTGCTTCTATTGGTCAGAAGCATAAACAATTGAGTGCCCATCAAAAGAATTCCCTGTGTATAGAACAATGAAAATTATTACAAACAGCAATCATTAATTATTGTTTATTTTTTAATTGTTGCGTAATATTTAATTATTGTAAAGTATTTTTATGTCGTTTGGGACTATTGTTTATTTTCTATACATACACTCAATACTAATTGTTTCAATTATTTTGAATCAGATATTTTTCCATTAAAAATTTTAATGGAATCATTTCAGCGCACGCAAATAACAATAATATTCTTATCAATTATGATGATAATGATGTTTGGTTGCCATTTAATATTTACGTCTTTACTGGATGGTGATGACCGATTTGTTTTGCTATGTGATACTCAAAGAAATAGAAACCTGCACTAGGCAATGAGCTTTGGATAGCTTTGGTACCTAAATACTAGCGGGGATGTAGCCTTGCACTACCACAACATGGCGTCTGATTGACTGCGGGCCATTGTAATATATATACACGGCTCATCATCTCCAACCAATCTATGTCGGCCATGAACAACAAGTCCATAATGAAAAATTTTAGCTTTATTATTCAATGTTTATGTATAATAATATTGTTTTTTTCAAGTCCAAATATTTTTATTGAAAATATTTTTGAGGCTATGCTGATTTTTGGATCTTCTCAACAGTATTGTCTTTGCTGGATAAGCAGTTAAAAGTACTTTAATAACAAGATAATGAAGTTACAAGTCAAGAAATATGTGCAGCTGAGTGAAGTTTTTCTAGTTGTATCAGTTTGTGAAGATAACTCCTAATATATTGCTATTGTCAAAGCACTGAAGCAGCTGTGTCTAAAACACGTGACATATATTGTATATAGGTCATGAGAAGCATAGAGAGCGATGTCAAGGATACAGATTCTGAAAAATTCCGATTTCGCGTTCTTACAATGAACAGAAATTACCTGTTTGCTGCTGAAACTCTTGGTGAGAACTTTGAATTATCTTTTATATATTATTATTTGCCAGTAATTATTTGTGATTATATTTCTAATTATTTTCATTGTTTGTGTTGCATCTTTTTTTATATAGTAAGCAAGATAAACATGCTATCGCAAATTGTCTTCTGTTAGTGAACAATGTGATCATTTTTGTGATTATCTACCGTTTAAGGCGAAAGGAAACAACTCCTAATTGAGTGGGCAGTAAGGCAGTAAACTAATGATATTTGTGGCTTTTTGAACAGCCGATCACAGCTTCTGGACACAGATACTGATGAAATCGATAATTAAATACAAACAGGAAAATGGCATCATTAGAGGCAGCATGGGTCAAGGTCTAATGCCTGGCGGTACTATGCACACTCCCGACATCAACGGCTATGTTCGATTGGATGATAACAAGCAGTATGTGGCAGTCAAAGATGGCAAACTGTGCTATTATAAAAATGAAAACGTAAGTTCAATTACTAGCAAAAGCTAGATGGATTAAAATATTTATGAGATTAATCTTCCATCGGCAACTTTACATGATAAGGTAATTGGGATAATTCAAATACATAAAATGATTTACATCAGGCAGCTCGTTGTACAAGTTTTAAACGTAAGAATACCTGAAGAAAATTGAAATTAAACATGGAAAAATAGTTATCATATTTTTGTCTTACAAATAAACCTGAATTACTTGCTGAAAATCATGAACGTGATTGATCTTGACCATGATTAATCATGACCATGGTTAATCTTGACCATGATTAATCTTGACCATGATTAATCTCGACCATGATTAATCTTGACCGTGATTAATCTTGACCACGATTAATCTTGAAACTTTTTCTCTGCAGGATTACCAATTTGCTACACCCATTCATGAAGTCTGCCTGAATATAGCTTCAGTGAAGGATGTGGGGAAACACAGACTACAGTTTACCACCCCATATCATACTTACAGGTGAGTTCTTAGTATATTGTTTCACTCGATAAACCAATGTTGGCACCCGGCTCTACCTCATCTGATTGGTTTGCAGTATGAACTTTGAGGGCGATGTTGATCTGTTGAACTGGAAAATGGCTTTGGAAGATGGCATAGCCTCGGCGCTATCAGATGACAGGGTGAGTCCAGTTTGGAAGGTTGTCAACGACATGAAATAGAAAAGCTTTGCGAGAATATACATTTGCTGTATTTTTTACTTCATTGATTGAAAGTAAACAAAAAACACCTTTTTATAAAATAGATGTAGGGATATATGAAGAAAAAATAAAAATTACTAGGAATAACTACTGAACATAATAACGACATTGACGTCTCTAGATGACCACTCGCTATGATAAAAGAGTAAAACATTTTAATGTTTAGAAATAATCACAAGAAACCTTAATTTATATTATTTATAACAGTGTAGGTTTTACTTTTAACCACATTTTATAAATCAAAAATCCCTTCGTATTTCTGTTCAATATTTATTTTCTAGTCCACTCTAAGGTTTTTTCATTCTTTCGTTTTTTTTGTTTAAAAGTTTAAAAGTTCTTTGAGACATGATATGATATTTTTCTTTACTGTGTAGCTGTCATTCAATCCAGGTTTCTTGACGCTCATTCCTGTCAAAGTTGATTCCATTTCAATTTTTATAAATAATAAATAAATGACCAGATAAATAATTAGCTCATTTTATAAAAATGTGATAAAAATTTTTTTATGAAATGATTTATTTGTTCACTGATAGCAAGTTTTCTCTCCATCTTATCGAGTATAATAACATTTATTGCCGCAGGTACTCCAGGAAGTGTATAAGAATTCGTCCAATGAGCAATGCGCCGACTGTTCAGCTACCAAACCCCACTGGGCGGTGCTTCACCTGTCCACTATTGTGTGCAGTAGCTGTGCCGGAATTCACAGGCAATTCTGGCCTTTCAAAGTCAAGTCTCTGAGAATGGACGTGAAAGTGTGGACTAAGGCTTTGATTAATGTGAGCAGACAGTCATATCTATTGGTTTTCAATATTATTTATTTATTTATTACCGTGTCTAGCTATTTATTATTATTTATTATTACTAGTTATTTATTATTATTATTTATTGTAATATTTAGTTTTCGAGTATTTCGCGATATTTTTTTATTTATATTTGTTTAACTAATCATTATTTATTACAATATTACCGGCTTTTTATTCAAGTTTTGACTTCTATTATCTGGTATTCTCCAGTTTATCATTTTATTTTGACTTAGGATAGAAAATTAAACTATCTATGTATGTTATTTGCTAGTTTAGCATCCAAATATATCACTCTAGCACGAATTATTTATCGTTTATTTGTGTTTATTATTTATTTATTGATCTGTGCATTAGAAGTATTATTTATTAGTACAATAATAGTATATTCATTTTAAATGCACTAATAGGTTTGTGCAAACATCACTTTATTATTGACCTATTCTGAAATTAAAAAACTATTCGTCCAGGTATTCCATGTTGCCTTCCAACAGCCGAAGAAGTACAAACAAACTTCTAAAGCGTTTACTTTCTCACCAATCGGTTATAACCCAGGCTAAAAGAACATAATGTGGATGGCAACCGTCTTTCTCAATCGATTCGATTACCGGAAACAGTTTATCCCCAGATTTTATTATGTTCAAGAATGCGTCTCAAATTTTCAATTTAATTTATTCTTATATCTTTGTTTATTTATTTTAAATGCGTGTTAAAGAAAGAACACATCTTAATTTCAAAGCAGAAATTAAAAAAAAAATGCTAAAGAGTTTAAACTAGCATTTTTTACCAATTCAAAAGTGACCATAATTTTTGTGTTTTTAAAAAACGAAAAGGCCTATTTTCTCAGATACTGTGACCATAGACGTAGGCAATTATCTATAACTGTATGACTGTGACTTCAACGTCAAAGACGGTAGTTTGTGTAAACCACCCTTTCTGTCATCTTAAAAATAGACATCACCAGTGGGTTAAGTGATGATATGCCTTGCACTTAATTCAATAGTTTGTGTTTGGGGCGTCAGTCCGACTGGACAACTGACAAAAGTCCTCAGCCCATTCATATTTTCAGCCAATAGAATCAATTATCTCAAAATTCCGCGACTCCTGACGTATGTACTCTTATTGGCACTATTCCCATTAGTTTACATTAATTAATTGCATAAATTAGCCTCTGGTCCCAACAATCACTGTGTCAGCTAGCTTGTTTGTGTTACAGCTACATGTGACTGTTGGTAACTCAACCATAAACTCAGTCTGGGAAGCCAGGCTATCTAAAGATTCAGGGAAGCCTAAATCAATTGCCACACTGTAGGTATTCTTGTATTAGTATTAGGCTTGAATTTGGGGTGATGGAGTGAGCATAGACAAACCTAAAATGACTGCCCACCATTGTTGAACGATAGAAATTTCCGTGTTTGGTTTTAGCTCCGAAATGTAATAAATATAATATCGAATAATGCTCAATCCAGGAGTTGTCTGCTTTTATATTAAAAACAAACACCAAAGCGAAGCTTTCTATGTTAATGGTAATAATTGTTGACACCTCCTAGAAGGTTCTGGGCTTTTTGGCATTCTTCACTCCTGTCTACCCTCATTCCAATACCCTTAATAGAGAGATTCAACTGATGATGTTATAACTTTCTACTAGCTGCGACTAACTGTCTATTATGAATACTGTGTAGAGCTCAAAGACAATCATTTATAGTGAAAAAGTACCTTCACAAGTCCTTCTTCCTCGCATCTTTACAGACTTTACCTCAAAAACTTTCTACTCAACAACTTTGTCAGGTGAGCATTGCATAGTAACATTTTGCTGTAGCTGTGATATTACAGCAGTACACCCATGTTCACGTATCAAATTTTCTACAAAAGTGTGATGTATTTTTTGTTGTTAATACTTTGTTGCTAGGCATTTTGTTGTGCGATTTTTTTCACAGCGGTAGAAATTTTCATACCTGGTAGACCATATAAAGTTGCTTAGCAACAAAAACATACAAAATAAATTGGATGACAGGTATAAGTATTGTTATACTTCAAGTGCTAGAGAGAAAATAACATTGTATAAAGAAAGATCAAGAAGTGAAGTAGAAAAGCTTAAGCAAGTGGCGGATTTTTCTGAATTGTGTCACGGATGTAATAATCCACTCCTGCTTTATCCGTGTCCCCCCCCCCCCTCATATTGCCCGTTGCCATTAAACCAAATGAGAATTCAACATACTTTGTTACGGGCTTATTTTGAGGTTCCTGATATTTTTAAAAGCAGAGGAAGGATTGAACTAAGGCTATAGTTGATAGTGTTTACACATTGCGCTAGACTGAGAGTACTATGTTTATAGCCTATGTTACAGGAGCTGGCCAAGTCAATCAAGGAAGGATTGATAACTAATGTTATATATTTAGTAAACAAAGGTGCTGACCTGGTCAGGGGTGCTGCCTCCGTCTCCCGTAAGTATCCCATCTGTAATCGGCAGCAAGCTTGCCTCTTATTGGCTGCTTATTGGTTACTAAGGTGCATGGACAAAATTTGCGCAATATTTTGACAAAATCTGTTTTTCAGAAATTCCAGTCAAACTCGTTGTTACAAAGTATTATATGGTTGTTGATAGATTGGGGCGCTACGCGTAACATGATATTACTGGAAACCAGGGTTGACGATTTAGTGGGAAATATTCAATTTTTCCCGGACGCCCGGGAAAAACTGGTAAATACCGGGAAGTATGGGAAATACTGGGAAGTATTGGGAAGTATAAATTTAATGAAAAACAAATTAAATGTTTTCCATTTTTGTCTTTTTTTGACTTGTTCAAAGCTAAGACCGCATTTGTTAAATCGAAATTCAACATCCAACCATAATAGAAGTTCAAGGTTTGAAGCAGAAATTACTAATTAAAAGTTGAGAAGAAACAAATGTTTCTCACATTTAGTGCACAGACAACAAAGTGTTAAACTGAAGGAAGAATAATTTGTATCAGCATTTCAAAGCGGAGACTACACTTTTATATTTACATTTAAATCTCCCACAGCTGAGACAGTCTTTTAAAGCTGAGACAGTTTTTCAAAACTGAGACACTATTTTAAAGCTGGGAGTCTTTAAAATAAAGTTGAGTAAGTGAATAGTTGAGTATTGGAAATTTAGCAACAATGGGTAGAGGATAAAGGTAGAAAGTAGGCACTAATTAAAAGATCAAATGGCGATGCCCTCATTCCAATACTGTATCAGTATATAGCGGAGACCGAGCTTTTTCCATCAGTCTTTTTTACCGAACACATGAAATCCATACCACCAACGGCATACTTTCAATGTCTACGAAAAGAGTGTAAATCAAATGATATTATTATCAAATTGATTGATGCTGTTGAAAACTTTACGGTTATGCCAACATCATCGGCTGCTTTAGAACGAACATTTAGTAGCATTAGTACAGTGCAAACTAAACTTAGAAATCGCTTGGGTACTCAGAAGGCTGCTAAGTTGGCAGTGTGTGCCAGGCACTTGAGATCAGGCAAAAACATTGACTGGTAGAGAAATTGTAATAGGCAATAATGTTTTTTATATGTATACTGTTCTTCGTGTTCCAGCATAAATAAATTTATGTAATTTACTCATTGTGGCTATGGTTTGTTGTTTGTGATGTCTCTGAGAAAATAAAATGTCTTTCAGCATGACCACTGCAATTCTCTGCAAAAATAGGAGCACCCTTTTAGCTCTCACTGACTTTTATATGGCTAATTACATTACTATAATACTCAAATAAAAGCACTTTATAAACATATAAAAAAATATTAGAGTTTTTCCCAATTTTTCCCATCTTAGCGGGTTATATTGAATTTTTCCCACCTGGTAAAAACCGGTATTTACCGGGTGGTAAATACCGCCTTGGGAAATATTCGTCAACCCTGCTGGAAACAATGCTTAAATGCGTCTGTGTTGTGATTAGTTGATCAAAAAGGTGGATAGCAATTTATTGATTCCACAAAAACCTAGCAATAATCTTAAATAAAATAATATCGATTATGTTTGTGATTTTTCTCGAAATGTAAAATCGGAAACCTTCCATCGCCAAGAAATCACTATACGAACGTGTGAATTATTGGTTACTCGCTTATTTTTGGCTCCTGAGGCCGTACATGGGTCACTCTAATACCTTTCAGTTATTTGAACGGATGATATCTCGCTATGAAGTACGTGTGGTGCTGTGATACCAACTCTATCTGTACTTTGTGTATTTCAGCTGTGCAACTTGCGGAGTCTTCCTTTCAACTGGTGATTGCTCAATACCTCAAAGTCAACGGTGCTGAAAATGAGTCTTTTGATGATATATGGAACGTCATTGTGAGTGCCCCACCTTCTCATTTTTAAATGGTGCATGGTTCTAAGGCTTAAACAAATGCTTTTATAGCAAATGATTTATTTCTGTAATTTATCCCAGGCATCTGTACCAAAAGTATCTTGTCTACCCTGCTTCTCAGCTTGGTCACTATCTTGGTTGTTTTTTTGTAACATTATTAATTATTGTTTATTTTTGATTGATTATTGTCAGTTATTTTTTATCCATTTTTCATATTTTGTTTTTATTTTACAATCAATTTTTTCAACAAGTCAAAAATTTGGGAGTTATCTTTTCTTTTTCACTGATGGTCCAACATTGCATTGCTCAAAGATCCAATCTAACAATTTCTTTGATTCTACTGTATAGCAATAAAGAAATGTATGATTTTTGCGTGTAGGAAAGCTTGGGTTTGATAGAGTTTAAATAGCCTGAGATCTCCCTTCTTTTGTTGTAGAAGCAGCAGTATTCAACTGAGAGCACTGAAGATACGGTGATGAAGTCGGGCTATCTCTATAGAATGGGCAAAAAAGGTAAGCAGACGACAACTTTTCTAGTAGCTATCGTCCGCTCTTCCATAAATGGCATAGTGCCAAGATTTTGCTTTCAATTTTGGTTTCCTTGTATTCTCTCCATTCTACTCACTGAGCATATATTTGGTGTGGGTGGTGCCAATTGCTCTCAAAATTGTATAATTTGCTTCCATTGAATAAATTTTAGTAAATCTCAAAATTAGTGGAAACCAATTAGGCACTGGTCAAGTATGTTCATCATTTTTCCAGAAATAGCCAAGTTTCTTGTTTTATATAACGTTTGAGCGTTGCTTAGCCTGTGCTCTCTCTATAGACTATCCCCGCCAATGGCTAGTACTCACCTCACAATCTCTCAAAATCTTTGATGAGGAAACGGATGAAGAACCCAAGTCTGTTGTGTCTTGTCGTAAAATTGTAAACCTGGCTCGACACGAAAATGACAAGTACGTATGATATTGCATCACTTCCTGTCTATCTTGGTTTGTACCCCATTCTACTGAAGTGTTATGTACAAAGCAAGTGCTAAGCTCTCTGACTATTCGTGTGAAAGTTTTGTTTTAAAAAAGATTCCTTTTAGTTTATAAGATAAATAGTACATCAATGAAGACAGCAGATTCACAAATTAATGGAACGTTGAAAAATGGCCAAAATAGAAAATTTCATTTTTGACTGTTAAATTTAGTCTAACAACTTTTGTCACTCTGTAGTTTGAACTTGAGCTGAAAACATCATAGTCCTGTTAAAAACATCGATTTCTTCACTTTACGCGTTAGGTAAAAATATTGTTGAAGTGTTACGAGACACCAAATTCTATATGATTTACATATATTTAATTTTTTTACAAAACCTAGTTTGAATTTGTCTAAAATTAACTATTTTTGCCATGTATTTTTAATCATTTTCGCTTCTCAATCTTTTTTTAATGAAAGAATAGTAAAATTTCAAATACTGCAATGTTTGCGCTAAAAATTGGCAATTCGCCTGTTACATCAGATAGATTCATCCATAGAGCATTTTTCGCGTTTGATTTCACTGGTCACTGCTCAGTATTACACATCCTACTAAATGAATTGCTATGTGTGGTGTATAGTGGTGTTGTTTAAAAACAAGAGTTGTCTCCACCACATATTGACATGACTGGCTGGTTAAATTTTAGAAATGAGCCAAGCATAGAGTTTACATGTAGCCCTTCTGGTACAACATATGTCTATGGTGCAGACGATAAATCTACCATTGACTTATGGTTATCGATACTACACAAGGTAATTGTTAGTTAGCTTTATATGTCTATGTTTTGTCTGTCATAGACACAAGTACACAGATATATCATGTGAAGAAGTTGTTGTTTTAATAGCAAACTTTTTATTTTACATGTTGGATATTTCGCTTTATTGGCATGCGTTCTAACTCGCAGATGAAATAGAATTCATGTTTTATTATTATTTTATTATTATTTTATCATCATTATTTTATTTGTCATAAATGCTATCATGTATTTATTATTGTTTATTTATTATTAAAAGATCTCTCTACTGTAAAGTATTCCGTACATTAATTGCTAGTTATTGGATGACTCTACTGCATTAGCTGGCAAAATAGCAAAAGCACTCAAGTCTTCATTCATTAGTAGTCTAAGTGTTGTTATCTCTCCTACTGTAGGTGATGTTGATGAATTCTGGACAGACAGACTTGGGCTATGACTTCACCAAGGCTGGGCATGCTCACTGCAAGCGTGGCCTGCTAGGGGTTCGTACCTTTATTTTATTATGTGTAGGACTACCTGCGCACATACTTTCTCAGCCTATTCATGCAGTTGTTAGACTATAGCTAGTACAAGTGATGCGCTACATTACTTACAGTATTATTTATTGATCAACTCCCCACAATGCAATAGTTTCTGGGAAATAAAGCTTTCACATCTTTTCATTTCTTGTTGCACTGGTCACATGACAGTATAATTAGCTGCACTGGTCACATGACAGTATAATTAGCTGCACTGAAATGAGAAGATACTTTGAGTATTTTGCAGAATTCCAAGTTTGAAGCTCTGGAATGGAGAGTGTATATACTTATATACTGTACAATCTACTTGTACTATATACTTATATACTGTACAGTCTACTTGTACTATATACTTATATACTGTACAATCTACTTGTACTATATACTTATATACTGTACAATCTACTTGTACTATATACTTATATACTGTACAATCTACTTGTACTATATACTTATATACTGTACAATCTACTTGTACTATATACTTATATACTGTACAATCTACTTGTACTATATACTTATATACTGTACAATCTACTTGTACTATATACTTATATACTGTACAGTCTACTTGTACTATATACTTATATACTGTACAGTCTACTTGTACTATATACTTATATACTGTACAATCTACTTGTACTATATACTTATATACTGTACAGTCTACTTGTACTATATACTTATATACTGTACAGTCTACTTGTACTATATACTGTACAATCTACTTGTACTATATACTTATATACTGTACAATCTACTTGTACTATATACTGTACAATCTACTTGTACTATATACTTATATACTGTACAATCTACTTGTACTATATACTTATATACTGTACAGTCTACTTGTACTATATACTTATATACTGTACAGTCTACTTGTACTATATACTTATATACTGTACAATCTACTTGTACTATATACTTATATACTGTACAATCTACTTGTACTATATACTTATATACTGTACAATCTACTTGTACTATATACTTATATACTGTACAATCTACTTGTACTATATACTGTATAATCTACTTGTACTATATACTTATATACTGTACAGTCTACTTGTACTATATACTTATTTACTGTACAATCTACTTGTACTATATACTTATATACTGTACAATCTACTTGTACTATATACTTATATACTGTACAATCTACTTGTACTATATACTTATATACTGTACAGTCTACTTGTACTATATACTTATATACTGTACAATCTACTTGTACTATATACTTATATACTGTACAGTCTACTTGTACTATATACTTATATACTGTACAGTCTACTTGTACTATATACTTATATACTGTACAGTCTACTTGTACCATATACTTATATACTGTACAATCTACTTGTACCATATACTTATATACTGTACAGTCTACTTGTACTATATACTTATATACTGTACAATCTACTTGTACTATATACTGTACAATCTACTTGTACTATATACTGTACAATCTACTTGTACTATATACTTATATACTGTACAGTCTACTTGTACTATATACTTATATACTGTACAGTCTACTTGTACTATATACTTATATACTGTACAATCTACTTGTACTATATACTTATATACTGTACAATCTACTTGTACTATATACTTATATACTGTACAGTCTACTTGTACTATATACTTATATACTGTACAATCTACTTGTACTATATACTTATATACTGTACAATCTACTTGTACTATATACTTATATACTGTACAGTCTACTTGTACCATATACTTATATACTGTACAGTCTACTTGTACCATATACTTATATACTGTACAGTCTACTTGTACCATATACTTATATACTGTACAGTCTACTTGTACCATATACTTATATACTGTACAATCTACTTGTACTATATACTTATATACTGTACAGTCTACTTGTACTATATACTTATATACTGTACAATCTACTTGTACTATATACTTATATACTGTACAATCTACTTGTACTATATACTTATATACTGTACAGTCTACTTGTACTATATACTTATATACTGTACAGTCTACTTGTACCATATACTTATATACTGTACAGTCTACTTGTACTATATACTTATATACTGTACAATCTACTTGTACTATATACTTATATACCGTACAGTCTACTTGTACTATATACTTATATACTGTACAATCTACTTGTACTATATACTTATATACTGTACAATCTACTTGTACTATATACTTATATACTGTACAATCTACTTGTACTATATACTTATATACTGTACAGTCTACTTGTACTATATACTTATATACTGTACAGTCTACTTGTACTATATACTTATATACTGTACAATCTACTTGTACTATATACTTATATACTGTACAGTCTACTTGTACTATATACTTATATACTGTACAATCTACTTGTACTATATACTTATATACTGTACAATCTACTTGTACTATATACTTATATACTGTACAATCTACTTGTACTATATACTTATATACTGTACAATCTACTTGTACTATATACTTATATACTGTACAGTCTACTTGTACTATATACTTATATACTGTACAATCTACTTGTACTATATACTTATATACTGTACAATCTACTTGTACTATATACTTATATACTGTACAATCTACTTGTACTATATACTGTACAATCTACTTGTACTATATACTTATAAACTGTACAGTCTACTTGTACTATATACTTATATACTGTACAATCTACTTGTACTATATACATATATACTGTACAATCTACTTGTACTATATACTTATATACTGTACAATCTACTTGTACTATATACTTATATACTGTACAGTCTACTTGTACTATATACTGTACAATCTACTTGTACTATATACTTATATACTGTACAGTCTTCTTGTACTATATACTTATATACTGTACAGTCTACTTGTACTATATACTTATATACTGTACAGTCTACTTGTACTATATACTTATATACTGTACAGTCTACTTGTACTATATACTTATATACTGTACAGTCTACTTGTACTATATACTTATATACTGTACAATCTACTTGTACTATATACTTATATACTGTACAATCTACTTGTACTATATACTTATATACTGTACAATCTACTTGTACTATATACTTATATACTGTACAGTCTACTTGTACTATATACTTATATACTGTACAGTCTACTTGTACTATATACTTATATACTGTACAATCTACTTGTACTATATACTTATATACTGTACAATCTACTTGTACTATATACTTATATACTGTACAATCTACTTGTACTATATACTTATATACTGTACAATCTACTTGTACTATATACTTATATACTGTACAATCTACTTGTACTATATACTTATATACTGTACAATCTACTTGTACTATATACTTATATACTGTACAGTCTACTTGTACTATATACTTATATACTGTACAATCTACTTGTACTATATACTTATATACTGTACAATCTACTTGTACTATATACTTATATACTGTACAATCTACTTGTACTATATACTTATATACTGTACAGTCTACTTGTACTATATACTTATAAACTGTACAGTCTACTTGTACTATATACTTATATACTGTACAATCTACTTGTACTATATACTTATATACTGTACAATCTACTTGTACTATATACTTATATACTGTACAATCTACTTGTACTATATACTTATTTACTGTACAATCTACTTGTACTATATACTTATATACTGTACAATCTACTTGTACTATATACTTATATACTGTACAGTCTACTTGTACTATATACTTATAAACTGTACAGTCTACTTGTACTATATACTTATATACTGTACAATCTACTTGTACTATATACTTATATACTGTACAATCTACTTGTACTATATACTTATATACTGTACAATCTACTTGTACTATATACTTATTTACTGTACAATCTACTTGTACTATATACTTATATACTGTACAATCTACTTGTACTATATACTTATTTACTGTACACTCTACTTGTACTATATACTTATATACTGTACAGTCTACTTGTACTATATACTTATAAACTGTACAGTCTACTTGTACTATATACTTATATACTGTACAATCTACTTGTACTATATACTTATATACTGTACAATCTACTTGTACTATATACTTATATACTGTACAATCTACTTGTACTATATACTTATTTACTGTACAATCTACTTGTACTATATACTTATATACTGTACAATCTACTTGTACTATATACTTATATACTGTACAATCTACTTGTACTATATACTTATATACTGTACAATCTACTTGTACTATATACTTGTATACTGTACAATCTACTTGTACTATATACTTATATACTGTACAATCTACTTGTACTATATACTTATATACTGTACAATCTACTTGTACTATATACTTATATACTGTACAATCTACTTGTACTATATACATATATACTGTACAATCTACTTGTACTATATACTTATATACTGTACAGTCTACTTGTACTATATACTTATATACTGTACAGTCTACTTGTACTATATACTGTACAATCTACTTGTACTATATACTTATATAATGTACAGTCTACTTGTACTATATACTTATATACTGTACAATCTACTTGTACTATATACTTATATACTGTACAATCTACTTGTACTATATACTTATATACTGTACAGTCTACTTGTACTATATACTTATATACTGTACAATCTACTTGTACTATATACTTATATACTGTACAGTCTACTTGTACTATATACTTATATACTGTACAATCTACTTGTACTATATACTGTACAGTCTACTTGTACTATATACTGTACAGTCTACTTGTACTATATACTTATATACTGTACAGTCTACTTGTACTATATACTTATATACTGTACAGTCTACTTGTACTATATACTTATATACTGTACAGTCTACTTGTACTATATACTGTACAATCTACTTGTACTATATACTGTACAGTCTACTTGTACTATATACTTATATACTGTACAATCTACTTGTACTATATACTTATATACTGTACAATCTACTTGTACTATATACTTATATACTGTACAATCTACTTGTACTATATACTTATATACTGTACAGTCTACTTGTACTATATACTTATATACTGTACAGTCTACTTGTACTATATACTTATATACTGTACAATCTACTTGTACTATATACTTATATACTGTACAATCTACTTGTACTATATACTTATATACTGTACAGTCTACTTGTACTATATACTTATATACTGTACAGTCTACTTGTACTATATACAATATTGTGTAGGAGTGGAAGCTGTGCTGGATGTTACTAAAGAAAAGACAACTCCATATGTTAGACTCAAATGGAGCTGCTAATGAGGAGGTGGATCTCAGGAAAATACATAACATCTCTTCTGGTACACAGTCTATGCTCAGTTTCTTGTGTTCTTATATTTAGCTTGTAACTTGTTACTTCGCACTAGTACTGATGGCTACTTGTTCACCATTACAGCTGTACCAGAAGACAAGGGCTCCCCAGGACCAGGGGAAGAGAAAGGGCCAATAATTACTCTGTTTATCTCAGACAGATCTAACTCGCTGTTTGACCAGAGTGATATTATATATTATATACAAAGTGACCTCAAGCAGGAAACAGAGAAGTGGTTTAGGACCATTAACGATGTCTCCAAGGTGTGTTGTACCTGCCTTATTTATTTGTGCATTTATTTTGTCTTCTGTTTTGTATTTTGTGTTTGTAGTTTTCTGTAAACTTTCCTTATGTTTGCGACTACCACTACTACTCCTACTACTACCACCACTACCACCACTACCACCACTACCACCACTACCACCACTACCACCACTACCACCACCACCACCACTACTACTATTACTACTACTGCTATTACTACTACTGCTGTTACTACTATTACTACTACTACTGCCATCGCCACTACTACTACTACTGCTGCTGCTACTACTAGTAGTAACAGTAGTAGTAGTAGCAGTAGTAGTAGCAGTAGTAGTAATAGCAGTAGTAGTAGCAGTAGTAGTAGTGGTAGTAGTAGTAGTAATAGCAGTGGTAGTAGTAGTAGTAGCAGTGGCAGTAGTAGTAGTAGTTGTAGTAGTAGTACTACCACTACCGCTACCACCACTGTAAATACCCAATTTTCATTAATATCTGTGCAGGAAGTGTCACCCAACCTGGATGAACAACAGCTGAACAAAGACAATGTGCCAACGCTAATAGAGAAGTGTGTGGACTTCATATCCCTAAATGGTTCGTGTCATACTTCCCCCTCAGTATGGAGTTATCTTCTTTTTCCGTAAAATCTGTGAACTCTAAGGGTGGCGTGGTCTTGTGCTAGGTTTTATTGTTATCAACTCGGATGTAAAGATTTGTTGTGAAGCCTCCATGTTTTATGGATATTTTATGATGAAAATATGTCCACATCTTTGTCATGATATAATGTAGTTGTTCCCCCAGTGGCTGCATGCAGGTTACGTAGCCTCAAATACAAGCAAACTGTCATTTGTAGGTATGAAGGTGGAAGGAATATATCGACACGCTGGAACACATTCCAAAGTGACCAATTTACTCAACGACCTAATAAAAGGTGAAGGTCCATTTATGAAATACTCACGAGTTCTTCCACATTGCAACTTGTAAAAGGGCAATATTTTGTAATAAAACCAAGTTGTAAACGTCTGTTTGATAGTCTTAGTTTTATTCCTGCAAGACGTAGCTTTGAAAAGTTAACTAGGCTGCAACAATCGATCGTTGCCGTTCAATTTGATTTTCTTATCACTTTTTTCTAAGGTTCTTTTTTTATTTAAAATAAAAGTTTGTTTCCAACTGTTTCTACACCATTATACTATACGGAGTACGTCTCAATTGTAAAGAGTTTATATATTGCCATTGAAACTGTTTCATAACGAAAGCAAGTTTGGTTCATCGATGTCTAACACTGTGCTGTTAACACTGTAGATGCTAAGGCTGTAGTAATCAAAGGAGAGGACTATACGGTGAATGATGTGGCCAACGCACTGAAAAGGTTTCTAAGGAACCTACAGGAACCAATAATGAGCTCTGCCCTCTACGGCAAGTGGCTCAGCGCAGCCAGTGAGTGTCGTCTGCTCTCTGAGAGCAGACGTTGTGTGCTTGTTTGGTTTTTACTTCACATCTGCGTATTGTGGGTGCATCTTCTTGGTATTAATCTTCACCGGATAACATGCTATTATGAAACAACTAAAACAAAAAATATGCTAATAAAACAAACAAATTTTCCTCCAACTTTGAATATTCAAGTTTCAACTCACCTTGCGATGCCTTAAAATATGGAAACTCACTGAGTATCTAATATTTGTGGGCAAATTTATTTGTACAATAGCAAAAGTTCATTTTAGTAATTGTCTTCTCTTTTTCAACTAAATGTATATCCGATCTAGTCAGCAGTTGGGGACACAATTCCAAGTTTTAAACACATTTTCTTGACTATTATCTAAAATTTTGCAAGTTAACTGCCATCAGATTTTTGTCCAGTTGTTTCTTGAATAATCTTTTGTGCTTATTTCAATTAACAACCTTCAATAACCTGAGTAGAGTGCATCACTCACCAGTCTCGTCAATGGCCACTTACTACCCTATTTGAATGCCTAGCCTGAGTGTGTGATGGTTTAGCCTGTGTTTTGCAGTGTTCTTTGTAAATAGTGATGCAGGTAAGATACATGTTGGTACAAGCTTACCTACGTGTCTTTGTCTGGTCTATAACGCTTGCACTAACATTTACTATATTCATTTGCAACAGCTCTCGTTACACAAGCAAGTACAGAAAATCCATGTAACATTTTTAACTTTCATGTTTTACAAAGAATGAAAATAAAATGAACTAGCTTTGCTCGCTGTTATAGAAGTACTCATACTATGAAGAGAAAATAATGGACTGTGTGTCGTTACGATTTGTTGATCATTTCTGCATCTAGCGACAAATTAATGTTAACTAGTTTATTTAATTTTGTTGATTATAAAAACATTATAACTACTACTACTACAGCACTTTAATTGGAGCAGACCATCGGTATTCAACAGCCATTGTGTCATAGGTTTGTACGCCTTTTTATTGTTTTCCGCACACATTCACTGATTGATTGAATGCCACGGTTAAACGAGTTGCTTAGCTGCGATATTATGGGTAAGTCTCGCAAAAAAACAGCTTTGATCACAATTTTGTCAAAGTTTTCAATGAATAGCTGCGCACTGTCAGCTCAGACAATAAATGATATTTTAGTCTCTTAAAACTAGGAGTTATCTTCTCTCTATGCACCTGCTGAGTGCATGTGCACTTATTATTGCTTTTAGCTTGCATTCTTGTGATATCTGCTTTTTAATCGATTGAACTCCCATTGCACCTTCGCATTATAGCTAGCGTTTTAATCTACATCCCCAAGGTTACAATTTGTAGCAAAAAATCGTTTTCTGGGAGAAAATTTTGCTTCGGTGTCAGGTGTTTGTTCTGTCTGTACTATAGCCAAACTCAGTGAGCAGTAGCAGCTATTTCTAAAGTATTCAACTACTGCTTCTACTTCCGCTTACTTTGTTTTCAAGTTTTTACAACTACTATTCTATTCTTTGGGTGGTTTTTGGTTTAGAGAACTTGATACATGTTCAAATTCTCATTTATAAAATTTCCTATTTTGTATTATCATAAATATATATTGACTGTTGAAGCTGAATTCTAGCTAAAATACCCTCTGTACGGCATTGAATGAATTATCTATTTCTGTGCTTGTAGACCCAGACAGAGCGAATCACAATCAGAAGCTGTACACTTACAAAGCTTTATTGGAAGAGCTACCAAAGATCAACTTCGCCACTCTTAAAATGCTCATTGGCCATCTCAAAAGGTGCTACAATTTTATTGGTCGATTAGTAGATCTATATGCTTGAGCAGGCCTCGCAAGCAGCACTTCATATGATGTTGATTTGTACTGGAAAGTAGTTTGAAGCAGTATTTGGGTCTACAAATTCCTCTCAATTATTTGTGTATTTTCACACTCCTCACCTGTCTGTCTTAGCTACATTCCCCTAGCCCCATATCTGCCCTCTGCTGTCGCTGTCCCATCATTCTTTCCTTTCACCCTCATCATTTTTCCTTCCCTTTTTCGCTGCCATACAATACTATTGCTATCACTTGCAGTGTCGTCTCCTATGAAGCGGAGAACAAAATGAGCAGTTTAAACCTAGCCACAGTATTTGGTCCAGTTCTACTCTCGGGGAGTATCATCGACAGTCCCACCCAGGAGAAGTTTAAGAACACAACCTATGAGATCAAACTAGTAGACGACCTGATTACTTACTACCAATGGCTCTTCTCTGTAGGTTGAAGCACAATAGCAATACTGTGTGTGCATATAGTTGATACAGTATAAGTTATATGTCTATGTACAGAGACAGTTATTCCCCCGACATTGACCCTTGCGCAGTTGAAAGAGTATATTGAATATACCCCTATCTATGTACGATTGCTATTTTGTCTGTACTCCTCTAAAAAACAATAATTGTCAGAATTTTTTATTGTTTTCTAACCGAGTCTGTCAGTTAGTAGTTTTTGTATCAATATTTTTATCATCGCTTGCTCATTAAAAAAGACATCATTTAAAAAAGTATTACTGAAATTAAAAATCTCGACAAATTTGGTTCATGATAATGAAACACGTGGTTTGGAGTTTCTACCACTCGCAGAGTAATCACTGTGTCAAACTAGAGCAGAATCATATCATTGGTAGCAGTTCCACTATTTCCTGTGACTTGCCGGTCTTTTAACAGAGTTTTACGTTTGTTTCACCCATTTCCTGTAGATGGATGATTCGGAAATAGATAAACAGCACCAGCTACAAGTTGCCATACTAAAGATACAGGAAGCAAAACAGAGACCAGCTCGACCCACCGGCGAGTTCTTGGTTGGCATTTACATCCTCAACAACATGGGGGATGCGATGAACATAGAGGTAGGGGGTACAACCCTCAACCTTGGTGCAATCAAACTGGAGTTGTGGTGAAAAGTTTCACTGCAATTAGAGATATTAATTGTTTTATTGTATAATAGTTAGAAGGTGTGTTTACGCTGATCAACAGACATTTAAAAAAATGCTTGCGGTAAAAATCAAAACCAATAACGATTAGTTTTTTTGCATTGCGTTGATTCTTAGGAAGATTTTGGCAGTGTTTTTATTAGAGAAACACGCGCAACCTGTGCAAAAAATTTATTACTGGGGAAAACCAAAAAATAATTATTGCGGGCTTATATAAAACAATGGACAAAATATGGAAATCCCTGTAATTAATTGGGTATTCCCCAGTGTTTGAAAACTTTGTCAAGTTGCACGTTTTTCTCTATTATCGATATTAGTGACTAATATATAAAGAATATGTGATAAACACCAATAATAAGTGATGTAATACACCTACTATGATAATAATAATAAATTATATAATAGTGAAAATGAATAAATACTTATAAAGAGAGATGATAACACAATGGTTAACAATCATATTATTTTGCTTTAGTTAGTTAAAACGTTATAATAATGTGAAGGTTGAGCCTGCCTGCTAATGTTGTGATAGAACAATGATAAATAGTGTCTTGTATGTGATAGTTAGTTGGGCTAGAAAGAGTGGAGCCCAATAATTCTACGGCAAGTTTTGCGTTTTATCATTGTGATTGCTCTTTCCTTATTGCCTTTACAGTTGGCATCTTACCAAAATCCTACTCCCAAGTTTGTAAGCTGTTCTTAGTTGTTTGGGGTCTTCAGGAAGCTGGTTTTGTAAACCTTGACATTCGCCATTGACGCTATAACATCACTGTTATATTGACTGTATGACATCACTGTCATATTGACTGTATGACATCACTGTTATATTGACTGTATGACATCACTGTTACATTGACTGTATGACATCACTGTTATATTGACTGTATGACATCACTGTTATATTGACTGTATGACATCACTGTTATATTGACTGTATGACATCACTGTTACATTGACAGATGCCAGCCAGTAGAACTGCGGAAGAAGTTGTGTTGAAAGTTGCCGAATCCAAACGCATTCCCTGTAGTGATGGCTACTCGTTATTCCATGTCATTTGTTCAGGAGAGCTAGAGAGGTCGTTGGCTCCATCCGAGAAGGTGAATACACCAATTCTTTTACCAAAATTCACTTCCTGTAGCCGCGTACGTTGGTTAGGTCTCATTCAAAGTTCTGCATTGTATATTACACTGCGATGGGTGTCCAAGCAACTTGGCTATTTTGTTATATCTCCATCGATTGTATGTGTTCCCTGGCAATACTGCATTTATCAAATACTCATGTGCCTAAGCGTATTGCATTATGATTTCAATTGTAAAGCGCATCTGTAACATAAAAATATTACCCTTACAAATAGCATTTGCGCTATGGAGATACCACAAGTGTCTATAGAGTGTGCATCAGCAATAACTGCATTACCTGCTGTACACGTGGCCAGACAATATCACACTTATCACAAGACTTGTGTTGAAGGTGCTTGATGTAAACATGATAAGCGGTGAATGGAATGCAGAGCATAGAAAGGGCTGCTACTTGTGTGTGAAACAAGATCAACTGAGAGACTTCACAGATCACTTGGTGGGTAAATGTGTGACTTTTTCTCTCTGTAGGTCAGCTGTCCGTTTGATGGTCAGTTTTGTTTTTATTATCCTGATTGATCTAGATTAACTTCAGTTAATTTTATGTGGTTAAATAATTAATCTGGATTAATCTGCAGTAAGTTGAAAGTTTTTAACCTCCATAAATCTCAGTTTATATATGTTATGGCATGTGTGTAGTGGTGAGTTTTTTTTGACTTTTTTTAACAACAATATATTGTGAAATTCACTACATCAGCTGAAACATGAATACAACTTGAATACGTTTGTATGATAGTATTATTGTACAATGTGTATGAAGCTGTATTTAACACAATAAACTATAAGGAAGAGTACATACAGGTCGGTGTTGTGTATTATGTAATTGATAGGATGGATCAGACATATGCAGGTACACAGAGCTACAGTTTAGTGAGAAGAAAGGATGGAAAAAGCTGTACTTTGAGTTGAACGAATCTCACCTGATCAGTTACAAGGACAAGTCGAAGAACAAACTGCACGAATGGGAGCTATCTCAGATCTCTGTGTACGTCGGGGTTGAGAAGAAACGAAAGCCTCCGACCAAGTTAGTTTGTGTATTAATTAATAATAAATTATTATGGAAAAGTAATAAAATAGTTGAATAACTAGATAATTAATTAATAATAAATAATAATTTTTATTATTGTGAAATTTTAATACTTGTTTTGCATTATATACCAGAAAGTTGATGATAAAAGAATATTGATGAAATTAGGAACAAATGTTTTACGTATCATTCAACTTCAATCTCGCTCAATACGACTCTCTTCAAAATTCAAAAGTTCGCTAAAACACACATCTTCTATATAACACTTCCCTGCCTCAACTCGCGCTAGTTAACAGCTAATATTTTTGTATACTTGTCAATTTATATATATTCTTATATGACAATGTGGAACACAATGAACATATTTTCAGGTATGATTTTGTTACGTTTACTACAATAAATATCGATATGAAAATAAATCTGTATTAACAATGAATATAATTATGTTTTATTGATAAATGTAAAAGCAATAAGTAGACAATTATAACTGGTTGAATCGATTTCCTTGTCACAAATCCGCACATACCGTCACAGTTATTTCATCCGTACCACAAAACTGATTTAGTGCTAGCAAGTCATCTGGTTGTTCCGTATGACTCTAATTCAAAGTAATTAATACTTTTAAACTCAACGACTGATTGGGTGAATATGAACTCTCGACCTCGGATGTTCCTTGCTTGTCATTGGTCCACTTGTCACTTGTAGACACGGTGTAACATTTCTCATAGATGAAGAGGACTGCAGCAAGCAGACGTACCTCGGTAGAAGTTTGTGTTTTGGTTCTGCTGTGGAGATGTACACTTGGCTTTCTGCCATAAATGCTCAGGTTTGTATACAGCATTGTCTGGAAAGTTGCCAGCTTATTGTAGCAATAGAAACCTGTTAGGAGTTATCTCCCTATACTTGATCACCACAGTACTATCTTCCTTCTAACCCATTATCAAGCAAAAGTGCTATTTTTGAGGTCTATTAAATCAGCGCGAATTCTTGGGTATTTCTCCTAAAGTTACTTTGATGTTTTTGCTACTAATATAAATAAAAATATGTAAATGCTGCCTTTGTGAAGCTATATTTTTGCGTTACGGGCTCATTGCACTTTGCCAACATAAATGATATAAATTGTGTCTTGGAGCCAAGACCAACATCGCGGTAGTACGATACAAAAATTTGTGCGTTGAGTAGTTCCACGATATTTTACACAAAGCAAATCCTTATAAGGCCGTTGACTTGCTTGTTGTGTGTACATATAATATTGCCTCACCAAATGTTATGTTTGTAATATTTTTTTTTCATCAGTTTTTAATATTCATAATAATTATTATTATTATTATTAATAGGCAGCAGAAATATTATTATTTACCTGATGATATTATTATGTTTATTGTGATTAATTAATTATTGGGGAAAAACTACCTTTTGTATAATAATTAAAACAACCAGTATCAATCAAGTGCATGTGTACATGAAGATTGGCCAAACTTTGATATAATAAAATAAAAATCTCAACTTGATAGTAATATACAATAAATAGGTAATATTATCCGTAATTAGATAATAAATGATGATAATAATAATAATAATAATACATGATTGTTGGTTGTTATAAATGCTATTACTCTATTTGAGCTTGACCAATCAGAGCACTAACTAAATGCACTGCTTATAGAAAATTTTGAAATATCCTCACAACTCCTACCAGATGCCCATGTAGAGCTGCCTGCTGGGCTGCTACTTTCACCAGTTGAGCCTTCTTATCTGCCTCTCCTATAAAATGGAGCCACCAAAGTGCGCAAGATCAGTTTTCGGAACGCTATTAAACTTGATTTTGTTCATAATTTTATGCTGAAACATTTGGATTTTTACTTTTGTAAAAATACTGAGCTCTTTCGTGACAACTTTCGCCATCACCGTCAAAACTGTCAATTAGCAGAGTGCATTGTTTAGCAGCAGTGGAGTCCTCGGGTAACCATGCCCGGCCCTACAAGGCTGACTCTCAGGCAATATTATTCCGTTGCCAAAGCTTTCTAAGGCATCGATCCTCCTCCATCATTATGTTACCTTCTTTTTCACTGGAGTGCATTGATACGTAGCATTGTGACAACATTTTACTCAAGTATACCTGTGCACCCAGAGGGACCCATTGCATGGTTAGCTAGTTAAATTGGCAGAGTTGCTACATACATTATTCTAGATAGATACGGTTTTGGTTTCATCTCATTCAGTCAAGTTTTTACTCATGAAAAAATATGACCAGAAAGAAAGCAGTGCAGATTATTGTACCACCAATCACTGGGCGTTTTCAATGGAGACTACCTTATATATATGTGTCAGATCAGAAGACCTAGATTAGTAACAAGCAATCCCTTCATTTGTATCGTATATAATAAGCACGCTTTGTACTAACGGCAGTCTTTGCCACCTGATTGGTCAATGAAGCGTGACTAACTTACCGATTTCCCGCCAACTACGTACTTGTTATTAACAACTGATACATTTACTTATTCAACTGCGTTTGCAAAGCTATCTCATATTAGTGAGAGTTATGGTGGCTCTGGATTGTTAACATTAGTTTATTCCATTATTTGGTGCTGAAATATTTTTATTCAGCTGAATAATTTGTTGAGCATTGAATATTTAACCTTTTCGCACCGGTTTGCTATCATATTGTAGAAGATCCGTTTGGGGGGCATTTTGCTAGCAAATTTATCGCTTCTCGGCCTATTGGCTAAGATCAAAGTGTAGTATCTGTTCTAATCAGTTTAATATCTGATTCGTGGCACATTGTGTCACTATGATATTAATCTGATTTTTGGAACTAGACGAAGCGCAGAAGCTTGCTTCGGCTTTGTTACGGGTTGTCTTGGTATTGCAGTACATCCAAGCATGGCCCACCTCCCCACTGGGGAGGAACATACTAAAAGAAATTGATAATACCCTTTAAAACCAAGTCCACTCTAATGCTTATTAAACCATCGATACGAAGGACAAGTGTCAACTTTTCTTATCCTCAACAGCTTAAATTGTTGCCGTACTTAAATATCTTTGTGTACACTTGAATATTCATGGTATATGGAGATGGTTGACCACAACCATCTTGGAAATCTATTAACCATATTGCACTTGGCTTGGATTTCAAAATTTTACTTATAGGTGGCTGCAAAGATCAGACCGCTATGGCTGGGCCCAACCTAATTTATTAGTAACTTTTCTTGCTTGTTTGATGATATAAAAATTGTTTATTTTTCTAAGGCTATTATTTTAAAATAAAACTTTTATCTTTTTATCCGTCTGCAAGATTTCTCTTGATTTTGAAGCTGCCAGTTGAATAGTTTATTATATTCTAGACAGGGTGAGCTAATTCCACTATCCATTTTCGAAATAATTCAATCGTACACGTTGCCAGTCTATTATGTGGCTACAAGTTTAAAGTTTTGTTTTTAGAGTCATGAGCCATTACTCTCCCCTCTTGGAACTTCCCCGTCAAGTTATGCGTTATCTGATGGAAAAGTGAGTTTGGTAAAATCATTGTCCGAAAACGTCTCCGTCAGTGTGGCTTTCATGTGGCCAGAAATTTTTACCCTCTGCTAAAAATGTTTAAATTCAATCATTTTTGTGAAAAGTCATAACATATGCCAGAAAATGTATATTCAGTGAACTTCATCGATTTGATCAAAAGTGTAATTGTGGACTAAGGGTGCTTTCGGATACCCTATGCATAGGGCAGTCATTGAACACTCGTTGAGGGCTCAACGATGACTGCCGTTTAACGGAAGTTGTTTGTGCTCAAACCATAGACATACGTATTTTCATCTACGTCTATGAAAACTGTATAGCTGGAGCGAGCCCACTTTAGTTTCTTTACAAAGAAAAAATAATTACGATGATTTCATCGTCAGATGTATTTTTTATATACATTATAATGCATTGTCACGACTTGAAACGGGGAGGAAAAGTGATTGATAAAAGTTGACTCGTTAAAACTGTTTGTTAGGTGGAGTCAAGGTCAGTCAACGACGCTACCTTCCTCGCTTGTCACTTCCATCGTTGAGCCCAAATTGCCCATTGCCGCCATGTTTTTTCTGCCCTCAACGACGGGGTTTCCGAATGGTCTCGTTTAATCCCATCGTTAAGCCCTACGCGTAGGGTATCCGAAAGCACCCTAAATCCAATGACTGTTATATAATTTGGAGTTGTCATCTCTACAATCTTTCTGCATTGATTCAGGGTCGTCTGCACCAGCTCAGGGTAAATTATGCTTTGCTTTCATCACATAGCACAAAACTAACTGCACACTCAACTGGGAATAAGAGTCGGGTTCAGGCTATCGAATGTAACCTTTGTAATTGAAGATGCGCTTGTCACCAATGCTGTTATCAAAAAGTTCAGTTTTTAAAAAATCCAGGCTTTATTTAAATAAATAATAAATTTCATGTTGGAACAAAACATAAATTTTGTTCACTGGTTGTAATGGTTGATGTAAAGCTGGCGAAATAATAAGAAAATTTATTTGCTGAAATAAGTTAAGAGATTGAAATTTTATTTATAATTTAAAATAAGTTAAACATTTGCTAGATTTTCTTTTAATTTCATTATTTAAAGTTTAGGTAAAATAATTATATATCCAACTTTTTTTAATTTTGAGATTGCATAAAAATTTTCGGAGTTATTTGAAGATTTAAATTAATCTCTCCCAATAATGACTGTATTGTGTGGAGCCCAGGCTGGGTGTATGTTGTCTCTCCTGTGTCACTCTTCTGGCTTTGCACGATTTTAGTTTATCAATTTGTATACAATCCAATGCATTATAAATATGAGTGATTTCATACAAGTTGGTGATTACCTTGTGTAGTTTCCCTGGAAATGCTGAGACAAAGTTGAGAAACCGTAAAATTGGTTCATTGAAAGTAATTGATTAACTAGAGTCGTGCAATGCTACTACCGCTGTGTCAACTTCCTGTGATGGCACTCACTCTCTCTCCTATGTATGTGGTTTTCTGTACTCGCCTTTCACTCCTACACAATCACCCCTACACTGGAGGAATTTATAAATTGAAAATTGAAGGTCTTTTTACCCATTGTGTTGTTTGAATGACTGCAAGACTTCTAAAACCGTTTAAATATACATTTACTTCTCATAAGTGCCAAAAAAAATGGAAAAAATAATATAAATAAAAGTAAAAAATGACAAATTCTAAAGTTTAGATGAATTTATTTCCTTTTTTTAGTTTTTGTGTAAAAATTTTGTTTACAGCTACTGAGTAATTTAAAATGGTAGTCAGGGGCAACTAATCCTTCAGGTGACAGAAAAATACGCACCGAAACCTTTTCTTTTTGCATTTTTCTAAATATTTTGTAGCTCAAAGCAATGCGAAAATACTTTTTTCAAAAGTATATCGCGAAAGAAAAGTTTATTCTGCGGTGTGAATGCAGACATAGTGTGAATGCAGATATAGTGCGGTGATGTACATTAGAATATGAAAGTTTACTTCATTATATTGCAGAAATCTGGTCCTTCAAAGAACCGCATGCCTTCCATCTTGAAGAAAATCACAGGTGCCAAAAGCTGACAACATTCTTAGAAACAACTGCATTTAGCAATCAGTTATTTTATTATGTATAGTACAGGAGTTGTCTTCCCTATTTTACTTTCTCTCTGTATATTACCGATTGCTCACTTCTCACAATTTTTTATTTAGTAAACAATATTTTGCATACAACTCGCTATTTTTTTGTCTGCTATTTTTTTGTCTGTTTAGATCGACACTTGTAAAATGCTAGCGTTTTGACAATCTAATTACCAGTATTTTTGATAGATCTTTCTATAGCCCCATGGTTTCTCGCTTATTAACAAGATAAATTTTGTGTGCAAAGACTTCTTCAAGCAAACTCCAACCGTCAACTACGCATAATCATCATGCCATTTTTTTATGAAACAAATTTTTCTTTGACATACATAAAAATAATTTATATACATATATGATATATATATATACAAGAAATATATAATATACAGTATGTACATTTTGACAATGAATATAATTGATACAAATGTGTTTGTTTTTATCCTTCTCTGCTGATTTCGGTTATTTATCATTATGATGGCGTGATGTTACAAGCACTCCGATACAGGGAACATAACTTCCATTTCCACTTCATCTCTATTCAGGTTTGTATCTTCTTTTGGTTGTTGCCGGTCTTTAGAATACAAAGCGTAATGATTGGTTTGTTTATTTGATGCTCTATGTTGATTGGTTGATTGTCGTCTGTCTGTCACGGCTGCTAGTCTCTCTCCTATGTATTGAGAGCGCTTCTCTTTCAAGTCTGTTAGATGTTCAGGTATTGCAGCTGCAGCAATAGCCTTCTTACCTGTTTTATGCTTAGATTTCAAAGAATTAGCCTGAAAGTTTTGGTGCTGATATGCCGCGAGATGGGCATGATTCAAAGAATCGAAACCCTTTGGGAGTGTTACATTGCTCCTGTCATAATAGCTCTCATCGTCGGAGCTACTTGCACTATGGGACATGTTAATAGCACTGTCCGTTGTGGGAGTAACGCTTCTTTCTTTTGCTGAGTAGATTTGATCGCGCGGTTCATCCATTGGCTGTAAGTGATTGGCCAAATCATTAGCGCTGAGCTCTTTGATTGGTGGAAGAGTATGCGAGAGTTGCGACTGTGCATTGTATTTGCTAGAAGCTGGATTTTCCATTGTGTAATAGTTGGGTTGAGTTTTTGATTGAGATTGATTGTGGTACACGTCTTCCACATTGCCTGAGTCTACAGAACTGACCGGTGAGCACTGAGACTTTTGGTGAAGTCTGCTTTGCCTTGACCTGCGAAAAACCAATTGCTGTTAACAAATTGAAGTATTTTTAGACCAGATACTTTGGTCATTAATGAAGCAATATAAATGTTCCGAGTAAAATGCATTTATACACTTTTTTACTCCACAGCATAATAAGTAAAACAAGTTATCATTTTCTATAATCATTTTTAGCAAAAATATTAATCTAACTTTGCTAGATGCGCTGTGATAGACTAAAAAGTGTGTATTCCAATCTAAAATTTTGCTATTACGATACTTCAGGATGCTATTTTCCTCATTAGCAAAGGCCAAAGAACTCTACTAAAAATATTCTAGTTTGAGAAGTTGTCTAGCCTTGTCAATGAGGCAACTTGCAAGCATTACAGAGATGACAACTCCAGACAACTAGAGGTTCGTTCTGTACTGCTAACAAACCTGGTTCTGTGATGGTGATGATGATCTAGATCTGTAATAGTGCTAACTGCGGGACTGCTACAGGACCTGCGATAACTCGCTGTCTTGTCATTTACGTAAGCCTTGAACTTGTCGGCTCCAAAGAACAATCTATCTGTAAGTTCTCGTATCGTTTCATCTTTCTGTTCATGAAATTAATGCCAACCATTAGTAAGGAAGACCCAAGGAGAATGCTCATTAAAATGTAAAAGGCAAAAGCTTGCTACAAAACTTCAATTTTACGGTCTTCTATTTGCTTCAGTAATTTTTTACGATAATAGAAATTGTGTTAATCGATAAGACTTCATGTTGTAAAAATTAAGTTTTTCGGATAACTTTATGGGCCAAAAGTGTAACCAACCAACTTCGTATATCTCTATAAAATTTGTGTTCTATCCTCAGATGATATACTTTTCTTACCTCTTTAACAAGTTGTTTCAGCGTCTCAATTTCCTGAGAGAGGATTGAATCTCCCATACTGCTGCCCGATTGGCTGTTGCACGATGTTAATCCTGCCCAACATCCTTTAGGGGGTTCGTCTCTTTCTTTTTGTTTCTTCAGCGATTCTCCGAAGAGAAACTTTACGGCTGATTTGGTCTTGGAGCCATCTTTATTTCTCACCAAAAATACCTGCAAGTTAGTGATGAGATATGCTAAACAATAAATTGACTCGCTCGCTCAAGTCTGAATTCCTCATTTTTAATAATAAATAATAATTATTTTTTACACATAGGAGAAGGTCAATAAAACATAAATGAGGTAACTGGTGCAATTTAACTATTCATGTTGTTGAGGTTTTATTCTTAGTTTTCCTATATGCTCGTCACCAGCTACTTGGATGTGGTGCCTAGTGGAGCCAGGTAAGACTTAGCAATGTTGTACGTAAATAATTAAATAATAAAATTAAATAACGGTTATTACCTTTGGAGCCAGCAATAGACTGAGAGCAGAATACACTAAGGCTAAAGTAGAGACTCCCACTGTGCTGTATCTTGTGGTGTTGATAGTCTCGGAAGAGGCCACTGCAGGCAAATTTGTGAGCAGTACCACAATGGTTATTAGACTATTTGAGAGAATAAATCTACAAGAAAAGAATTGTAGGAATCAAGCTTAAACTAGCTGTAGAATTGCAAGGCTTTCTACACGTCGGTCGAAGGCTCACACAATAGCAAAAACAATTATAATTGTCTGTAGACTTACTGAGAATCTTGCAGACTGGGAAGTTTTACATGTCTAACATGCCAGGCATAGAAAAGAGTTATAATGGTGATGAGAAGCTTATAGAAGAAGAGGAGACAAATCCAAACTTCTTGGTATTCACTGCTGCATATAACATTTGAACCCTGTAAACAAGAGATTACTCATGTACGGGCTGATTTACCAACACAATTTACTACATGCTGCCAAAGGGAGTCAGGAACGAGGGCCATAAACAAAATGCTGTTTCCTCTACTGACACATACAGTTTTTCAGCGAGAGAATAACTCCACAATTTCTCTGACTAAATATAATTATTTAGCTGCTGGCACAGTGGATTGTCCGAGGATAGGCTGTCAGATTTTATCTCAGAGAGGATATCAATCTATATCTCTAAAACAGTTTACTACAGAAAAGAAAGGCGTCATAAAATGACCAAACTTACCTGCGTATATGTCAGAGACAGGTAATCTACACAATTTATTTGGTCTACTTTGGCCCAGGTAGCATTGATAGCGACATCAACAATAGTGAATGCCAAGACCATGAGCATCAGATGTTCGTCCTTGGTTCCCTGGTAGAGAACAGACACATTGAGGGTGATTTGACAAATGTGTCGCTACACTATGCAAAAGGTTACATAAACGTCATAGACAACTTGTGATGAGAGTTTAATGTACCCTTCATCAAATCCATCACACCAAGATACACAACAGAGAAAGAAATACAAAGGTGCTATATGTATGTATTTATGCCCCCTCATCTGTCAGAAGTCATTACAACACTTGCTGAGAGTTGTCACTTGGTGCCAATGCATGCACAGCAATGACAGAGCAATCCAAGAATACATGCTTATTGGATCAGTTTCAGAAATTAAACAGAATTTTTCCCAAGAGTTGCAAGCATTTTTGGCTAGAAAACCGCGTAACTCCATTTTTGACACTAAATCTGATAGATGACTGTCAATTTTGTTTACAATGTTTGCTTTCAATATCGGTTTATGCCATAGATTTATCGCAATGAATAAGGTATGTTTATCAGCTTGATTTGTAGCCATAAATATTGACGCAGTATTGAATTCTCCACACCAAATGACAAGCAATGGCAAGTGTCCACAACAGTGTTTAATAATGTTTGCAAATATTGATATTGCACAGTTCGAGTTCACATTTAGAACAGTTTTTAACTCAACACTACTTTAAGAATCTGTAAATAATTAAATAAATAAAGTCTGGACTTTATGGCGATTTTCTTCATCTCGCCTTCTGCGTATCACTTCCTTATAGCTATGAGTTATGATGTTAAAAGAATCTTTAGCAAACACCCGACATCGAGGACAAACAGTCCTTGACCTCTACACTGTTTGGTATGGCACATATCTTACCTTACTGCTGAGATGCATCTTCTTGAATATTCTATGGACTCTCCAGGTTTTGACGAGAACGCTGGAGTATATTATGGTTAGTCCCACACTCATGCTGAACATCCCAGCCTATCAACACAAGAGTGAATGTTGATATTTCAACTTTCTTTGTCAAACAAATAGCTGACTGCTGCTCTTATAAACATTCTACCTCAATCCAACAACATATTCAACTGTGACAACATTATATTAGTATTTAATCTAACAAAAGTCTAGAAATGTCTGATTTGGAAAAAATTATAAACAGTAATTCAATTACTAAAAAATATCAGGTAATATTTTGCAGTGTAAAAGACAGACTAGCCAAAGCTTACGATGTCTATTTATAAGTCGCTATAGCTTTATTAATCTGATTATCATCAATTGAGAGAATGAACAAAAGCATTTATAATAAATTTGCAATCTAAAAGAAACAAAAGCAGATTTTATCATTGACATTTTACATATCAGAAACCTACATTTTTAACTATTTGCTAACATAAACTGGTCTTTGTCTTTAGATAGTTTTGGTTAGTTGTGTTGCTGACTTCTGACCCAAAGTGATAACAAAAAGCCAAATACTGTGTTCTCAATGCTAACATAATACAACCACAAAAACACAACGCAATGCTTAATAAGTAGAATTCATCAAACTGTTGCAATTCATTAATTATGTTTTATTTATTCTTTGACAACTGTGCAAAAAAAAGCAAAGAAGTGCATAAAAATAAGCAAAAAAAGCAATTTCTGACTTCAACTATTTGCTGTAAATAACATCTGGCGTGTTGTATAACTGAATCTTTCCTCAGTTATGTTATAAACCAATCAGCTAACTGTGTTCATATTTTGGAAATTTTTCATCATATTCAGGTTTCTTAGCCTTTGTGACAAAAATATACATTTTTCTTTGTCTTTTGAAATTGCATCAGCCAATAAGATGATCGCATTCTTGTGTCATATCAACACTATATGAAATATTGTTTATTATGTAAAAAGATCTCAACCAATGACCTTTTGACTCACTCTCTTTGGTATTTTTTAATCCTAGCAAAAATATTCAATGAATTTTTACCACTCAATGATTGGCCAAGACACACCACAAGATTGCGAGATGGTTGACCATTCTTACGCTATCTCACCTGCTGGATAGTGCCAAGCATACGCAGATCTACCAAGATTGGTCGCTCAACGCCCAGTAGTGGGAGAGAGAGTAGAGCCAGAATGCCTCCAAAGCAAATTATGATGTTCATGTTAGGGCTAGTCAGTTTTATAGTTCTGTCTTTGCTTTTAGAACAGTTGAAGCCTATCAGAGCTGCCGAGTAAACCACACCAATGAGAGCGAAAGCGCTGATAACTCCTAAAGCTGCCAGCTGTGTGTTGTATACATCTATGGTTGTTTCACTGCCATTTGGTGACTCGATTTCACCTGGAAAATAATATTATTGCATTGAGTGTTAAAAACTTTTGGAGCTAATAAGATGCATCAACAATTATTCTGGGTGGGAACAAACTCGTTCCCTCCGGAAAGGGCTGGTCTCTGATTTGTCATGTCACACTTAGATGCTGTCAGTGTATAAAGCAAGTTCAAGCACGCTCAAACACTGAATTAATAAAAAATCAATAACATATTCAGCTATGTAAAAGAGCGTGATATGCCATTCCTCGTCTCCATGGAGAAAAAAATGTACAGACGATCTTTTGACAAAAGTTCTTCCGATGTTGACAAACAGCAGAGAATTTGAGTGAGCGGAATACCTTTGCATTCAACAGCTAGCCCTGGCAACCTAACCTGGTGCCAGGTCAGTTATCATACCTTCATTGATTGATCTCTATACAGATTATGCAATGAGAAAATAGTTCAGTACATGAAACAGATTGTACAAACGTAAACAACTTTTTCTCAGCGATATCTCTCAATAATAGATTGTTAAATCGTCAATAGATATTGAAAGCTTGCTTTGCAAGCACCCCACAATGATACTGTTGCTACTGTTTTGATCTCTCGGTGGTTGCGAGAGTTGCTGCTGTAATTATTATCAAATATATGTTAATGAGTATTCACCAACTTGTCACTGATAGAACCAAAAGAATTTGTTTTGGACTGAAATTGAGAAATTCTCAAATTAAGCAGGTTCGTGTGAACCAGTACGTTAAACCGACTAACACAACAACAGTCATGAGCCGACGAAGTTCTATGAAATGCATGAGCAAGCTTTTGAGACAATCCAAAAAATGAAATATATACATTAATGATTCTTCGAGCTCTTCAAGAATGGTCATTTTAGAGAACTATGTAGAAAATTTCCCAAATAAAAACCAACCAACGTTATATTTTTTTGTATATCCCATTTAATAGTGTCAAAAGTGATGAATCATCAAAAGATGTTGTGTCACTCAAACACTCGAGGTTGCAGCCATAAAAACTTAGTGGTGATGCTCAAGTGGAGGAGATTCCATTAAACTTTGCCGAGAGTAAATGGCTGACACTCTAGAGTCACTGAACCATAAGTTGTCGCTGACAATCAGAAGGCAAACCGAGCATCTATGATCAACTCATTGACTATTGCTTTAGTTCAGAATTTGGCGCTTTGGGAAAGACTTTGTCATGGTGAAAGTTGACCCTCTAGTTAGTGGAAAACTTAAAAAAAACTTTAACAAGTGTTTAAAGTTAAAGTTAATTAGTTCTTTTATGTGGGCGAACTGGTAAGGTTTGGGAAACTCCCTGGCGATTGCACAATGGTAGTACCTGAAAATCCAACCACAACACAGACACTGGCTCATCAATGAACTAACACTGTGGTGTTGACTCTATGGAAGTGGAGCGTGGGGTTGGTGGAAGGGGCTGGAGTGACAACCAACATGTACTGCAGATAAGCTTTGTCTGACTTCACTTCAGATAATGACATCCATTGCCATCGATGGTTTTACCAAGAACTTGGGTTGGCTATTCAACTTGGGAGGCAGGCTGTTTGTTTCAATTTCAAGACTATTCAGATCTTCACAAATGAACACTAAAAAAACTGTTGACAGTTTGTTTTAGCTATTTGGTTGCCGGAGAGGAAGTTGGAATGGCCGAAAAATGCAAATAGGGTAGTAAGAGTTATTATTGGTAAAGCATTCAGTGGAAGAATGCATTGGTGTATGCATCAGTGCCTTGAGGTCTATTGCCAAGGAGCCAAGTCATTTGTCTGCGTCAGTCAATAACTATGTAAATACATGTAGAATCTCGATGGATATCGTAGTTAAACTTGTTCACTTTTCGTGGTAGATAACATGGGGTATGCTCTCAAACCTTAGGAAATATTATCACGAAATGTCTAGTTCAAACATCTTAACTCGGCTGGAATGGAATCCAACCAGATTCTAGATTTTAGATCAAAATTCTATGTTATTAAGCGGGTGACTTTCTCCCAAGATATATTTTCATCGCGTATGGAAGAATGTAGTCTAGAACCCAATGAGCTGGAATAAACCGTTGCTATTGTTGTAACCGCTTATCATTCTAAATCGAGAACATAAACATGTTGTCGTTGCTGCATGACTAGTGAGTAGTAAACACAGGAAGGGATTGCGCGTGGCCAACCATGGAAACTTCTGAGGGTTTATATTATTTGTTTAGTTAACTACTGAGAAAGTAGATTCTATTGTCACCGGTGGTTACAGGATCCATTAAGTTACCAGGTTTGTCATGAAATGACTATAAGGAGAATTGATATGTAGGATAAACGTAAGATATTTGTGAGAGAAAGATTTGACATGTAATATGCATGTGATATACAAGCTACACCCACTTCCAGGTACTGCAACGAATAGATAGGATTAATAAATAATAAACCTTCAATTGAAGTTCGATGTCATCACTGATATGAATAAAACGGAGTTGGTATAGTTTAGCAAATCAGCTGCTGACAACAGTTCTTACTGTATTTAATAGAGAGTATTAGGTTTCTTTGTCAGTTTGGGTAATTTATTTATTTGTCGCACGAAAGAAACATAATATTTCCAACATTGCCGTATTAATGCATGCGTACTGCAGACATCCGTTTTGACTAGAAATTATGCAATGGCTCAGTTCTGCCAACTTGGCTATGCATATATACAAAAATATGTTAAACAGATGCAGGACATGAGTCAGCTGTATTGTTGTGCGCCATTTATATGTAAAGTACTTTATATGTCAGTGAATTATCGGAGAAACGAATTTCTGCTGAATTAATGTTGATGTACCAGAATTATCTGCTGGTTGATTGCAATGATATCAGCAAATGGTTGGGATAAACTCAGGAATGTTTCTGAAACTCTGATTTTTTGACTTAGATAAAAGTTGTCTAGTGATTCAGTAACAATAAATATCTTTGAATCATGATTTGCAAAAATTGTTAGACGGTGATGGTTGGTACTTCCTTAACAATGCATAAAAATTTATCGCTCATCAAAAATAATTTATTATTAAAGAACACACAATCTTGGCATTTGGTTTTAGTTTGGATAATAAAATAAATATAATAAACCAAGTGCTACAAGTGTAGCTGACAAACTATCTATAGTTATAAATTGTTAAATTCAGAGGCGCCAAATTAAAGTTTGGCCCACACACAGATAGGTAGGAGTTGTCTCCAATGAAGAACTCCAGCACTATTGGCTTCTAATACGACAGGTGGAAGAGAAGCGCACGTAACACCCTCCCAGAACTGACAGTTTTGTGGCTAAAGATTGGCAGTTGCTACTCAAAACAATCCTTGCAGAGGTGTAAACTTCATTTGCTACAGATGTTTTGCTTTCGTACATCCTTGCAGTACATCAAAATATTACTAAGTGCAGTCACATTATAGCATACACCTATTACTTCCTGCGTTTCATCTCACGCTATCACATCTTTCATAGCATGTCCTACACTGGCCTACTTCTATCAACAATGTTTTACAGGGTGGTAAAAACCAGATTCCAGTATATTCTGCTTTTGCTAAAGTTAAAATCATTCTTGAAGCGCTTAGGCAATAAGGTATACCATTTGTAGGTTGTTCCATGATAATCAAAAAACGCTTCGACAAACAGAACACCTGCTAAGCACTGTTAACAAGCAACCATAAAGTAGACACTACAGCCGAACAACCAAATAATCTTCTAACTAGAAGAGCTCACTCCAAAGTTTGATTAACAGACAGATAGTTTTTGAGAAATTAACAAATTTCATCATAATTTATGTTCATAATCCGTACAACTTCCATTTTTCTCGCCAGCCTAGCTCTCAAGTGTTTTCAATGAGTATACCACCATAAGTATAAGTATTCCCCATACTTAAAGTGTGTATTTGTATTCCATGCTAATCATATTGTTCAAATGATTGAAAATGATGTTAAAGGACAATTAGTCTCACTTCTCACAAGCACCTGCACTCACCTGTCAAGTTTAAGCCCATCTTATGGCTCCACTCTCCTATAATGCTTGTTAATTCATTATTTCTTCTAATAACAACAATTCTTTCTGTTTCCTCTTCACTGTTTACTCCAAGCAACGTTCTTTCCTGCAAAGTTTATAGGCTGTTTAAAATAAATCTTGATAGAATCTAATACTCGTTTCCATGACATCAAACGTGTAAATATAACTGAGGAACATTCCAGAAATTTTCATTCTATACTCGGCAACTTTCGTTGGCGATGTAAATGATCCATGTAATTACCCGATAGTCATTTTAAAACACAAAATTCTGCGTAAATCTGATAATTAAGCAAAGTTAGAAAAATAGAATGAGCCTATTTTCTCTTGATGTATGTTTTATAAAGACCATTCATGTTTGTATCCACACAACAACAAACCAGCTCACAGGTATATTAAAGATAGTAGCTGTTACTATTTCCGTTTTGAATGCTCATAAATTACTTTCTCTTTGCTCAGCGGCCATTTGTAACTAGATTTTGGTTAGCTAATGAGTGTTTGTGGCAAGCAACCAACTTATTTCTGACAATACCAATATATTATCGGTCTTTCAATAAACTTAAAATAACCAGGCGTTTGCTACATTTTCCAAAGATGACAAAATTTTGTCATCATCATTATAGCATTTATCAATAAGATTCGTAAACTATGCATTTAAAGGCTTGTTACATCGAGTAACCAGGTGTTGGATACGTATTACATAAAACATCACAAATATGTCTGTGAATGCTTTTGTCTAGGGTAAACATTCTTTTCTCTTTGTCTTCTCAATCAGCTGTGAAAATCAGGTTTTGAAAAATATTGTTCAGTTAAAATGTCGAATTGACCTAGAAAGGTTTTGAGTTGTATCATCGGTTTGGTAAAAGATTCAGTGAAGGTTATTACCAAGTTTTCGTTTCTGATAACTTATTCTATATCTATTTTACAACACTTTCATGGGAAACTACATGTTTTTGTTGTCTTGTTGGATGTTTTCTTAATATCCTTCACTGATTAACAATTAATGATGATAATTAATGATGATAATACGCAATATCAATGAGTATGTGACCTAGAATATGTTCTTACTGGGCTTCATCAATTCGAGCCAAGTATGGTAGAATATAAATTATAGATTTATATAGTTAATTCAAATATAAATAGTCTCTTCAGCTCATTTTTCATTAAAAAATTTGGTACAAACAACTTCAACTGGAATGTCAATTTTTAGAAATGAGATATTTAAAAAAGAATCTATTTGTTGTTTATTTTTGGAACTAATTAGGTAAGATTGTCGTCATTTCTAAAATTTAAACATCTCAAAAATAGTTAATGAGTCATACATCTCACTTTCAAGTCACCAAAAAAAATTCTTTTTTATTTTAAAATTGACTATTTTAGGCAAATACTTTTTGCAAGTTACAGATTCTATTTGCAGTTCTTACTCATACCCAAGCATTAGAGAAAGTCAAACACAATTTGATGTATGGGTTATGTTTGCTAGAGGCGCTATAAAACTTCCAAGCGCAGATTTCATAGATCTAAAAGTAGATTCGACTTGAAAAAATTGACAAATATAGCTCGTCCACTCTCTTTCCTTATCTATAGCGGATTAGATGAGAAAAGGCGCTTTTATGTTTTTGTAGAGACTAGATTATGTGCTACTATTAAATAAGGATTTGTGATATCTCGGTATCTGGCGACGATTGGTTAACCATTGCAGTGCGAGGCACACTATTAGCGTAATTCTTACAAACAATCAACAGTTTCCACGGAAAAAAGCTAACAATGAGGGTGTGATGAAAAAAATCGATTTTATCACAAACACAAAATAAATTAGCAGCTCCAAAGTCATTATTCTAATGACAAATGATGACTCTTTGCTCTACGCATTCTGAGTACATGTACTACTTAATCATCACCAACAATTGTGTGGCTATCAAGTGTCAAAACATTGTTTTCAAGTGTGACACAACAATACTACACCCAGCAACCACTCATTACATTCTACCTACCAAGTACTGACCCAGGTTAATGCATCACCTATCTTGCATACACCTTCCGCAGACAATAGTACATTTGTGGCGCTAGCGTATTTCGCAAAGAAAATAGATTATTATTTGATGGGTTTCTTGGTGACTTCGCCGGATGGTTTTTTTCTGATGATGCAGTAATAAAATAACAAAAAACTGAAATTAGGGAATCCATCAGTCATTTGTAGACTGCTCTGTCAATTAGCTGTGGAATATTGTATCATTGAGATAGCAGGTGTTGTTCTAGCTAACTTTTTTGCAGCCACAAAAAAATAAAGACAGTTTTTTTATGCGCCGAAAGATTTTCAGCTGTGTCAACAGAAACATTCGTTTGCTTACCACTTTTTGTCAGCAATAATTTTTCCATAGTTCTGGTGCAAACCAATATTTGATAGATTATGCTGTGGAGTTGTATGTATCTAGTCAGTAAGAAAATTAAACTGTCACTGTCAACCTAACAATTGCAATTTACGTATGCTCACATTTGAATAATTATGTTTTAAGGGTTGAACTGTTCAAAAATTTAGCAAAAAAATAAAAAATATATTGCAAATTATCCAAGTGCACTTACCCAAGCAAAAGGAAGTACAAGTAATAGAAGAAGCGTCGCAGCAAGTGTTAGCAGGTACCCTTTTACTACAAGCTAGCGACTACTGGTAGATGGCAAGCACGTTTAATCCGTTCCCTGCAAACTAAGAAAGTCCAGTTCGATTGCTAGTCAGATGGATAATGAGACGCAACTGCAGGACAATGACTTGGTTAGCTTCAGATTTCAGAGAATGCAGAGGAAATTAGGCTAGAGCGCTATGGTTGATCAAACACAACTGTATCTATTAACGCTCGCGTGTGAATGTTTGGAGGTGCGTCGAGAAATAACGTCATTACCAGGGCTTTCTCCAGCATGTGTAAAGAAAATGCCGTGACGCTATAGGCCGATCATAGTCAATCGTTGCGCACAGCTTGTTGTTAAGATAATTGATACGATTTGCGAGCTCATTGCTTCCAGAAAACCCCAGAAACAGAGGCATTAGTTCAAGCAACCTTTTGTGATCATTGACAATAATATGTTATAGATCAGAGTGGAAAATAAAATAAATATTAAAGGTCATCACTTCTCCGAGTGTTTGCTCCATTATGCATACATTTATTCACAAAATTAATTGTTATTTACGCAGTGGTTTAATGGCCGTTCATGAATAACTGTCGAACAGAAAACATTTTGAAGCAGGTAGTGTAAAGTCTCACACACGCTGAAGCTGTTTCAATATGTATACGAATTACTACGGCGCTAGCTCATAATATTGTTTTGTTTTCAAACAATAATACATTTAACTTTTTGACGTAGTATTTTTGCTACCAATTGTTAATCGTAGTTACACACGAGATGGTTATTTATTGATTTGTACTGCTCAAATGGCCTTTACATTAAACTGTTTGGGGCAAGTGAAAGTATATTAATGTGAGATGATGAAGCTTTCAAGTGGATCGGAAGACCGGTTCCGATGATCATATTACATAGCCTTTGAAGCCTGAGATGAATTTCAATAATTGCCAGTTCCAGATTAATTGAACTATTTCGCTATACAAGTTGGACTCAGAAATGCCGTTTTTGATTCAAATGGTAATGTCAACATACGAAAACCTTTTAGTATCAAAACAGAGACAACCTGAGCTGTCTAGCACTTTTCATCCTACGTAACGGTGAGCGCAATTTATTTATGTTACAAGCGGATCAAAATAATGAAACATCGATTTTTGGAGTCATTTACATTATGAAATCTAGCAAGATTTCGTTGTGATTTCAGGCTATATCCTAGTGTTTTGTTTAAAAAAAAGAGAAAAAGCAAACGGAAAACAACGTAAACAGCTACTAACTTTTCAAGTTGTCCGTTTACCCAACCATTATGTTGAGCTAGAAGTACAAGATGTTATACGCCCCTTTTTATGAGGGAATGGAGAATCCGTTCATGAAGATAAATGAGAAGATTATGGTGAACTTTGGTGTATGTTTATGAAGTGTGTTGCAAAACGTAGAGCGTGGTTTTGATTGCAAATTGATTATGATATTATGAGAGATTGCAACATTGTTGTACCGTTCTTTTCTCTGCCGTGTATGGGAATTCAAATGTTTACAACTTTGAAAAACATTTTTATAGCAATAAACGCTAAAACCCCCTACTGTATTTTTTACATCATGCTGCACAACTGGTAACAGTTCCATACATTTCCAAAAAACGAGGCTCTAAATGACTCGTACTGTCTAAAAGACGATCTGAGAAAACTGCACCAATTTCGATAATTTTGTCTCCACCAATGAATGGCTGAGACGATAAATATTAGTGACGACAAAAGCCGGAGGCGATAAAAGGCTAAGATGATAACCATCGGTGACGTAGATCCATGTCAAGGTGAGTCACAGTCGTTAGATCCTGAAACTGCTACCAACAACGAGCACAAACGCCAGCTTAAACTAATCGCTATTATAACTTGCCACCTGTCCAGTTAATTAGTTTAAATTCTGGCGCTGCACGGATTCTCACACATTTATTTCAGCCGAACAATGATCCTTTTTTTATCTTAATATATTGCTATTTAAATAGCTCAGCACAAAAAATTAATTTACGTATTAATATATAATTAAGTGTAAGAGATTTGCATTGTTCGTGTTGTGCTAAGTAGATCAATACTTTTTTAAGATTTTCTTGTCAATGTTATTTCCGATATTTTCTAATTGTTCGGAAATGTGGAAAATGAAGATAGCACTGCAATGTGATCTGAAAACCTCAAGCCTAAAACCTGTTGGAGATAAAACTTTCAAGCACCAATCTGTACTTTGGTCAAAAACTTATTACCACAAAAATCATTGTTTTGTTTTTACAATGAACAGTTGTAAAAATGTTTTGGTTTCTGATAAGTACCATCGCAACCAAAGAAGCGGTTATTTTATCTGTGGTTTATGGAAAATTGTTGCATATTGTTGAGCAATGCCCAGGCGGTCAAACCAATCTGTTGTGGACACATTAATGAGGTTAGAAAAACTTCTGACAAAACTCAGCACTTGACTTGGTAGACTATAATAATTGTTGAATAAGAAAATTTGTTCTTGTGGAGTTGTCTCACTTTCTGAACATTAGTTATCCACACACGCCATAAACACAGGTACACCATAGACATATGCACAAACACACCATAGACATATGCATCAACAGATCATAGACACTCCATAGACATACCATATACACATACTCCATAGACACTCAAGTCTCTCACCTGCAGAGATTTCATCTTATCCAGCAGCTGTCCATCTGTGGAGGTGTTTGTTAGAGTAGAGATAGTCAGCACAAGAGAAGTGTACCTACACGAGCGGTCATCTAATGTACCCATATCCGGAAAGTTCTGTAGTAGGTGGAGCAGCTGACTGGCATCAAGCTCCTGTAGCATCTAAACAACCATTTGATTGGACCAAATAGTCTTGTCATAACTGTATTGATTGGACCAAATAGTCTTGTCATAACTGTATTGATTGGACCAAATAGTCTAGTCATAACTGTATTGAGAATATGTTGAAGCTACACCGAGACTGCGATATTCCATAAAGTGAGACATGAAACCAATGATCCTTTGAAGTCCGTAATGAATTCAAGTGAATAAATTTTAAATGTACATTTGGCTCGCACATTATTGCAAAATTTTAATTAGAAAGTTTGGTTGTAATGCAGCTTTGCATGCGTGTTTTAGACTGGTGCGATAATTAACAACTGGATTGAAACATTAAAAACCTCCAAAAATGTAGTTTGTTTGAAATTGATACGCTGTGAGCTGACGGAAACTTCCGCACAGAAGCTATTTATACTTTTCAATTAGTTTTGTGACATTTTAACGCCATAAATTTATTTGGTGATGTGTTCAATTCAACTGTTTTAATTGACTGCCAAATAATTTATTTATGTACCTGAAAGCAGGTAAAAACATTCAGAGTTCAATCATTCAAGAGACTTTTTGGCAAAATCAAATTGCAATACAGAAATTAAATATATATTTCCCCATTATGTAATGGTATCTAAAAGTTTTGTAAAATGGCTCATGTGAAGTCAGGTGAGGTCAGACAGGAAAACGCTTTACCAAAGTTATTGGTTATTGCCATAGACTTATAACTGCCAGAGAATTATAGGTCTATGGTCTGTAGTAAAGAGGGTCGAATTCAAGTCGGCCATCTTGCGTAAAATACGCGTGCAGCTTAGTTCAACATAACTCAAGACTTTTGTTCCAAGTATCTAAACAAACAAATTGAATCCACTCATTGTACAACATTTACTACAAATGAGAGAATTGGCGGAGAGATCAAGTTGAATTAACAAATATTTTTCCGAGAAAAAATTTCTCAAAAAATAAAAACCACTCTATGGTGATTACATTTCCAATTTATTTTTAATTCACCAACAACAGCACAGCCTAGTTTACAGGAAATTTCATAACAGTGGGTGCACTCAAAACAAATATATATAGATTATTGGTGAATTAATTACACACGTATTAGTAACAACAATTTTTGATCAGCTAATTAATCATATATTGAGCCAAAAGTATGCCAAACTGTCCACAATCAAACCAATTTACGTCATTTAAAAAGTTAATCATCAGAAACAAACTGTATTAAATCAACAGATTTTTTTGGTTTTAAAAAATTAAGCCTCTCATACTGATCCAGCTACAATCACAACTGTAATATTCAGAAAATTACAGAACTGAAACTTTGATTTTGTAGGATGGTAGGCCAAAGAAAAAACCACTATTTTAAACATTACATCAATTGCTAGGTAAATCTTTAGTCGATAGAGGTATCTGCAACGGTTTCACCTCCCTAGCCAAGCGAAACTTATTCACTCTCAAGTTTTTAATTTATTAAACGTTGTTGTTGCGGTCCTACATTTAGGTCAGATGAGTTGCACATCCTGTTACGATACGCTCCTTCTAGTGGATGACTTAGCAATATTTCATGTTGCCATTCAACATTGATATATTAGGAGTTGTCCTCACACCTAATTCAGCTCAATGGCTTATTTTCACCTTAAATTTAATGTCACATAATGTGGATTGTTTGTAACCAAATTTTTCTTGACACTCTTTTTCTCAACAAAATTATTTGCACTTACTGGTAGAACTTCAGTTTCCTCTTTATTTGGCTCAAATTTTGTTGAGGTTACACTGATTCAAAAAACAAAAAGAAAAGTTCATCCCGTCACAAAAACTTTCCCCAGTTTTGTGATCAAGTTTACAATTTATGTTTAATTGAGAAAAGAAAAATTATAAGTTGATGGAGATAAATAACAGGGAATATGACTAGTAGAACTGGGTGACTAACCTACTGAAGAAAAAATTGAATAGAACAAAATGGAAAACCTAAGCTTGAAGGAAAAAATAATGTGAGCAGTATTAGGCAAAGCTGTAGATTTTGTAATTATCAATAACTTTGACAAAAGCAGCACATGAAAGTCTTAAACAAGTTTTTTATATGCCAAAAAGTCCATTTTCTTATTTTGGTGTCGTGTCCTTTTCCTGCATAACTATTGTTGTATTTCTAACAGCTCACATTTGTGTCGTTCTTATTTCATCTGCTATTGGCAGTCGCTGGGAACAGAGTATCGGAAACTGGTACTCCATTTAAAGTAAGTTCAATTAAATACATTTTAAACTCGTAAACAGCGTCTGTGTCATTTAATTTCAGAGCTATTTCTTATTTTTTTTTTTAGATTGTTCTATTTGAGAGATACATTCGTAAAATCTCACTTTTCAAAAATAAATAAACCTGCTATCATTCATCAAACTAATGCAAAAACTCATACCTCAAGACTTGTCGGAGATTCTTTCCAACTGATTATGTAGATATTAGAGTTGTCTCCTTTACATAAAGGAAATGTGAAGTTGTCTCCCACTGACAGTAATATGGTAACAAGGCTAACAGGTGCTCGGCAGGCTTCCTCTATATTCAAGACTATGGCGACCTAAAATAACATCAAATTATGAAAAACCTGGAAGTTGAGCCAAAAGTGTGAAAAAAATTACGATCTAGTGGAAGTCAATTTGCTCTAATGTAAACACCAACACCAGTGTATTGGCCTAGGTTTAATGTTTAGAGGCCACACAGCTCAGAGCTCAAATAAATAATCAACCAGCACAAATCGGAACTGCAAATTAAAATTTGGCCAACCATTCCTCCATTCAGTATTTTTTTTGTTAAATATCAAAACCTCCACTACAACATATAACTTATTCTTGAAGTTTCCTATTTTAAGATTTTTTTCGTTGCTGCATTTTTTAAGTAACACGCCAAAAAATTTTGGCAAAGATTTTGTGAATAAGGAAGTTTTGGCAAACGCTAGAGCTTGGTATTTGACGCATTTTTGGAAAAACACTCAAATACTCGTGTGAATTTACTCAACTGTCAATCAATTCTTTTGATTGACTCATTTTTTTCCCTTTTTATTTGTTAAGTAGTTCCGTGAGAGAGCAAAATTTGTAATAACATCTTGCATTAAAGATATCACAACTCATCAGTTTCCAAAACGAAACGCAGACAAATTTTTCAAAATTTTTTTATGAAAATAAAGAAAAGGCGCAACTGAAATAATATGATTTAATTTTATTGATTATCTTCTAGTTCCGCCAAAATATATCGAGAAAACTAAGAGCCATGAGTAAAAATAAAAATTGGCGAGCAGTGTGAATGAAAGTTTAATTGCTGCTTTTATGGTTTCTAGTGCTTAGATTAAACCAAGATTAATGTTGCAAGTTGACATTGTTTTTTATAGCTATTTTCGACAACAATATTTATGTGTTTATGGTTTATTTTAGTCAGCCAACATGACTAAAGAACTAGTGATGTCCTACGATGATTTGCAAATGTTTGCCAAGATGGTTTAGATAATAGCATTGATATTCAAAATAGTACAGATTAACACATTAAATGAATAATGTATTAGCCACAAGCAGTGAAACCTGCACTGGTGATGCAAATATCACAAACACAGACATAAAAAGATATGTATATTTCTATGCAACAACCAACCTGTGGTGAGGCAACATCAGCTTTATGACTATAGTTGCCCAGTCTAACGGAGAATCCATCAGATAACAGCATTCCAGAGATATGATTTACTTCCTGCGCGTCACAAATTTAGCGTTAACTTTCGACAACAACATAGTCGTAATATTCAAGTATTTAGAATAAAATACAGCAAAAGACTGTTTGAATACTGATGCATCCGGCTTGGGCGCTTAGAAATAATACAATGTTAAATATTTTTTGCAGCTGAAATCATTTAAAATACATAGAACTGTGTGTAGTTTACCTGAACTGCCAAATTTTGTATTATTTATGGCCAAGCATCAATAATTGATGCTCTAATGTTTAGAATCTCCCAATCCATGATTTCAATTATTGATTTTTGCTTTGATTACAGAAGTCAAAGACAGACAAGTACAACCAATCTCATGAATATTCTTGGAAAGTATTACGATGATGAAAAATATTGCTAATTTCTTCACAAGATGCTTTTGTTAGCAAGACTCAAAAATGTTTAATCGCTTGCCATGTATGGTTGCTAAACAAGTTTTGGAACCTTTCATTTCAGTATGCAATTGATTTTTGTCACTATCGTCTTACTGTTATGATTTTAAAACATATTATTATCAACCTAGATCAACCAATGATCATTTTCCTGTATGGAGTTGTCTTGCCTTGAGCTATCAGAATCTGGCTAGCTCAAGACGTGACAACTCCCAATCAGTCAAAAAATCATTGATTGACCTAGGATCGTTATCCCAAATTTTGACAGCTTATGAAAAAAATACCTTGTGTTAGGTCACAAAATTTATGATAGCAAAGTATTCAGATTGTTTCGACTGCAGCAGACGTGGAGAGCTTACTTAGAAGTTGTCCACTCATGTAGGTTCATTCTCGAGTTAAATCTGATTTAAATAAGACTAGCTGTGATTGGACGCCAATAAATAATCCAGGCAAAGCAAACAAACACTTATCGCAAAACATTAATATGCATGATAAAATTGTGGTTTTTAAAATATTGTAAAAGTCACAACTTCAATATTGCGATTCAAAGCCTGTTTACACCAGACGCTAGCATGAGTTCCATAAAACGTATAGTTTATCCAGTCTCACCTCTCTGCGGCTATAGCCCATTGACACACTGCTTGTGTTCATACTGCTAAGTAAGTCTCTCAGTGCTGGATAGATTGATGTAATTGTAGCTTGCAAGTTTACCACATTGTAAGTGGTAGATAATACTTGACTACTGCATAATACCTGCAAGTAAACAACACAACAGAGAGTGACTACTACCCTTGAAGGCTTGCTCAAAAGTCAATACATACAAAAATTCTTCCACAGAGGTTTGCTTTGCTTCCACAGCAAACTCTGTGGAAATTGTCTTCCCATAAAAAACTGCAGGGTAAAGTCCATCACTAGAGCATAGCTATGTAGGTAATCAGCTTTTCCTAGATGTTGGCAGTTATAGACGTCGTTTAATAGTCATAGGAGTTATCCAACTAACGCAAAAGCAATACACTTATGTTTGCTATCTACTAAGTGCAATTACTCAGTTTAGAGTTGTCTGTCCATTACTCCAGCCATTGCATCAGCAATAAAGTTGAACCATGTGAAGTGCATACCTGAGAAAACAAGCTCTGAGGGTATTCTGTGGAGCAGGAGCCCACGACTACCACTCTGTCGCTGTCTGAGGTACCGTCAGTAACATTGAGTGAACCGTCAGCTACTAACGATCTTATCAACTGCGGGTCAGTTTCTCCTTCCTATAAAAATGTGTTATATAAATTCAGTTTAAATTTAGTGTTTTCACTAATTGTACAGGTTAATATGGTAGCATAAAAAGTTTTTCTGAAAATAATCTTATATAAACTTTATATATGAAAAGTTGAAGTTTATGATCAACAATCTTTGGCTTTACTTAATCACAATTTGTTTACCTGTACGAGTAGTTTTTTTACTCAAGATCTGCTCCTACTATACTACCTTCATTACATAACAAATATTACATAACAAATATTATAAACAAACTAAAACAGCGCAAAAATTCAATTTTGTGTCCAACTTCTTCAGCGCTATTTTTTTATTTATAAAAATTTACGCAAAGATATTTTTTATTTTATTTTGGTACCATTATATGGCAATTTTATTAATAAACAAATGATGAAAGTAAATTCGCTGGATGAACAATATTAACGGACTACAGAAAATCTAACTACGAGAAGCATATTTGGATTTAAGAGTGAATATCAGTGGGTAGAATTGATTCTGTTGGAAGCGGGGTTGGTAAGTGGGAGAATGGCTCGTATAAAGAAATGTATGAAACCTTCGCAGTTGAAGAGGTGAAACCACTCTGTTGTTTTAGTATCAACATAACAGATGCTGAAAATACATTTAGTAACGTTTACATTTATGATAAAATATATCAAATAAAAAGTTATGTATTTGTTTATCATAATTTATTGACACGCCGTCAACCCCGGAAATTTTTTTTATATTTTTTGATATCCTAATTAGTCCCTTATCGCGGGTACAAACAACGTGCTGTATTTAAAGCTATCGACTTTTTACTTTGAAACTAAATATTGGTGAGTTTGAAAGTATATCTACGTAAACAACCCATATTCTTTAATTTCCTTATCGACTTCCCTAGAGAAAGCGGAGAAAACCAAAATGCTTCAACGTAACAAAAGCTGCTCACAAACAATGCGTAGAATCATAACCCGCATTCACGGGCAAAGGCTACGTGTTTGTGAATTTTGATACTCAGACGTGATTTTAATTGACTCGGGATTGATTTTTGTATTAGTGAGCCTCGAATTACTGTCACTATTCACCGGCATCGACTGCTACACTAATTGTGGCATATAACGCTGTCAGATGAGTGAAGAGGATTTATACAGCTGGCCTGTATGCATGACAAGTGGTGGCAAGTGGTGGCAGGTACATGAGCAGTCTCACTAGCCTCTAATTTCTGTCGTGGACACAAAAGACTAGTCATGTTGGATGGCCCTTCATGGATTGTTTCACGGATTGTTCCAGATGTTACACGAGATGGCGAGTCAGCCCTGAGCTGGCTGGTTCAATTTTCAATTCCTCAGGTTAATTCGTAGTAAACAATAAATAATAAATCATTTCTTCATAAATTATCAGAAATTTTTTCAAAAAATTTATTTTGCAGCCTTATTTCATTCTCGTTTGTTACAGCTAAAACCCTCAATCGTTTGAATAACAACGGTAATTATTGCTCACAATCAAGGCTAAATATGGTTTACAGAGCACGCGATCAAGCTTTTGGTCGTCTCATTATGTCATTTGGATTTGAGGTGGGGGGGGGGGGGGGGGGAGATTATAAAGATGGCGTGGGATACAAAATACAACAAAATTTTGTTCATAGATTTAACCACCGACACCCGAGTACTGTGCAGCTCTCTGTATGGTGCAGTTTACCTCGCATTGGTGGTATAGCATACTTGGCATGCTGTCATGAAACTTCTCTGCTGCCAAGGCGTAGGCTGACTTTTGCAAGCCACCACCTTCACTTTGCTTATCATCAAAGACTAAGATTGTGTCTCCGGCAATCGTAGCCATCACAAAGCCGTAAATGACCGCCACCATTAGAAATTTGAGCTCTCTAGTAGACATCTTTTTGGCTAAAATAAAAATTAACTTTGCAAACAAAACAAGTTATTCACAACCTCCTGAGATTACTATAGTGCTAACAATGCTGCAAACTGGTAAAAAACTTTTTTGGACATTGCAAAAACTCTGAAGATGATCATAGCTGAATTTAATTTCTAAAACTGTAGTCACCTTATAATAATAATTATAATTTTTAGAGTATCACAATTTTACATTCTATGCAGTTCGTCAATGAACAACTTTTAAAGATTATGATCTTACCCAAAAACCTTGACCCAGCGACGCACTCACAGGTGGAAGGTTATTGCAAAACTCTTCCTAATACACTGCTTTACCAGTTTGAGGCAAATTACGGTAAAGGTGAAGCTGGAGCATTTGGCCAAAACTATTCAACTACCAGCCACTAAACGTACAGCGCTAGCTGCCAAGTTCTTGTCTCATCCTGGGAAAATGATGATCAAATTCTCCTACATAGGATTTAGTGTAATTAACCTGTCAAGCACCTGCACAGTGCTGTCAGTATGCCCTCAATGCATTACATAAAAGACAGACAACACTGTTTACCAGGTTCATACAAATAGAAGAACACTTGACAGAATTGCTTCAACATTGCATAATTAAACTATTGAATAACCAAAAGCACCAACTTTCCAAACATACTTCACTGTGAAAACCAATAGATCTATTTTGTAAAAGGCAGCAGGTGGTACAGCTCTGCATTATCAGTGCTGACTCTGTATTTAATGCTGACTCGTCTATGTGAAAATTTGCTACACAAAAGGTTTAAATTATTTAAAAGTTTCTGCCTGTTAGTAAAATCAATAATGAGAAAGACAGCATTACCAACTTATCAACAACAAAATATACATCTAACTAAGTATGGTATTTTATAGAGAAATCTCTCAAATAAAAATCTATGTAAGCCAACAAGTACAATACTTGAGTGAGTTGAAAGTATCAACGAATGTACGTAAGTACAATGCCCATTATGTATTACCACTGTATTAAAACCAAATACCACATGAAAGACGTTCATCGACAAAACGATGCAAAAGTTTATAATTTCGGCAGCAAATAAAAATGAAACTTTGAATTCTGTGAATTTTTGCGATGTCAATAATTCTATCTATGCACATACATTTTGTGCTTGATTGATAAATCGAATCAGAATATCGTTATTGCCTAGTTTTTTTTATGAAAAAAACAAATTTTTTCTGGCCAGCTTCTATTTCGAACACATTCAATTTAGAAGCGCGTCCACCAGTCGACCTTGGCACATGACCTCCACATTTGACCAGGTCATGCGGTATATTTCAACAGGCACGTAAACTATTGCTCACAACTGAACAAAAGTTTAGCTTAAAAAACATGAGAGCAAAACTCTGAGCTTTCAAACAGAATTCATATATATTTATTTCCAGCTTTTTCAGACCTACAGCTCCCTTGGCGCATGTATTATTCATGAAACCAAACCTCCGAGGTAGGTGAGCCCCGCGCTGACAACTGATTCCACTGGTTGAACTGGAACAGCAGAATACTGATTGCTGTCACAGCGAAGGTGTGCTGACTGGCTTAGATGAACATAATTTCCATACAGCCCAAGAAAAATGGGTTGGTGTGAAAAAGTTGTGTGAAATATCAGAAGGAAAGAAAGCATTACTCCACAGCAATGTTAGAATGAGATATAAGCTTCATGTTGATTTCCATGAAACAAGCTTTATTTAATTTTTTCCAATAAAAGTTTTGGAAGTAAACCGGAAAACATAAGTATGGTTAATCACCCCAACAACAAAACATCACCACTTTTGCGAAAGCCGTTATATATATGAAATTGTTAGATGTTAGAAATCTGGCACTTAGCACAAATGAATTAATAGCGTCTACAATGCTAGACAGTTTTCTTCTTTGCTGGTATCAACGTCTAATCAGAAATTTTTAAGAGTAGTCTGTATACTGAATGAGAAATCAAATAATTGATAAATTCTTACCTAGTATGGTATTTCAACGCTGCTGCTAGTTGCTGCCATCTCAGGAGGGTGTTAACTGCTGCTGTAGCGCATTCAAACTGGCTGCCCTATTCCTCTTTACTGCTACTACTTCTGTCATCATAGCTGCATTCACTGACGGGATTATATTCACACTGTACGGCTGGACGGCTACAGCCCCTCTATTGTTTGTGGGCCAAAGTAAACACAAAGGCTTCAATATTGATAACAAAATATAGATAGAAATTTTACTACGAACATAATCTGAACAGCGTCAGCAAGTAATCAATGTAAAATTGATATTTAGTCAAAACACACAACATGTCCAGTAACAATGTGTGCACAGGGATAACAGTGATATAACAATCATCAATATTTAGTCTTATACCTATTTTAAATCTTTAAAATAATATTTATAAACTTCGACTCGAGCAGATTATTTCACTCGTGTAAATAAAGTTTAGCGCCGCAAGGAGAGAATGTCGTTGTTAATGGGTGACATTTAGAGGAATTATAAGAAAAGCTTTTACTTACGATTCAAGAGTGAAAGTGCCTCCTGCGTCGATGTATTTGTAAAACTTAAAAACAAAACTTTTAGCCTAAACAAATGATTAATCCACTTATGAAGTAATTGTTGACTCCTTCTTTTTGAGGATCACAAGTTTTGTGTGAGGTATTGGTGCCAATATTCATAGCTAAGCAAACAATTTAATAAAAAATAACAAAGGATTTTAATAAACTTTTACTTGAAACGCTTTAACGCAGTTTAAAATCAACTAACTGTTTACAGGTAACATAACCTTTTCATCAAGGTCAACAACTCTCGACAGTTATTATTAGCCTGAAACCTGTTCATATGGTTTTTTAAAGTATGATTTGAAACGCCGAAAAAAGTTTCAAATTTTCATAAAAAGTGAAACAGCTTTAGTGTTATGAGCACCATGACACAACCGTCAAAAAAGAAACCAGAAGATAATTGTTACAATATAGAAAGTGTACAAACCTTCAAATGACCTTATGTTGGGTATCCTGCCCCAAAGGAATCATAAATTATTTTGCTAAGCTAGTGACACTAGTTGATAGAGCTGTCTGTGTATAATAATTAATTTATTTTCTCATTTATAGGCAGCGAATAAAAGTGACAGATGATAAACAAAAAATAATTTTTAGTTTATCTATTATTGTTTCTCAACTGATCAAAAACATTGCATGAAATTTAATGGAAAACAAGAGCAGGAGATAGCAAGCTTTTCTAAAGCCTAGAAAGTATCATCTACCATAACAGGTTATTTATTAAGAACAAAATACAAATTTGCGCCAGACATAGATGCTACTTAAGCAAGAGGAAATAAAGAAGGTAGTAAGCCTGGAACTATTTCAGACGAGTCTTAAAAGCAAAACATTTTTAAAAATAAAAAATAAAGGTTAGCGTGGAAAACATAACAAGTTAATTTAGCAGAATATACGACAGAAGACTTATAACAGTAGTTTTTTTATTTATCGGAATATTTTCTTTTGATATAGGTCATGACGTGTTTCAACTCATATCTTACAGCAAATAATGAACTTGGGGAGAGCTCTGTGATGATGTTTGACTCCAGCTGTGAAAAGCCCCATATTTCTTTGATGTGAGTCAGTTTATCAGACATGTGAATACTCAGATAGAGGCAGCGAGTGCACGCAGCCTGCTGCCGGTCAGCGTAGGCATAACATTAGTTCTCGCAAGCTGTCGATATCAACTTAGGATCATTCATAAACCATTGCTACAAACATATGCTCCGATAAAAACTATTATCCCTGGATGATGAAATTCATCAAAACACTTTTGTTTTGCTAAAAAGAATAATTATTATCTCAGTGAAATAACGAACAACACTGCGTGAAAGTTTTTGCGCAACAAAAGCGTTTTTAGTGTATAAAGTTTAAAATTAAACAAGAGTGATCTTCAAATATATTGTAATAAATACCAATTTATATCTTCTAACGATGGAATAGAAAACTGAAAACTACATATTTTTGTTTTTACAAGATCCTGATGGATTTATTATTATTATTAGGCTAGAAAAGTTTTCGCTGACAAACATTATTGCATATATAAAATATTGTAAAAACTGCAAATGTTTTGACCTATTTAATTTTTAATATTCATCTTACGAGATAACAAAATGGTGAATTGTGGATCATTTTTGATAAACTGTCAGATATTTCTAATAGTTTAGCCACGGCATGGCTTGTTCAATATTTTAACACGAGATAAAAATGGCAGTGTAGCTAAGTTGATGTAACGCAGTGCAATTATCAGTGCGAGATACCCAGGATGTGACATGGAGACAAGACAAAGCCATGTAGCGATTTGTATGTATAGTGCAGTACTATCGACATCTCATTGTTGACGCAGTGACGCTGATAAACAATGGCCAACGTAATTAGTGCACACTACAATCGTATCCTTTTTGTTTTCACATTGACTGACAGACCAAAAAAAATTATTAACGGTAATAAGGCACTTCCATTCAATGGCAGAAAAATAGATCGTGATTTTGGCTAATATTATTGCTAGGAAAACAAAAATGGCCGTGGCTTTTGTGATAGGCCAATTGGTTGAGTAACGACGGACAAAAGAGCCATCTTTGTTCAATAAAAACACTAATTGGCCAAACAAGCTTTGCTTCTAATAATCGTAGATCATCATTGGCCGGGTGGTACACTTATTTTATCTCTGTTCGTGACAACTTAAAAAACCATCTCACCAATTGTTTTGGTTTCATCATTTAGTTTGTCTAGTCTAGCATATGTTGGAAAGCAAGCCAATAGCATTTAGGTGCAGGACTGGCGATTTATTGCGATAATACTCTTGGGGACAAAAGCTAGACGATTTTCGTTAGTTAGATAGGAAAATAACATGGGCTACGCCGCAAAATAGGCAGTTCTGCACCTACCTCGCCAATAGATCCAACAGAGAAACTTTTTGTTAAAACAACCATTTTGTAAAAAGTGATCTTTAAATAATTGCTAGAAAATTGAAGTTGTACTGAGTATTATATACTAGGGTACATATTACTTGCTGAAGCAACATGAATATCAAGTTTCTATGAAATTTGCAACAGATGTTGTAAAAATAAACCCATCAAAAAACTATTGACAACATTTGTGATAGATTTATGGAGTTGTCCTCTGTTTTATAAAAAGAAAATAACTCCCACTTACAATAAGGTGCTGCTGGTTTTATTGGAAACTGTTACAAATGCAGTGTTTTCTCTTCTTAAAGAAAATTTAACTATTTCATGCACTCGACAGAATGTAATATAATAACTCTTTCCATTCAAAAGTAAATACTTTACAACATTCTGGCTGTGCCAACTAGTCTCTACCACGCATACTCTCCAACCTAATAGATAAGCCCATACTCTTAGTTAGGCCCGAGTACAGCTATCTACCGATTACGTACTGACTGTCCTTACTGATTGAGAATTTTCTTATTTTCTTGTTTCCGGTGAAATGGCCTCAAACAATCGGTAAGCATTTGGCTTGAGGCAATCGGCAGATTTTGATCAGGATCAAAAAATTGGTAAGCACTTTGTGATTTGACCAATCATATCATTCCTTGCATTCAGTGTTTCAAATAAATTTGTTTCTCGAGTACAAGTATTTATGTGAAGAGGGGTCATTCATGAGTGGTCCTTGTTCGTTGTTGCATTTATGGCTAACTATGACATCAAATACAGCGAGTTTAACCGGTATTGCATGATAATGGCAAGTGGAGAAATAATAGGGGAAACACCCTGTTGTCATTTCCAATCGGTAAGGACAAATCTGTAGATGTACATGTAGCATTAGTGTGGTCATACTTCACGCGCTGCAAATTATGACTCATCAGAACCCCAGTTGATCTAGTCTAGGAGCCTAAACAGCTCGTGGATTTTGTGGTGCTCCGCTATAAAACACCCACCAGTGGGTGCGCCACAAAATCCCACAAACCCCCTAGACTACAGTTGATCAAGCGTCAATTGATGTTCACAGAAGAAAAATTATTACTTAAATATTCGTCTCAAGCTTTTTGCGGTCATCAAAAACTCGCAACTGAAAACAATCAATTCACGTGTGAGTAAATCAGTTTTTGATTAATCATTACCAACCAAATTAAATTCGCTGACAAGTTGAATGTTCATTGGAGAGCTTTGATAGCACAGGCAGTAGGGGGGGATTATTACAAATTTAGCGCAGTATCTGATGAGCATTCTTTTATCAACAAGATATAACTCCCTTGCAATGGGCAGAGCAAAGTGTTCTCACAAGTCAAGTAATCAGAAAATTTGTATATGGTTTTATTTTCATTTCAAACCCTAAAATGAGAGTGGCCATTTTCATCCTGATGCAGCGATAACTTAAAAAAGAATATCCACTTTTTCCAGCAACTATCAGCTATTCCACTTTTTATCTGTTACATGACAAAATTAACTCCAGTGCACCGAGCCAACCTATACGATGTAAATCGGAGTTGTGCTCTTCTCGGCAATCATCTTTACCTGAGTACTCAAGACCCTTTCCACTCCACAGCCGCCATGGTGTTGTGCCGATGCACTAGCCACACAGAAAATAAAAAAAAAAATTGAAAATTTTGCAGTTGTCTTCTCACTGTTGGTGTATTAGTAACTCCGATGAAAATCACAAAACACGAGGCACAGATGCTAAGCCTAAAAAGACTTTATTTTGGTGTATTATTTCTACTACAGAAAATGAGGGAGCTAAAATAACTAAGTGACTTTGGAATTGTTTTACCCCAGCGAGGAATATTAATGATATAGACATCTAGATGAGCCAGCCATATGCTATATATACACATAGAATTGTAGTGAGCTTGATGGGGCGAAAATGCAAGAACAAAACAAAAACACATCCAAATTGGCATCTACATCTCTAATTGGCACTACAAAAATTCACAAATATTAAACACATATCAAATGTAAACAGTACAAGTGCAATATTCCTAGTAAGCGAATCTGTAATTAGGATAAAAAATAGTAAAATATAACATGACATAAGTTGAAATTTGTTACAACTGGAACAACAACGTGATTACAACACGCACACAAACTACCAATAGGCAAATAATGTGCGCACAAACAAAGGTGTCTGTTGTATATATCACATAACAACGATGTCTATTGGCACACTCATATCTCTATGGCGATTGAGCTAAAGCAGTGAGGTAGCCATTATTGAATGAAGAGCTCAAAGTGAACGGAGCCTCTCTTCTCTTTTTCATGATAGTTGTCGATGTTCTTAGCCCACAATCTACAGTTTACCTGTCGAAACATGCAAAGGATACAACAGGGTCCTACGCGGTACTATCCATCATCATTTATTATTAGTGCTATCTATTATTATTATCCATTATTTCCATCAATTATCATCATTATCTACAAATCATTATTACTTATCTATTACTGACTGGTTATAACGGTTAGTGTAATATTTGTGATATTTTTTTCTTGCCTAGTAACAAAAAATTGTTAGCATACGTTCAGTAATGAATTCCTTTTCTTATAATCATAAACACACAGATCTATAAGGCCCTCAGTTATCACATTCGAACTAAGGCTAAAGTAAAAACACTTACCTGAATGGTTACACGCTTCTCAACTAGGGTGAACTTGGCCAACACCAATGGTGAGCGATAACCCTTCTGATTCAAGTAGCGAAAGTAGTTCTACAAAAAGTCAATCAAGGTTCACTCTCCAGAAAGTTAACATAGACGCTCAGACAAATTTATCATTCCATCGGCGAAAAATGATAAAAAAAGAACTCGCCGACAAAGGGGAATGTTCAAGCTTAAACTTCACTCGTAGCATTATTTGTGTTGGAGAAATATATAGTTACTTAAAACTTTTACACCCGACTCACCATTTATTGGGTGACGGAAAACACACACAAATTGCCATTGAAAAAAATTATTTACCAAAACTTCACTGCATTTTAATGGCCATGACAAGTATCAAATTGATGAAAAAATTGAATTCTGAAACTTTTAGAAAAATTAATGTTGATTTTTTTGGAAAATTGCTATAAGATCAAAACTTTACATGACAATACAAATGCTATACTTACGGTTGAGATCCCACTGCTGGGGGCAAACTCTATCTTACGCAGGTACTGCCTGTCCACAGCATTCTGTCCATCACAGCTCACCCCTACATGGCCTACACACAGACAGATATTACTATACAGAAAATAGTATCAGGATTCAAATTGATCAATAACAAAAAATGCATGTTGAAATGAGAAATAAAAGGATGAAACAGAAACATGCTGTTCCGAAAACAACAATTATTTCAGACTTTTAGCAAAAAGTTGGACTTGTAGGGCTGAAAGAGAGAAGACAACTCACCAGGTGCAAAGGCTAGCTTGTCCAAGTTGAGGACCTCATTCTCGTACAGTAAATCAGTCATCTCATCGGTCGAGTCATATACTTCAGGCGTAAAATTAAACAGCTGGATAAAAACATAAAAAATTATAGTAAAATGAATATTTATTTAAAAAATAGTGATCCAATGAGACGTAACCCAGGTATTTGTTTTATATCAAATATCATTTTATTTGGGGCTATCGGTAGTTTCGGATATTGATCGAAAAACCGGTAGGCAATTCAACCAATCAAATCACTCCTCGTAGTATCGCTGGTTCCGTTAAAATTATTTCTCGGATGCAAACGCTCCTCAATAAAGGGCTGTTTATAGACGCCACTCTTTGTAGGCGCAAAGCGATTCATGGCTAACAGTGACATCGGATACGGTAATTTTAACTGGGACTGTACGGGAATGGAAAAGTGGAGAAAAAATAAAAAAACATTCAATCATTGGATCTGATCAGTGAAGGCAATCGGTAGATGCTCAATCGCCTCAAGGTCACGCTTGGCATGTTCTAGGAATATTTTTTCTCCACCAACTAATTTACAAAATAAATCGGTGCACTACAACCACAAGTGATGGAAATCAGACTCCCAACAAATCATTCCCATCATCAACCCCCGATTCAATCACCAGTGAAATAAAAATAAACACATCTAGCATGAATTTTTACAATTTCTTATCATAAAGAGCAATTGTGTTGGCAAAATGGAAAACTGCAACATTGAAGGGGTTGTCGCACCATGTGAGATTCTAGCATATATGTGTATTTAAATACTAGCAGGAAATCACAAATAGAAGAAGGGACAAATGAGATGTCTGTATTGTTGGCCCTGTATAAGGTAAGATAGGGAGAGAGAGAGCAACTACTGCATTGTAAACACTAGCGAGACAGCAACGGCACATTACCAGGAGTTATCCTTCCTAAACATAGGTGGATTGTCAGCTATAAAGTACCTCATGTAAACCAACTGTCTTCTCTCACCGGAGTCTTTCCTAAATTGTTTTGTAAGCTGAGTACCCACCAAGAAGTGAGAACAAAAAGACAAATTTCAAATAAATTGTCATAACAAATAGCAATTTTTTGGAAAATTCTCCCAAATTCAGGTAAAGTTGAGACAATTTGGACACATAAAATGGCTTTTTCCCCGCACTTTTACATACTGATCAAATGTTTGGGATAAACATTACACAATTGCTGCTGCAGACAAAAAAGTTGCAGATACCTTATTCATTTTCAAAGCAACAATAGGGGTCCCAGCAAAGTATCCATAGTCTTCATCTCTGGTAGCATTGAGCTCATCCAAGTACTTGTCAACTGGAAAATTGCAACCTACTGTATCTGTGATGTTGGCTGTCTCACAGTCTGTATTCCCATCTACATCTTTGTAGACTACAATCAAGAGCAGACAATTTCTGGAGCGTTTGCTAACATTAAGATTTAACAGAATTGTTCTACAAAAGCCTGTAACATACGTAAATGGATTTCTCACTAGTTTGTTTTATGGTTACAACTGCTTGTGGAATGTAAATAAATTGGCATAAATCTTTGAAAATGAGGAACTTACAATTCTCTTCCATGTCCCCACCCCTCCACTCAGAAGATTTCATTTATTATTATTATTTAATTATTATTTAAAAGTACAAAAACCATATCAACACCTCATACTTCATTAAAGAAAATAAATAAAGAAATTACACAAAAGTTACATCGCAAAAAAAATTGATGAATAAAGAGCTAAAGGTTGCTAGCACACCGATGTTCACAAAGTCCAGTCTACAGAGCTAGCTGAGGCTACACAATTATCACACAAAGCCTGGGTGCGTAGTAAACAATCAGCCATTGACCTACATTCTATACTAATCATAAATATGTAGAGTGAATGACTTTGCAGCTATATTGCACTGCATCAATGGTAGACACTCAAACCAACAATGGACTTTCACCCATCAACTACTTGTTCTTATAAAAACCATATAAATACTTTGACTGAGTTTGTCAAAAACACTATTCAACTGATGAACAAGTTAGAGGCTAACAGAGCCTGAACCAGATGGCTTACATAACTCAGTGCAAGACACAATCTATAAAAGTAGTTAGTAAGAAGGTCATTCAACTAGCCGGCTCTGACATAATACTCACCTAAGCTAGACTTGATATTATAATACCACACAGCAATCAATAGTATAACTGAATTAGAAGCTATGCAAATACTAAATCAATTGGCTAGTAACTAGACAGCTACTAAACCTGTAGAGCTTTCACTAGCCTACACGGTACAGAGCTCAATCAAGGCCATTTCTATATATAAATGATAACCTCTTGCGTTAGTTATGAGATTGAAAACATTCTTTAGAGGAACAGTGTTTGCCCTCTCTCCAGAATTGTGGTAGACAGATAGGGTTTGCTCACAAGTATGCATTAGACACATACACCATACACTTACACTGGACACATACACTAGACACTTACACCAGACACATACACTAGACACATACACTAGACACATACACTAGACACATACACCAGACACATACACTAGACACATACACCAGACACTTACACCAGACACTTACACTAGACACATACACTAGACACATACACTAGACACTTACACTAGACACATACACTAGACACATACACTAGACACTTACACTAGACACTTACACTAGACACTTACACTGGAAGGTAATATACTTACACTCAAAGAAAGCCTCTAAATGATCTACATATGGTCTATAGCTGCTTTCACGGCCCTGAGAAAACCTAATCATAGTGGCATCATGGATGGGCATTGGTCTCATCCCCATTGCTGCAAGCAAACAAATGTGTAGTTTTTAGGCTATGAAAGCCAAATGTCAAAGAGCCAGGTACTAAAATGCTCAACCTACTACTCTAGCACATTCATAGAAACCTCAGATCCCAACAAATGACTTGATTATATTTGCAGTGCTATAAGAGGCAGTTGAGTCAGTAATAGTGAGCGAGTGACAACACCAGGATACAGAAGGAGAGAAGGCAGTGAGAGAAGGCAGTGGTTGAAGGTAACGACTAAGGCAGTGAAGTTAAAAACTAAACATAGACGTATTTGCTGGTGTTTGAAAGCACTACAATGCTGTGGCGGTCAACAACAAGAGCAACGACTTGGCCAACCCTCCACTATTACCATGCATATAAAAGCTACATAGTTGTATAAAGCAATGAAAATCTCTGCTGTCAAAGCAAATGCAATATTTGTTTACAACAACAAGGAGAGGCACCTCCAAAGAAAGAGAAGACAACACATACCTGGGTTGTCTTGAAGTAGCGAGCTGACACCGTAGTAAGTGGGACTAATATCATCGAGGGTGCTATAGAAGGCGTGAAGTAGACCAGTGAACCATCCAGCCAGAAAACAGTAAAATAGTATGTAGAATACTGTTATCTTCACTACAATAAAAAATAGCCCAGTGAGTGGATGTTCGCAGGTAGAAAGCATTGGGGATCAATCTACCTAAAAACATTTTCATATATACACGCTCTCCAATATCGGAAAAGAAGCCTCACTCCATCTCAAAATCAAGTACTGCATAAAATTTGTTAGGAAACTGTTAAACTGACCATCTTCAGCTACTGATAACTAAAATAGTTTATTATTGCACAAAACGCATCAACTTGATAGTTTTAAAACGCCTCAATTGTGACATTTGATTCTTATATATTTATCTGCAGAAATTTCTGTAAAAATTAATGAATTTAACAATGTGTATGTTGGGTTTAGCCAACCGGGTTCTAGGTTGACATAATACCTAGCCATATACCATGTCTGGTTGATGGCAAAAGCAGCCGGTAACGCTGGCTGGCAGCAGCTATTACGGCACGCTGCCAATATATATGTGACCAGTAATAGCTGCTGTCAACGGCACATAAACAAACTGACAGCTGTTTTGTGATTGATTACTTCACATCACAGGGATTTTGACCTGTTCAGTGTTATGTTTCCTTTCAAGTATTCGAGCTATGCCTCTCAAACCTCACAGCTCTCTCACAAGCAAATGCCTTGCGCAATAACCTCTTGTCAACTTCACATAAAAATGCCGACAGAGAGAAACCGCACTAGAACAAAAACAACTTGGATAGCTATTAGAGTACTGTTAACCAGTGCTCTTTCATTTCCAATGCTTATAAAACCAGTTTCTAGAAGCCACGCAAGTAAACTTGAGGAGTTTCAGTGGATAAAAAATTCAACCTTGAACCTTGAATAATTATTTAGGCGATTGACAAAATGCAGAAAAACAAATATTTAGTACTTTGCTTCTAGGAGTGCTCATTAATCAATGCATAGACCGGTGTTTTAATGACATATAATTTAAATGTACGCAGAGAGAAGAGGCTCCGGCCTCTCCACGAACTCTAGACCACTAACCTAAGGGTTTACGCATCAGTAAACACAGTCACAAGATTGCAACGAAACAAACTCTTGTGTATAGATAACATGGCTAAAACAATTTCTAGCTAAACTGGCTATTTTCAGTAGTTTCTTTCTTTCAGAAGTGAGCGGTATCTGAGGGAAAGGGTATTGCACCAGGTAATGTTGTATTTTGTATGCATTGGTAAGATTCCCATGATATTAATTAAAACTATGATATTCCATGGCCAACGTGTAACAACAATGAAAGCACACTCGACAAATAGTATTGATTATTTATCCCAAGTTATGGTTCAATGTACTCGGAACGCAAATGCTAGTAACTCAACAACCATACTTGTCTGATGTTGGGCCATAACTAGCAAGATGTAGGCAGCAAAGTCTGTTACAGGGAACACCAGGTAACTGATTTTTATAGTTTATAGCAGCGGGCACCTGCATGTGGACACAATCAACGGGCTTCGAAAGCTGTTGAACCTGTGTTTAACTGGCAAGTAGATGGTAGCATGTATATGCTATAGTTACTAAATTAACATGTCCCAAAGAAAGAAATTCCCCAATAACATGTTTTCCCTCAACGCATACCTGTCATTTTGGCTTGAGAAAAAAAAGGGTGATATATTGGAGTGGATGCTTCCGGCTGTCACCACTGGGTTTGAGGGCATAAATGGGTAGATTGTGTTGAAACAAAGTCAATAATTTAGTTTGCTTGTTCAATAGCTGAGGTAAATGCAACACAAATATGACATGTGGTATGAAAATTACTATGTCAAACAAATTAAAGATTTAGTAGAACAATAATGTGAAAGCAATGTTCACCCTGAGTCATTTCAAAGTCTAGTTTTTGCTCAATAGAAAAGGAAAAGTAAATTTTGCAGGAGGTTTTCGGGAGGATATCCAAATTTCAGGAGTTTTCAAGAAGTTCAGCTGTTTTCATGAGTAGTGAAATTTTGTACCTAAAAATCAGATGGGCCGCTGACAAATCAAAAGACATGACAGGTATGGCTCAACAGTATACCAACACTTGGGGCAATGGTGGTTGTATGGGTAGTTCAAATATATTAAAGTTTCATAGCAAATTTTACCAGTATTATTTTTCTTTGTACTTTTTAATAATCAATAATAATAGTAATAATTACTTATTATTATTATTAACATTACCACTCCCTGTAATATTATTAGTTATAATATTTAGTTACAGAATGTATTATAGAATATTATTAGTTACGAGGTTATCGGAGCTCACGAGGATCTCGTCAGAGGCGAAGAAATACCGCATGGAAGAAGTACTGTGCAAACTCTATATAACGAACTATTGTTGATTTGTATCTAGTTACCCTTAGGCGTCCACCCTGGCCGGCCAGTCCTAAGAAACCCCATGTTAACTAATTGTCACAACTACAATATATTGAAAACTCAAGGTAATTGAACATTGTCTTATTATCAACGTAATTACCATTATTAATAATTATACTACTAACTAAGTAAAGAATACTACACTCGCTAATAAAAAATTATTATAATAATTATTATTATTCATCATCTTTACAATTACTATTCAAGAAGTTGACAAATATCATTTTCATCATTAATTATATAGATTATTATGCTGCATCATTGGGTTGCCTACAACAACCTGCCACCACATATATATTACTAATGACTGACAGTAAATAACAATTAATAATAAACAATAATAATAATAATCATTATTTTTATTATTATAATAATATCATTATAATAATATCATTATTATAATGATGATATTACTAACATTATAACAATAATAATATTATATTAATACTAAAAAAGAAATTATACATTATTGTTATTACTATTTAGTATGTATAATAATAATAAATTAATAATTAATATTCATTTATTTATTATTATTATTGTAATTAATAATATTAATTATTAATAATCATCATACATACACATAGATACAGTTAATAACAATTACTTACACCAACTGAGTCCATTTCTCCCCAGAACAGTTCCTTTGTCAGAATTGTATAAGAATGTTCCAAATGTCTCCTTCTGGTTCAAGGGAGCGTCATATGCATCCACATCATCTTTATTTCCACCTTTGGAAGCCATGACCGAACTGTTGCAGGAGTGCCTGGAAACTACAATGACATTTCCAAACAGCAACTGCAGGTGCTTCGAATACCCGGATGAGCCGGCCGGTATTGCAATAAAATTCAACTTTATTAACGCAAAACTATTTTAATATATTCTGATTTTTTATAATAAAAAAAATTTTGTCATTTATGTGGCATTTGGGAATAAAAAATAACAATATTAATCGTTACGTCACAAAAAAATAAACAATGGAGCGTCTCTCTATGCACGGGAGTTGTCCTTACTTACATATCAACTAAACGCAGCGGGTGGGACAACTCCGACACAAACGAATATTCGCATTAGGACTGGTTATTTTTTTTTATTGCCAATGAACATCGCCCATATTATGTATTTCAGTGAAAATGTGCAATCAGAAATTTTCGAGAAGTCCTCTCACTTTTGAGTAAAACCAAGAATATCAGTCTTTTGTTTAAGTTGGCAATTTCATTAACAATAGACCAAGTCTGCGAAAATGGATGTTTTCATGTTGCTAACTTCAAAATCACAGCATTCCCTCTCTGCCATTTTTTATTGGTACTTTCTTTCTAAAAATTATACTCATTTTATTTTTTATTCTAGGAACTTTGTAGTATTTGAAAAATATATCACCAACGCAGCGCCTTTAGTAGAAACTAGTTTACATGGAACCAATAATGACTGGAAGCTCGGGTTGCTGTGTTTTGAGATGGTGGCTATTATGAAAAAACCGCTCTCTAGCAAGACCAGACCAAACAATAGCCTAAGTTTTAGGCCAGCATTTGAGGTAAATGCATGGATGAAATATAATATATATATATGTTATATTTCATCCATGGGTATATGTGTATTTTGCTTGGAATGTGCTGTGCGTTTTTTATTGGGAGTTGCATTCCCCATTGCTATCTTGGCAACTTTTAAATGGATTTCATTGGATGATTGGTTTAGTGGGCGGGGTTTTTGTGCTGGTTTGAATGAAATAGAACATATATATACATTATATTTCATCCATGCATATACCTCAAATGTTTGCCTAAAACTTAGGCTAACAAAACAATGACATGATAACAAACACAAAACGTTATCTAATGGCAGAAAATAATTTCAAATCACAGGTGATAAAATCAGGCTGAAAGTAAAAAATGGAGAACACAAAAAAATTTAATTTTGAATCGCAGATCTCCTCAACACAAATAAGCAAGTGGAAATGAGAAAAGTGAAAATGACAGCATTCAAGTTTGGCTCCCCAGACATTTATCTTTAGCAGCTCAAGTTTTATCTCTTGTCTATGAATATCCTTGTTAACTCTATGGTATAGAGTTACGTGCACTGTACTCTTGTAATTGCACATAGAGCCTTGAGCCTAAGTAGAACTTGAGTCTAGCTTACAGCTATTCTGTAGTAGCTTTTCAACCTAATAAAACCTGACTAGGCAAGTAGCAATGACGTCTTTGAAAAAAATTTCGGCCAAAACACTTTTGTTTAGTAATTATAAATATTATTTTTTAAGTTAAATAAAAAATTATATAATTATAAAAATTTTAAACAATTATTTGTAAAAACTTTTAATAAAAAAACATCTTTATTTACTTTTTTGATTAAAATTTCCTTAATCAGCCTTTGGTAAAAACCCATGAGCCACGCATGAGTCTTCAGAGGAAGTGTGACCTGGTTGATGAAGCATTCAGAGAGTTAGCAAAAGTTTTGATGTTTTTAAAACTGTTATCCAGCTTTAGAATGCAGAGCAGGGATTATTTTCAGCCAACATTTCATAAAACACTGTACTATCTACCAAATCAGCTTTAAGCACTAGACTACTGAGTAGACAACTCCTATTTATCCGAGCAAGCAACTATCAGACAATGGGAATGTGACTATCTTTCTCAAACATAATTTGGTCCTGGACACAGCACGAAAAATTTGGTAGCTCTATTAAATATATATAATGTTGATTGGGCTTTGCTATAATAATTAGCGATAATTTTATTAAAACATCTAAAAAAATTATTAAAAGTAAGGTTGAAACACTCATCTCGAGATTCCGACAACATATTTTTTGTTATGAACAAAAAATACGCTTTTACAACCTGAGAAGTTGTTGATAAGTTGCAAATTTTTTATCGGAAACTTTTATAAGTTAGAATTACGACGAATCACTTATTTTAGTGGAGTTGTCTTCTTTTAGAAAGATAATAGAAATGATCAAGTCATTTGGTCCTTAGCCGGGGCGGCTCTCAAAAAACGGGGTTTATGGTGGTGGGCGGGGTTTGGGGAGAGAGTTTCTCTCTCACCCTCCCTCTCCTCCTAGAGAGGCACCCTGGCTATTTGGTCCTAGGCTTCTTTCATTTGTTCTTTTACTAGCGCGGGCCTCATTTCACTGCAAATCGATTATTGTACAATGCTCTTTTTATTTAAATTTTATAGCACATTTCATGTAGAGAGACACAAGTAGTGATATTGTGTTTAGTAATACCAACATGTTTTGGCTAAATCATAGGTCGATCATCGCAAATGAAGTATAGTTAAAGATCTAGTGCTAATGTTTGCACCCGTTTATGTTGTGTTTCCCGTCTGCTCTCTTCTCACTTTATTCCACCGAGCGCATGTTTGGTACTTGTCACAATCATTAACAGTATAGACATGGGGTAACACTTACTATCATGCTTTCATCAAAAGTACTACATATAACATTAAGCTTTTGTTGTATATTTCACAAGTTTTAAATATAAAAAGTAACATACATGACGCAATAAATATAATACAAATACAATATAGTATAAACACAAATAACACACTTACCTGTGATAGAGAAGTCAGCGGTTGGGGTCTCCATCTTTATCATTTTTAAAACACATAATGCCTGCAATAAATTGTTTTTTCTTTAGATGATAAACTTGTCACCAAAATTAGTTGACGACCAGATGGTTGTAAGAGAATGCAAACATGCTGACTCAAACATTCAAGTGCTGCCACAAACGACGTCACCAGATATTTTAGACTTGATAAGTAAACATCAACCATATAACAAAAATGTGTTAGATGTTACCCTGGTAATTAGCTGTTAATTGATTATTAATATGCAATAATTCATCACTTATAACAAAAATGATTCAGACCATCATAATCAGTCCAGATTGACCGAGCTAGAAAATAAAAATTCTCTTTCTGAGGAGAAAACTATAAACTTTTGTATTTATTGTCAATACCATTGAGTCTGTTTCTTTTAAATAAAAAAGAAACAAATTTTGTTGCAGTATTGTTTGTAAATAATCAAGATGGCCAGTTTAGAGTGATGAAAAAAAATTATTTATATCCAGAGATCAAAGTTTTTATAGAATGCTTCCTGGCAGAAATATCTCAAAATATTTTTTGTCTATCATCAGATTTGGATAAATTTGCTCTAAAATTTTTGTCAAGGATCTTTTTAGATATGAATAGCTTTGCTTTTGAACTTTCTCAAAGTTTTAATTTCTTAAATATAAGTTTAAATTTATAATTGTTTATGTAGCAAATAGTTTTGGAAATATAACTATTGTATGTTTTTTTACAAAACCAAACCTGAAGTTGATAAGTAATAAAAAAAACAATATATAGAAATGAAGTTGGCAGAACCAAAGGCAGCTTATACTTTTAGACTGGCTCTAGATTATTCTAGAAAAACAATGCACCACAAACCTGTTTGTAGATGTTGTCCTCAGCAGCGAACAAACAGAAATGAGTTCACTGCACCGGGGCTGTCAATTGGTCACTCCGTTAAGTGGTCCGATTACCACAACAAAGAATATGGCCTGATGTCTAATTGCATCATCACCTAAGTGGTGCCAGGTGTGCGGCAAAACAAATTACTTTTGATTATTTTTGAGAATATCATTTGCATAAATAAGTCATTTCAGCAGAATATCAATATTCAATAACAATAAATTTTGTATTTTAAAAAAACAAAAATGTCAAGATGAAGTGGTGTGGTCATTTGTCTTCAAGAGTTTTATTGAATCCTGAGATCACTAAACCGGATCAAACTGGAGACAGGCTGCTGTAGATTCCAGAAAATAGAAGTTACATAACAATTTATTTTGTCCATAAAAATCACAATATAAAATTGGGTCGTTACCAGTTATTTTAGGCCACGATATACGCCGATGCAGCTAAGCATACAAGAATAACTTGTCTATTACATGATATTCAGCTGATTTCTTGTATTAAACAGCAGTCAGTTGAGAAAAATAATTTGATGCGTTGTTTTTTATTGCAAGTCTCAGTCTATTACCGCTTTTCATTTACCATTAGTTATAGTACTTGCATAGAGCCTGGTTCCCATTGGATTACGACAATCTTAGACGAGTTGCAGATCTTTTACGATCGCATTCGTAAAAGTATGGCCTCTCCAAACTTTCTCAATCCGATCTCACGAGTTTATGATGGCTCGTATAATAGATGGTAGTGAATCATGAGTTAATTATGATCATGGCTCATACAACCTTATGATCAATCTCTCTCTTTTCTATGAATGCCACACCAGCAACCAGGATCCCAGCAACTAGCATATATTTGCTCAGCAACTCTAGTATCCAGAATGAATTAGAAAATGAATAACAATATTTGACCAAGACCCAAAAACAGCAAGTAACGGTCGCAAGATTGTCCTTAGATCCTTGGTCAAAAATTGATAATTTCCCCCTATTTTCCAACACTTTTTAATAAATAAAAATGTTACTCTGAGTCATAAGAGGTTATCCTAGCAGCTTATAACCATAAAAGCTGTGAATGATCGATTTCACTCAAAGTTTTAAATTTTTTGGTGACATTTTGTTATGCGAAATAATATAATTTTTTTCAGTTTTTCAGTAATATTTTATTAATTTTAGAAATAAATAATTATTATGGACTTTTTGTTAAATTTAAAAATAAAACAACAACATATTTAATACTGTTATGAAATTCATCCACGACTTTATATAAATTATAATGCAAAGATATTAGGACTGATTTTGTATCCTTTTCTGACTCATAGAAACCAAGTTAGTCTGAGAATGAGATAATTAGATCAGCACTAGGTAGAAACAAGACATATAATATTGATCGCTTGATTCATTGGCACCAAAACACAGGAAAATGTTTGGTAGTACCTTTCAGAATCAGTTTTCTTGTCAACTGAGTAGACAACTCCTAATTATCACCATGAGATGCAATGTGATTTATTGCACTTCTAGTATTTACTATATTGCACCTTTCTATGCAGAGTACGTATATTATACATAAAAAACTTTCAAGTTTTCATGATATTTTGCATGTACCATGATACTTCAGCTTATGTTTAACGTTTTTCAACAGGAAACAAATGGATTTACTGTTTTTTTTAGCTTCAGCTTGATACAGGTGTGTCACTGTTTAGCAGGTTACACAATAATGCATATGGCTAATGCATAGTACACTACACACCAACAATATGATATATCAAGTGGAAACAAACATTTTTTCTGTGACTAAATACTGTCTCTCTCTCCCTGACATCTCTCACTCAAGTCTTTTCAATGCAAGCTTTGGTGATATAATTTATCAATAGACATGGATGCTGACAATGTATTCATTTACAAAAGGTGTTACATATAACATTCACATATAATGTATATGTCTATGTTTTACAAGTTCTTAACCAAATCTGTGGCTCAGTTAATTTCTATTACATAATATATGCAAACACCTTGTTTGTATTCATTAAGAATAGAACTATTACAAAACTAACAGTAAAAAATAAGGCAAAAACTACTGATAGGTGACAAATGCTGTAATAAGTCTTTTGGTCAAGCAATAACCATTAACCATTGTTTGTCAGTAAATCAAATGTTGCGGCGGGATTCCAAAGATGACAGCACACATATCTGACTCAGCAATCACGGCCACAGCTGATGTCCGACCAGTAAATGTATGGAAACACAATGATTACCTTAATTCACAGAATACAGTTTCATCTTTTAATGCTTGGTAAAAATCTTGATCTGGTTTATTACCAGATGACTGCAACTGATCAGGGGTAAAGTAAAAGAAGGTGAACTATTGTGGTAATTTATCAGAGCTTGTGACCAACACTAATAATTCCTCGTCAAAATATTATTTCTTTGTCTAAAATTAACAAGTATATGTATTGGTGATAAGAGTATTGGCAATATGTTAATAGGACATAAAAATAATAATTCTTCATAAATCAATAAGTTGTAAAATGAAGCATCAGTTTAAAATGTCAATACAATTCAATGAAAATTTATCGATAACAGAAAAACTTACAGGGAAGATAACTACCAACTTACAACAAATTTTCTAAAAAAGTAAAAGTGGCATTGCTATGACTAAGCACAGTCGGTAAAGTTGCTCTTTATTCATCCTAATTTCAGGATATTTACCATCATTCATGGCATTTTTAGGATGTAAAACTGGGCTATCACAATAAACAACATAGTCTCGTTATTATCATTTATTTAGTGTTCAGTTTCATTTACAACTGTTCAATGAATGCTCGTAAGTTATTTTTTTTGTTTAGAGTGAACTAATTTTTGCGGATCCCGAGTTCCAAACAAAAAGATTATCTGTCACTTAAAATTATTGTCGGTCATTATTTTTTATTGCATATTATTCGGCGAAAGAAAATAAATCGAGTGTGACAATTCCAATTTGTTTACACAATTTTTTGTTCACAATTGTTTTTACTATTAAACAGATAGTACTGTGAGAATATATAAAAGCCTTTCCAGTGAACTCATACTATAAGTTGTCTCCTCATTGGAATGACAACTCCAGTAAGTAACAAAACCATGCAAATATAATGGGGGTAGTGCCTATAAGAGTGCATATGCCAGGAGTCGCATGATCTCCAGGTAATTGATTCTATTGGCTAAAAATACAAATAGACTCAGAGCTTTTATCAATTTTGAAAAAGGTCACTGAAACAAAAACTATCAAATTAGGTAAAAAGGATATTTTCTTTGAGCCCATTGGTGAAGCTAATTTTAAAGATGACAGAGACGGTAGTTTATGAACTACTGTCTTTGGCATTTATGTTAAACCATACAACTATAAAAGATTTTCAAAGTCTATGGCCACGGTATCTGAGGAAATACGTGTTCACATTTTTTAAAAATACAAGAATTAGTGTCACTTTTTTATTAGTTGAAATTGCTAATTTAAACCGTTTGACAGGTCTTTTTTTATTTTTACTTTGAAATTAATGTTTTCTTTCAGTTGAATGCAATTAAAACAGGATATAAGACCAAATTAAACAACGAATCTGAAACATACCCTTGTATATAATCCCGTCTGGTGATAAACTGTTTCTGGTAAATTGAACCGATGGAAAAATACCTTCACTATCCCCATTAAAAAAAAACATGATAAAGGCTGGGAGGGTAAGCATAAACTTTTACCTGCATGCATGCAATTGTATGTTTGAAGTAGTAACTAGGTGGTTTAGCTTCTCCAGTACTGGCAATCATTAGTTTGAGTGGTTTCGAGATCTGGGAACAAAAAACAAGTATGGATTGTACCAAAAGCATGTACAAATATATCTAGAATGTTCAGTAGTAATCGGAGTAGTAGTAAAAACACGAAGTGGATAGCACTCCATACTAAATGACAAAAGTCTTGTATCCTTACAACCACTCGATATACCACAGATAGTGCCAGCATACAAACTACTCGGTTGACTTCTTTGGAGCCTTACCATTTTTCTTAGCTGAGGTTCTTCTCCATCAATGAGCAAGGGGACAGTTTTGCAGCTGCCTATAAAAGTTGCTTGGCTTTCTAGGACAGAATTGTTGGCTGTGTATCCTACGGAAGGCTGGACTGACGGTGCGGGTGGGGGTAGGACAACCCTCTCTTTCTCCTGTTGATACTCCTGCCAAGTAGCCTTCCTCTCCTCACTCAACTGTTTCTTCGTAATCTCCACTAGGGAGCCGTGTTCCCTTTTATTGATTGTTTTGTCTCTCAGCACAGGAACCTACCAAATGTGTAATGAACATAAACTTTGTGGATGTTTCTGGTAAAATGGCAGCAACAAACAAAGCTCATAGCATACATTAATTTTTGCTTTTATAAAGCAGAAAAGTCATCCGCTGCAAGCAAACAAAGAGTTGTCTACTCTATGATGTCAAATACCTACTTCAACACCAGGTGGTATGTCAGCCGTGTTGCAGTTTTCTTTAAAGGAAATGCAGTTGTAGAGTTCATTGAGATCATCTACTACTCTCTCGCTGAGTGAAAACTTGGCTACCTGCCTTTCATATATTCTCTCTTTCATCGTTGCCTGCCGTCAAACAATGCACTGTGGTGTGATAATAACTAACTTAGCAAACAATGCACCATGTGGTGTGATAATATCAAACTTAGCAAACAATACTGATGCAGTGATAACATATCGAACTTCACCAACAATACACTGTAGTTAGATAATACCAACCTGTGCAAGGAATCGATAGACATACACAGGTTTTGTCTGACCAAACCTGAAAGCTCTGAATATTACCGACACATCATAAGATGGATTCCACGAGGCATCAAATATTATGACTTTGTTAGCACCAATTAGGTTAGCGGCGATGCCATCATTTTGTTTTGGAGTTTGTTTCCATTTGGTCCTGTGGGAGACAACTTTAGTAAGTTTGAACTAATAGAGATAACACGGACAACCTTGACAACTTACAGTGAGCAATTGTAAAATTAGGAGTTATCGCACCAACATACACTAATGGAGTTACACAAACAGAGAAAAACCATGATGAAAGAGAATTGTTGAGAAACCCATACTTTTACTACAGTGTAATTTCACCTTGGGTAAACTAAAAGCAGGGGGCACAACTTCAAAGATTCAAGTAGTGGTACTATTACAGCGCAGTACTAACTTTATAAGCTTAAAAATAGGACAGACAACTCCACTTGGCCATAAAAATTTTGTATTTTGTAACATCTTCTTTTCTATGGCCGGACTTACTTAGAACTGCAGAAGTTGTAAAACGGGGTCTTAGCCTGACCAATCCTCCATCTATTTACAGCATCAATAGTGGAGTTGTGCTTCCCCAGCATCTTGCTGAAATAGAAAGTGAGGACAACTCCTAATATTTATCAGCTAAATAAAATTTTTTCAGTAAATTTCTATAATGGTTTTCAGCAAACACATGAGAGTTTGTACCAGTCAGGTGTTGGCGTCGGCCAGAATTCCAATTAAAATTGGCAAACTGCCGCTATATTAAAAAAATTTCCTCCACAAAATATAAGCTACTAAATCAACAATTACGAAAAATGCTAGTAAATTTCGACAAATAGTGAAGTGAATACAGAAGTTAACGCAGCAAGTAGTTTTACTCAAAATGAAGACATTATCCTTTTTATGTACTAGTCTATGGTTTACTGCATTCTGGTTAGACAACGACATTCCAACTAGATTATTCATTCAGGACATGTTCAAAACAATCGGTTTTGTCTGTTAATTCAATAAAAAGTAATAAATAACAATAGTAACATACCTCCTTAGTGGTGAGGTTACACTATATTAGATCTCGTAATGATATACAAAAAGAGCTAGCGAACATTTCTAAGAAATGATTTGCAGCATTGTACAAAAATAACTATGATAGGAACATCTGCAAGGCACAGCCTTCCTACTAGTCACTGAACAAAATTCAATAAAATTAGGCACAAATAATTTGATTCGTTAGTGAAATAAAAATTTGATTTGAAATTTGGAGTTCTACTTGACTATGAATAACATTAGGCAGAAATCTACCATGTCTAATGTAGAAAAACTGCATTGTGGGACAGGTGTCAGTATTGCTATGTAATATCTCTGCTAGAGCCATCTCATGTAAATGGTTTCATTCAGTGTCAATCCGTGGAAGCTGTCCCACGCATTGACCAATGAAACACAAATGTTTTATCATTATGTCCCACCGGTGCGCAAGCTATAAATCTGATTAGATAACTTTAGCAGAAGATCTAAGCTAGGGAATTCATAATAACATTTCATGTTATGTCCCATGATAATCATGTGAGGACTGTAGCAAAATTCTAACATTAGTCGGATCAATAGCTAACCCCCTTCCCTCTCACCTCAACAAAAAAATCTCAAACTATCTATCAGCGATTATGTCTGGTATCCGATAAAATGTTTTGCTTTAATTGCACTCGTCTGCAGCTGACACGCCGGTCAATGCTTTCTATATTGGACTTTGACCTAGAGCCGAACTCATCAATCTCGATCATATGGTACAATGTCACTGACATAAAACAAAAATATCACTTCACAAATTACATCATTTATTGCTGCTGTATAAATGCATAAACCCACCAGGCAGAGCCAGCCACTTTAGAAATTATGAAACAGCAGCAATAACAATTCTCTTTCTTTACTAAAACTGGTTGGCTGCCAGAAAAAAGTTGCTTTTTTAACCACGGTCTTTTCTTATCCCTGTAGTTCAATGTACTGTGATATACAATATCATTGTAATTCATGGTTAGATGATTGACTGGGTCTGCAGCTGCATGGATGCCTTTAGGAGAGAAACCTACGTGATGAGTATAAGAATAAAAGAGGCTACTAAAAGAAAGGAGTACAGTATGCATGTCATGTACACAGTTTTAGATAGAGAGCTCGTAACAAAGGGTAGCGATGATCGGAGCAGCTAATGTTCATTCTCAGTTGTCCTCTAGTAGATATGATTACTCTATAACAGTTTGATAATAGAAATAGGTGTTGTACAAATGTTACCAAAGGAATAGCTAGAGTCATTTCCCCTACACTACTTATTATTTTTAACAATTTTAACAATTTTATTATATTGTTACTCTTATTATCATTAAATATTGTTCCATATTTTTTAATTAAATTTCAATGGTGCATTATTATTCTTTCACCATCTCTTAATATATCATTTTTGAATCTCATTTTATAATAAGATACTAATTATGCTATCATATAAAAATTTACAGAAAATATTTGTATTTATACATTTAAATAAACTATCATAATATTTCATTCGGAAAATTAATAATAAATAATAATTAGTATTTATAATTAAACAATAATAGTTTTATAATTTATTACAATTTTTTGATGGCAGTCATTTTTACATGAATAACTTTGACCTAAATGTGTTTTTGAGAAAGAAAGTAAAAAAATTGTACTCCCTATCGTACGACGGTCACAGGAAAGTTTGCTCAGCTGAACTTTTATACGAGCCTCTGCAACAGCGTGCGACGTCGTACGAGCCACTGAAAATCCAGGTTCACATACATCGCAGATGGTCGTGCGAGGATCTTCGATCACTTGCGAGCATCTACGATATGTATGTAAACCAGGCTTTACTCATAAGAATATTATTTTTTACTGAAATAGCAAACTGCCAAAATAACCTCAACGCATTAACGTAAAAATACAATGGTTTGGTGTCAATTTGATATAAGTTTATTGTCTTTATAAACAAACTGAAATACAACAACTAATAGGCCAAATTTTTTGTGAACACATACGTAGCTGCCTCAAGTAGTACATGGTATTGCGAAACCTTTTTGTAATATCGCTAGTTGTGAATGACTGTACAGAAAAAATCCTATGAAGGTTGATATACATATTTTAATAAAGTTCATAAACAGTTGTGTAATATTGCGAGGTTGTCAGTGAGTAAAGTTGTTGTTTGTAAACTTCCGGCCAATCGGCTAGTGGAGGTCGTCTGAAGAGATAGAGAGGAGATTTGGTGGTAGAGAGACTAGCCTGTGGAGACTTATGGCGGAGTACAGTGACTGGTATTTGAGGAGATCCAACCCAGAACTAGCGTTGATCTCAGGCAGGGCAGCTTCTTCCGGAGCTCTAGCTCTAGTGTGCACCATGCTCACCAGAATAGTTAGGAGATGTTCTGAGGGGGACAAAGACATAATTAGATCAGAATACCACGTTTTCAAATACAGAAATTTGTACAACATCTATTACAAAACAACCAAGTTTTACATTTTGATTCAATTGACTTTGCAAAATTGTGAAACTGTTAAAAAAATTGTTCTTTTTATATTTTCCATTGATCATTATTAAAAATAATAATTATTATTATTAACAAGAACAATAATAACATTTTCATTATTAAATAATAAATTCTGAAACAGGAAATACTAATGCAACGAATTTATTAATATTGGATTAAGATAAAATAGCCGAAGTTTGTTTTTGGGCCAAAAAGATGAATCAGCCACCCTCTTTAGTCAATGCTGTGTTTTTGAAAAAGACAATCTTGAAATGGCATACATTTATTAGCATGCCACAATTATTTTGCCTTGGCCTGATTGCTAGGAAATTACAGCAAAACGCAGCAGACTTATTGCTTCTGTGATTCACCCTCCATAGACAGTTTGACAAGTCATTACAAAAACTAATGAAAACCAGCCAATCAAATTTTGTATGCTAAAAATTTACATTGTATATTTTACCCATTCTTATTTATAAACTTTTGCTCTAGAATTACAAACCGTCTACCGATTTCTTGTTCACCATACAAACCTAGACATAACCTCAAAAAAATGCTACCGATCAATTTATCGTATTTTAACGGAAACAAGTATCGGAAAATCCACAATTGGTAAAAAAAATCGGTATGTAAGTGGTAGATTTAGCCGGGCCATTGATATGCATATGGTGATATCTAATTAGAGGTAAAATGCAATAAATAAGCTGTACATGCACTTACCACTTATCGGTTGGGGTCACCTTGCTTCTCTACACACATAATGTTCTCTTTGATTCAATCAATTAACTGAAAAATAAAAAAATAATTAAATCTATTATACCATAAATATATTAGACATTCAGATCAGTATTTTTATTGTAATCACAGCAACTGGACTAAATTTGATACCAACAGGATTGTGAGTGAATTTTGTAAATCATACAAAAAAATAATGCAATAATAATATTATTCGTGTCTCACACATGTAACCCTGAATACACAAGCTGCACATTTACATAATGAAATCAAACCAGATTCTACAATTGCGTGATAAACCTTTTAGATAAAAAGTTTTTTCGTATAAAAAGAGATATATAATCAATCATGCATGCCACAAGGTCTGTGAAGCTAGAAACCATACATACATGTTTTAATCAAATATACAGCATGACTCACCTACTTGGAGACCCTCTAGCCAGCTGTTTACTAGTATCTGTTTACCACCACAGAGCTAGCTGACATATGGCTGATTGTCGAGAAACGTTCTGGTTATAAAGGGGCAATGACATGTCAGCATATTTGATGTCATTGGCTGGGACGAGGTGACATGGGCGTTACCAGGGGGAGCTCTAGGGGTCTCTGCAGAGCCCCCCCCCCCCACCTAAACTAAAAGAAAAAATTAAAGCTATTTTTAGTTTATACAGCTCATCAAATGGGGGTTCGTGCTCTTTTTTCTCTCTAGCATTTAGAAGTAAACAAGCTTCCAATCTGCCACTGAAGACACTGCTTAGCCTGTGTACTCATATTCTTTTGCTATGAAAACACTGATAATACAATCATCAGCCATTCTCTGGAACACAACCCATAAAGCCACTTGAAAAACAAAAACGAATGAACAGCAATGTAAATTTTGGCAATCACAATCAGTTTTAATTATAATTATTATTGTCTTGCTGAGACAATAATAATTATTTTTCAATTTTTTTAATTATTTCATTATTAACTTATATCCTGGACTTCAGAAGGCATGTCCAGGCATCTCAGAAGTCATGGTTTTCAGTTTTTCTGCTAGCGCGAGGCTCTTGCAGGGGAGGGGTGCCCACACTCAACAACACCCCCTCCCTTCCCACCCAACTAATAGAGGCCCCCTTGAAATATCCTGGTGATGGCCCATGTGGGGTGAGGGCAATGGTGTAAAAAAACTAATACTTAGGGGAAGCTAAAAGTGACAATTAAAGTTTTTTTCAAGTCTGCGTGAAACTCAAATAGATAAACATCCAATAGACAATAAAAATACTTGGAAAACGAAAAATCCCAAAAAAAATGCAGGAGCTTGGAAATACCAAACAGGTTTGATAAACAAATAGCTGTAGATTGGATCATTAAAAAGCTTGGATGAGATAAATATTTATTGAGTTATTGTGTGTGATTTTTCAAGCAGCCGTACATAATCATACAGTACCTAATAAATTAGCTGGACAGTAACGGAGAGAAAAACTACTCCTCAATTAGTTCCAATCAAATTGATTATTGTTTGATTTTTGTCTAACAACCTGGATGAAAATCCAGATTGTTGGTCTACATCAAGTAGACCAATAAGTTTCTAACATAAGTACACTTTTCGAATAATTTAAAGGAGTATGAAAAGGTAAAACACAAAGCTTAAAAATGCTTCCAATATGCTAGTTGACATCCATAGGCGGCATTAGCACAGTAGACTTGTCATCAACAAATGATGCTCTACAGCCGGAGTCAGAAAATGATACAAAATCCGTCGTAAGATCCCTGCATTATAACTTGTATAAAGTCGTGCATGAATTTCACAACATGTTTAACAGAAAGTCTATAACAATTATTTATTTCTAAAACTAATAAAGTATTTTGAAAAATTTCAAAAAAATTATATTATTTTGCTTAAAAAAATTAAAATCTTTGAATAAAATCCTTCACTTGCGGTTCTTTCTTATGGCTATAAACTGCTAGGATATCATCTTATGACTTGGAATAACAATATTAGTTTGTAAAACAGTGTTGGAAAATAAGGGGAAAATGTTGATTTTTGACGGATCTTGCATTGGTGCATGGGTTTTTTTCAGGAAAACCAGTACTACTGACACAACTGGAAAACAGCCCAATTTTCATTATCCACAATAAAATTATCGGGGCGTGACTTAGCCTAAAGGCTTGGCTACTGTTGTGATTGACTTCTCACATTGGATGTTTTTATTTTACCATTATTTCACTGTTTCTTAAATGGCCATACCTACGTGCATGAAAAATAAAAATTTAACCAACCTTTACTTCTTGCCAACTGGAATGTGATATGAGTGCTTATTGATGTTTTATGCATCAGCTATTACAGTAATATCGTGACAGAACAACATGTCATGTTACTGGACATGTAGTAAGACAGAAAAGTTCAAAGTTAATGACAAATTAATATGAAACAGGCTGCGTGTTGCAATAAATATTGCGCATAGAAGCTTAATTAACATGAGTACGATTAAACAAGATTAAAAATCAGATTAATCGCAGATTAATCTGCATCTCTACAAAGATTAATCGCGATTAGAGTGGTTAATCTTTCAACAGCCTTAGGTAGGAGTTATCTATCTACCAAATAATCGAACCTCTTTACATCTAGCAGTCATTTATTATTATTTATTTATTGCGTGTCGTCATCAGGGATTTACACTAATTATTTCATTTTAATGTTAAACAACATTCATTCCTGCACAAGTTTGATACGAGTTGCTATTCCAAAATGACAAATTTTACTCAAACACAAGATGATTTATTTATTTCATTCTAATCATTAGGAATTAATTATTACTATTTATAATAATAAAATCAACAAAATTTATTAATCAATTGCCCTGAAAGTTAGATAATAAAGCAAAAATAAACAGTTGCCATTTATTAGTCAGATACCACAGAGCACCTCATGTTTGGGACACTTGGTGATGGTCCTAAGGCTTGGTTGTTATTATTACTTGTCAGTTACTAGAGTTATGGAATCCTCATGAGCAATAGATTGGGATATGGTGTACAATACTGATGGTGTACGGCTTACATAAACTATCTCAGTACATCACCACTGCGGAGGTGGGCTACAGCAAGGGCACAATGTAATTGGTTCATGTTGGCAAACTTAATTAAACCCAAAATATGAAACTATGACTTTACCATGTAGTATTTATGAACCAAATAAATCAATTAATTTTTTCAAGTGAAGAAACCAAAATCTATTTTAAAAAAATTCAAAGACTACATTGATTCCTTGAGCTTTCTCAGCTACATTGTCCTATCAACTGGTTAAAATGTCTCAAATGAGGAGGGAGGGGAGAGATTCAATCCCCAAAGTGTATATGGCATGATTAAATAATGATAGTTCAGTAACATCAGCTGTTCTTGCTGTTGTTGTTAACCACACTAGCTTGTTCCATTTGACCAGGAAATTGCCCAATAGCAACATAAAACAAGTAACATGCAGTGTTTGATTACCCTTCAGACCAAGAACTAGGAATATCTTATCACTTATACCGCCAATAAATACTGTAGCAATTAGCTGAGCAATATTTTGTTTTTTTTTCTACAATTTTAGCCCTAGCAAGAAGCCAAAGTTATTCGGGTGGGTGAGGGTAACAATGACGTAGACATATTTCGTAATTTCCAAGAAATAATTAACAGTCGATCAAAGTGGTAAATTCGATTTTGAAAAGAGTGTTTGAGAAATTTAGATGTAGCAGTACCAACGTGCCCCACAGATCAAAAAAATTGTATGAGACTTCACATTGCCATTACTTGAAGTAGTTACAGCTGCACAACTACATAAATGGCCTGATTGCATTTGTGAGACTGCCTAGTTATTATGAGCTACTAAAGACTTGGCCACAACCACTCACATAATATGTCCGCCACTTTGTGGGTGTGATTTACATCAGCGATTTGTTGTTGTTGTGGCCAAATAGTGGCAGCTGTTTACTGAGCCACGGCTAAACTGGCACGTTGCTTACAATAACACAACAACATAATACATTGTAACAACCGATTAGAATGCTCTGAGATATATGACTTGCCAATTGTAGAACACATTTGAAGGCATCAAAAAATTGCTTTTTCAGTTTATAACTGAAGATAGGAGTTCTCTCCATTTCTTCTTGTATGAAAGCTGGGATTGCAAGTATCTAGCTAAACTGCCACTTGGTTCCAGAAGCAGCTCGCTATATCACAATATACGTTAGCTCGCTATATCACAATATACGTTAGCTCGCTACATCACAATATACGTTAGCTTGCTATATCACAATATACGTTAGCTTGCTATATCACAATATACGTTAGCTTGCTATATCACAATATACGTTAGCTTGCTATATCACAATATACGTTATGTTCATTTGGTTTTATTACAATAAACAGTAGTACCTGTATCATGAACATCTGCAGTGAGTATCGAAACAGTACTAAATATATTTGCCTTAAACTGCAATGCTAAATTCTACGGAGCAAGAAGTTTTACAATTGGTAGTTGTCCACTTTTATCAAAATAAGACAATTACCAATTGTAAAACTTCTCTAGTTTTTAAATATTTGATAGTAGTCATACACCCATAAGTATTTATTTATTTCCTAGTGCTGCAGAGTAAAAATATCTACTGACTGGGTTTAATTGAAGTAATAAAGCTAGCTGCATAAGAAGGAAAATTTTTGATATCAACCTTGCCATACTGTAGAGTACAAGTTGTCCCCAATTGTCATGCTTAAAAAACGAAAATTATCACTCATCCAACTGTTGGCATCAATGTAACCTAATAGACCAACAGCTCAAAGTTGGCACCAATCAAACCTGTATTTTTGTAGCCTAAGTTTTATGCCAACATTTGAGGCATTGTGTATTTAGCTTGGAATATGCTGTGGATCTTTATATTGGGAGTTGCATGCCCCATTGTTATCTTGGCAACTTTTAAATGGATTTCATCGGATGATTGGTTAAGTGGGCGAGTTTTTTGTGCTGGATAGTAAAGGTATGGATAGATATACTTATTTTTGAGGCATTGCTGTCATTTGAGACTTTTTTCTCTTTCAGGAAACAAAAGAAACACAAATTGTGGCCTGACATTGACAAGGCAACATGTTTTTTATAGCTTTTGTTGAACACAGAAAACCCACCCACTAAACCAATCATCCAATGAAATCCATTTAAAAGTTGCCAAGATAACAAGAGGGCATGCAACTCCCAATAAAAAAACGCACAGCATATTCCAAGCAAAATACACATATGCCTCAAATGTTGGCTGAAAACTTAGGCTATATTTTCGCCAGTCTGTGAGCTTTGCTGCCATTTATGTTGTTGACATCATCCTATTTAATTACCAGAACATTAAGCTGTGTTGGTCATGTGAATAGCGTGCCCAAGTAAAATTTGAGCAAGAAAAAATTTTAAATTTGTAGAGGAAACTCTTGTCATAATTGGAAAACCTTTCATTTATTTTTTAAAGAAAACATTATATTTTCCCAACAATACCAATATGATAATAATAAGATTTATTGCTAATGGAAGTAGGAATTATTCTACAATCAACCAGCAGCATCCATCTTCAAGCTGTCCTCCGTGTTTCTTCATTTTACTACTTTATACCACGCATGTTTGGGACGCTAAAACGCAGAAGGGTGTTCTTGACTATAATTTATTTATGCATTGTCAAACTTGAGTCTAGGTTAGTCGACAAGCTGGTTGAAAGTATGGCCCAGCGATCCAAAATTTTCACAATCCATGTCGTCACAACTCTAGCATTCGACAATTATTCCAGTTCCCAACACGTAAGATATACATCAGCTGCAAATGGTAGCACATTCCACAGATGATTTTATTAAAATAAAATAGATATTTAGTGGAAAAGAAAAACCATTGATCATGTGAATGGCAGAAACATGGAAAAACTTTGGGTCACCATAACCTTTACTCATAGCCACTAGAGCAGTCCATCTCACTACTGGCATCTACTGATCACACAGTACATTCATGCCACACAAAACCTTGACACCTATGGGCCCATACTGCGTTTGCTGCAGTAGCATCAATGTAGGACATAAATGTCAAAATTTATTTTTGTTTGTTCTGAATGAACATCAGCTGTAAAAAGCACATCCTCTACCACAATTGACTTTATAGACAACAGAGCTGATGTAATAACAATCAGTGCAACAGCTAGGAACAAACGGAGCACAATAACCAAGTGTCAAGCAATTAGCTTACAAAAATAGTTGGACAGAGGATACAAAATAAACTGGGTTATGATGTGCTAGGTAACAATTACATATATATAAATCAAACGTTTCACATCCGAGAACCCCCTCGAGAACTCAACTAATATTAGATTTTCTAGGATAATAATTACTCGACAATATGTGTGGCTTTCTTTTCCGTCATTTTCTAAATTTTCCACTACATCAGCTGAGATATTGTCAAGCAAGTTGAATTGTACAGCCTAAATAAATACTTGTGAACCAACAGATAAAGGTTGGTAGAAATACAAAAATAATTTATTACCAGAGATAATTTTAAACTCAGGCACACAATTGGCTGGCATCAATGAAGTGTAGCAAAAGGGTCAATAGTAGTTTAACTGGTTCGAAGCACTGAAAGCACTTCAGTACAATCTGCAGCAGTGGCTTCAATTGGTGAATCTTTGGCATCCGAAATGTTTTGTTATAATTCTTAGCTCCAAATGACTTATTAAAGTCAATGGGCTGAATGCCTCTTTCAAGCTCAAATCTGAGGATAAATTTCCATTCTTAAATTATCGGAGAGACTGTACTAGCAAGTCAACAACCTAGATATCTAGATTTATTTTTAGAGCAATAAATTATTATATAAGCACATCTCTTTATGTACTGAACGAGTCAACACCAGTTGTTCAAAATCTCAGATGATCTGCGTTTTACCATTTCATTACTGCCTTGGCAAAGATTTGGGTCATAAGCCTGCTGTTACCAAAGACTGTTAGGCAAAGTTTATCTGTCTTTACAGTGATGTAGTACATACTTTGTGTGTTACAATAATATACTTTCTACTTATGAAGAAGCTGCCAGATTGTCATGTCGTTGAGATATGAGGCTTATGAGTTCTATAACTGTGTGCGTGTGTGTAAAGCTTGATCTCTAGGCAACGCCTGCCTCCCACAATGTACAGTATGACAAGATAATTACTTTACCAGGTTGGTAATACTATGACTGTATAACGCAGATATCAACAAGAACAATCAGTCAGAATGGAGAGGTGAATAATAGATGACATTTTTGTGAGTGCCGCGAAAATTTGCTAAGCCCTAGGTGTCATTTCTGATTACGCCATTTTACGATTATGCTCTTTTACAGCGCCTTTACAACAATGTAGTCAGTTAGGATTTTTGTCTTTCATAAAGAAAGTATTTGAAGTTATGCTCCAGCTATGAATCCTAAAATAATCATTTTTAATCCTTGACTCAATTAAAATACACCACTACTGTTTGTTTCATTTTGTATAACTTGGTCTTAAACATTGATTAAATAATTAAGTTCAAGTGGTATTTTCACGAATTATAAACAAGAACGAACAATCTTTGAAAAAATAAAAAACTGACCGATTACAAATGATGAGATGCCAATGAGATACTCATGAGATATTTCAGCCATCCTACACCACCAACAGAATCACAAGGCTGTTATAGAACTGTGACTTGGGGCTTAGTTACACAGCGCTTTATAACAACAAAACCACAAAGCAGTTTCAAACTCAGCGAAGGTTGCCTTCAGGTTACTAAAACTGTGAATTGGTGACTAGTCCACTCCATCTCTTCAATATAGACTATTTGGTTTGGTTAGCAAAATATAACAATTAGTTTTAATTGTAAACAAAAACTGGTTCAAGTTATTAACCGTTTCTGTCAACCATTCATAAGAAATCGCAAATAATATTTCAGCCAAGATGTTAATGGTAACTATTGGTAGGGACAATAGCTGTCCGTTACTGCTCCCTTGGATACATATTGCCTGAAGCATTCAATAAAACTAATAATAGCATAAATAGTACTTTCATAAGGCATCTAAAAGTGGAAAATATTTTTTTATACAAGTTTGTTGATTTTCTTGCAACGCTACATCGCTTTAAATGGGTTGATTCTTTGGTCCACTTAATTTTTGGTTTTGTTACTCCGGTGAGATATGCAATCGAACCATTGACAAACTCTACTGCCAGAAAACAACAAACCGCAAATGTAATGCATCATTGAGTATGGTGCACACCTTGTAGACAGAAGAGATCAATTGACTAATCAACATTCACAAGACGAAAATCCGAGTTTGTGTTAAATTTACAATTAAGTTTATTCGACAAAGAGGTTCATGATCAGTTAATAACTATTGAATGACTACTAAGTATTGAAGACTAAAAACCAGATACGCAAGATCAGCTGCCAGTTCAGAGATTGTCTGTGGATGAAGTGGAATCACAGGCCATAATGGAAGGTGGTTTTCGTCCTTCAACTACAACATAGTAGCAATAAAAGGTCAAGGACAAAAATAAACCAACTACTAACGCTATAAGGGATATGGGTTATGTGAGGCTATGTTTGAGCGTACAAAATTGATTATTACGTAACACTTGGGTTGGCTATGTACTTGTCATGCACTATGTTCCCATGCTGCGAATTCGTTCGGGTTGAACTCATAAATCGTCCATTCGGGTCATGGGAATTCTAACTCGTACGAGTTGGTTCGGATTCGTTCGTGTTGGCTCACTGCGGTTCCTCAAGCCGAATTCGTTCGGGTTGAGCATTGATTAGGATCATGGGAATCATTCGTGTTGATGAATTCGAATTCGTTCGTGTTGCTCTTTTGAGAAAAAGGCATTAAACTGGCGATTTGGCAGTAAATCAGTTTTTGCGTATTTTCCAACTGCAGTTTTTACATACATATAATAATAATCCTCTGCAAGTTTAACAACAGGTGAGTTATAAATTATTTACTATTTGCTCGGGAAACTGAATCATAGCTCTGTTTCATAAATGTGCAAACTAAATTATTATTATTTTTATACTTGCCAAAAAAAATAATTTTTTTATTATTTGGAAATAATTTATTTATTATTATTATTAATTACTTATCATTTCTTATAGCTATCATTATATTTATTAATTATCATCTATAATTATTACAAATTGTTGATTTTGTTATTATTCATGTACTTACTAGTTTATGCTGTGAACATTCCACAAATTTGACTCATATTACTACTTAGTAATAATACGAGCGCGGTTGTTTACTAACTCACAACAATCAAGTAATTATTGCGCTCGCTACTCACTGTAAAGGAAGGACAACTCCCGCAACTTATTTCAATTCGAATTATCATAGGAACGGATTGGAATGCCAACCCGAATGAATGCTAACCAACTCGAATGGACGCCCGATCCGAACGAATTCGCAGCATGGGAACATGGTGATGCAGTACGGAAAGAACAGATCGCTGAGGTGCTTTACACATGGTGCCTGATAATAATTACAAGCGAAGAAGACTAGCTGAGCCTTTAATAACAAAGAATATACAACACTTCAAGCCATCTAATGTTCAGAGGGTACAAAAAAGAACCTTTATATCCTTACAATAAAATTGAAGAAGCTTTATCTGTTGGGATCCCCAACCATTTTGGAATTCGCTTTGATTTCTAAAAAAAAAATGAAGTTTTAAATTTTACCATATCAGTGTTACTACTACTACTACTACTTGTAACAGCCTATTTGGTGAGTGTGTAGCAAAAGAAAAACTGATGTGGTGAATGCTTGGATTATATGACACTACAGTAGAAAAACATTAAGTAAAGATGCAAGAGAGATAACAGAAATTTAATTAAAATATAATTCTCAAATTATACAAGAATGGCATTGATTTGCATTACCTTATTGGTGAGAGGTGTTCCAGAGAGGTGTTCCAGAGAGGTGTTAAGGTGGAACTTTTAATAATTTTAATATCTGTAAAATATTGGTCTAATATAATGCAGCGTTGGTATATGATAATATGATGTAACTGGTGGAGGTAACTAACTAGTAGTAGCAGCACAGCTTACTTGGTTACAGCTGCTGGCTCTGACAATAAACTGAATCCAAAATATGTTTACACAAAATATGTAACCTCAGGACTGGACATCATATCATCACCTTTTGTGGTGTTTCTGAGGTTTTATGTTTTTAATCTCAGCTGCATTTTGCACTCAATTGTTGTTACAATATTTTGACAAACTCTAAACTACTGCTGCTACTTCTACCACTATTCCTACTACGGCTGCTACTACTAATATCATTGCATGTAATACTAATGCTACTTATACAAGAACTGAGTGGTAAAAAATATTTTTGGCCGCAGAAAACTCACTCAAAACCTTATATATATATACAGAAAAACTAATAAATATACAACAGTAATGGTGGACTTACCTTCTGCAGGAAGTTGCTGAAGAAGCAATAGAGCCGTAATAGTTGCCACAGGAATTTGCTTCTCGTTATATACATCTGGCTGATTATAGTCACATTTCCAGCAAGAAAATCTAGGGTTCCCACTAGATTTCATTGGATGATCAAATCAGTGGCCCCACCCACTAAATTTAAATGGCCTCTGAGATAACACATGAGCATACAACACCCAATCAGAGCAAAATACAGACATTGCATCCAATGTTGGCCTAAAGCCGTGGCTACACACAACTACGTTTTGTAGGAATGTGACAAGAAATACGTTTCGTAGCGCCGCTCTGGTGGCTACATACGCAGATGATTGATCGCCACAATACTACGGATTGTCTAGTGAGGCAAAGAGGGTATAATTATTATAAATAGTCATTATAATAACTATTTTGAATATAAATTATAATGAGTAACAAATTATGATGGCTGTTTACAATCCTAGATAAACAATATTGTTATCCGTAATAAATAATTGATGTTTATAAATAATAAGTTGTTTATAAATAATAAGTTGTTTATAAATAAAAAGCACCCTCTTTGATAGAAGTAACAGAATGGACTGTTGGCCAATCAATAATGACCAGGTCAAGATTGCAATATAAAAAAGTTCACTGGAGTCGTCAAATTTTGTCCTTATGTTTTATCCAATTGAAAGTGGTTATTTAATAATCATTGTCCAATTACTGAAGCGTCAGGCAAAAAACGTTTTCGTAGACCAACATGTTGGTCTACGAAATTGAGCATCTTTTTGTAAAAAAGCAGAATAAAAAACGTGTTTTCATTGCATACTGACAAAACGTAGGCGTGTCTAGCCACGGCTTTAGACTACAAGCCGTGTTAATCGTCCAAATACATACAATCAACTAAATGAGAAAAGTGTGAAAAAAAGCTACAATAGCACTCATGCATCGTGATTTGTGACCTTTAAAGCAACAATGCAGGGTTGGCACGGTTTAAACCAGACAATTTAAACCCGGTTTAAAAACCTGGTTTTATCGGTTTTTTTCATGAAATGTGATATCAAAGTCAGACGTAATGAAAGTTTGATGCATTTAGGGTACATTGTACACGCTTGATGTAACAAACAAGACAGTATAATATTCATATGGATGGCGTAGCTATATTGTAAGAAAAATACACAGCCCAGACACTGCCCTTTAGTTGGTTGGACATTCAGGGTACACTGGAATTTTAGCAAACAAGAGACAAAGGCGTTGAAAAAATGGTACGAGAAAGAGCTTCTAAATGCAATTTGGACGTTCGTTTCTTTCAAAATTTCTATGCATGAACATTCAAAATCAAAAGCTTATTTTATGCAGAGTTGTCTTCTTTTTTTTAGTGTCGAGGTTAATAGTAAAAGACGCATCCTGGTGACAATCTTTTGGTTATTTATAAAAAAAAAACCAAAAGTAAATAATCATTTTGATAATTATTACTAACTACTATGTATTTTACTATTCACCATTTTGTAACAATGTTTACTATCAATTGTTGTTATTTGGCTATTAAACAGTTGAATAATTGTTTTTTTTTACTAACAAAAGTATAATAAAAAAATTAACTATAATAAAAACAACAACTTATAATAATATTACTATTGATATCATTTGAATAACAGTAATGTTAATAATAATGTTTATCATGCCTTTTCATTATATTATAACTATTTATTGTAATTCACCATTCTCAGCAAATGTGTCCAAAAATAATTTCAACATGCTTCGAGACTTACTATTATTTATTATTATTGCTATCGTTAGGAATGAAACTTGAGGCCTCATCACTCTTGTCTTGTCATTGTAGTTAATGTAAAAGAGCTCATTATTAGCAAAAATATTTATTAGAGCAGAACTGTACACATTTGGATCAAGAACGTTGCAGGGTGGACGATCCCCTGAACATTAAAACCACCGTTCAGCATGGAGTTCCAAAAAACAGGTGTTGTACCAATTGAAAGATGAAAATTTTGCCAGATTTTGCATGGACTTTCTCAATCCAAAAATGCTTTATATCATTGGAGCTTCTGAGTGAAGTTTTGCCTAGGCTTGCTTCTTTCTCAAAAGCATTCCAACAAAAAGTCTCGACTACAGTACAATGAAACATCATGTCACCTCTGGTGCCCTGTACGTAAAGCAACTTGTAGATTACCAAAAGGCTTTTGATGGTGTCCAAGAAGGTCTCTAAGGACTATCGATCAAGCTAGTGTTGTATCAACCACTCAATTAGCAATGCTTGTAAATTTTCTTTTACACGAGGCTTTCTTTATTTGGGCTTTCCTTATTTGGTATAAAGTTGCACACACTTCACCAAATAAAGCTTCATGGTTGAAAAACAAACAAGATTCTGCATGTAAAATAGCATAAGCTCGACCAATAGAATATTGTCACATGATTCTCTGAAATTTCTATGGTTTCAAAAGGAGTCCCCCCAGAGAGATTTTGGGGTGACTCCATCGTGTTCCTTGCTTTCCCCCAGATCCCTACTTTCAATACCCACATCAAACACAACATCACTGTTTGCCAGTGAAATAATCCATACAACAGTGTTTCTACATAACAGCTTGAATTCGGCTGCCAAAAGCATTCATTACTAGCTAATAACCGCCAAGGCAATAAATGTTTAGCAATAGGGTCAATGGGACAAAGTTGAAGTTATCTCCCTGCTTCACACGTTTTGGGCAGAGAGGATAATTTTGGTGCGCACTCCATTGGTTGAAATAAAGTCACAAACCCTCGGTATATACTACTGCAGATATTAGAGAAAAACGCGCAACCTGTGCAAAAAATTTATTACTGGGGAATCCAAAAAAATAATTATTGCGGGCTCATATAAAACAATGGACAAATTTTGGAAATCCTCGTAATAAAATGGGGTTTCCCCACTGTTTGAAAACTTTCGCAGTCTGCGCGTTTTTCTCTATTATCACCAGCAAGCAACTGAATTCAGTGAATTTTTTTTGTAAATAAAGTGGGCTACTAAGGGAAATTTCTGCAGGCTGGTGCATCAAGAATTTTCTCATATTGATATGTTGTTGTTGTTGTGTTGTTGTTCGACAAAAATGATTATTTTTATTGATCAGAAAAATATTCAAAATATTCCAAAAATAATAAAAAGAAAATACATTTGGTGATTTGACAACCTCTCGAATGCAGGTTATGGATTCGATGAACAATAAATAATTACGACCTATGCATAAGATTGCACAGCAGTGATAAGAGCAAACATATTATAGCCCAGACTAGCTCGATGCTGGAAATATGATCCTTGACACAATGGTATTCTATATTTGTGTGGTGCTGTATAGGCTGACACTCTAACGAATGATTGAAACTGGTTATAGTGATGTGATAAAATATTGTTGTTTACGCCCAGTGTCAAGGAAATAAGTGATGTCAACAGCAGTGATGTGACAGATGTGATAACGTGATTTGATGAAAAAGCTGTTTACCTAAATTATACTGATGCACCAGTTAGCTGAAATCACCTTAAAGCTTGACCATTAAAATAATTGAGGAAATAACTGAGAAAATAATAGGGTGGGGGAAACGTAATTGAGGGTGCAGCGTTGAGGAGCCGCATGAGTTTCTGGTAACTAATATTATTGGCTTTTATTTGTTTCAATGTGTGACTCCCCAAACAAATTTTTTTTTTAGATCTTTAAAGGTACCTCACTTTAGCATCATTCAAAACTTCTGATTTGAGCTCTGTGACACTTTTTTTTAATTTTCTGTGTTAAAAATGTTTTTTTTCTTTTACATGAATTTTAATTAAAGCATATATACAAAGGTTTACGGAAAAATTAAATATCAAACCTGAAACATATCCTTGTAAAATTTCAATGTTGTTATGCTGGGTAATAAACTAACTCTGGTAATTGGAGCCGATTTATAAAGACAGTCCATCTCCATTAGAAACTATTTTTCTACAGAATTGTGTGTTGATGGAAAGTGTAGTTATTTATAATATCCCCTAAACGTACCCAAATCCTGGAGAGATGCTGAGTGAAAAGCGAACTTGAGTGCATTATCCCTTCTCTCTATATATGTGGTTGCGGTTGGCAGATGATTGCAAAGGTCAAAAAGTTTGATTTGCTATTGCGTGACGCCAATGTCAATTAAAACAACCAGGCTTGGGCAAGTCTAAACATGATCGTGTAAGTAATTTTATATTCACTCTGCCCAGACTGAGCGCATGATACGAATAACTTTCGTATTTTAGTTTAATGAAAAATATAAGTGCACAACACCCGGCAAAAAAATTATCGTGACAAAAACGAAAAATAATACAAATTTTTCAAAACTGGGTACAAAAATCAACTTTTAAATGCCTCTAGAATGTGGTGGTGGACAATATGAAAGCTGTAGCAATCTAGTCCCATTGGGTGGCTGCAGGTGGCTTTGTGTACTTGAATGGCAGACCAAATAAACCTGCAGGAATGAAATCTCGGCAAGGTTGTAGTAGTTTGCTGTGGTCACCACAATCCTCATTACCTATTACCATTAGCTCAGGTGCTACTGCCTCATATGTAGATGTCTATGGTCTACTACACGTCTTCCAATAATGTAGCAGCTGTGACTAGCTACGCAATCCACTCAAGGATTTTAGTATGCTTCCGTATGTCTGTATTGAATTTATGATATTATTTGATATCTCGTGTACAACATGACAAACTGAATGGTTGAGGATGTAGAGTATGTTTTGTCATCACAAAAAAAAACTTGTTTTTTATATTATCTTTGTTTTTTGACCCAGAAATGTATGTTGGGTAGAAATTTATCTATCAGAAGTAAGGAACCAAACTGTGGAGGAATGTTAGATATGTTCATAAAAATAATAGTGGAACGATTATCGCACTGATTCATTGAATGTTGAATAACACAATTATTCAATTGAGAAAGCTACCCAGTAAAAACTTCCATTAGAAAACACTACTATACAATGCTCAATTCAAGGCTCGCAGTCAGACATCAGCTGATCAACCAAAACAAAAACTAGGTGGTTAACCAGCTGTCACACGCTGACTGTATGATTCATAATCACTGGTGAATGTTACCGTATGTTCTAGAAATGGCAGCAGCAAGCAAGCAAGTACTCAAATCGAGTGAAACACATTGCTTGGGGCATAATGACTAAGAGCAGGTGGAATATAAAATGAAATAATTTGGTTGATCTGAATGTACAAGATGAGTAAATCTGTTTTTGTGGTAAATTCATGGAGTTTATTTGGCAAAGAGATTCAACATTTATTCTAGAAACAGCTCATAGACATTATCAGGGCTATTATATTGATTGCCAGTTTTTCTCTGGTGACAAAGATGGCCAATAAAATGCGACCACAGCGGTCAATAAGAAAGTTGCATTTCAGTCAAGAGAAAACAACTCTCTGCTAGACGGGCCGATGCAGAGGCCAAACAAATGATCAAAATACTATCATAATAAATAAAATCAACATTTCACACATAGTCAATAGCTCTAAACAGGGCCATAATGTTGTCGACGAGCTATTTTGCGGACAAAATGGTGTTTAGAGGGCGGTCACAGTCCCCCATTTGAAAAGCTGCAAATGAGAATAATTGTTTATCTGAAAACTTACATTGCGCTCTCTTGAAGCATTGCTGGCCTCAGCTCACTGCGACCAAAGATTCACACATAAAAACTACATGCCGACACTTATACAATTGCTGCAATGTGCACTGATTCACAACTCAAGCATTCGACAATTAGTCCAGTTCCCAACACGTAAGATATACATCAGCTGCAAATGGTAGCGCATTCCACAGAAAATTTTATTAAAATAAAATAGATATTTAGTGGAAAAAGAAAACCATTGATACCGTGAATGGCAGAAACATGGAAAAACTTTGGGTCACCATAATCTCTCCTCATAGCCACAAGAGCAGTCCATCTCATTACTGGCATCTACTGATCACACAGTACATTCATGCCACTTGACACCTATGGACCCACAGTGATATAATGATATTATATCACTGTGTATGGACCTATACTGCGTTTGCTGCAGTAGCATCAATATATGACATAAATGTCAAAATTTATTTTTGTTTGTTCTGAATGAAAATCAGCTGCAAAAAGCACATCCTCTACCACAATTAACTTTGTAGACAACAGAGCTGATGTAATGACAATCTGTTCAACAGCTAGGAACAAACAGACCACATCCTCTACCGAAATCCACTTTGTAAACAAAAAAGCAGCCGTAATGACAATCTGTTGAATAGCTAGGAACAGACTACAATAACAGTGTCAAGCAATTAACATACAAAAATAGTTGCTTAACAAAAGAGAGGATACAAAATAAACGGTTATGATGTGCTAGGTAACTAATTACAAATATATAAACCAAACCACATCCGGCTGAGTGTCGCGAGAGCAAACGGTCACCAAATCCATATTTTAAAAAATAACAATTTTTGATGAACAGATCATATATCTGTATGTTTGTCATTCAGAGAAACAGAGTTCTTTTGTGTAACTCATTTTTCAGCAATGAGTTACATCACAGGCTCATCAATGCTTGTGAACATTTGCCAAATAGAAAAACTAACCAGCAAAGCATTCTTAAAGTAGCATCAGCTCTGCGTCGGTCACGAGTATCATTATACCCCTCCGGTAATAAACTACTAATTCATTGTTATAAAGCACAAATACAGAAAATAGTACAGCTATGGACAGGGATAGGACCAAATACAATTGAATTTTTATTTGAAGTGAATTTTTTTCAAATATGGTTATTTGAATTTGTATTTAAACTGGAATATTTTTGATTATAGGTATTTGAATGTTTCCAACTATACGTGTTTGAATTTATTAGAATTTTAATGTAAGCAACCATAGGAAATTCATATTCTAATTTGTATGCACGCAAGAGTCAAATTTTTGAGGTTTTATTGTAGTACCCAACTACCACACCACACCACATTACATTATACCACACCACATTACACCACACCACATTACACCACATCACATTACACCACATCACATTACACCACATCACATCACACCACACCACATCACACCACACCACATTACACCACACCACATCATATCACATCACACCACACCACACCACATTACACCACACCACACCACATCACACCACATCACACCACATTACACCACATCACACCACATCGCACCACACCACATCACACCACATTACACCACATCACACCACATTACACCACATCACATTACACCACACCACATCACACCACACCACACCACACCACATCATATCACATCACACCACACCACATTACACCACATCACACCACATTACACCACATCACACCGCATTACACCACATTACACCACATCACACCACATCGCACCACACCACATTACACCACATTACACCACATCACATCATACCACATTACACCACACCACATCACACCACATCACACCACATTACACCACACCATACCACATCACACCACACCACATTACACCACATCACATTACACCACATCACATCATACCACATTACACCACACTACATCACACCACATTACACCACACCACATCACACCACATCACACCACATTACACCACACCACATCACACAACATTACACCACATTACACCACATCACACCACATCACACCACACCACATTACACCACATCACATTACACCACACTACATCATACCACATTACACCACACTACATCACACCACATTACACCACACCACATCACACCACATCACACCACATTACACCACACCACATCACACAACATTACACCACATTACACCACATCACACCACATCACACCACACCACATTACACCACATCACATTACACCACATTACACCACACCACATTACACCACATCACATTACACCACATCACACCACATTACACCACACCACATTACACCACACCACATTACACCACACCACATTACACCACATTACACCACACCACATCACACCACACCACATCACACCACACCACATAACATCACACCACATTACACCACACCACATCACACCACACCACATTACATCACACCACATTACACCACACCACATCACACCCCACCACACCACATTACACCACACCACATCACACCACATCACACCACATTACACCACATTACACCACATCACACCATTGTAGTTGTATTGCATAATCACTTTTTGGCCGGCTAGCATCAAAATCAATGGTTGAGACAACAATTAGATTATATGTACATGGAAGGCATTGTAAGCTAGATGGTGAACAGACAGAGAAGCTTACTAGATAAAGCAATACCATATTGTTTATTGTTCTCATCAGTCCATAAAATTCATAAATATTTCTTGTAATAAGCAAACATAAGATAAAATCAGAGCGATAGCAATTCTAACTATGATTCAATGTAGCTCTACTAAAACTACTTCATTTTCTCAAAATTCTCAAGCTTGTCAAATCACACACTCTACAATCCCTCCGATTTGAATTTAAATTAAACTGGAAAACATGAATCAAGCTATTTGAACTTTTATTCAAACTAGATGATTTAGCTTTGAAGGTAGTTGAACTTTAATTGAATTTGAAAAAAGTATAAGGTATGGTATTTGAAACTTAATTTAAATTTGATGGTTCTGAGGGTATTTGAATTGTAATTGAATTTGAGAAAATATGAATTAAGGTATTTAAAAATTTATTTGTATTTGATAGTTGAGATTTGAGGGTATTTGAATTTTAATTGAAACTATTATTTAAAGTTGGTCCTATCACTGCCTATGAATATAATTAAAGACTTTAGAGTTCTGGTTACGTATGTTTGTATGTTCTCCTCTTTCAATGGGAGACAAAGTGTTTTTTTCCTGCCACCACCATGTCAATAACAATAGTATTCAATAGTATCATGACATGTGCAACACCCCACTCTGTCAACAATTGTATAAGAATTTTTCAGCTGTAGTTTGTAATAGGAAATTCAAATGAAATTGCTGAAAAATGTATATTTTCAAATAGGTGCGCAATTTTTCAAAGACTTTCCCCGATTGCGATGATAAATCGCTAGAGTTATGTTGTTATCAATATATGTACATACAGCTTGAAGTAGAAATATTTCAGTTCCGGATAATGGGGTCACCTAAAGAGTAGCAACTTTATATGTAGAGCACATAACAATTGTGTAACAGAGCATTATGAAACAGTCTGCACATTCCTTTCTAGTCCCTATTCTAGTAACAAAAAAACATTTCATCTCAGCTAGATGTGCTTTAACCGCAAAGAAGATGATTCACAACAAATCATTTTGACAATAAATGCAACTACCATATCTTATAAGATTGGGGCTTGTAACATGAGCGAGCGCATTCTTAGTCTTAGTCGAGGATTGTTGGCAATAGTAGAGCTGAATCAGTGCACATTGCAGCAATTGTATAAGTGTCGGCATGTAGTTTTTATGTGTGAATTTTTGGTCGCAGTGAGCTGAGGCCAGCAATGCTTCGAGAGAGTGCATTGTAAGTTTTCAGATAAACAATTATTCTCATTTGCAGCTTTTCAAATAGGGAACTGTGACCGCCCTATAAACACAATTTTGTCCGCAAAATAGCTCGTCGACAACATTAGAACCAGAGCAGTATATGCCGCTCTGTTTAGAGCTATTGATTATGTGTGGAATGTTGATTTGTATTTATTATGATAGTAATTTTATCATCTGTTTGGCCTCTGCATTGGCCCGTCTAGTAGAGAGTTGTTTTCTCTTGACTCAAATGCAAGTTTCTTATTGGCCGCTGTGGTCGCATTTTATTGGCCAACTTTGTCACCAGAGAAAAGCTGGCAATCAATGTAATAGCCTTGATAATGTCTATGAGTTGTTTCTAGAATAAATGTTGAATCTTTTTGTCAAATAAACTCGTTGAATTTACCACAAAAACAGATTTACTCATCTTGTACATTCAGATAAACCAAATTATCTCATTTTACATTCCACCTGCTTTTAGTAATCATGCCTATTCTTTGTTATTGAAGGCTCAGCTAGTCTTCTTTGCTTGTAATTACTATAAGGCACCTCAGTGGTAAAAAATTTGTGGCTTTTCATCAGTTGATAAAAACAAATCTAGCCATTTATTGGTCTGAAGATCAAAACCTGGGAATAACCTCAAATAAGAAGCATGAGATTACTTCAGCCACTTAAACCAGATACAGAAGTAGGAAAATTCTCAATTACTAGGTGATCACTATATATGTACAAGCAGCTTCAGTGTGGATAACCAACTTTAATGGACAAAATTTAATGGTTCCAGGATTTAAATTATCACTGACAAGTTATACAGAAGAAAACTTTATTACATGAGAGCCACAGTGATATAATGATCCTGTTATATCAGTGTGGTAAAAGCTATAGCTAACTAGTAACACTAGTTAGTAGTAGTTACTAGTGAGGGGCAGAAATAAGCTGAAGCTCAAAGTGAATGTCGTTTATTGATGCTGATTATAAATGTTATTGGTGGCCATGTTTACAGCTTTGATGTGATAACAATACCTAACAGGCAGTCAAGGCAAACATCTATTGATGCTCTAACAATTTATACAATTTTCAAAATATGTTGCAACGGCCACCCTTGACTACATACATTCAGCTCTCCCTCCAATACTGGCTGACATCTGATTGCTCAAAACCACAGATTGAAGGCACTTGGTTATGGCCAAAGCCTAGGGATAACTGTATTTCATACTAATAGCAATGCACGCTTGTACAACGCACGCTTGTACAACGCGCTCTTGTGCAAAAATAATCACAGGTTCTTGTAACCGACAACAACCAAACAAAATCAAATAGACATAATTCATTAGCCATATTATTGCTTCGATTTAACACGACAACAAAACTAGTAGCTCAATCAGCCAACTACTAGCTAGATGCACTGTACTAACTACACACACCTATCACATAGCGTTAAAGGGTTAATATCTCTTTAAATTATTTCACAAACTTGTACCATTACCAAATGTGACCACAAATGTTTGACTGTATTACAGGTAAAGCTGCTGGTGTACAACTGGTTATTAAAGTCAAAACTGAAAAATCCAGTAAAAATTAATGCGTTGTGCAAAATACTCAAAATTTCGATGAAATTCCCAGTTTTTAAATTTTAAATAATGAATTTCATGTTAGGAAGGTGTATTAGCAGTTCCATTATTTAACTCTTCCAAATTGGTGCTTTGTAAGTTCAAATAAATAATATAATATCACATTAAAGCCATATTGCTGCTCCACCCTGACAGTTGAAATATACCGAATCACCTTTGACCCAAAGAACTTTCCAGAATAATATTTATTACAGACAGCAATTATAGCGATCATGAGACTTCTATGCACTATCTATTATCAGCCATCTGACCGGAAGGCGGGAATCTATCAAAACAAAACCAGGGTGTATTAAGACTGTTTATGGAATCAGCTGTAAACCTTCGCTGACATTTGAGTCAAAGGAAAGCGGGATGTGAGGGGATGTGAGATTTGTCGTTGATTGTAGTTAACCTCAAAACATTAATTAAATGAGCCATTACAAGCATTGGCCAATCAAAAGTTGCCTACATGCCATTGCACCTCGGTAAAACTTGAAGACGAATGGGCCATTGCAATATCATGAGTTGAGAAGGTACAAAGTTTGTTTCCCATTGTACGGCTTCAGTTACAAAACTGAAGGACAAATTCAAGTAAGGTACGACCAGTATTCGTTTACATTTATTGGTTTACGCGACTGCAAATGGTAATTCATCGAGCCAGTAGTGGTTTCTACCTCTTTTATACAACATTTATAGCGATGGGCGAAGATAAATAATTATTACAAAGCAAATAAATAAATTTGTGTATTTAAAGTTGTTTGCTCAAAATTAATCACAAGAGTGGGCAATTCCTCTTTCTACGACTAAATTGTCTTTTTAAAAAGAGGTGGAAAGTAGCTTTTATAAAAATCGAAAAAATTTGTTTTTTGACTGCTTTGCAGAAGCACTAACCAAAAAGTGAGGACTTTGGAGGTCTATGATAGTTGGAGTTGCCTTTCCATATTGTGATGCAGCTACGACAGGAGGAGGAGACTTATTGCGCTGTCAATGGAAGGTTGCATTGAGCAACTTGTACCCACAGCCTTCAGCCAAATTGGACAAGAGCGTAATGAGATGAGGACGAGTTCTGTGGGGTGCAGTTCATCTGTAATCCTACCAAGAGAAAAGTTCTTTTCACTGAAACTCCACGCCATTTTTTAGACAGTTTCTTGTCAATAAATAGTTTTCACAGATGTATTAGTTTGAGGCTATAACGCACTCTGGCATTTCTTTTAAAATAAAACGCTGACATTGCACTTTGATGAAAACTAATTAGCAAAATTTCTTTTTAAAAATTCTCTGGCATCATGCCATGATAAAACACCAAACACAATCCCTGTTTTTGTCGGTCAATGCCTGTCACAAAATTCTGAGATCCTGACAGTATATTAGAACGTGTACACCTATGTTTCTACTACCTATGGATTTATTGCTGATTGTACTTGTTTACATTTTTAGAGTTGTCTGTTGTTGCTTAACTGTGTTGATGATCATTAATTTTGGCATCAGGTAAGACGATTCAAATCTTACTAGATTGCTGGATGCCGCTGTGCATTCCAATTGTTACACCATGTTACGTATGAATCATACCCTTCGTGGATGATGCTGTAATATTCAAGAACATTCTACCGGTGAATGATTGGTTGTTTTCAAACAAACTTGTTCTGGAATATTCTTTTATGAGAAGTACATAAGGGCCATGTGCTGCTGCCCATGAATTAGTTATGGCTTGATCTCAATACAAGTCAGTTATCATACAACAAACTGGTTACCTCATATGATACTGCTTCTCTCTGCAGCTAATAACAGGCTGTGCGTCACTTGCAGGGTTCATCTCTGACACCAACGATTTTCGAACTTTCGCGAGACCAATAAAATCTTGTGACAATGCCTACAATGAAATATTATCACAATTGGCTGAGCTGAAGCGACAATTGAATGTTGTGAAGGCAGCAAAGGTCGCAAATGGACTAAGTAAGATGTGCTCTGCTGAGGAGTGAAAACAAATATTTTAATGCAGTTTGAAGAAATTGAAGGAAAGCTCTTGGAACAACCACACAAACAAATTTAGACAATGCAAAAATCTCTAATGCTGTTACAAAAACTTGAATCATATAGGAAATGAATCCCAACTATTTTCGCAAAAAAAAATAATTTCTTAGAAATAAAAATGAATTTTTTAATCAACATCAATGACCAAGGAGCTTCGAAATCAATTTATCTCATGGATTCCAAAACGCTATAGTTACAATTACAAGCAATAAATAATTACTAGATGTCATTCCAGCAGAGGCGGATGTGGAGGGTGAGCCCTAGGGGCCCAGGCTCCCGCCCCCTAACCATGATGAATATGTGGCAAAAAATTCTGAGAAAATAGCAGAAAATTTTAATCAAAATCAGTTTCTAGACAACTTTTGTAAGGAGAAGCCCCTTATTATTCAATAAAGATATTTGTGAGAAACAGCTACATAACCCAAGATCCAATAATTTTGACTCTAGTTTGGGGCTGTCTGAATGAGCAAACATTTTTCTCTGCTTTTTGGTGCAATTATGCTCACCTACCGGGTCAAGGTCTTTCAGTTCACGACTATATCATCAAAACTGCAGAAATTCTACAGTAACATTAGTACAGAAGAAAAGGCCACACATTATTTTTCGGTGCAGGAGTGGCTGACCTCTGCAGCCATCAAGTAAACATTGCTGCTTACTGTTCCTTCAATGCAATCAGCAACCTAATTTTTACTATCAGTAGTAGCTGATAAATAACCATTATTATAATTATTTATTATATTATCATCATCATTGATTAATTATAACTATTTATTAAATTAAATTCATTATTTATTATTATATTTATTATTAGTTGCTATTATGATACAATAGTTACATTACAAAAAATGATGATTATTTAACACAATATAATAATAATAATTACTATTATACTTAAGTAAGCAGCAACATAAATAATAAGATAAACTTGTTTATTTTATTATTTTAAAGTTTTTACTGAAGTTATTATTATTACCTAGGTTACCTATTGTCACCTAGGTTTAATTCAAAGATGTTTTAGGTGCTATACATTGGCAGCTATATTCTTTCGTTGAAATTTGAAAAATGGTGGTAGAATCCAGTGTGTCACAGCAGTTTTTTCAACACTGTACATGAAGGGAGCCAATTTTGTGTCAGAGAGAGAGCAAATCATTTAAAAAGGGGAACACTCTGCTTTGAGGGGGAGCCAAAATGGGCTACCCCTCCATACATTTCCAGATCCGCCACTGCATTCCAGCATCGAAAATAAATTTAAAAAAATTTGAAATGGTTTTAAGCAAAGAGATGACAACTACTAGGAAGGTTTCCATGAACAGCACTCCATGGAGTGGAGTACTGGCTGTCCCCAATCTTTACTAATTACATAACCTGTAGGTAGTTAGGCTACATTGTGTTGCTTTGTAGGTGACGTTTATTACAAAGCAGTTCTTTCAGTTTTTAGATGACAAAGAGGAGACAACTCCATATAAATTTATTAATAACAGTTTATTTAAAATAATATCGCGTATCAGGCAGTTATCAAAGCAGTTGCAGCAGTATTACAGTAAAATTGTTATTTGGCTACAGATAATATAATGATATGTATTGTTATGAAAAAAATGAAATCTGTGGGATGCGAAAATTTGATAACATTACACGAAGTTAAAAATGAAGATTTATGATAAATACCCTGAACATGTGCATTAATAGTAATATTATAAACAAATTGATCATTATGACAATATGAAAGCAAATTTGTTTTGTTCCACAATAAAAAATAACACTATATTATTACAAATACATGTTATTAATAAATTTATATGGAATTGTCTCCTCTTTTTTATCCTAAATCTAAATGAACTGCTTGGAAATAAACGTCACCTACAAAGCAACACAACGTAGCGTAAGTACCTACAGGTTGGAAATAAATTTTACTTGCTTTGTACATCAACCACACAGTTCAATGGTGTAAATAATAAAACTTCTGTCAACTACTACTATCACTAATAGTTTGATTACGGAGACGAATCTGAGAGAACACAACTGCGTAGTATAGAGTTCAGATGTTTTCAACACCATTTCATAAAACCGAGAGCTTGATTTGTAATGAATGACATAATAGTAATACTAAATATCATGTTTCCTAGAAATAATAACCAGAAACGTAAACCATCATTACGAGTAAAAAGTGAGTCTCAGTTAAAACCTGTTGTGCGCCATCAAATAGTACTAACATGACAAACAGAATTTTGTACATCTTATCTAATGATAGAAAATTCAAGTGTTGATTTATTGAACAAAAAAATTTTGGTCTTCAGATATTTCCAAAAATTTCTTTAATGAAACCAAAATTGCGTACCCAAAATAAACCATGATGAAAGTAGTCATATCGGAAAAAAATTTGCAAATTACTTTAAACAAACAGAATAGCAAGTACCTTTTTGCCTGCTCCTTAGAGATTAGTTGAAGCTAGGAACAGCTATGTGAAGAACATAGCTACATGTCTAGACTCGCCTATGACTTGTGAGGCTGGCATGTCGCCAATTATAGGGTCAACCATTTGTCCACAACTTGACGCTAACTTCCCTACAGACAAAATTAGCCCTAAGATAGTACTAAGTGATAGTACAAACGATTGACAACAGTTTTTCTGATATACTATCGACTTTATTTAAGTATTTTGGTGCCTCAAGTTGTCACATTTATTAATGATGTTGAGGTAAGAATATTTATACGTTATCTGCTATCTCCATGTCTATTCAGAAAACTTTGTGAACTTCAACTGCGTGTAATAAGAGTTCAACAAAACAAAATATGGCCAGTACGGGGATCGAACCCGCGACATTCGCGTTATTAGCACGACGCTCTAACCAACTGAGCTAACCGGCCATTGATATTACAATGCCAAGAGTTATACAAACACGATAATTTGATTAAATAATAAAAATTTTATTTTTATAGGTCCAGTTCAAAACCTGCCTGGCTAATTAATCTCTTTTTCTGGCCATCCTGCTACAATTTGCACTATGTATTATTCAAGACCATGGATAAAATATAACAGGATTGCCAGCTGCAGCGTTTAATATACATGTAACTTTGATAAATGTAGCCATCAAGAGTATTCGGGACCTGTTCGTCGAACAAAATACAGAAAATTAAAGGTGTTCGTAATTCAATACGACGCGTATGCAACGGAACATCAGTTTAGAACAACAAAAATATTCAAGGAAATGTTATAGCTTACCGAAAAAAAATCATAAAGAAGATAACTCCAAATTTTCATAAAAAAATCAAGAAAATAAAATTTGAACTGCTATAAACTGGGATAGTTTGCAAAGCAACCCTTCAATTTAGTAAATTTTGAACCCTTGGAATTATTTTGAATTATATTCAAGGATATAAAACCGATCTATGAAAATAAAAAAAATCAACTTGCGCGTTATTATTTTTTAGTGTTTAGTTTCATTCGCGACCTACGAACAATATAAATAGATACTTTTTAATTATTTTTCTTATTCAGTGAGCTACTTTTTGTTGGCCCACGAATTGCGAACAAAATGATTATTTATTGATTAAATTTATTGCCGGTCTGATTATTGTTATTGCAATGCGTTCGGCGAACAGAGGTCACAAATACTCTTATTAATGGGAGCCTCCACGTTAAAATAGTTTGACGCAATATCCGCTTCTCGAGAACTGTATCATTATACCATCTAATTTACTATCATGTTCTAATCAATTTTTATATACTTCATCCACAGCGGACAGCACTCCACTATTTTTGACGATCAAATATAGTTACTCGTATTATCACATTCACGCTGAAAATCGCCAAGGACCATCGCATCGATACTATATCTGTAATAGTTGGTCATATGGCAAAAACTGTTATTAAACATTGTTTTTTAATTTTTATTTTTAGATTTCTGCAACGACGAATTTTTACTACTATGTTTATCACGAGTTTATAGTAGCCATTTGTAAAAGCCACGTATTTTCCGCTTGCAAAGTCGCAATACAAAATGCTCTGCTTTTAGCCTCACCTAGTTGGATTTTTTGGCAATCCTGTTATACTCGATCCATGTTCAATACCTCTTAAGATCAGACCTCTATGGTCTAATGACCATGTGCTCAGGATCATGGGACACAAACATGAGTATCTACTACTTTCACTCCCAGCATTCTATAGCCGGGCAGCTCACTGCATGAACGTTTACTGAACAACAAGTACTAACTACTAATTTCAAATAAAACGTATAGTTGAAATATATTTTTGTTGCTAATAGCCTATAACCCACAATAAAACGCAATATTTCTTGAATATATCGACACAAGGATTATATCTGGTGTTATTAAACCAAGTCAATGCATGAGTATTCAAACTCAACAATCGCTTCACTTTGGTTAATATTATCTCTGTTGACAGTATACAATGGCAAATGGCAGGAATAAATAAAAACTACAAAGAAATATCACCAGCATGCTAGAGACATGAAAAAGTTTAACTTAGCCTAGCAAAATATTAGAATCTGTCTGGTAAGGTAATAGATACAAGCGATACCCAGCATCAAACATTGGTTTATCTACAGCTGATATGGGGAAAGTGTAGCCAAGAGAAAACTGAATAGTTGCCTAAACAATAAAAACTATAGACAGCATACTTCTAGACAATGTCAATTTTGAGACTTGAAACATGAATCGGTTGGTGCTACGACAATTGCACCACGCTATATATGCTTTGTACAATCCAGAGAACTAGAAATATTGCTAACATGATGACGAGGTCCTAAAGCTGCGTACACACTAGAACGATTTGGTGGCCAAAATCGGCGCAATTTCAAAACGGCCTAGTGTGAATGCAATAACAGCCGATTTTTATCATATCAGCCGGCATTATTGCCATTTGAGCACTGCTCAAAATCACCGACGATTTTTAGCATATCATAAAGGAAACTACATTACAAAATCAGTGCAGAAGTAGCTTGCGGTCATAAATAACAATAATAAAATAATAACAAATCATCACATCTCCCAGCAATAACCAAATAATAATAATTATTATCATTATTATTTATTAAAACTCACCAAGAAAATTTATTATGAATTACCATTCTTATTTCAACATGGTTGATCACTCATTGATAAGCATAGGTATAAATAATTTACAAATAATTTTAATTTTTTGAAGAAAATATTTGGTGAAGCTGAAAAAAAGATAAAATAATGCTCTGTTCAGAACAACAGATATGACAAATAATTAATATTGACGCAGCAACAGCTAGTGTATTTACTAATAACAACCATAGACATGGTGAATAATTGTGAAATAGCAGACAGCAGTATGACTAGTAATGCTATGGCTATGCTGAAAAACGAAAATTGTCTATCTCTCTCACCAAAGAGCAAATGCTTTTTCGGCCGAAATTCTTTTTTGGTGTATACGCAACCATCGGCCGAAAAAGGAAACAACTCCAACATGAACACTTTTTTGAACAAAAATCGCTCTAGTGTGTATGCAGCTTAAGGCCAGAATGTATGTTTATAACCGAGCAGGACTTATGCACGCATGTATGAGCGTTAGAATTTAAATAACAGTGTGTAGTCCTGGTAACATTATATAGATAGCATCACAGGTTATATCATAGTGTGAATATAAAACTAATAATGTTATACTGAGCGCTGAAAAACCTGAGAGGGGTTCGGGGAAAAGAGGTTGATGTCTGGTGGATGATTAAATATGAAGCCATACAAAGTCTCCACAGTCTAGGTCAACAGGTTGTTGATGGTCTCATCTGACAGTAATAGAGCAGTGTTAAGAATAAGCCCAATCAAAACCCTTTCACAAAAAAATATAATAATAAGGAAGATTATAAACAAATAAGAGTATTATTAATGACATAACGAAATTATCATTACTATTATTAACTTTATTTAATGTAGTTACTCTATCACATTTTTATAAATTACAACAATCAACCAACTAAAAAGAATAACGAGAATATATTGCGAGAGCAAAGTATACAAGAAGTAAAAGATAATAATAATATGTAGCATTGTACGAAAATATTATTATATCCAATTCCATGAAAGATGGTTGTTTGAGCAGAAGCAGGAGTGTATCGTTCACTTTTAAAGCGCGAATGATCAATGTTCCGGTGGTTCTATATTCTGGTGGTTCTATGTTCCGGCAATTTCGGCTCTATGTTCCAGTGAATTACTTTTCATAGAACAAGACTATCGTGGAGAGTAGTTAAATTTAAATGGAATAAAGTTCAAAAAGATTGTATTACTTGATTTTGTTTTTGGTTTGAAAGAAATTTGTTGATAACAGTTTTATGGTTATGCAACAGCTAGTAAACAGCTTTAATAATGATAAAAACTAGAAATATAAATAAAATTTCATTATAAAAGAGTTTAGCAATAGTTTATGGTGAAACGTAGCGTCTGTTTTTAATGATGCTCCACAGCAGCATTTTTCTATGAAAAATAATTCACCGGAACATAAAGCCGAAATCACCGGAACATAGACCCACCAGATCGAAGAACTAGACCTTTTTTAAAGTGGTCAGGAAAAACATTGTATGGGAGGGAGGGGTGCGGGGGTGAGGTGTGAGCACCCTTGCATTAAGAAAAATTTGCATAACTGAAACAGAAGGAGAAAGCATTTGAGATCAAAATTGACACTGCATTGCTAGTTACACATTTTTGTTTATATTTGTTTCATTTATTTACATCCTACTATGTACATGTATGATATCCATGAATGCGTCGGAAAAGAAATTGAACCTTCAAGTACAGTGTATGCCTGATGCTTATTTATTATCTTCATTACCTTTTATGAAAAACCTAGTCAAAAGGACATACCATTGATAAATTTTCCTGCAAATATATCCATATATTCACAAAACAACAACACATCTTAGACAACACCTCATGAATATTGATTATTTGATTCATTATAGCCTACCATCGGTTATCTAGAAGTGTATTACATTGTACAGTGCATGAACTGCAATGATAATAACAAATACGATTGATCATCTAGTGGTCTAGTAAAGTATGCAGTGTACGAGCTGCAATGACAATAATAAATATGGCTGATCATCCATTAGTGTAGAAAAGTATGCAGTATAGGAGCTATAACGGTAATGAAAATAAACTATTAAATAAATAACAATAACTAAATAATTATAAATCATATAATAATAAATATGACGATTAGTAGTCTAGTAAAATATTGCAGTATGGGTGCTATGTTGATGATCATCATAATAATAATAATCGATGTGACTATCAAAGTCAAAACTAAGTCATAAATTAATGAAAACTTTATAATAATAAGTGATATATATGCTATGATAATATCTTGTAAACAGGCTGAGGCTGTAGTTTCTACTGCAATCAACCTTTGTCCACTGGTTTATGGTTTGCCATTTCAATAATATTCATTATTATTTTAAATAGTAATTAAAGAAAATTGCTAACCATTGTTATTATTATATTATTATATCGTACAAATCAAATGAGTAGAAATATTTATATTATTATTTACATATATTATTCACACAGCACCATAGGTAAATCATATTATTGTGCAGGATTTTATAGGAACAGTTAACCAGTTCCCCAGGTAGCCACCTGAACTACCTCTTAGGCGTCTGTGACCATAGCGTCTGTATTGTTAGGCAGGCTTGCTAGCAGTCCGTCCGAATCACTGCCTAGCTGTCAGCATCGCTGGCTGACAGCAGGTCAGGATGACGACGTTTGACGAACAAGTCTGCCTGGTGTCCACTGCTCGTTTGGACAATATTCGGCTATTTCGACCGTGAGTCGTACAGCTATTGTCCTCCCGAGCAGTGGAGCCTGTCCTTATTGTATGCGTTTGTAGATGGTGGTCAAGTAAGAACTTGAGTGAGTGTTTTAAAGCGTTTATTCAATAGAATAAATACAGCTCCAAGGTAACACTGCCTGAGCTAAAGGCTCGCAGCCGTATTTATAACAATCGTTACATAATATCTTCATGTTTAAAACATAATATAATCCTGAGCAAATAGCAATGTGAAGTTAGAGGTTAAATATAATAGTCTTAGCGTTTCCTTGGTAAGTATAATAATAATACAACAACAAGGACAATCAATGCCACTTGTTGTTACCCTGATGAGGTTCGCGGTCCTTCCTGTACATTATTATTTAATTATTATTGATGATGATGATAGTAGTAATTCAACGACATGTTGTTCCATAGTCAAATCCAAATTGGTTTTTTTTAAGTTACTAGTAGTTAAAGTTAGTAATAATAACAACAACAACATACATTCATTGTTGATGTTTATTCTTATTATTATTATTATAATAACCATAATAATAATTATTACTTATTAATTACAATAACAATTAATAATAATCATCGATCAATGCTAAATCAAATAATATTTGACAAGGAAAAATTTAAAAACTAAAAGTTTCTACTAACTAATAATAATAATAATTATTATTAATTATTATTATTAATCAATGATTATTAATCGTTATTATTATTTAAGAAAAATAAAAACAATTAATTAATTAACAATAAATAATTTAAATAAATATTAATAAATTAAAAAATAATCACTCACTGCCAGTGAGTGAGTTAGTTATTAGTTAGTAGTAAGCGAGTAGTTGTGAGTGAGTCAGTGTCTGTGTGTCATTGTTGTTGTTATTATTATTATTAAATAAATGATGTTGTATGAGTGGATAGGAGGATGATATTAATTATCGGTGTTTTGTATGCCATCTCATTACGATGATGATGATGTCAAAAGTTGCTTTTATTATGATTAATAAGCAAGTGCTCACTGCTCATCTTCGCTTAGATGTTCACTAGAAACTGGGTGACTGGGTAACTATCCCATCTTCAATCTTGAAAAGATGTCATCATGGGGCGAGTTAAAGCCTAGTTTCCATACATCTCCCAAGTAATCGCAGCATCTCCTGCGAGCACTGGCGACTCACGAGGAGTTGCGATCCCCTGGTTTCCATACTTGCATTTTACTGCGATTTTGCTACGATTTCTTGTGAATACGCGGTAGATAGATTTAATTATTATATCATCCTTATAATTAATGTTTTTTATCAATATTGAAAATTAGCCATTTTTATCATGGAAAGAGCTTTTATGTTAATAATTATTATGATAAGAGGTAACCATAATAATAACACAAGTTCATTGCTACTGCAGTTCAAGTAGTAAGTAATAAATAATAATAATAATTATTATTTATAAAAGGCTGTTATTAAATTATTATTATTCATAATAATGATCAACTCAATGGTATAATTATTATTTAATTAATCATAGCAACTTCACCAATGAAAATTTCCGAAATTATTTTTTATTTAACACTGGTAGCTATTATTATATATATATAATAAATAATTAATAATAATATTATTTAATACAATTATTCAATCGTTATTTGTTATTATTAATATCAACGAACAAACTACTGCTATTGTTGCGCTTTTTATTATTAGAAGCTATAGGTTTTATATGAATGAAGCAAAACAATTATTATTATTCGTAAGTCAATTTTTTTTCAATGACAAAATAATTATTATTTTTATAATAATATTTCTACTGCATAATTGCTTCGGCCATGGTCAACTTTCCTGACCCTGATCTTTTAAAAAAAAGACACAAAACGATGTCGCCTAATGATAAGAAGTTATGTTTGGTCCATGGATGAAATATAACAGGATTGCCAGAAACCCGAACGGGGTGTAGCCAATTTTGGCCAATGGGAAGTCATCCATGGCGCCCATATTGAACTGGTTGTTCGGAGCGGAAACATAAACTACTATAGCAGCTCGGAAAAATAATCGTAAATATTTGTATTAACGCGATGTTCTGATTTTCTAGTTTCGGAGCGGAAGCTGCATAAAGTTTGCCACATACCAAAGATTACATATATGTTATCGTTGGCATATACAGTTTTGTTCTCGGAGCGGATATGGTATTGTAAGTAAAAATAGTTGAATCGTCAAAACTAGCGCAGTATGCCCACGGCGTGAACTTAACGTGTAAAAACTCATAAGAAAACGATATTTATCACGAGATCCAAGTGGTCTTGAACATTTCGGAGCAGTATGGCGGTTCCCACAAACGGCTACATTTGGCTCGTCACAAAATTTCTATTACGCGGCCGCAGCTGGCAATCCTGTTATATTTCATCCATGGTTTGGTCGCAGGTTTACGGTCTCCATAGATCTTTGGCGATCGCCAGTTGTTCCCGATCGTGGGTGAATCGCAGAAAAGTACTTTGCAAACAACTTTCGTGGGACGTCGCAGCAACCTCGTAGGGAATCGCGGCACATCGTGCAATCACGGTCTCCATAAATCGCAGATCGTGGCAAAAGTTTCTGCGAGCTTCTGCGACAGCTTGGGAGATGTATGGAAACCAGGCTTAAATGTAGCGCGCTTGCTCGTCGGAAATTAATGTAATCTGTGATCCAGAAATACTTACTCAGCATCTGTAGCTTGAGTTACTGCAGTGGTGAGTTTAAGACCAAGGGCTCACAATAGATAAATAGTCTGCGATTAGCATGTAAATCATAGAATTATCTCCCCCTAGGGGGAAATAATTCTAGGATGCAAACAATATAATCGTTGATGTAAATGGAAAGTTTATTGTCAAAAAGAAAGATGTAAAAAATAAGTGGAAGTTCCCCCAAAAGATTGTGCTTGTTGAGAAAAATTGTTCCAGAATTTTCCAGACCTTTCATAAAGAACAATACAAACAATAATGTAATTGCTCTATCTGAACTTCAGCGTGTTTCTCCGCACCAGGTGATCAAACCCTGTCTAACCAAATTAACAGCGTATTCTGGTCATCCATTGTTCCTTTTAGGCACAGCTGATGTAACAGCCAACTACAACAATGCTCATCAAACCATACATTTTCACGTGCTGGGAGAAGAGCTCAAAACATACACTCTTGGCTCACCCACTATAAGGCAACTTGGTATAGCTGAGGTCAGACAAGGTAGGGACACAGAACGAGGTGAGTGCAATTGAATTGAAGAATACGCTGATGTCTTCACAGGATTTGGTAAGTTGAAAGCTATTCATAACATAATACTGAAGCCGGATGTCCAACCAATCGTTTGTCCACCAAGGTCAATACCATGTGCGCTAGTAGATAAAGTCAAAGCGGAACTAAATTGTTTAAAACCTAGGTATAGTGGAAGCAACATATGAGCCTAGTGAATGGTTAAATCCAATAGTACCGGTACAGAAGCCAGACGGCTCTGTAAGGATATGGTTAGACCATCAAAATCTGAATGCTAGTACAGTACGTGATAGGTGCACACTACCCAAAATGAGATAAATCTATGCTCGCCTGAACGGCTCTAAATCGTTCACCACGCTGGATGCCTAATCTGAGTTTCATCAAATTCAGTTGGATCCTGAATCTAGCAAACTTACAACCTTCTTGACTTCTTTTGGTAAATTCAGGTACAAGCGACTGTCATTCGTCATCACCTCAGCTGCTGAGTTCTTTTATAAAACCATAGCAGATATTGTCAGCGATCTGCCTGGGGTGAAGGTATACATTGATGACGTGCTGGTACATGTACCAGATAAATCCACTCATGACAAGAGACTCAGTGAAGTCCTCACCAGATTCAGCTCTGCCAGGCTCAAGCTAAATCGAAAGAAATGTCAATTCCAGAAAGATAGAGTGTTAAATTTCTTGGACACACATTGTCAGGTCAAAGTATTCAACTTTCCACTGTAAAAGTATCGGCCATCAAACAAGCAAAAACCCCCACAAACAAAGTAGAAGTAAGGTCTATACTAGGGTTGGTAACATAATTGGAAAAGTTTTGTCCTAGATTATCTGAAGTCACCAAACCCCTAAGGGACCTTGTAAAAAACAATGTTGATTTCTGTTGGGAGGCTGTTCAAGAAAATGCATTTGCCAAAGTCAAAGCCTTGTGAGTAATGCTCCTGTTCTAGCACTATTTGACCCAAACAAAGAAGCTGTTGTAAATGTAGATGCTAGCTCACACAGTTTAGGCGCTGTCCGTATGCAGCAAGGGAAACCAATAGAATATGCAGCGCAATCACTGACTCCAACACAGTGTATCTATGCCCAAGTTGAGACAGAAATGCTTGCAATTCAATTTGGTTTGACTCATTTCCATCAGTATGTATACGGAAGGTAACTGGACTGATTGTCTAAAACCTCGATGTAGACAGGGCGGATGTCGACAAAGTTAAATTGCATGGCAACAATTTCAGCCGGATTGTCGACTAGTAGACTCGATATCGACAATGAATAAAATAAATACAACAGTGATGAGTGAGTGAATAGTAGTTAAATAAACTTTTATTTATTAGTATTAAAGTTTGACATTCAGAGAACTCTGATATTTTAAGCTACAAAAGAGAAAAACTTGCAGTTTCAGAAATTTTTATGATTTAAAAATTGTGATTTATCCAGCCGTTTACCTTAAATTTTTTTCTTAGTTATTAGTTAGGCGGAAGAGTTCACTCTAACTGATTGGTTTAATAATAGAGAAAAACGCGCAGCCTGCGCAAAAAATTTATTACTGGGGAATCCCAAAAAATAATTATTGCGGGCTTATATAAAACAATGGACAAATTCTGGAAATCCCCCGTAAATAATTGGGGTTTCCCCACTATTTGAAAACTTTTTTAGGCCGCGCGTTTTTCCCTAGTGTTATAAACAAATTTAGACCAAAGAATAAAATATCAAAATCTCATATTGGAGTTGTCTGCTTTATGCCAACTAAATTGTCTTGAGAACATAACTCCAACAATCCTTCCAAGTTTAAAGAATAATAATAGATTTTTATACGCATAGCTATTGAACAGACAACATCTCACTCAAAACACCCATTTCTATATATCCTAGTACTATTAAATCCACTAGCATGTAATTCATATAGATATTCTACAGCACTACCTGCTCCTATAGCCATCAAAGAGTCGGTGTACATACTAGAGTGGGAGATAGAGACAACGGTATCTATAGACATACGACTCAAGTATAAAATAACCTACCTTTGGTATTGTAGTTTGTACCTACAGGAGCTAATATCTACCTGCAGATGATACCTACTACTCAGACACTCAACCAGAGACTAACATTATTCACGGCTAGACCGCAACCAGATTCTATATGACATAGCGTAGACGTTGATCTGAGGGAATAATAAGTGCAGAAGGCGAGACAATAATTTCCCACGTTTCCAATCAGATCAATAACAACTGAACTCTTTTCAAATAGATAGACCAATGCATTTGATACTGGAAAACAGCATTAAAAACGCATCAAATCATGAGCAATTTTGCGCATGTATATTGAATGGTAGACTACAGTCTCTCTAACCAACTTTATAATAAAAATTACAAAAAATTGTGAAAATTAAGATACTAACAGAGTAGTGACCTTACAGCATGATTGTAAGATCAGTAGAATATATCTACACACAAAACATTTGCAATATCATTACGCATTGGTTATGCAGGTATGCATACTGGCATAATGCAAACAATAATCAACAATCGAGAGCTAAGTAGAAATAAAATACAGGAGATCGTTCTTCATTAATTATTTAATTGTCAGAACCATAAACCAAGCTACATGTATTGTGATATGATGCGTAGCGTTTGAGTTGTCTGCACTACCAAAAGAGGATAATTACTAATTCACATGTATTTATAATTTAATAAATTCTTTTATTTACATAAAATATAACAAAACAGGTCTCTATTAGCAGGCAAGGATGAAATGCTGTTTTTATATCATTGAAATATAATGCTATTACAATGTGATATAATGATATGTATTATTTATAATAGTATTGCCAGCCGTGTGATTTATAAAAAAAATTATTATAATGGCTTTGTTTTGCAAAGGCTCATGATGTATGTAGCGAGGTATGTACAATGCCAAAATATATCTAATGTTTGCTGCAGATTGGGAGTTGTCCTCTACTGGTGAGAATAGTAAGCATAAATTGTCGACTACAGAATAATCATTGTCGCCCAGCAGACGAATAACCATCAACCAGCGCTTTGTCGACATCCAGGTCAGTTATTCGACAATCTGGTCATGGTTGTCGCCAACCGAACTAATTTTGTCGCCGGCCGAACCAACTTTGTCGACATCAAGGTTTTAGACAATCAGTCCAGTATTCATATGGAAGGAAAGTCACTATAGAAACAGATCATCAAACTTCGGTGAAAATCAGTAAAAACCAACTTGCTGACTTTTCTCCAAGACTCCAGCAAATGCAACCATATCAATACACTGTTGTACATGTACCTGGTAAGGAAATGCACATTCAGACTACCTGTATAGGTCATGTAAAGCAAGTACATATGTGAATGACTTGAGCGTTGAGGACCCTATGCAGCAAATATTTGATGTTGTGCTCAGGAGCACAGAGGTTAAACAGATGTATATCGAAGCTACCAGTCAAGACGCAACACTGCAAATAATTCTCGGTTACATTAGGAAAGGTTGGCTAAACAAAAGCGTCTCTGCTATCCTTCAGCAAAACCATACTGGCTCAATAAAGACGATTTGACTGAGCATAACGACCTAGTGTTTAAGAGTAACAGGCTGGTCATACCATAACCAAACAGTCTGAGACCATGAAACAATTGGATCAGGCCCACCAAGGAATAGTAGAAACAAAGCAACGAGCACAAACTGCTGTGTTCTGGGCTGGAATAGGTACAAAAATAGAAGACCGCATTAGTGCCTGCACCACATGCAAGCGGCACGAAAAAGCACAATCACATGCTCCTCTAATTTCAAGTGAGATCCCTGATTACCCTTGGCAAACAATTGGCAGCGATCTATTCGAATTGGGTGGAACACACTAAATACTAAACATCGAGACTATTATTTCAAGTGGGTCAATGTTTCCTAACTTGATGTTTCCACAAAATCAGTAATCAAAGAATTCAGAAAGCAGTTTGCAGACTTTGGGCAAGTCTTGGTAATCAGATCAGACAACGGCCCTCAATACAACTCACAAGAGTTCCAAAACTTTATCAGACAGTTTGGAATCACTCACAAGACCTCCTCACCTAATTATCCTAGGTCAAATGGTCTCGCAGAAAGGGGAGTACAAACAGTAATATAATCTCATGACTAACGCATGGCAAGTGTTTCTGGCAAGCACTCCAAATGCATAGAAACACACCCATAGATGTAGGCCTTCCATCACCGTCCCAGTTGTTACAAGGGCGGAAACTTTTTGATGGCATTCCAGTGAGGAATCACAGTCTATTTCCTAAAACAAGGGTGGGGAAAATTTTTCATAGAAGAGCCAAATTTGAATGTTGTGCCGTTTTCAAGAGCCGCATGTATTAAAGTGTCAGATAGATATATTAATGGATTCACTTTCATTTAGATAATATTATATTTTTAACTAGAAAAGATTATTTTTTCTGTAGAAAAATTAAAAGCCATACAGATGCTCAGTCTGACGAAAAAAAATGATCCATTTTCGACATACGGTTCGAAAGTTATGGAGAAAAATTCAATTTTTGAGGAGTTATTTTCTCGGTATCTGATGGAAAACGCAGCTATTAATGAAATTACATGATGCAAAACAATTTGGCAGCTTTCCAAGTAAACAGCTCATGGTTTGAATGATTATGAACGCATCCAGTTGTTTTTACACGACTAACTTCCCTTGTCAAGACGGAAACTGGTTTATTTTAGGAGTTACCCTCTCAACAAAACTTTCAAAGTTTCAGGCAGTTACTATAGTGACAGAACATAATATTTTGATGAGAGAAGCTGCGCAATTTGATGATAAATTTACATGCAACCTAAGAGTTGTCCTCTCTGTAGAATGTTTAACATTCAAAAACATAAACAACCCTGTTCTGCTCATATATTACTACTGTTCATTATTTTTTCGGATTGTTAGTCAATGTGACTTAATCAATGTGTCTTCCAAAATCGGTTATGATCAACGTAAGAACCAATAAAAACTGGTATTTCTTTGAGTTTAAATGGAAGAGCGTGTTGTGGTGTGAAACCATTGTATGCGGCATTATTGGCTGTAAAACATGCACACATGGCTTTGATTAAAAAAAGTTTTAGTGACTTGCGACAAACGGTTCAAAAGTTAAAGAGCAATATAAGTGTTTCGTTCGGAGTTATCTTCTCCGAGATGGCAGGCAACTCTCTAAATGGTATGTCAAAGTACTCATGCACTTGGCAACATTCCAAGTAGGTTACTCAATGCTCATGGCTCTATTCGTTTGAGCAGACTATGACGTTGTGTCATTACACAGCTCACTTCACAACGACGTTGATCAAACTGCTGCTTGCTTAAAGACGTCGTGTCATGACTTAAAGTCCTAATAGGCCTCTCCTGTGAGAAAACCTGCCATATCTACTTGTATTCCAACAGTTTATATTGGAATTTCTTACAGCAGACTATGACGTTGTGTCATGACGCGACGTTGTTGATCAAACTGCAGTTCACTCAACAACGTCGTGTCATGACATAACGTCGTAATAGGCCCCTGCTGTGGGAAAACATGCCATATCTACTTGTATTTCAACAGTTTAGATTGGAATTTCTTCCAGCAAAAAAGTTCAAATTTTCTCAAAATCATTAAAAATTGCCTCTCCTTGGAAAACTTGCGAACTTACTATTGAGAACTTTTGATGCCTGTGTACATCTACCATAGTTGCACACCCTCATATAAAAATCATGCAGTTTTGATGAAATGTGACAGAGCTATTTAGCATTTATTGAACAAAAACGGCTGTTGAAGAGGCTTGCGGAAAGTGGAATAGCTGTGACATGGTGACTTTCGCAACTTGAAAAAAAATATTTCGTTAATCTCGAGATGTGCACCTACGTAACCAACTAATATTTAGAGAGTTCTGATCAGCGAATCTGTAGTTATAGAAGAAGAAACTTCGCGAAAGAAAAATAATAATAACTAGAAAAGATTATTTTTTCTGTAGAAAAATTAAAAGCCATACAGAGGCTCAGTCTGACGGAAAAAAAATGATCCATTTTCGACTTACGGTTCGAAAGTTATGGAGAAAAATGCGATTTTTGAGGAGTTATCCTCTCGGTATCTGATGGAAAACGCAGCTATTAATGAAATTACATGATGTTAAACAATTTGGCAGCTTTCCAAGTAAACAGCTCATGGTTTGAATGATTATGAACGCATCCAGTTGTTTTTACACGACTAACTTCCCTTGTCAAGACGGAAACTGGTTTATTTTAGGAGTTACCCTCTCAACAAAACTTTCAAAGTTTCAGGCAGTTACTATAGTGACAGAACATAATATTTTGATGAGAGAAGCTGCGCAATTTGATGATATATTTACATGCAACCTAAGAGTTGTCCGTCCTCTCTGTAGAATGTTTAACATTCAAAAACATAAACAACCCTGTTCTGCTCATATATTACTACTGTTCATTATTTTTTCGGAATGTTAGTCAATGTGACTTAATCAATGTGTCTTCCAAGATCGGTTATGATCAACGTAAGAACCAATAAAAACTGGTATTTCTTTGAGTTTAAATGGAAGAGCGTGTTGTGGTGTGAAACCATTGTATGCGGCATTATTGGCTGTAAAACATGCACACATGGCTTTGATTAAAAAAAGTTTTAGTGACTTGCGACAAACGGTTCAAAAGTTAAAGAGCAATATAAGTGTTTTGTTCGGAGTTATCTTCTCCGAGATGGCAGGCAACTCTCTAAATGGTATGTCAAAGTACTCATGCACTTGGCAACATTCCAAGTAGGTTACTCAATGCTCATGGCTCTATTCGTTTGAGCAGACTATGACGTTGTGTCATTACACAGCTCACTTCACAACGACGTTGATCAAACTGCTGCTTGCTTAAAGACGTCGTGTCATGACTTAAAGTCCTAATAGGCCTCTCCTGTGAGAAAACCTGCCATATCTACTTGTATTCCAACAGTTTATATTGGAATTTCTTACAGCAGACTATGACGTTGTGTCATGACGCGATGTTGTTGATCAAACTGCAGTTCACTCAACAACGTCGTGTCATGACATAACGTCCTAATAGGCCCCTCCTGTGAGAAAACACGCCATATCTGCTTGTATTTCCACAGTTTAGATTGGAATTTCTTCCAGCAAAAAAGTTCAAATTTTCTCAAAATCATTAAAAATTGCCTCTCCTTGAAAAACTTGTAAACTTACTATTGAAAACTTTTGATGCCTGTGTACATCTACCATAGCTGCACACCCTCACATAAAAATCATGCAGTTTTGATGAAAAGTGACAGAGCTATTTAGCATTTATTGAAAAAAAATGGCTGTTGAAGAGGCTTGCGGAAAGTGGAATAGCTGTGACACCGTGACTTTCTTAACTGACGAAAAATACTTTCATAAAATTTCAGATGTGTCCCTACGTAACCAACTATTTTTTAGAGAGTTCCGATCAGCGAATCTGTAGTTATAGAAGAAGAAAGTTCGCGAAAGAAAAATAATAATAATAATAATAATAATAAAACCTACTAAAACAATAGCCATACAGATTATATCTGTATGGCTAATAATAATAAAACCAGCAAAAACAATAGCCATACAGATTATATCTGTATGGCTAATTATTACAGCATAATAATGTTTTTGCACTCTACTAAAACAGCTTAAATATAGAAATGCAAAATATAGACACCGCAAATGGGTAGAACCATAAAACTGTATTACAACACTCTCACTTCAATGTGAGCTATATGAGATTGTTTGTAATTGTCCATAATTTTCTCATAATTAGGCTCCCTAGCAGAGCAGGCAACTCTAAGCTGTATTACAGTCATTAAAATAACTGACAGCGTGTTTTGCGCAAGAAATTGTTTTTATAAGCTGCTGGTCGAATGTTGCTATATGCTATCTAAATAAGGTAAACTATCATTGATCAGTGTGCGAAAAACTTCAAATGTCAAAGAGCCGCACGAGATTTTGCAAAGAGCCGCACTTTCCCCACCCCTGTCCTAGAGCATACTATCGAGAGCAAATGCGAACTAAGTTCAAGCAACGACAAGAGGAAATGAAACCTCAACATGATCACAAAGTGTGCCAAGAAAAAACCACATCTGCTCCAGGAACGAATGTTCGTTTCTTATCACAAAAAGACAAATGAGAAAATGCAGTAGTAATAGACCATCACACATCCAAACGCTTATACAATATTAGAAATGAAGCAACTGGTGTAACCATCAGGGGTAATAGAGAACATTTACCTCCTGATCCAGGCAGGGCTAGAACTCCGTCTCTTCCACATAGGAGTTATGCAGAGGCAACCAGACCAGAAAAATTTGTAGTACATCAACCACAAACCAAGACTGAGGTTCGTGTTATGAACTAATTTAGACCAAAGAATAAATATCAAATTATCATATTGGAGTTGTCTGCTTTATGTTAATTAAACTATCTTGAGAACATAACTCCAACAATTCTTCCCAGTTTAAAGAATAGTAATAGATTTTTATACAGTCAGTCTACGCATAGCATAGCTATTAAATAACCTACCTTTGGTATTGTAGTTTGTACCTACAGGAGCTAATACCTACCTGCAGATGATACCTACTGCATAGAGACTAATATTATTCACGGCTAGACCGCAACCTAATTCTATACGACATACCGTAGACATTGATCTGATGGAATCCCGCTCAAAATAAGTGCACAAGGTGTGACAACAATTTTCCACATTTCCGTTCAGATCATTAGTAAATCAATCAACCATCCAATAACGTTCCCTCATAGCGATGTAGAGGTGAGTAGATCAGTCAACCATCCAGTATCGTTGCCTCAAACGAAACATACGTACAATGACGCTTCTTCCAGTAACGCCAAGAACCCAAACCCTTCCATAACACGCTCCAACAGAGTGGTTAGAAAACCGTTTAGGTTCAGAGAGTAAAATGCACCGACATTCTGCTCAAGTTACTGTTTATATTATAGACTTGGTTATGCAGCTTGTCACACTTTTAGTTTTGCTCTTAGTTGTTATAAGTTAACATTACTGATTCATAGAATAGCTTTTTTATACTATTGTTCTGCTCCTTCAATCAATTTTTATACAGAGGAGATGATACATATTTTAGTTCTAATTGACGAGCTTCTGATTTGGAGGCAACATTTGCTTTTCCGGCCTCTTCGGTGGCCATGCTTGTAACGATTAGCTGTTCCAAATAAATACTCAAAATTAAGTATAAATCATCTCAGTTACAAACACAACACAGAAGTGCAACACTCAAAAATTCATAAAACGTATAAACGTCTTGGAAAATATTAAGAAAAAAAACTAAGAGTCGTTCTCTCGTGCAAGGGTACACTTTTATATAAAGTACCCTGGGACTGTGGAGAGAATGCAAAAGACAACACAGTTATTGAGTGTGTGTGCACAACGCAGTTCTGCAACATGTTTCTATCAATGCCCTCTCACTCTACCCAGATTGAATTTTTGCATCATGCTTATACTTACTTATCTCATTCATGTATGTGATATTATTCATATACAGTAAGTAATACATACATAAATGTTATGAGTTTTGCACGTTAGGGCGGCTGATCATATTAGTAGCAGTTGTTTGCTCTTACTTGTTTCATCGCCAGAATACAAAAACCCGTTGCGAAAACACTTATGCCATTCACATAGAGATTGGTAAACGTTTGCGGGCTATAGAACTCGATATTCAGTACATCAACAAATTTCGTAAGTTTTGGCAGTAGGTAACTAACTACTCTTAGACATCGTCATGTTAGAAAGTGTCTATAATCCATTCGCAGCTACAATAGTGCATTCATCTACATTTCTACTAGATTTTCTAGGATATACAAGTGTCTACAAACTAGTGGGCTTGTTGAAGAGCGGTTGGAAAAACCAACTACCTGCTAGCTTTGAGCGGGCTATTTAGGACTACTTGACCATTATTATTGTGTGGCGAATGTTAGGACTGGTGTTATCATTATTTTCAGTTCATTCTATTATTAATGCATGAAGAATCGAGTTCTGGCCCATCGAACTAGTAAAGTACCGATGAAACGCACGTGTAAAAATGTTTATTTCTTATGCCTTTGCTGTATGAAAAATCCTGATGCATAATAATAATAATGATGATGATGATGATGATTGATAATAATAATAACCATAAAATGATAATAATAATCTAATTAGTCTAACCTAATGACTACCACTAAGTTAGTTAACTAACAGCAACAATAATAATAATAGTAGTTAGTGACTAACTACTATTATTATTGTTGCTGTTAGTTGTAGTCATAATAATTAACAATAATTATTATGATAATAATAGATGATACTAAAAAAATCATCATCCCTGCGACCAGTTCATTCAGTCAGTCAGCAGTGGCAGCAACATCATCATCTGACAGATGATGTTGTTATTATTATTACAGATGATCTGTCTGTAATAATAATAATGATGATGATGATTTAAGTTAACAATCATCATCATAGAAGAAGATGCTACTACTAACTAACTAATAGTAGATGCATGATAATGACAGCAAATAGATAGATGATGATTATTATTTATAGATAAATTACTAAAATTTGAAGCTGAAAACACATATCTTATCTAAGATGATAGTAGTTAGTGGTTGATGAATGATAATGATGGTCATGATGATGGTAATAAATAATAATTTGAATAATTAATAAATAATAGTCCAAGAAATTGATAGTATTTTTTGATAAAATAAATGATAATAATAATGAAAGTGATGATGGAGGGAAATTTATTACTACCAACTAGCCAGTTACTAACCGAGTTATTAATCAATTTAATAAATTATTATAATTAACAATAATTAATAATGAAAGTAATAATAATAACCATAATAATGATAATAATCATATTTTAAATAATGATTAATCGTCATCGTAAATAGCACTGGCCTACTACTGTAGAAAATAAGTGGTTTTGAGCCACTTTTAGAAATTTCCTTGAAACGGCTCAAAACCCACCAATTTTCAGCAGTAGACCTGTGGGAAATAGCTTCTAACATAATATATTTACGAGTGCAGAGAGCTTTTTTATTATCAGGTTTGGGCCGTTAAAAATTATATCATATATCTTGTAGTCACAATGGTGTCAAGTTGTTTGCCTCACACTGATAGTTGCTGAGAAATCCGGTTTTGAAAATTGCTCTGTGCACCAAAATTACTTTGTTAGTTCTCACAGCAGATGATTTTCTGTCTCACTCTTGTTATATTAAAGTAAAATCAGTGATGCGTACCACGCCTGGGCAGTAATGCAGCGGTAGCTAGCTACTTTATAATATACGTAATAATTTACTTTTTCATTTGGAAAAGGCTACTATACTTGAATGATCTGTAATAAATTGAATACCAATAGGTCGGCAAAATAATAGGGCAGCAGGATATCATGAAGTAATACCGTAAAAGCACACGGCGACTGGCCAAGTGCCAGTTTACAATGCACTTTCAAAATTAACGTTTCTCAAGTCTGAACTAGTGTTTCCTTTTTATCCCTTTTTAAATTGTGTTCCTAGCAGTCTGTGACCTCTTGTTATTGAAGAATTAGTAACCAAAGAATATTTGAAACAACTGTAAGGGACAAATTTATATATTGATGCTTTGTCTTAATAAATCTTATGGTTTCATGATTTTTTTAGATACTATATAATGATATTAGGATGCTAAGTTGTCTTTTTTTAATCGCACCAATTTTTGTTTAAAAACGAGCTTCAGTTTTTAGTTTATGATATTTTATTTTGTTTATAATTAATATTGCCAAAAAGTTGTTTTTCACGTCAGTGGTTGCAATACAAAGGGCAATGTTTTGGAAATCTTATTGCTTGAAAAAACAGTTTAATATCTCACCAACAAAGCAATGTTGTTCTAATGAAGCAAAATCAGTAATGCATAACCACGTGTTAGTATTGTGGAGGTAGATAGCCCATTATAAGTAGGGCTGGGATCTAATCTCGTAATTTTCACGATTAACACGATAAATTTTCCCAGAAGATTAACGCGATTAAAAACAGTTATCTAATTAATCTCCATTAGTAGGAATAATATTTTTTCTTTGTATTGACTTCTTTCTTTCACTTTTTCGAACTTGACAATCAAAGTTTTGTTTAATAAATAGCACTTTTTCATTATTGTTTGTAATGTGGAAATAAAACACTACTACGTAATTACCGCTTTGCTATGCATGTAGTTAGTTATGGCCTGCAAGCAGCAGAAAAGCTTGGTGAGTCAGTTAAAGTTAATTAATGATACAGAACAACTGAAACATGCGCTCAAGCATGCATTTGTGAGTGCACCTAAACAAACAACTCTCATCCACAAGCTCAACCTTATTGAATGGAGTATTCACAATGGTTAAAACAGAGACACAGTGAGCCATGTATTATTTTGATTGGTTGCACTACTGTGATGCTAAATTCAAGTAGTAACATCATCATTCATAGCACTTCCAACCTAACAGATCACTTCGAGGCCAAGCGATCTTTCTTGGCAGCAAACAAAAACATGGTTATGACTGTGTTAGCAATGAAAATAGAGATACTAGTAAACAAGCTACTGTTAGCTTAATAATTAGAATATTGATAATAATCATTATTATTAATCATCATGATGATCATAATAATAATAATAGATAAATCAATAAAAATGGCTGAATAATAATAAAGCTAGATAATAACTAATAATGATAACAAATTAATTTGATAAACAGCGATAACGAATGATATAGTACTATTTTATAATACATGATTAGTAAAAATACTAAATTTGATTATTATTAGAAATAGTAATATAATAGCAGCAACTAATATGAATTGTTAATAATAATGATTAATAAGCAACAACTGAATAAACCCAAGGATAAATACATATAGAATGAATGTACTTTGTTTTCTCTTTCAAGTTTACGTATTCTATGACTGAAAATGAATTCCAAACCACCATAATGCAATCCCATGCTTATAGGTTTTAATCGGTGCGGAGAAATTTGAACTATATAATCGAGCACTGGAGCTAATTATAGGTATCGCAAAAGATTAATTTTGCGATTAATCAAGATCAAAAATTTGGAAATAAAATTAATCTTGGCTAAATTTCTGAACCGTCACAGCCTTAGTTATAAGATATATGCAGTTTTACATAATATTTATTTGAAAATTATATTTAATATGACACATTACATCCGCATATTATATGAGTAAAACATAATAAACCAGCTGGCCTACTCTTAGTAAACAACAGCTTATTCTGCCAATGTCACCACCCATGATTGCCTTTTTCTATGATCACCTCCTCCTATGGTTGCCTCATCCTGTGGTTGCCTTTTCTCGTGTCACCTTCTGTGGTAGCTCCTGTGGTAGCCTCCTCTCATGATAGGCTCCTCCTGCGCGAGCATCCTTATTTGGTTGCTTCATGGCTCTTCCTGTGATCGTCTCTTTCCAAGATTGCTTTCTCTTGTGGTAGCCTTTTCTCATGCCCATGACATTTAACACAATAAATGCTATTATTTACGCTTGCCAGGATCCACCATTATAATGTTTCTTCATTCATTCACTGTTGTTCATCACACACTTTGTTGTTTTAACTAATTATAATTCAACTGATTTCATCATAGATCATTCTTATTTATTTGCTTCACAAGAATCAATTTAAACCGTCATCTCATTGGTGATTTTAATTAAAAGAGTTAGTTGCCACTTCTAATTTTCTACTATTCAAGAGCTGTCAGATCATTTACGTTTGTACTTGAAGGTGGTAACAAAGCTTGTTATCATATTCCTGATATTATATAATATGAACTCGATAAAAGTCTGTTGCTATACTTGAATATATTTTCTGATTATAACAAAATTATTGAAAGGCTTGTTTGTTATATCAAAAATAGTTTTGGGCTAATATACCAAATTTGTCACTTGGTAATACAGTGTTTTTTTTAATACTGTTCACGTGCAGCCCCCCCCCCCCCCCCCCCCCGACACAATTTCCTCCCACCCGGCAAAAAAATCTTGACGAGAGCCCTGGTGAAACTATCACACAAATAATAATAATGAGCCATTTCATCATGTAAAATTTATGAAGATGTGAAAAAAATACTAACACTGTCATTATGAATAATAATATTAAGTGTATTTTATTTACTCATAGACTTTGATGGGAGAATTGTGATAAATAAATATTTTCTTGTTATTCATTCACTATTATTTACTGTTATAATAACAATATTTAAAGCGATTTTTCATTTTTATTGCCAAATAGTACTAATACTAACGACATGCATCAATTCTTTATTACAATCATACCAACTAAAACTGATTATTCCTATTTGTTGGTATAACAAATAATGATCAATAATAGCAACAACTAAGTTAATTGAATTTGTTAAAGTAATAATAATGAAAAGTGATTTTTGGTTTTATTATAAATGTTTTTAAATAAAATAAGTAAAACCATGAATGAATAAGGTAATAAAAATAATAAGTATGAAAAGATGAAATAAATTATTGAAACTATGATAAGATCGTAATAATAATAAGCGACTGTGAAGTGCCTGTCAGAGATTTCTGCTTAGCAAGAGCAATTGTTTTAAATGAATAATGTGTCATAAGGGTTTGTCAACAACAGAATATAGATGGTGCTTCCTGTAATGAAACAGCCTATATGAGATGAATCAATAATGTTGTTTCTGGAAAACGAAATTTAAAAGTGAAATGTTTTACAAAACCAGCAATTTTGTGTTTGGAAAATCTGGCCAAAATTATATCATGACGAGAGGCAGTTTTGTTTTGATCGATAAAAAATATTGAAACATCAAATTTCTCCTGTTTAAAAACCAATGACAAAACCAGACCCTAGCGTTGCAACTAAGCCATCCAACAGACTGTTTGTGCAATACATTTCCCTCTCCCAGTATAGTGGAAATAGGCAAATATAGTATGTACAAACAAACAGGCACTTTTCAAGTTTATATATTTATATTTTGTATACCAATAGGTTGAAAAGAGTATATAGCTGGGTCAACAAAATGTTATAAAATAATACCCTGAAGGCCTACTTATTAATTGGGAGATTGCTAGTTTACAATGCGTTTTCGAAATGAAGTTTTCAAGTCCACAGCTATGTAATCAGCGCAAATAGTGGCTGAATCTGAGCGCTTTAAAGTATGCCAGTACCGATCACTTTTTGGTTGAGTTTCTGAATATTCAAGTCTTAAGCAGCAGATTGATGTATTAAATAACCCTCTAGGCCTACTCAGTCCTGATTTACAAGCTTGCCAAAAAGTCATTGGCCTCAAATGCTCGTCGCATCAGCCGAAATTTAGCTTACTGTAACTTCCATTGATTGCCGTCATCTTCGGGATGTGGGCGTGGTCAGTTATAATAAATAATAGCAAACTTTTATAAATGAAGTTACATCGTCTGCGTTTAAAATGAAATCTGATTGGGCAATTCATTTAGTCTTAGGTCTGAAGAAGGCCATTGCAACAGGAATAAAGAATCCTTACGAAGACACCCCATCAAAAATGGATTCTGAGAATTATTGTTGAGATTTACTATTACGCGCTATTTTTTATATATCTTGAAATTGCACGCTGCACGCATAAAATTGCAATTGGTGGTTTCTATCAATATGGATGCAATTAGTGCACACACATTGTAATCAAAATCAACGCTTGTTTATTACGCAATTTTCTTATGTGAAATGGCAACAACAAGAGACAATTGCGGGATTTGTCAGGTTGTCCAATGTGATCACAATCACAAGGATCATCTCATCTTATACTCTTTACATCAATAGGATAAAAAAAACCGTGCTTCTTTTGGTGAGTAAGGGAACAATAAATGCTATTCATACAAGAATGGACAGTAGTAAGTATGTTGGTAGAATAATAATAAATAAAATAATAATAAAAATAAATAACGGGATCTGATTGGTCAAATAAATACTGCGCAGCAAAGAAGTAAATACCCGAAGATGACGTCAATTTTAAGCAGTGTAAAAATTGGCGAGCATTTCTGGAAGAGGGATATTTTGCAGGCTTGTAGATCAGCACTGAGTAGGCCTAGAGGGTTGTTCAATACACCAATCTGCTGTTTAAGACTTGAATATTCACAAAATCAACACAAAATTGTTCAATGCTGGCATGCTTTAATGTTCTTTGTTGGAAATTTGTTTTTAGCAGCCTATATCCCCAAATTATTAGAAAATTAGTAACTAAAAATATTGAAAAAGTAGCAAACCCAAGAGATATCAATGCTTGGTCTTAACATAGGTTACGTTTGCAAAAGATATGTTTTGTTATTTAGATTGCAAACTATTACAATAATGAGACATTAGTAATAGTAATGGTGATAAAGGTCCTATTTCACGAAATTCCATATGAAAAGATAAATAGCATAGTGAAATTTCTTGTAGCCTATTACCTATAAATCTTAATGTGGTTAAATCATCAAACCACCACAAATAACCTTACTGGTCAAAAACATAACTTTGGATCATTAGACTGCCAAGAAAACTGATGGCAATAACATTCAAAGTGATAACATACAGTTCAGAGCCAGCGATCCATGTTTCAACACATGTCTGAACGCCAGCATCGGGAGCTGCTCACTTGCCCGTATTAATTTGGTTATCACAGAAATTGTGTATAGTTCTGGAAAGCTAAAGAAATTAACAATTTTATGACAATGAATTAATAAGACATAAATAATAATTCAAATTATTATAAGTGATAATTCAAGATGAGAAAAAATTATTATCGATGAAAGGAAATAAACCGAAGTGACATAATAATCATTAATAAATAGTATCAATGTTCATTATTTTTTTTATACATCAACATGTAACTAATTATTTAATTTTGTGCTTTATCTTGATCTAATGGTACAAGTCTTAAGGACATGAGGTAATTTTGTTATCATCTGATGCATGCAACAACTTACAAGTTGGTTGTTATGATCAAGCCAAAGCATAAACACCGTGAGTGAGTTGTCCTTGACATGAGAAAATATTTAAAATGATTGCGACGATTGGATGGCTAGCGCCTAATAAAAGTAGCTTTTACAGCTAAATAGCCAATGAAATTGGCCCAAGTGATGAAACCACAGCTCCATGAGTGTTTCCTGATAATCAGGTTGGAGTTTATAGGCCCCATCTCTCAAGTATTTCTGTGATAAATGGCAATGAAAGGTAATTTTTTCAATGCTGTTGCAGCCATGCATTTAATTACCCTTCATATAATCACGTTAGTGTCAAAGGTTAACTGCTGGCGTACATCACAACAATGGCTGAATCAATGCTGAGGTTATTTTTGGTCGCAAGCAAAATAGATGTTTTTATTTCTATTATTTGCGCAGATAGTGTAGGGTATATGTTTTACTTGATTTTTTTACATCTAAATTACCCTTCCCTGTTAATATTTTATCCACTTAAACTCTGGTAAAATTGGACTTTCAAGGGAAAATGTTATTATTGGTAATCATGAATCAAAAATAATTATTAGTTCATTGAATCGATAATCGTGGTAAATTAATTTTCAGTAAGTAGTAGCTTTAATCTAACATAATTGATGACGATAATATCGTTAATAACCATAATGAAACCTATGGGCAATGATATTAACAATACTGATCAATGATTGCTTGCAATTACTAAAAAGTAGCAAAGATGGATAAATGCACAAAAATTTGACTCAGATCAAATCATTAAAAAACTGGTCCCAGTCGAACCAAGTGAAAAAAAATGGGACAAAATGAGTCAAATCAGTGGTTAATTAATTGAATGATCGGGTGGATTTGCATATCTCCTCAAAGGGAGTTGTAGTGGCAAGCATTATTTACCCCTACTGTCTAGTTACAACCTCCAATTAAACAATTGTTAACTTTTGAATCGAGGGTAAAGCATCCATTCACCAAAATGATATATACATTCTTAGGTTGTCTTGGCGGTGAACTATCGTAAGTTTCATACGCAACTCACTAATCGTGGTTGTCTTTTTTTAGTGTCAAAAATTGCTAAATAGTCTCAACCAAAATAATGAAAATAATAGTTTTTTTATTTAGTGAGCTACTTTTTGTTGACCCACGAGTTCCGAACAAAGTGATTATTTGTTGATTAATTTTATTGCCGGCATGATTTTTTTATTGCAATTTGTTCGGTGACTATGGGCCGCTAATACTCTTAATGTGTTAATCAATGATGAACATAAATAATATTCAAATAATTGAAAGTTTAATAAGGATATTAGGCGCTTATGGCTAAGTTAATGCAATGAACTCTGCCAATTAAATTTCAAGCTTTCCCAAAGCTTGGTCTAGTTTCTCTTAATGCAAATCTAGCATGGCATACAGCCATACAAAAAAATAATTAAGTAACAAAGCGCTATTACTATTAGAAACAGTAATATTTCACGGTAATTTCTGTGAAGAATGTTAAAAAATGTGTGCAAGTGCATTTTTGCACCAGTTCAACAACGAACCGTTGCCAATTGCGCCTATTGAGTTGTCTTCGTTCGCAACAATTATATGTTGATAAGACTGAAAAAATGAAAATTTAGTAATAAATAATAATTGTTACTATTGAAACAATGCAAACAAGATAAACATTTATTTTTTACATCAATAATCTATATTGACGCTATGCCACACGGAGGCCTGCATCATAAATTGTAATTTTTATTATTAATTGATATAAATGTTATTAATCTAATGGCATTGCATGATCATGCTTCACTGCTATTGTTACTGACTTTACTGTTCATGATTGCTGTATTTGAAATGAAAATGTTGGTTAAAATAAAATGGCTGTTTTTATTCGCGATACATAAATCAAAAAGAGACACCTCCCAATTTTTAAATAAGTGTTTTCTCAGCACCTTTATGCAAAGTTTTTGCAAAGCCACGGCCAGAAAAAATCTTTTTTTTTACTCGCTGACACATGCAAAATTTGTTCATTTGTCACAATTGTGACTTCGCGTTATCTTAGTCAAAAGTGCGTATGAAGCATCCTAAATATAATGTTATTTCACATTTACAGTTATCTGGATTCCCACACCTACCGAAGAATGTTTAGGACTTTCTTAGAGTGACAATCGCTATTTCAATGGCTGATTTACATTCAGAGAACAGCAATGGTGGAACCAGAAAAATGAAACAAGGGTAGGTTAATATTGCTGATTTAATAAATATATTTTTCCCAGCTATCAAAATGCTCACTTCCGAGGACTATTTACTTATAATAAGAGTTAATATTCTGAATATTGGCCTCTTGATATGTTTCATCATAGTGGTACGCTTTCAGGTAAAAAACAGTTATACCAGAGGACGTTTTTTACACCATACCACTTGCAACCATCCAAACATGAAGATGTTTTATAAAAAAAAAGTGCTAATAGGAAACACTACATATATATTATATAGTTACAAGAAGTACCATGCCATGGTAGCTATTCGCATATTTTAATAAGTAGAATGCTTTATATCAGGGTAAAATGTTAACAGTTGAACTTGTTACATCACACTTTGGATTGTCCAAATCTTTTGATGAACACAGCTGTCAGATATTGTTATGAAATGATAATTAGATGGCATGAAAGGAACGCTAAGAGCTTTTGAGTTTTTTTTTATTATTTGGGTGACAAAAAAGGGCAGATTAATAGCAAGTGACCTGAATATTTTGAAACCAGTTAGACAGAGGTTCCATGAACAGGCGGCAGAATGAGTTAACAAATGCCTCCAGGAGGAAAAAGGGCAGTTGTTGTCCAATGAGTTTGATGGTTTGTATTAGTCTGTAATTGTGGGTTTGGGTATGTGGTCTTAAAGAGCTGGAAAAGTAATGGCATAGTAAAGGGCTAGCGTTTGCTACCTGTAGTTGAAGTGACAAGAGCCTTGAATAAGATCCTCCGATAAGGTTGTTGGTTTGCGCCTTTAGCTACATGTACATCCACCGATTAGCTATTGATTTGCCCCTACCGATCGGAAATGACGACAGTGTGTTTCCCCTATTTTTTTCTACTTGCCATTCTCATGCAATACGGGTTAAACTCGCTGTATTTTATGTCATAGTCATAAAATGCAACAATAAACAAGGGCCCTCATAAACGACCCTCTTTGTATAAATACTTGCGCTCGAGAAACAATTTTATTGGAAACATTGAAACTGCGAGGAGTGATACGATTAATCAAGTCACAAACTGCTTACCAATTTTTTGATCCTGATCAAAACCCGCCGATTCCCTCAAACAAAATGCTACTGATTGTTTTAGGCCATTTTTTTCTGAAACAGAAATAAGAAAATCCTCAATCAGTAGGCACAATCGATACGCAATCGGTACATGTGTATGCTGGTTCTCTTGAAGCTGTGACTCTATTATAGTGAAGTTCATAATGTGGCGCATGATGTTAAATAGTCTGAGGCTCGATGGTGTTTTTCGAGATAGTTTGTACCTGTGATTTTATTCTGGTTAGTTAATTGTTGAAAGGGAACCCAGGGATTTTATGTTGCTGTTCACATATCTGTACAGACATATTGGATTCTCTTGGTACAATGCTGGTGAAATGATGTGATTTGTTAATTTACCTACAATTTTTAATGTGTATTCCACTTTTGTATCTTGGCTAGGGTCTCAACTAAGTTGGTATAATGATGTTGTAAAAGTTTTCCCCAGCAATGAAACATGTCAGGTCATCTGCATAAACATTACTAGAAACATAGAGGAGAGGCAATGTTTTAAACTGTTCCTGAATAACTGAAAGGGAAAGAGATAGCATGGAATAGATCCTTGGGGAACATTGCTGTTTATGCAAAGCAATTCATTCACGGATATGATTGGCTGAGGTTTAGGTAGTTGAGGTGTAGGTAGTTGGGCATTTATCAATGTTTTCAAGTTCTGAAAGGATACGTTTTGCGCAGATCTTGTTGGTCTGCTGAGGTGGGCATTAATCTGTTCAGGCTATGTGTGGTGAGTACTTCTGTGTTCACTTTTCACTCTAAGTTTATCAGTAATTGCTTTTCTTGTCATCTAAACATGGCTAATTACAGTCAAACTGATTACAAATTATTATTAAAGAATATTACCAAAACTTGAAAGTCCCATAGAAGTAATTGCATAATGCTGTTAGGCAGTGACAGAAATGTATGCATGAGGTGGGGAGATTGTTAGCCCCAATTGTGGTCCGGGGCCGGGCCATGAAAACCAGTAACTGCTGAGTTTGAAAAGATCAAGCTTTTTTTTGACCTGAAACACTGATGAGCATTACCAAACAGCTCTATATCATCCTGTTTTCCGTTTGTATCGCGTTTGGTAAAAAACTATTACGCCTTCGGAGTCCAGTCCCCTTGTGTCAACCTACAGTTTTTAATGAAATGATACAGAGATGCTACAGGTAATGTAATAGTTGCGATGGATATGTGGCGGAACTGCCGGAGGAGGGGAGGGTGCACCCCGGTTCCCCAATGACATTGCAACATATAAAAGCAAAATGTATATTTTGGATACAAGACAGCTTTTTGTGTTTTATCCAATGATGGTACTCTCCTTTCTCTAAAAATTGAACAATGGCGAGAAAATCCTAAAATATTTTATAAAACGATGGACTTGATCATTTTAAGCGGACTCCGACAGTTTATAGCAGAGTTTTAATTGGGTGCAGAACTTTTATTTTCATGTACACTCAAGCAGTGGATGTTGCTGGGTTTTTCTAAAGTTTGCTTGGTCTGTTTTTATGTATCATCTACCTACCAGCACTGAAATAACCTTGTGAACTTGAAAACCCGGTTATAAAATTTTGAATTGTCGCCCTTGTTTTGATTTGTTGTTATTTAAACAAATAGGATTAAAACTAAAGCACCACATTAGCATTAGAATTCGTTTCTTCAGTGTAACCTTCTAATCTCGATTTTTAAGTAACATTTCTCCTTGCCATTTCTATCATTTAGCACAAATTGTGTTTGTATTTAATATTTCCCGACTCAATAGAAAATCAATCTATCCAATATTCGAAATATAACACAGATAGGGAACGAACCTGAAAGTAATACTTCTAGATAAGCCCTGAAACCTCTCAGATGCACTGAACACTTTCTTGCCCTCAAAGGTTTCTACAAATGTTGATTTCAAGGCTATTTTTTATACTGCTGCTGATTTATGTAGTTAATTTATATTAAAGCTTTTGTCTAAAGAACCAAATCTGTATACCTGTTTAGGTTTGTTATGGCGGAGTTTCACTAAAATGTCCTCTATAACTCATCCCTGTACATTTTATGATGGTTATTGAATAAACAATTATGTTCCCATCAAGTAACGTGCAAAAAAATTTTAAAGAGTAAAATCCCAGGAACACCCTCAGTAGCCCCAATCAAGTTAAATTTCAATTTGGTTTGACGAAAGAATTTATAGCGAATCGAATTGCCGTTCATTGTTGTGCATTATTGTGTGGCATAAATTGGGTTGGACTATGGCAATGCAAGACGATTTTTCATTCACCCAAAAGAGGACAACTTGCTTTGATTTGCTGATTCGTCGTTATTCGGAACATAAGATTGTGTGCCGATGTTTAGCTATGAATCTCTTATTTATTCTCCCAAAAATGTAGCGTACTTTTTGATCAAGAAGTTCACTTTGTTTGATCTGCCCTTGAATTTTTTAATCATTCATTTATGTGCAACTGAACTATTTAAACAGGAGTGTAGAGTCTTACTTACGGATGTGATATCTGTTTTAGGTTTAGTCTGGAGAAGCTGATAGGAAAGCTTAAGACGACCTCTCCGCCATCTTGTACCACCGGGGGCAGTGGTGAACCTTCCACAGAAGTGACAGCTAATGGCACCACTCAGCCATTGGTTGAAAAGAAGTCGAGGCGTAAAGGCCACCCTGTCAAGTAAGTGTAAATGCATTTCGTATCAGTACAATAGGCGTTTTCGGTGTCTCAACGCGTTGGTTTGAGAAAGTTTGATCAACGCGTTTATCCCTCGAACGATAACTTATAGGAGTAGGCGAGTGCGTACAATTAACAAAATTTTGCAAGAGTTATCCTCTTTTTTGTGTCTTCAGTGATGAATATAGCCCCGCAATCATAAGTTTGTTAGCCTAAATTCTTGGGTTTAAAAGTAGCTGTTCATTGCGAGATTTTTGTTGCCCTGACAACAACTGCATCATCTGCTATTTATACAAAGTGTTATTAAAACTCAGCAAACCACCAAGTATAAATTGTATTGTTATTGATAATGATGGTGATAAGAATAATAATGACAATGATGAATAATAATGACAGCAACAAGCAAAAATATGTATTATTAATTAATGATAATTAATAATGGTGTGCTGATTATTCACTGTTATAAAATAATATATTTTATCAGATGAAGATAACAAAAAATGGAATGAATGAAAGTTATAATATTATTATTATTGGCAATAGTGATAGAATTAATAATAATGACAGTACTAAAAATAATAATTTATGACATTAATAATACATCCATTAAAAACAAGAAAAAAGATAACTTTTGATAGCACGTTGTTGTTATAATGCCGCGAAAGGCTACAGTGCCGTAATTAGTGAGAAGACGACTCCTTTGGAAAAGCAACGCGTTGACTTTTATAGGTGTTCGCTGGCCAACGTGCACTGTAAACTCGTTGAAAAACGCAAGAATGAGCGTTGATGCACGTTGAAAAAAACTTGCTACGAAGGGGCTGATAATCCCTCGACAAAAAACTGCCGTTGAGGATTAAATGTAAACGTTGAGCACACCGAACACGCCTAATGTGCTCTGCATGGAGACCTTGTAGTTTATTATTGGATGCAGCATCTGAACACGCCTATCGTCTTACTTCAGAAGGCACTCTCTTTCACCTTTCTCACGGTGCGCAATATCTGATAAAAATGTAAGATGACCTTTCCGGAATGAGATCTCTGGCATCGATCAAACCAACAGTTGAAATGTAGTATGGTTGCTTGGAAATGTTCTAAAAGATGGATTTTTCATGAATTTTATGAGAGCAGTTTTGATTTGTTATTAATTATTAGCATACAACTTTTAGGAATGGACAAATATTCAAATTAGTAGAATCTTTAAGAGTTTACATGTCACGTGAATGTCTTGTGGGTTTGAAAGATTGCATTTGTCAAGTTAGCTGCAGGCATAGAATTGACTGCAGTACATTCAGATTGCTGGAGACGTTATTTCTAGCTTATTTGGCTTTGGTTTGTCATAACTGGAGTAAAGCACATTGTACTGTCTGCTAGATTGATCATTTCAAAATAATTATAACAGAAATTTTTTCGGTCATTTTGGTTAATTTTGACTTTTTTTGTGTTCTCCGAGGAATTATCATCTATAAATTTATGAAACCACTATAAAAAATAATCAGCAATATTACTGCTGTATCTTCGCTACAATATACATGTATGTAGGGGAAGCCTGGGGGCCACATTTTTTGTTTTTCACCACAGGTGTAGCAGAACTATGTTTTTGGTTGCAATATTGATAGAGAGTCCTTAGATGATATCTAGTTTACTATGACAGGTCACACAATTGAGAGCTGTAAACGAGAATTAGTTGTTAGTTTAAGCTTCTTGTTCACTTTACCCCAGGGTTATGGCAAGTTGACCCTTGAAATAGGCAAACAACTCCAATTATATGTTAAAAGTGCTGATATTGCCCTGGCTTAACTTACCCCGTCTTCCCCGATGTATTTCTATATTTTTTGTTTGTAAGGATCATTCGATCAATTTCTTGATGCACAACGCTCTCTGATAATGTGGGAGTTATCTTGGGCGAGTCGGAAATAACAGGCACCTTGTTTTGTAGCTATGTCGCTGCTGCGGCACAGTACGAGGACAATCTTGACTCCCTCACAGCTATTGATGCAGATTTGGCACCAGGGGAATTGGGCGATGGTCAGCTGTCAAACAGGTAAGGGGTCACATGACTTTTTGTGGATTTTGAATTGTAAGTTTAGTAATTGTGTGCAATTGTTTTATATCAAACAGTTAGTATTATATAACATTATAACAAGTTATATAACCATGTTACACATTATACAACACTGTTACACATTATATAACACTGTAACATGTTATATAACACTGTTACACATAATATAACGATCTTACCCATTATATAACACTGTTACACGTTATATAAAACTGTTACACATTATATAACACTGTTACACATTATATAACGTTGTTACATGTTTTATAACGCTGTTACACATTATATAAAACTGTTACACATTATATAACGCTGTTACACATTATATAACACTGTTACACATTATATAACACTGTTACACATTATATAACACTGTTACACATTATATAACACTGTTACACATTATATAACGTTGTTACATGTTTTATAACGCTGTTACACATTATATAAAACTGTTACACATTATATAACGCTGTTACACATTATATAACACTGTTACACATTATATAACACTGTTACACATTATATAACACTGTTACACATTACATAACACTGTTACACATTATATAACGTTGTTACATGTTTTATAACGCTGTTACACATTATATAAAACTGTTACACATTATATAACACTGCTACACATTATATAACGTTGTTACATGTTTTATAACGCTGTTACATATTATATAAAACTGTTACACATTATATAACACTGTTACACATTATATAACACTGTTACACATTATATAACACTGTTACACATTATATAACACTGTTACATGTTATATAACACTGTTACACGTTATATAACACTGTTACACATTATATAACGCTGTTACACATTATATAACACTGTTACACATTATATAACACTGTTACACATTATATAACACTGTTACATGTTATATAACACTGTTACACATAATATAACGATCTTACCCATTATATAACACTGTTACACGTTATATAAAACTGTTACACATTATATAACACTGTTACACATTATATAACGTTGTTACACATTATATAACACTGTTACACATTACATAACACTGTTACACATTATATAACGTTGTTACATGTTTTATAACGCTGTTACACATTATATAAAACTGTTACACATTATATAAAACTGTTACACATTATATAACACTGTTACACATTATATAACACTGTTACATGTTATATAACACTGTTACACGTTATATAACACTGTTACACGTTATATAACACTGTTACACAGCACACTTAAAGTGGCTCCCCTAGTCGGAGGAAAGCCCACAGCACCATCTACCTCCACTCCACAGACTCTCCCTCCAACCAGCACATCACAAAACAAGCCTCAACAGAACAAGCAGGATGAGATTCCTGAAGGTGAGAGAAGACTGGTGCTATATTGGTTGAGAACGCTCTGTGTTTGGTTTAAGTTACTTCTGACTTCAACAAGTCATGTGATAGGAGTCATGTGATCTGTGTAACGCTTGGCTTTTTATTGCACCTTCTGCTATATAAAACACACATTGGCACAGCAAGTCTTTGACCATATTACAGAATTTAAAACCGCATGTACATATAACGATCGCTTGGCAATTAGATGACGATTGCAGTATTTTGCAGTTACTGTTTCCCAGGAAATCACCAAGTAATCGCTAGCATTTTATTTGAGGTCATCCCCAGCTTTTGATCCAGATTAAAAAACTTGCTAGCCGATTCCTTGATGAACCAATCACAACACAGAAAAGCTTCATCCTCGTTTTCAGTAGTTTCAATTTTTTTAGGAGCTTCGGCTATCGCTAAGGAAAATCGAAAAGCTATCGCTATATGTGCACGTACATTGATGTGTCACTAGGCGACAGCCTTAGTTGCTTGTTTTAACGGATGTATAGCTTTTTGAATAGCAGCATTCTGGTAGAATGCTCTTTTTGCCCTGCAACAGCTGCCGGGTCATTGATTATTGTTATACACCACTTTGGTTTGCTGTTACTATAACTAACCACCTACATCTACCTGTGACAGGTACGGTGGTGGTCAACCCAGAGGCCCCCAGTGTGGAGGAAGAAAGCAACGCGCCGGAGCTAAACCCTGAAATGGCCGGCTCTGAGCTCGCCCTGCGTACCACAACTTCCAGTGGAGTTGATCAGTCAGGGACTTACCAGTGCACCATCTGCAGGGAGCCGCTTTACCTCAAGGAACCACAGAACATCCGCCAGCACCCAGTGCTCAAAGTGGTTATCTGTAGGGTGAGTTGGCTGGTGCAATGTGGGTCAGTTGCGAGCCTCATAGTCATGTATGTCTGTCGGTCCATTAGTGGATACAGCTTATGGAAACGAGACAGTGATGCAAGGCATGGAAATCACTTTTTACTAGTTACAATTTTTTAGATTTGTATCACAATCCCTTCATGTTATACCTGATTAAAATGTAATTTTGCAGATGCTGTTAAAATTGAATTTTCTGCAACGACGTTTTTGTGTACTTGTATATTAGGTTTTTAACATTGCAATAATCTTCATTTTAGCAACTGGTGGCAGTTTTGGCAATGATGAATCCTTGGAGGTTTTTTCAATTATCCTATCGAACCTTCATTGCGCCTAAAGACTTCTAAATTTACGCTATCTCACACAGCTGTGGTGGGCTTATGTAACAGGCACATCTCCATCTCTCTGTTGTAGAATTGTCATTCATTCTACTCCAGTGGAGAGTTCACTCGCGATGAGGACGGCTATGATAATCAGTGCACCTGGTGCGGGGAGGGAGGCAACCTCCTCATATGTGACTTTTGCCCTAAGGCTTTCTGCAAGAAGTGTATTCGGGTAAGTGATATCTCCTGTTTACTCAGATATCTGTGTGGGCGGTAAATTGCTGACTCACTTTGATGGAGTGAAGTTTTCATTTTCAGCTACCAAAAAATTACTTTTTCTGCTGATTTTTTCATCTTCCGTAGTCAAATATGTCTTTCCCTCACCAAATAATAATTATTTTCCTGGTACGTTTTGTACATTTAACTTTTGTTCTGTCTACTTTTAAACAACAAATGGTCCACAGTATTATTCAGAAATAGTATAACTTTTTTTTAATAGTTACTGAGCCTTAACACATTTGCATCAACGGACAAACTAAATATATTAATGAGTATCCACCCGCGTGATACCCATTTTCAGGTTTCTTGCAATGCCGTGACAATATTTAATCATCGCCTAAAACTTTCAAACAACCAACATACGAAGCAATGCATTGCAACCAATTTGCATTTCCCCATTCTTTTTTTAGAGTTTTCCTGATTTTGTATGTCATTCATCTTTCATGGTGAAAAATAATAACTGTATCACACAGCCTGCAATGTAAACCTAACTTATTCCATTAGTCAAGCTGAGTGTTATTAAACCCTGATAAACATAGACACAATACTTACAGGGTACAATACACAAACGGATCCACCGAATACAGATACAATTCAATTTATGTGGCGTTTGTTGTACAGATATTTATATCAGACCCAAATATACATGCATTAGGGTATTCAGTGTTATTCAGTTTAAATATTGAAATTATATTACCAAGCATTAAGAACTCATACCCTGATGTTTCTAATCTTTATAGCTCAAACTTTTTTCAACTCAAACTCATAACTCAAACTCTTATTACTCAAACCTCGCTAACTTTAAACCTTGATAACTTGAACACTAATAACCCAAACTATATCACCTCAAAACTTGTTAACTCAAACTTTTGATACCTCTAACCCTGCTAGTTCAAACCTTGGTGATGATAATCCTGATGACTCAATCCTTGAAAACTCAAACCCTGATAAGTCAAACCCTGATAACTTAAACCCTGATAACTCAAACCCTGATAACTCAAACCCTGATAACTCAGACCCTGATAACTCAAACCCTGTTATTTTAAATAAATAATACTCTGCTATGTAACTCAAACCATATTCTGACCTACAATGCCCAAGTTTGATCGTAGATTAGGTGTATTCTCAAAACGTTTCACAAGACCAAACCATCCAATGGTCAAACCTTGCTCTTTTACAGATATCCAATGCTCACTGTTTTCTCTAACCACCCAGCACACAAATGTGCTCATAAATACTGCATTACGTTTGTTGATTCTGTAGAATAACTTCAAGAGGGACATGCTGAAGCACATAGAGAATTGTCGTAAATGGAAATGTTTAGTCTGTGATCCTAAGCCATTAGCTTCTCACGTAATCAAGAGTGTGCAGTTACAGGTACCTTTCCTATGATCAGCATTGATTTGAGTTTTCTAGATAGGGCCCCTTGACTTCGTTTTGTAATCTATGATGTTGCGTTTGTATCCGACGGATGTCTTAATAGTTGTTAATTGTGTTCATATAATTAAGTTAAATTCAACTATATATCAGTTTCTACACTTTGCTTGATTAACACAAAAATATTTGTTGCTTTTTTGAAAATAATCTTGAGAGTTTTTTGTTTGCTATTGCAGGAGAAAGCGTCGGTGTTGAAGAAGATGGCAAAGGAGCAACATAAGTCACATCGACCTACTTCCAAGCCGTCTGTAGCTGATATTACGAGAGACAGCAGCAGAGACAGCGGTAGAGATGTGAGGATGTCTCACGGAAAGATTGTGCAACAATCTCGCAGGCCTAACACAGGTAACTCTGCTGTATTTCTTTGATTAATTATTGATTAATTATAAGTTATTTTGGGCGAATGTAATATATATAAACTACCAATTGAGTACTTAGACATGAATAAACTACCAATTGAGTTGGACTTGAATTTTTGTGAATTGCGTAAATCAAATTGCTTCGGATGTCAAGTTTTTATCAGCATTTGGTTACGACGAATTTTGACATCGGGCCCATATAGTTCTTTAATTCATAGCTGTGATAAAACCAGGGTAGATTCAAAGTATTGATGAGTTTTTTCACCAGTTCAATAAGCCACAAACCAATAATTTTAAGGTACACTTGAACTTCTGACAAATTCTTGTTTCACTGTCTGTATTATTCTAGGAATTTTTATTATTTTCATTTGATGCGATTCTTTATTTTTGTTTTCATTCAAATAGCAAATAAATCACTTTCGATTATGATTGTCCATCCAATAATACAGGAAATGGTGCGCGAGTAGTTTTTTTGTACAAATCAATTTATCGAAGTGTTTTCTTTTTGGAATTCCGCTGCCAATAGTTCATACTTTCACCAAAATTGTGTTTTAGACAGCACACATCATAGCGGGTACACAAATGCTGCCTCAGTAAAGACCACTCAAAAGATTTTCACAATCCCATGCCTGCATTGACCATCAGTCTCTGCTCAGTGATAAACACTTGGAGCCCTTCTGATATGCAAAAAATGATTAACTTTTTCTCTCTGGCTCTATCTATCGTGTTGCTGATTTTATAAAATCGAGTAAATGTTATTACTTACTATATCTATACTATAGAAATCGCCTTTCGGAATTTTTTACCTATGACTTTTTTTCACAAATAGAAACAAATTGCCTTCACTCAAAATTTGAAACTCTAAAAAGTCCTTATTACAGGAAAGACAACTCTATATAAGTTTTTAAACACATTTTTGACTGAAACAGTTTAAATTAAATTCAATCAAAATTATGTGCCTCAAACCCTTTAAAAAAACTTTTTAGCGTTGCTGTTAATTGAGCAAAATTTTATACTCCAACAAAGAAAAGGTAATTTCATTTACTTTTTATTCATATCATAACGTGTTTTAGTTTCTTCCTCGTCTGCTGCCGCATCCAGCAACTATAGAACCATAGTCAGCAGGACCACAGGAACGCCTAATGCGACAGCCGCCCCCACAGCTCCTTCCGCTGCCAGAAGTAGCAGTGCTACCGGAGCAGACTGTGAGAGTCGTGTGTACATTAATGTACCCTCTCATGCTAACATCAGGGGCGGAGAGAAGGGTAAGACAACTTCATCGAATGGTTTGTTCTATTGTGTGTGTCTTTGGAACTATGTCTTTGTAACTATAGTGGTTGTACAAAGTGATAACTACGTTCTCTGAGTGTCACGTCCAATCACATATCAAACATGTCTGGTTACTTTTCCTTGAGCACTTTACTTTGTAAACCTGTGTCTCCTTAACCGCTACAACGATTATGGCAGTACATATAATTGGTCGACTAAGATAAAAAATAATATAAAACTAATAGTGATGACTGATTATAACAATAATAATAACAGTATTAATAATAATAATGATGATAAGGGTAATAATAATAATGATAATAATGATAATAATAATAATAATAATAATGATAATAGTAATAATAATAATGATAATAGTAGTAATAATGATAGTAGTAATAATGATAATAGTAATAATAATAATAATGATGATTACAATAATAATAGTAATGATAATAATGATAATAGTAATAATAATGATAATAGTAATAATAATGATGATAATAGTAATAATAACAATGATAATAATAATAATGATTACAATAATAATAGTAATAATAATAATGATAATAGTAATAATAATAATAATGATGATAAGGGTAATAATAATAATAATAATAATAATAATAATAATAATAATAATAATAATGATAATGATAATGATAATGATAATAATGATAATAGTAATAATAATAATAATGATAATAGTAATAATAATAATGATAATAATGATAATAGTAATAATAATGATAATAGTAATAATAATAATAATGATGATAATAGTAATAATAATAATCATAATAATAATAATGATTACAATAATAATAGTAATAATAATGATAATAATGATAATAGTAATAATAATGATAATAGTAATAATAATAATGATGATAATAGTAATAATAATAATAATGATAATAATAATGATTACAATAATAATAGTAATAATAATAATGATAATAGTAATAATAATAATAATGATAATAATAGTAATAATAATGATAATAATAATAATTGAAGCTGGAAGGGCTGACATTGTTATTGTTGAAGAGAGGAACTTGTAGACCGATGCTAGTTGATATCGCTGTACCCGGAGATTTTAGAGCGAAAGATACGGAGATGCGAAAGGTGCTAGTAATAGAAGTAAATAAATAAACTGTGGAACACAAAAACCAAAGTGATCCTAATTGTTATTGGTGCTCTCGGTGCAAAATATAGACTAACTAACTGGTTAGCACTACTGAGATTTATTGAAACGTAACGTCATGCAACAGACGATCCTGTTGGGATCTTCTCACATTCTGAAGAAAGGTTTGTCGATCTAAGTCTAGTAGTTGTAGACCAAAGACAGTGAATTTACTAGCTTTGCTGCCCTGGCTTCGCTGCACCTGTACCATAATAATGATAAATAATAATAGGTAAAATACTGGTAATAATTACATAATCATGTTAATAAATAATAATAAATATTGTCATACCGAGCTGGAATATTTAAACTACCAGAGAAGACCATATCTAGTAGCTGCAATCATTAATATTAACACACATGCTATGCTAGGTTGCTGCTACAGCATGTATCGGACTTGGTGCTTATTATTCATTGATTACCTAAGTCAGTCGTATCATTGTTTGATTTGTAGTCACTCCTTGCCACTCAGTATTTCCTTAACCTATTGTAATTACAATGTAGTCCCTTCTCAGGTTTATTTGTTTTCTTCCTGGTCTCACTCCAAGTCTAGCCTGTGGTACAACCGATTTAGTTTATGTTTCTCTCACAGCAATTCTCTCTGTCAATCTCTCCACCGTGGCTGCGCAGTACGTCAATGCACAGAAGATTCGCTGTGACAATTCATTCCTGGAGAGCCTAGTGCAGGAGCATAACCGTTTCAGCACTGCTTTAGCAGATGCTAAGCAAGTGCTGACTACAGCTCACGTTCGGTACGAGAACCTGCTCAACAGCTCTGCTGACCCCCAGGTATCTAGTGCTGACCCCAAGGTATCTAGTGCTGACCCTCAGGTATCTAGTGCGGTCTGTGTATCGCTGACTTTCCATTCCTGAGCATTCTCGGCTTTCTTGTAATTGGCCATGTATGAAATTGACCATGTGTGAAATTGGCCATGTATGAAATTGGCCATTTGTGGAATTGGCCATGTGTGAAATTGGCCATGTGTGAAATTGGCCATGTATGAAATTGGCCATGTGTGAAATTGGCCATGTGTGGAATTGGCCATGTGTGAAATTTAAACCAGAAACACGTGAACATATTGTTGTTGTCTGTCTCCCTTTTTTCTGTTAGCTTGAATTATTCTCTAAACAAGTATTGTTAGCTACATGTTTTAATGATTTAAATCTAGATGATAGCTTGACGATGACCTTGACATAACAATAATGTTTAGAAATTCTAATTGACATGATCAATAGCTTTTTTATTGAGCAGAAAAGTTCTATTATATGTACAACTATTTGGAACTTTCCTAGCATGATACAAGAAATAATTGTTCCTCTTGAAATGAACTGGTACGTTTTTTTTAAATTGTTTTATCACCCCCCCCCCCCTTCCCCATCAAGTTATTCAACCGCCCCTCACTATTCATGTTGTAGCATCAGGCTAAAGCTAAACTGCTCTACCGTGAAACATGTGATAAACTGGGTTTAGCCCTGAGATCTAAAATAGTCCACAACCTTACGGGCATCATCAAGTTGATCTCACCCTCTTCAACTGGCAAGTCTAGCGCTGCTGCTAAGGTACGTGTAGTGAATACATCAATGAATGCCTTAGGCCCACCATTTTAGTATACCGCACTTTTCTTAAAATACGCAAACTTTACCTGCACATCCAGTTCCAACTGTCTCTGTCCACTTATTAGATTTGTCTTCCCTCAGTACTGGTTTTCATTGTCTCAGATGTGAAGTATTAACGTATAAAATTAATATCACTTCTAGTTTTTTTTTATGAAATTTTTTTTACAGCCTTCTTATTGCGTCAACCTAGCTTGTGTACTAAGCTGATGTAAAACTGTGTATCTTATTAGGGCCTCAGGCTTGGTCATTGAAATTTGCAGACAAATGGAAAAATATTTCATTTTAAAATTAGAATTCGGTACAAAAATATTGATCAGCCATTTGATTCCCCTAGTCAATCTTTTTCCGTATTTAAAGAAGTTAGTTGAAGTGCAGTGTGTATGATAAAGTTTGTTATGAGGTTATTTTAGTTAGCATTGTGCATTGTTGTACACACATGTATAAGCTTAATTGAAAACCAAGTCCTTGTAAACAATATATATTACCTTATAATATAATATTAATATTCTTTAATATTCTTTCAAAATTGGTATTAATTTTTTTATACTCATTGAAGTCATATATAAACAGTTACGCCATATGTGAATGTCATTTTATGCACGGTAGTATTTTTCAATAGTTTGTTGTTTGTTTGTTCAGTGCTCTAAAGTGATTGTGTAGCAAGCAAGGTTTGCTGTCGGTTGCCAGATGTGAACTTGTCAAATAACGTGTGATATTGTGAACTCATTCTGGTATTTCTAGACTGCTGCTGCACCAGCTCCTGTCGCACCACCTGCTCCTGCCGCACCAGCTCCTCCTGCCCTGTCTTCAATACGTTCTACTCTCAATCAGACTGCTGCTACTTCTCCACGTGTTGTTACTCCAGCCGCTGCCGCTATTCCTAGGGCATCTGCCGCACCTGTTGCTGCACCCTCTGTTGCTCCTGCAGTCTCTATCAAACCTACAACTGTACCTGTCCAGAGATCTTCTACTGTCATTACCCGCAGTAGTAAGCAGAGCTCGAGTGTCTTGCCCTCTGCTGTAATCTCTTTAAAGAATAAAGAGTTTATTGACATTGATGAGCTGAAGGTACGTTGTGAATGCTTCTGTTTTATTATTTATTACTGCCCAAAAGAGTCTATAATTATTTGTTAATTTTTTATTTAATAATTAGAAAAGCACAGAGAAGCCACAAGAAGTAATCTTACTGTCGTCTGACGATGAAGAAGCTGACACCCCAACTCCTCCCATTAATCCATCTAGCATAAAGAAACAGCCTGTAGTCGTTGTACATAAAGCTAGCGCTGCTAATAATCTTAAAGCTGCTATCCAATCAGCATCTAGTAGGTCTTTAGTTGCAGCCAGTCAAACAGAGGAGTTTGATGTAGGTCGTCATGACCCATTTTCGCCTACTACGGCTGACCCTGCCGATACAGTATTTAAAAACGATCAGACAAAAGTCGGTGATACTGGGCGGGTCAGCGAACTTTTAGACTTTAGTGCTGACAGTGACAACATGGACGCTGACAACCAGCCATCTACCAATGGAATAGATGATAATCTGGAAAAGTCAGTGAGTGTAGACAATTCCCCTCTGATACAGACTGCCTACGCTGACCTTCAGTTCTCTAGCGAGGATGATGATTTGGTAGGGGTCACTCCCAGGAGGTCAACCAGGTCAAAGTGCAGTAACGCTGTTGAAAAAGACACTGATGATTCACTCGGATCTAAAGGTTTGTGGAGATGACTTTGAATTGCTCCAATCGTATTCCTAGCAGACTAAGTTAGTTTTTTTTTAATCTAATTTAGGGAGGAAGAAGTCTTCAGAGACAAAAGAATCGAAAACGGCTGAAGATGCTGCGTCTCCATTGGACGAAGCGAAAGTTGAGCAGCCAGACGAAACAGGAAGTGATAGTGATGTGTCAGGTACGGATAAAACAGACAAATCAGTTGCTGCTGAGAGTGCTGTCCAATCAGAAAGCGCGAAGGGCAAAACAATCATAGGTGAGTCCAACTAGGTGTTAAGTTTGTATTGTTACTAGTTGAATTGTCGCAAGTGGTTTTTTTATTTTATAAATAGAATTCCCGCACCTATCCTTCAAGCCCTGATATCGTTGTACGTTAAATACTTGAAGAAATCTTGTCTATTACTTGCTTTGCCCTTTTCATTGAGTGCTATTTTTAAAAAAGTAATTTGTAGGCGTCATTTAAATGTCATTCAACTAACTGTAAAGAAAAACTTCAAGAAGTTCTCAGTTTTTCGTTCTTGGTGGGAAAGTGGCACGTAGGGTGCATGCATGTTGTAGAGAGCGAACCCAAAGCAGGACCCTCTGGGCTGTCTCGGCGAGCCCTCAAGCGACTGTTGAAACAGCAAGAACAAGAGAAATCGGCGCAGCGACAGACCCAGAAAACAGACACCGATTCGCCGAAGAAATCGGCAAACAAATCACCCGGTTTGTAATATCTAAATATTTATAGGCTATAAAAGCATGTTGTCATAAAATGAGTCCATTTTGAATTCCTTTTAATGCAATAATATTGTCTACAATCAGTTAGCGTTACTGTTACTTCTTCATTTCACCGTTACAGTAAATAAGTTACAGTATTGTTGCTCAGCAATAATTTTTTTGACAAAAGAAAGTTCTAGAAGCTGTGCTATTGAATATTTATACTTGATGCCATTTTTATTTTTTAACGGTTTTGCATTTTACTTTTTTTGCAATAATAAATTATTGGTAATTGTTATACATAGTATTAATTGATTAATATTTGTTGTATTATCATTATTTTTTGTTGCATCAAAGAAGAAAATAATGGCTGTAGTTGATTGGCTATTATGTCTAGTATGTTAGTGATTTTTGTTGGTAGAGAAACTGAAGGTGCTATCCAAGGAATTAATTTCTTCGTCTAGCGATGATGATGATGATGATGACACCCCAAGTACGTATTACATAATAAATGTTGTTAAAAATAGTGGATTGTAAGCAAATCATTTGTTGATCATTTTATAGTTAGTTGTATATAGTAAGTTACTGATTCAGAGTAGACTGTGTCCCTAGGATTATTGCTAACTTTACTGAGGGGATAAGATTGCAAACCTGAATAAGTTCATATGTTGGACATTGTGACTTCTTTTAGCGCTTTTAGAGTATGCTTTTGGAATATTCTTTTGGGGAGTGTTGGTTTTTAGATGAAAAGATTTTCGATTATTTATGCCTCGCCATCAATGACCCTCTGTCAGTTTTTGCCATTTACTGCAAAAAGAATGTTTTATGTCCTTATTGATTAAAATTCTTTTATTCCGGAAGGTTCTTTTTGAACATGAGAGTTATCATTCATGCATTTATTTTGAGAGTTTCTGCTGTTAGTGAAGCTTTATATTGGTTTACAATAGAAACAATTAATTTTTCAACATTGGTCACTTAGCGTACACATCTTCTGTTTTACTTGGGAATTATCCTCTTCTGTGCTGACTCAAATACTCTGGCAACCTGGCTTGTTATATGAAACTTTTCTATAGGCACAACGACAACTACACACAGTCTTCCATCAGCTACTGCTGTGGTAGAGCCAGAGCCAGCTAGTACAGACACTCCTGCAGAGGCTCCAGAACCTAGCAGCTCTGAGGCACCGGAACCCAGCAGCTCTCAGGCACCGGAACCCAGCAGGTCTCAGGCTCCGGAACCCAGCAGCTCTCAGGCACCGGAACCCAGCAGCTCTCATGGAAAAGATAATGATGTAACTGCTACTAAACCTGACTCCTCTACCTCAGCAAAACCTGAATCATCCAGCTCTGAAAGTAGCGATGAGTCTGATGATGACTTAGAATCAAGTAAACCTAACAAATTATCCAAAGAATCTCAAAAATCTCTCAAGCAGAATGAGACAGAAGACGGCGATATGGAAGCCACTGCTGCGGTCGAGTCCCGTAAAAGAAAACGCAATCGTAGGAGTGACTCCGATAGTGATCACAAGAACACTGGCCGTACTTCTAAACGAGTTACTCAACCAGCTACTGTCGATACAAGCTCGTCTGGGAGAACAACTCGGAGTCGTAAGGCAGCTAAGCAATCTAATGATGACTCGGGTAAAGGAAAGAAAAATTTAGATCGGTCAGAGAAGGCTCTAGATTCTGTTGTCAAAGAAACCAGTGATTCTTCAGAGGCGGATGAAGTGGAGAATGTAGCCGCCAAAGCTAGGAAGAGCAATAAAAGAAGCGATAGCTCAGAAAACGAATCCCTGGCAGAAGAAGTTAGTAAACCAAGTAGAAGGCGTACGAAGAAAGTAGTTTCAACTTCTCCGCGTCATCGTCTCAGTCCTCGAAGACAAGCGAACAAAATTGAAGATGATGGCAAAGCATCCGATTCAGATGAAAAGGAAATCATTAGTTCTACAACTCCAACTAGCGAGGTTTTCAGTTCTATCAAAGAAGATGGCTCCGTAAAAGCTTTGAAAGACGACAAAACTGATGCCAAAGTCGACTCCTCCATTTCAGACGGGAGTGATCCGACTGTGGAAAATCATGTCTCCGCTTTATGGGATACCAAATTATTGTCTTCAGATGAAGAAGGGGGCACTACAACCAAGACTCGTTCAAGTAGAAGAGAGAAGACTTCGACGTCTCCCATGAAAAGAAGACCTACTACAGTTGATGATGAGGATGAGTTGCTCGGTATTGCGTCAGCAACAGAGGAGCCAATGGATGACGTTGATGACTTGTTAAAAGACAGCGATGTAGAGAATCAACTGGAAAGTATTACTATAACAGGTTCCATTCCAAGTGAGTCACTCTTCTGCTAGCAATTGTTGTGGTATAAAATTGTTCTGTGAAGATTTCTTATTGCGCTGTAATAGCATTAAAAAGACATCCTATAAACTAACAACATTTTGACTTTTTTCGCAAATTCGAAAGAATTATTATTTATTTTTTGCGGTTGTTTTATACCTAAGGCTTGATAACTCGGTATCCATGCTAGTAATTGGTTGCTTTTGTCTTAAATTCTACCCAGCGATGCGATGAACCATCCAATGTGGCGTTGCTGCCATATTACATTGGGATGTTGCATCAATGCAAAACATTGTTGGATGTGTAAATAATCCGCTGGATTAACATAATCATGTGGATTAACATAATCATGATGGCTTACTTAGTGGAGAAGGAGCCGGAGAGTGAAGACAGCGATGCCACGCTGACAGACACTGTGAAGAACACGACGGCACTGAATGAACTGGACGCATTGCTGTCTAGTTCCAGTTTGGACTCCGACCCACAGCCCCGACTGCTGCTTAGGAGACGGGCTAAGGAAACCCATAAACGGAAGAAAGAACCCAAAACTAAGTCCAAGCCTCTGACTGCTGCTGAAAGACAAGAGAGAAATATAATGAAGTTGAAACCTGAACAGAGAAGGTAACTCCTTCCCTCTCTTACTCTCACAAGAATGGTCTGTCTTTCCCCACAATGCACTACTCATGGGCTCTTGAAATTACTGGACTGTTTTATGTATTGTTTTGTTTTAGTTATATAATTACTGTCGTTGTTATTGGCTTCTCGATAAGGCTTTTATATTAGAGATGCGTTATACACCTAGGATTCAGCAAAGTAGAGTGATACTAGTACTGCGATTAAAAATTGTGTGCAGAATTGTTGTATTTTCTAAAAAAAAAACAATTGAAATTGCATTTTTCTGGATGAACTGTAGGATTATCATCATATTTTACCATCAATCAGTTTACTATTAATACTTGATGATAGATGATGGAGAGAAATACAATACACATTTCAATTTTTTTTAATAATTACAAAATGGAGCATTAATTCTGGAATATAACCTAATGTTTTAATCGCCTAATTAAAGGTGACAAATAAAAAAAATATATGGATTACATAAATATTTTTATCATTAATCTTATAATCCTTTCCAATATTCTGTGATGGTGGTAGGTATATGAGGCAGAGGGCCAGTGGACTGAGGGTTTCACTCATTGAGAAGAAACAAACTCAACTGCAGGCCCTGCTCAAAGAGATTGACCGCAAGTCTGTGGAAGAGATGGACACCGACAGCAAACTAACCATGAGGTGAGGCAGCACCCTTCAACATACCGCTGTCTTTCTATACACCTCTCTCACCTTAGCCGTACCATGATTCACTGCTGGCTGTTTTTGCTGGCTGTCTTGTACATTCACGTCTGTTTGGTTCGAATTTCTTTTTTGTTTTCTGTGTAACATTTATGGCCTTCCCTCCCTTCTCATGTATCATTCTTCCTTATTCACCGCCCACCATCACTATCGCCTGTATATATAATTAACAAATCATACATCTGTAGGCTGGAGGTGGGGGTAGACAAGCTGGATCTCACAGACGACAAGGTTGTACAGAAACTACTCACTGATTACAAGTCTACCAAGAAGTCTAGAGATAGGAAAATAGCTTTAGAGCCAGACAGCGGTGCTGACAGTGACTTGGAGAAGGAGATTGAACGTCTCGCTAAGTTTACAGTGCTACTCAAGAAAGCAGGCGTCAAGTCTGACCGGAAGCCTGATAGAGACAGGAAAAAAGAAAGTGAGATTTCATCCAATTTGAGTTTTAAAAGCTATTTCTGTTTTCGTTGGAATCACTCTTGGCTCGTCATGTGGGAGTCGGAATTCTTGTTTTTTTTTAGAAATAGTTAAAAAAGAGAAGTGGACCAGACACACCGCTCTCTCAGACAGTGACAGTCTCTCTGACATCTCCGCTGCCAAATCTGGGGAGGAGAGTGATGCTGGCTCCTCTGGCAGTAACTCGGACACCAACAAGAGTGACATCATAGTCATTCCTAACAAGGTTTGTGATTGGTTGTTTGTTTTTTTCAACATCTGTGATTGGTTGTTTGTTCCTTAGAATGTCTGAGATTGGTTGTTTTTTTTCTGACCAGTGCAATGGTTGATCTGGAAGAAAATTAACATATGTGCCTGTTGAGAGTCATCTCCCGTAGGGTTAGAAGTTATCTCCCATAGGGTTAGAAGTTATCTCCCGTAGGGTTAGAAGTTATCCCCCATAGGGTTAAAAGTTATCTCCCTTAGGGTTAGAAGTTATCTCCCGTAGGGTTAGAAGTTATCTCCCGGATCTGACCGGATATCTCAAAATTTCCAATCTGCAACGCATCTTACACAGGCCCCTATTGGTCAAACCGAGGAAACAAGTGATTGTACCATAGACAAAATGGTCTGTGTATGAATCATTGGAATTTGTTAGCACCAGCAAGTAGCCACACTTAACTTTTTCGCCTGAACATGACTTGTTGCTGCAGCAGTTTTTCTCTAGTTGATGTTATTAATAGTAGTTAATGTAATATTGTCTAACCTTTTAGTTGAAACACAGTTCTTGAGAGAATTATGATGCAACTAGCCAATTGGCTGAATCATTGAATTGTGATAAACGTTATCATTTATTTAGTTCATAATGTTATTACTGTTTATTTATTTTATTATCGACTTGTATTCATGATTAAACTCGATAACAACTGTTGTCGTCATCATGAGTATGACATATTTTCTATAGCATTTCTTATAACAATTACAACAATTGCTTGAAAAAATTTTCCCTTGGCCGTTTTTAATGATAAAAATAATTCAGGGTGATAAAAGTTTGAAGACGAGACAAGATTAAACGATTGACATGTACTATGTAGGTAATTGTTGGTTTTCACTCAACAATAAAATCATGAATACTCACTCTTTAGAGCGATTGGTTACCACAAGATGGGGTTTGACTGCGGCACACCAAAATTTACATCGCGGGTGCATCATCACTTGTCTATTTTGGCAAAGCTCACCAAGTTCGCATGCAAGATTATAGCTTGACCACCCAGTATTTGTGCGCATAATAGATAATATAGCTCCCTTTAGTTATAAAAGTCCAAATTTTTTATGGCAAGTTTCTCAAAAGCTATGGTGATCTATTGAGCCTTCTCAACTACATAATTTCTGTAAAATAGTGATAAAAGGTATATTCGCCATCTGGATCGATCCGTACAATAAATTTAATAAATAATATTTTTCGCAATTTGTTTAATACGAATGAGTCGGTAGCAATATTTTTAGTAAATCGCAAAATACCATCCCCACGAGCAAAAAGATATTAATTTGCGAGGCATACTCATAGGTCGCGAACACTACCGATCCATAACATAAAAATTAATATGTACCCACGTGGGTGAAGTTTGTTTCAAAGCAGTTCATTCTCGGCATCGTTTATTATTATTTTATTGTGATTTATTATTAATTATTATATATGTTGTTTATTATTGTTATTTATTATGATTTCCATGTGCAATATTGATATATTGGAAATAGATTGATCACAATAATGAAACACGGAGCTATTTTGTTAAAACAATAAAGATGAATGTTATAGTTAATCAAGAATGAATTGCTTTGAAATAAACGTTGTCAACCGGACAAGTGTAAAGCTGTTTATTCTTTGACTCGCTACCACCATCTACTACTTACCGATGCATCATGCTAATAGTACCAATCAGGAATCAACGACACTGATAACGATAACCGTCGATGATGAATTGCTTACGCATATGAAAATAATTATGCTCGCTACAATGCACATCGGAATTTTATGTCCTCACGTTTGATCCGCATCGATGGATATTATTTCTTATTATTATATAATAAAAAGTCAACGCCTGGATCGATGCGTTTGCCGCCAACTGATGTGGTTCCCAAATATGACTAGTAGCAGATGTTCATCGATCCAGTTCGTGAACAAGTATCTTTAGAATAATAAGTAATAAGTATCTTTAAAAAAAGAGTGTCGTACACCAATCAGGTTTTTTCTGGTAATTTATAAAACTGTGTGATTTTGGTTGTATCAGCTTCAACCAACCCTTCAGGGAGACAACTCCTACCGGCTACCCATTACAGAAACGTTCTTCATGTGTAAGATTGCAGTTAACTTGTCTACTAATTAGATATGAATGTCACCTAAATATTGTTGACATCATTTGCCTAACCTTACTGGAGTTTAATGTTTCAAACAAACATATCACTGTCTATTAATTCTCATGACGACTGAAAACAAATTTTTTTAAAAATATTTTGGAATTGTTTTATCGATTATAAATCACTGTTCAGTATTACTTACCGTGTTATTGATATTGAGTTGTAAGTAGATGGTAGTTAATCGATAGCCTGAGGTCCAATTTTCATTGTTGAATGATTGCATGGCAGGACCAGATGGACAATGAGGAGGCGATGAAGGCACTGCTACAGCAGATGGCTGACTCTGACAGCGATGATGAGAGCCTCTCCTCCGTCAACTCCGCCAATCCTGACGACTCAGACAAAGAAGTGAAAAAGAAGGATACCAATAGGTAATGGAAGATGGTGTCTGTTTGTGTGTGCGCTAATGTGTGGATGTACATTGTAGACATCAAGTATTGATTAATATACGCGTTATTTATTTGAAACATCCTTCTTTGGTTGAATTGAACAAGTACCAACTGAAAATTGACAACTGCTGGCTTGTGGAAGTTGGTCAATTCTTGGTGACTAATGAACGTGCCAGAATATACGCTACCACAACATTGCCATAGCAGTTTAAATATCGTATTTTTATTAGTGCTGAGCCGGTACCAAATTTGTTGTGCGGTTGCGGTACCAGCGATTTTTTGGCGGTAGTTTCGATTCTGTGTTGGTTGCGGTACCAGGTTTTTCTTGGACTTCGGTACTGTTCTTGCGGTACCTGCGATACCATGCCTGCGATACCACAAAGTCAAACCATACACCTTTATATATCTCATGGTTATATAAATACGGATGCAATGTCCTTTTTTAGATTAAGAAACAAATAAGTAATTGACAAACTCACTGTATATGTTCATAATTAGGCAACCAACAACCTAGAATTGAGATGAAAACAAGTGTTGAATTTTTTTTAAATATAATTTTTTAATAAATAAATACATATTATTTATTTTGTTATTATACATACCACTACATACTACTATAATACTAATAAAACATATATTATATATTTCATTGTTAATATTATTTTTATTATTATTACAATTGTTTTTATATATAATTAATAATATATAGCAATAATTTGTTTCTTTTAAATTTTTATTACAACGCCGCTAGTAGTAGTTTAATAAAAATCATACACGGCTCACTGAAAAATGATCTTGTTTATTTTTTTTATTATTATCACATTAATAATCATTTTAGTAATATATATAATAATACGATAATAATTAATAATAATATACAATAATAATATTATAATATAATAGAATAATAATAATATAATAATAATAATATAATAATAGTAATCATCCTAATAATAATAACTATTATTAAGATGATTATTTATTAATTGAGAAATGATAATAATATCATTTATTATTAATTTGTACAGAGAAACTTCGTTTTTATTTATTATTAATTATTTGTTATTATTTAATTATTATTATTACTGCTGACAACAATAATATAATCATCATCACAACGATATGGATATAATAATAATAATAAACTACTACTAACTTTTTATTATATTTATTATAATAAACTGTCATCATCATCCTACCTGTGGTTTCACAGATTTTACACCTCACTTGCTCATTGCCACTCTGGTCTTCCCCAGCTTTCTCAAAAAACAGCCAAACTTTGCTCATGGTTATCAAGCCGTGATAAATAATATAATGTAAAATAAATTTATGTATGCAATTATGATAATAATAATGAGAAAATAATAAATCAGGCAACAATGGTGACCTAAGTGAAGTAATCATCATGATTACTTCGCTTAGGTGGTGTCTAGCTGCTGCATAGTAATTGTAATTCACAAAACAGACGGGCAAAAGTAGTGTACTTCCACAATCATAAGTACCGAAAAATTATGAAACCAAGGGGCATAACCGCAAGAACCGCAGCGTAGGACCGTCAGAGAACATACCACTGGTACCGAAAAATTGGAAAATCCTAAGAAACCGCACTACATAGACCGCGGTACTGGCGGTTTCAGACATACCGGCTCAGCGCTAATTTTGATATTAGGAAGTTCAATTCAACATAATTTAAAAACTTGTCAAAGCTTTAATAAACTCAATTCTTACATTGAAAGCAAAAGAACTTTTGAAGAGCTGCCAGTGTCTTGCTAGAGATGTTAAATATTCATCTGTTCAACTCTTTGCTAATCAATGCAGGCCACATTATAGTTCTTTGCTCAATACTCCTATAAAAAAATTATTTCCCAATTTTAACCACGGTTCATTTTAAGAGTTGTCCCCACATATCACTTCACTAATAAAGTAACAAGAGGGGACAACACAGACTAGTTCCTACCCGGTATTGTGTTTACCTTTCATAGCCTTCTACTATAACATAAAATATCATAGTTCAAGTGTGGGTCTAAGGCTATATATTACAACTGGGTTAGCTAAACTGAGATCTACAGTCTGATAGATTGTTTGTGTGACTAGAGCTAGTTTCCATTTAATTTGATTCCCTTCATGTCTGGTATATGTAGGACACAAAAAATAATAAACATCGTCAAGGCTCACCAACCATCAACTTATCCCTGCATAGTCTGTACCTCTGTGTCTACATGGGTGTGCGGGTGTAGAAAAATGTTGTGTAAATTATTTTAGGAAGACCAGACAAAAGTCTCGGAAGGTTCACCCACTCGAACAAAAAGGTATCGGCGAGAAGAAAGGTGGTAGGAAGAAACGAACATCATCGGATAGCTCCTCCTCTGGCAGCTCCTCGTCAGAGAGTGATGACGGCGAGGATATGGACAGCAGCGGTTCGGAGGTTATCAGACGGCGCAGGAAGAGAAAGTTCCATTGGTGAGTTGTTAGTTCATTGTGTTTATGTACTTGAATATCTATCTATAGAATATATAGACATCTCTAGTTTGTTGGTGGTCAATAGCCTTGCGTCGCTGAAACTTTTGTGTATTTGGCCATGCAAGGATGCGTGATTCATAGGTCATGATAGCTTATTTTTTAATGGTAAATTTTATTATTTTGTGTTTTTAAAATGTTTTTTGAAGTGTGTCAACTCTTTTAAACCAGTAAATTGCTATTTATCAATGTTAGAGATAGTTTGAATTACCACCAAGTAAAGTTTGATATTGTTTATACAAAATGTCAAATGCAGCGTTTGCATGTCTATATATGGTCTGCTCCTGGTAAACTGGTGCCACTCTGTTACAGTTCTGGCAGTGATGGCAGTTCGAACTCCGACGTTTCTATTGACAAGAAACTTTCTACCCGCGAGAGTAGACGGACGAAGAAAGGAAAGAAACGACGAGTGATTAAATACAGCAGCGATAGCTCCAGTGGGGTAAGAAAACTCGCTACAAATAGTTGACTTTACTTTGGTTATCTCTATTGTTTGGAACCTTGCATTGTTTGGTATTCTTAGCTATAAATATCAATTCTGTACCAACTAACACTCAAATCAACCTAAAAATTTCAATTTTAAATCCAGTCACATGCACAGACAGTTTAAAGTGAGTCTCCCACAACACTGTAATCTGTTCACACTTTGGGAAAATTGCAGATAAGATATCGGTGTGATGTGATAGGATGTAATGTATGTCACTACACGTGGCGTTAAATAGATGGCCAGCTCTCCAACCTATTTTCATTGTGACTGTCTGTCACTAGCTGTCACCAGCTGTCACCAATTGTCACCAATTGTCACTAACTGTCACCAATTGTCAATAGCTGTCACTATCTATCCCCGTTTGTCGCTAGCTGTCACCAATTGTCAATAGCTGTCACCAATTGTCACTAGCTGTCACCAATTGTCATTAGCTGTCACCAATTGTCACTAGCTGTCACCAGTTGTCACCAATTGTCAGTAACTGTCACCAATTGTCAGTAACTGTCACCAATTGTCAGTAACTGTCACCAATTGTCACTAGCTGTCACCAGTTATCACTAGCTGTCACCAATTTTCACCAATTCTCGCTTGCTGTCACCAGCTGTCACTACCTGTCACCAGCTGTCACCAATTGTCAATGCTATAAATACAACACATTATCTGTCATACAGAGTGGCTCAAACTCCGACTCGGACTCCAGCTCCAGCGGTGACAGTGACGTAAAGGTGCTCACTCCGTCCAAGGGCAGACATAAGATCAGGAAACTGCTGGACGATAACAAGCTGAAGGCCACCACCAAGAGTGCTCACAAAGTCGAGATGGAGAGGCGCAAACGTATCGAAGAAAAACAGAAAAAGGTTTGTCCACTTGCCATTGAGTTTCTTTTCCTCAGCCGTAGGCTTCACGAGAGATTATGAGTGTGTTATACATATCTCTCTCTAACATGACCTGAATGAGTGCATTATACATATCTCTCTCTAACATGACCTGAATGAGTGCGTTATACATATCTCTTTCTAACATGACCTGAATGGGTGCATTATACATCCCTTTCTAACATGACCTGAATGAAATGTTTTTTGATACTATACTTGAAGAGCTTGTCTTGTGTTGATTTTAAGTTTATGACCTGAATGATGATGTATCAACGGACTTATGAACAGAATATAACACTCCAGTAGTAGCTAGTAGTAAACTTGTATCACCTGACTTATAAAGGGCACGTAACACAAAGTGTAACAAATGTCTAACCAATGTTATTAAAGGGCCTATGACACTGGCACAATTGTTGTGTGGTTACTATATAACAGAGACCACATACAGGACACGGTTGTACATGGTTGTACACGGTTGTACATGGAGCATTAGGTATCAAGTTTTCTACTTGTAGTACAATGAAGAGCTGCTGGCCAGCGAATCTCCTAAAAAATTGAAAACTCTGAAGGAGCTGATATTGGAGAAGAACTCCAAAGGTAAAGTTGTTGTGGAGGTGGATCCAGCGCTGGTGAAGAAGCTCAAGCCTCACCAGGTAGGGCTCGTCAATACTACGTATTTCGTTACTAAAGTTGCTATAAAAATGGTGTGGTTGAACTTGCTGGTCGAAGAGATTCAAACGCAAGATACTATACAGACTAAGTTTAGAAGTATCTTGGAGGCATGACACAGAACTAAATGCGAGATGCAACAGAGAGACATGACATTGGAACTACTTTAAACCAACTAGCTGTTACACAATTATTTCAGTTTAGCTCTGTGAGCTGTCTCCACTGGGACAAGTTAATTATTTACTTCCAATGATGATTTTGGAGCCCAATTTCTTAGACGCAAAACACTTTATTTTTCCTCGACTATTATGGTTTGTTAACCTTTACCTGTTGCTCTCTGTTCAAACTCTAGAACAGGTTTTAACAGTTTTATCCCGAGAACAACAAGAGATACGCAATCCTAATCATATATTTTAGTCCATGACCTTTTTAGCTATTGTTTTATGTTCAATCTCTCTCATTTTTCAAGTTTTCAAGGCCTCCATTTCCACTCTTTGGTGGACCAGAGGCTATATGTTAACCAAAACCTCTTGCATTGTTTGTAGGTGGATGCAGTCAGATTTCTGTGGGACTGTGTGTGTGAGACAGTGGAGAGGTCAAATAAAGGTAGTGGTGGAGGATGTATATTGGCTCATTGTATGGGACTCGGTAAAACTCTTTCTGTGAGTATTCATTGGATTTGTCTTCTCTTCCCACTACTTCACTTCTCCCAAAGCTGTATTATAAGTAGTTCTCCTCTAACTTGTCACTTATTGCTTTAGTGAGTCTCGGTAGAACGTGCACAAGCTAGCGCCTTTTTCTTGGATTCTTATATTATGTAACAAAAATATCATGCTTTTGGATTGTTATGTTATGTAACAAAAATGAGAAACAATAAAATATTTAAAGCGTACTTTTATTATTTATGTCCATTGCTCCGCTTATGAGACCTGCTTTTAGGGTTGCCCACGAGGCACAGCTCAAACAAACAAAGAGACAATGTTTTGTTTCGATTATTTTGTAGTTTATTGTGATTTAATTTTTTGTGACATTGTGATTTGAAAATTACAACATTCATTGCAATTTACTACATATCTATTATTTTTTAATGTTTTATCTGTTATCTATCAACTTTTTGTATTGTTGTTATTTATGGTTATTGATTGTATTTTAGACATTTTGATACTTATCATTTGTTAGTAAATTTTCAACCTTAGTCCAAGCATGAGCATTTTGATAAGGTATCAAATATTCTGAAATTCAATTTCTAGCTGATCAAATATTGTTTTAAGCTCTTTTACTTGTGTCAGAATTTCATATCAACTACAAGAAAGTTGGAGATGCTATGAATCCCCCTCACTGTAGCTGTCAGCTATGGGTGTCTATTTGTCACCATAAGGAGTTGTTGTCCCTTGCTTACAGCTCATAACCTTCCTGCACACTTTACTCTCACATGAGGACAAGCTGGGACTGCGCAGGATGCTCGTCATAGCCCCACTGAACACAGTACTTAACTGGAAGGATGAGGTGGAGAAATGGACATCTAACCTTGAAATAGACATCGATGTAAGTGTTGATATAGACATAGAATGTCAGTGCTGAAATAGACATAAAATGTAAGTGTTGAAATAGGCCTAGGTGTAAGTGCTGAAATGGACAAGAATGTAGATGTCAATGTTAGATTAGACATAGATATTCTTGGGCAATACGAAGATATTTATTTATTTGGAAAAAGTGATAAGCAAACCACAAATTGAGGGGCAGAAAACTTCAAAGTATCACAATAATGCCTACTGGTAACGCATTGGTATTGCGGTATACACTGTTAAATACATTTTACCAACATGTGTTAGTGCCATAGGCTTATAGCTTTCTTGCGCTCCTTAGCAGGCATATATGACGTCGATAGTTTAGTAACTCAATCCATTTCTAGTGATCTGACACTCACTGTCTGGCACCCTTTACAGGTTGATGAACTGCAATCGAGCAAGAAAAACATTGACAGGATGTACAGACTAAAAAGGTGGCACAGTACGGGTGGCATTATGATTATGGGCTATGACCTGTTCAGAAATCTCACCTCTGGTGCGTCCATCAAGAAGAAAGAGCTGAAGGACAGGTTCCAGCAGTATTTAATCAAACCAGGTGAGTTATGCTACATGTACGTCTACCGATTACATACCGATTTGCCCTTACCGATTGGAGATGACGTCAAGGAGTTTCCCCTCTTTTTCTCTACTTGCAATTCTCACGCAATATCGGTGAAACTCGCTACATTTTTGCCATAGTTAGCCATAAAGCGATTTGAAACAACAAAGATGGGACGCTAAAAAACGTCTCTTCATCTGTAAATAATTGCACTTGAGAAACAGTTTTGTTGGAGACATTGAAACCACGAGCAGTGATATGATTGGTTAAATCACGAATTGTCTACCGATTTTTTGACCACGAGCAAAACCTACCGATAGCCTCAAATAAAATGCTACCGATTATTTCGTTACATCACACCGGAAACGGATACAAGGAAATCCTCAATCGGTAAGCCAAATTGGGAGCTAATCGGTAGATGTACATTGGGTATTAGAATAGCAGTGGTCAATGGGTTCTTCACTTCCTGTTATAAGTAGTGGCGGTCAATGAGCTCTTCACTTCAACTATCACAGTATATACAAGCTTAACTTCAAAGAAATCACTTTTGTCTGTACTATTGTTTGGTTATAAATGGTAATGATGCCTGTTGTGGTGATTATTTCTTCTACAGTTACTTGCAGCTACATGCACACCTACCGATTAGCTATTGATTGGCCCCTAACGATCGGAAAGGACGATAGAGCATTTCCTCTATTTTTTTTATTAACTTCGCTGTATTTGATGTCATAGTTAGCCATGAAGTGCTTTGAAACAACAAACAAGGGACACTCATGAACGGCCCTCTTTATATAAATACTTGCGCTCAAGACACAAATTTATTGGGAAAGTCTAAACTGGCAGGAGTGATATGATTGGTCTAATCCGAATTGTCGAGCAATTTTTGGTTGGGATCAAAAATTGCTGATTGCCTGAAATAAAACGCCACCGGTTGTTTCACATCATTTCTCCGGAAGTAAGAAAATCCTCAATCGGTTGGCACAATTGGTACATAATTATACATGGCGCCTAAAGCAGAACACTCGTGGATTTCTTATGCAGCTCACTTTTCAGAGTTGTCTCTTCTTAAGTGTCAAGGAGTGCTAAATAGTCACAACTAAATTACTAAAATTAATCATGAGTTGGTTCATATTTATTTCTTTTTGTATTTGAGTTGTCTTTCCTTGGTAAAGGTGAGACAACCTGTAAAACTGTACTTATCATTTTTTTCAGCAGGAGGATGCAATTACCAAATACATTGAAAATAAAAATAAATTAGAATGTTTCAGTTTGTACAGTATTCATTCAATGACGTATACGATAGTTCCAAAATAAAACATTGTTGTGGAGTTGTCCCATTTTGTAGTTCCCAGAAAACCCAGGCTGCAACCAGGTCTGGACTGGGGCCACAACTGCTGTGTCAGTGTCATATAAAGTCGCCATGTAACTTATTGTTGACTGGTGTTGCAGGTGCTGATGTTATAGTCTGTGATGAGGGGCACTTGCTAAAAAATGCCAAGTCTGGAATGAGGAAGTCAGTGATGGCTACTCACAGCAGGCGCAGAATAGTGCTTACCGGCACTCCTCTTCAAAACAACCTAAAAGAATGTGAGTCTCTTTTGTAACATTGCAATGTTTTCCTTCGCCTAACTCCACTAATTTCGACTAGGCCAGTAGTAAAGGGTAAGCGAATGCTGATCAGTAGACTGTGGACCAGCTGACACCAACAACCTAGGATAAACTTAGCAGATAATTACAGAGTCTGCCTTGGAGCACTTAGTTGTTGATCAGTATTCGCTATCAGATTTATGGCTGCAACCATTTTCGTAATAATATCAATGACATACAATATGTAGCGTTGTGTATATATTCGGATCAAGTTGTCTATATCTATTATTTGTAACCCATCATTGTAGTTTTTATTAATAATATTTATTATTATAAATTATTATCAAAATTACATAAGTTAAAATTTGTGTACAAGAAGCACAAATATTTTACTGGGTGGGCAGGAGATGGCTAAATCTCATTAGGGAGTTTGCGAAAGCCCAACGAGGCCGTTAACGAGTGCGTGAGAGAGGTCACGTGGTACCACTAGAGCGGATTATCGGTGATTATCTGTCTCGTCCCACGTAGTACCTCTGGTAAACGTGAGATTTTTTACGTCAATTTACTGTTTTGACGGAAGGGAATATTTGGTACGTGAGGCGCCTCTTTTACACTGGAGGGAATTTTGTTACCGCCATCGCAAATTTAATTATTATTTTTATCATTGTTGATTAAACGCCATAAAAAACATGAAAATTACAATCACTCACTGGCGTATATACATTTCGAATAAACATCAGTTAGGCCAGTAATCCATGTACAGGAAGCCACCACCATTCATAATAAATAAATACAGCTGTGTGTTAATAGTAACTTGTAACTTTGTTTGGGAGGCCATTATTAGTAAAATAAAAATACAAAAGGTGTAACTGCTATCGCTGTGAAAACGGAAATGATTTTCAGTCAGGGAATTGGCTCGCTCGGCGAGATTGTCGCAACGTACTTGGTGAGCTTATCCCAGAACTTAATAATTTGGCCAATTGGCGCGTACCCTACGTTAACGTACTCGTTAGTCAGGGTTTTTCGCAAACTCCCTATTTCATCAAAGTGTACTGTACGACAACGTATCTCCCTTTAGTACTAATGTGTGTTGTATTATCAGTCAAGCTCCCTAATGGTTGCTGAGACTACGGTCATAAGCTATGCGCGCTTGACATAACAAAGCCTCTTCTGACCAATGGAATGCGGCTTGCTTAGTATTTATCTATTCCCGCCCTGTGACGTACTTGACTTTAATAAATGATTTACCCAAGAATTGAGGCCTTTTAATGTAAAATTTTTTAACATTATGGAGCCAATTAAATTTTAAATCCTTATTAGTAATTTTTTTTAGTTGCTTCGAGTGAAGGTGATTTTTTATTACTGAAATTGTTTGTCTGAAATGGAAATTTGAGCTTTTCGCACCGGTTTGTTATCATTTTGTAGAAGATGCGTTTAGGGGGCATTTTGCTAGCTGAGTCATCGCTTCTCGGCCTATTGGCTAAGATCAAAGTGTAGTATCTGTTCTAATCAGTTTAATATCTGATTCGTGGCACATTGTGTCACTATGATATTAATCTGATTTTTGGAACTAGACGAAGCGCAGAAGCTTGCTTCGGCTTTGTCACGGGTTGTCTTGGTATTGCAGTACCTCCAAGCACGGCCCACCTCCCTACTGGGGAGGAACAACAAATAAAATAATTCAATAAGACCCTCTTTGCAGGACTGATGGAAAGTGTTGAGCTTGTCTGTGATTTTGTCATCATTCCTTCGATGTAGCAACACTTTTTAAAAAAAAAAATTTATAATACGTGATTTGCTACAGTCATAAAGAAAATAATGCAGAGAATTTTATTACCCCCAGGTAGCATATTTTATGAAAAATGGGTTGGGAATAAAAAATTTCACTGTTTATATGAGGAATTAGATCAGTTTATTATTGTTGCCTTAGGGTGCTTTCGGATACCCTACGCGTAGGGCTTAACTATGGGATTAGACGAGACCATTCGGAAACCCCGTCGTTGAGGGCAGAAAAAACATGGCGGCAATGGGCAATTTGGGCTCAACGATGGAAGTGACAAGCGAGGAAGGTAGCGTCGTTGACTGACCTTGACTCTACCTAACCAACAGTTTTAACGAGTCAACTTTTATCAATCATTGTTTCAAGTCGTGACAATGCATTATAATGTATATAAAAAATACATCAGACGATAAAATAATCGTAATTCTTTTTTGTTTGTAAAGAAACTAAAGTGGGCTCGCTCCAGCTATACAGTTTTCATAGACGTTGATGAAAATAAATATGTCTATGGTTTATGCTCAAACAACTTCCGTTAAACGACAGTCATCGTTGAGCCCTCAACGAGTGTTCAACGACTGCCCTATGCATAGGGTATCCGAAAGCACCCTTATTCTCAAGCATTTTACGGTTCCTATTGTTCCATAATGTCTTCACGTGTGGACAACTCCATGTTCCCAGAGATTACATGGTTGAGCCCTAACACACTTGAAGAGATGAGCAGTTGCTTGAAATCATAATTTCAACAATTGAACATTTTCAATTTATATGAAACTTGAGAGATCAATTCTCATCACATCAGTGCACTTCAACAAGTATCATTGTATAGCAGGGATTACATTATGGCAAAGTCTTTGGCATTTGTATTACAAGCACTTCAGAAATTATATTGTGTCACTTGCTGTGGATTAATGGGCTATCTCAGCCCGCACAACTACATACATTCAACTAACACAACACCATAAAATAATTTAATTGTGGTAATCGACCAAACAGGCTGGTGTGATGCACTGGTATTAGATTTGTCTCCCCTCTACATCTGTCTAATTAGACCATTGTATGGTGGACTGGTCTGTTTAGACCACTGTATGATGGACTTGTCTGTTTAGACCACTGTATGGTGGACTTGTCTGTATAGACCACTGTATGGTGGACTTGTCTGTTTAAACCACTGTATGGTGGACTTGTTGTATAGACCACTGTATGGTGGACTTGTCTGTTTAGACCACTGTATGGTGGACTTGTCTGTATAGACCACTGTATGGTGGACTTGTCTGTATAGACCACTGTATGGTGGACTTGTCTATGTAGACCACTGTATGGTGGACTTGTCTGTATAGACCACTGTATGGTGGACTTGTCTATGTAGACCACTGTATGGTGGACTTGTCTGTATAGACCACTGTATGGTGGACTTGTCTGTTTAGACCACTGTATGGTGGACTTTGTGAAGCCGAGTCTGTTGGGTACAGCTGCCGAGTTCCACAACAGGTTTGTTGCTCCCATAACTAACGGACAGTACGAGGACTCCACGCCGTTTGATGTTAAACTGATGAAGAAAAGAGCTCATGTCTTACATGAGATGTTGGCTGGATGTGTGCAGGTATATACGCATGCCTATGTATCTACACATGTGTATGTATTTGTTTGTCTGTGTATATACCCATGTCTATGTATGTATGCGTCTATTTCACTGTGCTTGTACATTGTATTAAATGGTTTGTAACTTGTAACTGGTTTGTAAGTTGAAAATCTCGTGAGGGCCGACAATTTGATATTTTAATATATCGAGCTTCATAACTCAAAACTCACTCATCTGTTTTTTGTGCATATCAGCCAGTCCTAGTATCTATACATGTCTATGTATGTATGTGTCAGTTGCACTATCTCTGTACATTGTATTAAGATATAAAGAGTTATAAACGCACCTAACTTGTAGAGACGCGACTATTCAGAGCTCACCAAGTTTCTACCTCCCAAACACGAGTACATCCTGTCAGTTAAACTGTCTGAACTTCAAATTAAACTGTATCAGTTTTACTTGGATAAGGTCAAGGCTGATGGCAAACTCGGTGAGTCATGTGATGTGCTAGTGAGTCATGTGATATCCTTGTTGGGTGTGAAGAATGACTTCTTGAAAACTTAGAAAGCTACTTTTTATCCAATTGCTCTCTTTAACTTGTGGCATTTTCTCAAACACTTTATCAATCTATAGTAAGATTGTCTTGGCATGTCTAGATTCCAAATGATCAGATGAATTATTAGTTTACAATCTCTCCATTTGTTGTATGTTTTTTATTGTGTGTACTACAGCAGCTTTGGCTGTAGTTTCGAGTACTACTCAAGTAGAGTTGTACATGTACCGCTCTAAGTAGAGTTATCCCCTCCTTTCACCAGGTATAAAGGGCAAGCTGTTCTCTGACTTTCAAAATCTGAGCCGTGTGTGGTCTCATCCGATGGCATTGGAGCTACATAAACAGGTACAGCTTATTGTCGGTCTATTCACCTTCACTCCTTTTTACTAGCTACTAGCTGACTAACTAGCTAACTAACCTATATTATACCTGCTAGTGCCAACTCAAGTAAACCGTTACTAGCTAACTAACCTATATTATATCTGCTAGTGCCAACTCAAGTAAACAGTTACTAGCTAACTAACCTATATTATATCTGCTAGTGCCAACTCAAGTAAACCGTTACTAGCTAACTAACCTATATTATATCTGCTAGTGCCAACTCAAGTAAACAGTTACTAGCTAACTAACCTATATTATATCTGCTAGTGCCAACTCAAGTAAACAGTTACTAGCTAACTAACCTATATTATATCTGCTAGTGCCAACTCAAGTAAACAGTTACTAGCTAACTAACCTATATTATATCTGCTAGTGCCAACTCAAGTAAACAGTTACTAGCTAACTAACCTATATTATATCTGCTAGTGCCAACTCAAGTAAACAGTTACTAGCTAACTAACCTATATTATATCTGCTAGTGCCAACTCAAGTAAACAGTTACTAGCTAACTAACCTATATTATACCTGCTAGTGCCAACTCAAGTAAACAGTTACTAGCTAACTAACCTATATTATATCTGCTAGTGCCAACTCAAGTAAACAGTTACTAGCTAACTAACCTATATTATACCTGCTAGTGCCAACTCAAGTAAACAGTTACTAGCTAACTAACCTATATTATATCTGCTAGTGCCAACTCAAGTAAACAGTTACTAGCTAACTAACCTATATTATACCTGCTAGTGCCAACTCAAGTAAACCGTTACTAGCTAACTAACCTATATTATACCTGCTAGTGCCAACTCAAGTAAACCGTTACTAGCTAACTAACCTATATTATATCTGCTAGTGCCAACTCAAGTAAACCATTACTAGCTAACTAACCTATATTATATCTGCTAGTGCCAACTCAAGTAAACAGTTACTAGCTAACTAACCTATATTATATCTGCTAGTGCTAACTCAAGTAAACAGTTACTAGCTAACTAACCTATATTATATCTGCTAGTGCCAACTCAAGTAAACAGTTACTAGCTAACTAACCTATATTATATCTGCTAGTGCCAACTCAAGTAAACCGTTACTAGCTGACTAACCTATATTATATCTGCTAGTGCTAACCCGAATGAATGTTTACCAACACGAACCCAAGTTCAACCCGAACAAATTCTAGCTATGGGAGCATCGCGACTGTATGTTTGGCAGCTTTTTATTGCCCTATGCTGTTACTCAGTGCTTGTATGCGATTGTGTGTTGGACTCAGTTGTATCTGCTCTTGTGGTTTATATAACTTACCGAGTTGATACCATCCTCAACAGCTCACAGTTAACTGATTAGTTGTCCTTCCCTTCCTTTAGTCGTGAGTGGTCAGTTCTATTGGGTGGTAGACATTTTAGGCATTGGACTTGCTGTTTTTGGTATATTGTCATATATTGTTCATGTTGATATATTGTGATACATTCTCGTCACTTGGTTGTCAGAGAAGAGAGGAAGAGAAAGACTTCATAGACGACTCCACTACCTCGGAGGAGACTCCTAGCTCTGAGGATGATGGAAGTGATATTCTAGTCAATGACGGAGATGACTGTTGGAAACCCAGCAAGTAGGTGTAGCAATACACGGGTTGTAAATGGCATGCAACTAGCAGCCATTTCCTAACAAAACATTGTGTACATGGATTGCGTTATTTATGCTACGCAGAGTTGTCCTCTGCCGATCACCACAATCGATACACAAACGTGGGTTGTTTAAAGGGGTGGCTACAAATGCCGATGTTTGCCATCGGAAGTCCTTACGATGGGATCGGCCGATACATCTGCGTATCAAGAGGCTTGATTGTAAACCAGACCAACATGCTGGTTTATGCCCAATTCTGGAGGCCATCGGCACCGTCTGATTGGTTAAAACAAATTATGTTTACAACAAGCTCATCAAGTTTAACCATTTACAACACATTTCTGCTAGAGAAAATTATTATCAACTTTAAATTCTGAAGTGGTGCGGATATTACAGAACTGTTAGGGCCATCTCTTTGCACCAAAATTGTTTTGGTGTTTTGACTAAAAATCTGTCTGACGAATTTATTTCAGATGGCTAACAAAACAATTAGATTGACAAATATTTATCATCGTTAATAGTAATAATTAATTAATAATTACAGCAATAAATGATGATTTATAACAATGTTCTAATGATTCAACAATAAGGAAATCCAATATAATAAACAAACATCATGGGTTTTTTACTGAAAAAAAATTAAACATACTTTACAATAGATTTGTTTTTAAATTATTACTATATCAGGAAGACAAATAAATCTTTGCCAGAAATAAAACGACATGAAGCCGCGCTTTGTGCCGTATGATTGGCCAGCTCAATAGGAGCTCACCGATGCGCTCTAGTACATCAGCGCACTACATTTGTCTGTGTAACCACACCGTAACGTTCCATTGTACATGGTAGATGAGCACCAAAACATTGGCCCAGTATAGCCTAGCCTTAGTGAGACTAGCCTTTGTGGTTACTTTGGTAGGTTTTAACAATGTATGTCTCCACGACATTATTTTTGTTTATTCCGATGATTACTATTATTTATTTCAATTGTAATATCGAATACTGATAATAATCAGATTATTAGTAAATTATTATTATTGTACGATTTACTCAAGCATTATTATTATTACCACACAGTAGTGACACCTGATGGTTGTCAGTGACATTAATAGTTGATACAATCATTAACAACAATAATTATAATGATTTCAATTAACCGTTTCATATCTTAATGGCTCATTCAATAGCCCATCTGATGGCCTTGGCCACTGTGTATATGGAATTATCAATGAAAATAGCAACTGGCATGACTGCACACTCGGGCTTATTCCAACAACTCACTATCGACGCTGTGTAACACACCTGCACGGACTATGCCTTGCGAACGAACCTTTCTCCGTGCCAACAGCAGCCGTGTAAAACCCCTACTTTTCTTTTATTGGATTTTGTACTTGATTGCTTGCGGGGGTGAGTCAGTCTGAGAACTTATTTAGCCGAGTACTATTTGTTGTTCTCTGGCTAATTTCAGGGCGAAGGATAAAAAGAAATCAGCAGTCGAAGGGCTGAAAGAAGAAAATGATTCGTCTCGGGTAAATTCCGGTAAGTAGGTCAAGTGTCCCCGTCACCTTGTCACCTTGATAGTTTTTAGTCCACCTTTTTGATCTATTCGCTAAAAATTAAAACAAATTGTTTGGAGAGTACAGACAATTATTTTTGAATAATACAAGTAATTAGGTGAGCTCTCTTCTCCACTATATTTGTATTAGTTTACTGCTCTGTATGACACAGGCACGTCCACCCCGGTGGACGACTCCCTCTGGTGGTTAGATGAGGTGAAGGATATCAAGATGAATGACGTCTCCCTCGGCTACAAATTTGTGCTCCTACTTGAAATACTCAAAAAGTGTGAAGAGATCGGTGATAAACTGTATGTCTTATTTTATATTAAATTATTTTATAATTATTTCCTGGCTTATAACGGCAGATCATCCGCAACACTGATTATCATACCATATTATTTTCATTCTGTCTTGACATGTTCTGTTGTCCATATGTTCATCTCCACACATGTCGCTGGGCTCGTGGGTGTCGTAGAAGGTCATATGACATTCTACGATGCTGACTATTTATCGAGACGGTCGATATTGCTAATTTTGGTGAACGCTGATGTTGCGAAAAAGTAAAACCAGTTAAGCTCTTACGACTTTCAGCGTTTTCTGTGTCGATTATTTTGCACGTCGTAGCAATTTGCTAATAAACTAGTACCATAACGATGTTTACCCCGGCGAAAATTGAATTATTTGTCATTTCCTACCTCTGGCAATCAACTTTAGGAAAAGAAGTAAAAAGTTTTTACTATTTTCCAATCCTAGACCAAGTTCCAGTCTGTGAGTAACAGCTCCTTATGCTCGCATACGTATAGTGTTTTACCTTGCCCCGATCTATCGCGATTACAAAGTGTGGGCAACTCCACACAAACACCACTGGTGCTCACAGTAATAGAAGCTTCCAATACATGCATGGAGATCAGCCCTTTGGGATACATCAGAGGTTGTGTTATCTCTGATCTCTTCTGTCTGTTTGCAGTCTTCTCTTCAGTCAAGGTATTCTTACTCTAGATCTCATTGAAGACTTTCTTGAAATGATACACAATTCAGAAGACGAAATCACAGAAACTGTAAGTGGTGAACAGTTCATTGTATATTGTTTCACCAGGAGGCGCTGTGAACAAGTGTGTCTGGTGCTTTCTATATATGTGCTGAATGTACCCGGTCAAAACATGCATTTGGCAAATTTAAATAATCGCGCTGGAAACAATCTCTGGCTACCTCGCATTCCTTACCTTTTATGACATCACAAACGATTCACTCAACTTTGCTGTTTGTTGAGCTAAAACTGCGTGCCACATCTATACCTGCAAACATGGTTGGTATTCTCTTGCTTTCACAGCTGTATGGGCGGGGGCAGTGGAAAAAGGGTGTCAATTACTTCCGTATTGATGGTACTGTGGATGCAGCTCAGAGACGTCGGGCTTGTACTCTATTCAATAGACCTAACAATCATAAGTAAGGCTTATCGCTATATATCTTTCTTGCGTAACTCTATTGTTGTCTGCTACAGTGATAACTCTATCGTTGACTGCTGCATAGATAACTCTATTGTTTTTTGCTTCATTGATAACTCTATTGTTTTCTGCTGCATAAATAACTCTATTGTTTTCAGCTGCATAGATAACTCTATTGTTTTCTGCTGCATAGAAAACTCTAATGTTTTCTGCTGCATAGATAACTCTGTTGTTTTCAGCTGCATAGATAACTCTATTGTTTTCTGCTGCATAGAAAACTCTAATGTTTTCTGCTGCATAGAAAACTCTAATGTTTTCTGCTGCATAAAAAACTATAATGTTTTCTGCTGCATAGATAACTCTGTTGTTTTCTGCTGCATAGATAACTCTGTTGTTTTCTGCTGCATAGATAACTCTATTGTTTTCTGTTGCATAGATAACTCTATTGTTTTCTGCTCTATAGATAACTCTATCGTTTTCTGCTGCATAGATAACTCTATTGTTTTCTGCTGCATAGATAACTCTATTGTTTTCTGTTGCATAGATAACTCTATTGTTTTCTGTCGCATAGATAACTCTATTGTTTTCTGTTGCAGTGCTAGGCTGTTCTTGATATCCACCCGTGCTGGAGGAATGGGAATAAATCTAGTTGGTGCTAACAGAGTCATAATATTTGATGCCTCGTGGAATCCATCTTATGATGTGCAGGCAATATTCAGAGCTTTCAGGTTTGGTCAGACAAAACCTGTGTACGTCTATCGATTCCTTGCCCAGGTTTGTATTGCCTAACCACAGTAGTATTGTTTGTTAAATTTGGTATTATCTCACCACAGTAGTATTGTTTGTTAGATTTGATACTGTTCCATTACAATATGGCTGCTTTCTAAGTTTGTTATGTTATCACCACAGTAGCATTGTTTGCTAAGTTAGTTATTATCACACCACAGTGCATTGTTTGACTGCAGGCAACGATGGAAGAGAGAATATATGAAAGGCAGGTAGCCAAGTTGTCACTCAGCGAGAGAGTAGTCGATGAGAAACAGATTCATCGACACTTCACCGCTAACGATCTCAATGAACTCTACAACTTCAAACCTGCCGGGGAGGAAGACATGGAGGTTCCTGTTCTACCTAAGGTATAGAACACAGTCTAACATTTGCTACGAGTCATATAAGGCTTTTAACAATGCGTCTTTTCTTTATATAGCTCTTTGCTTATTGAAGTTTGCTTTTTAAACTTCTTTCTTTTCATAACGCTTGCACTGCGATGAAGTTGTCTCTCTTGTGAGAGCTTTTGTCTACAGCAGCTCTTTCTATACACAGTCGATGCCCTTCATTGTGAACTTGATTCAGCGATCAAGCACTATTAGTACTTTACTCTCCTAGTTCCAAGTCATGACAACAAATAGTGGGGTACATAATTTATATAACAAACAACAATACTATCGCAATTCATTTTCTTTTTAAAAAACAGTGAAGTGGGCCCGCTCTAGTCTCGTCATAGATGTAAGAATTGAATATGTTTGTGAGTTAAATGATAAATGGACTTCCATTCAATGGCACTCGTTGATAAGGTCTTAACGACTGCCAACCCTCTCAGTAGTGTGTCTGAAAGCATTAATACATTTGAAGTACGATCTAAAATCATTTGTTGGATTATGAAAGTTTACGACTTAACTTACCTATTTAATATAAATTTTTAGGTTTTGAATGCTTCAATTTTAAGCAGTTTGTCAGCCTTTTGAAATTTTAAACCAAGTATGGGGAAGGTTATGAATAAAATATTGAATTAAAGAAAGCACACGTTTGGGTAAGATGTAATGAAAGCTCACCAATTTTTTCTTGTTAAAACAGTAATTAATCTTTTGAGAATTTTCTATCGATTTATTTAAATCCAAAAAATACATGTTCTTGAAGGTAATGGTTATCCATGCCTTCACACACATGTCTGCCTATGGACAAACTGCCACAAATTTGTAATTTTTTTGCTTGCAGCGCATAAATGCTTACTTCCTGTTTACTCGAATTGTCGGTTACATCTCCTGCCATCGTAGTCAAACCGAATTCATGTGTTTTGTTCTGTCTCAGTGACCCACTAGATGAATGCACATGTAACTACGGGTGTGCCTATCAATCGCAAACTTTTATAGGATGATAACTTGTGAAAATTTTTTCTGTTAAAATATCCATAAGGACCAATCTCAGTGGTGGCCAAAGAAGTCCGACAACTCCTGGTATCATATGGATATTATTGGGTTGCTATGTTACTGCAGGGACTCCAGTTTGTATGACTGTATATAGGAGTTGTCTCACTTTTCAGAAATAAGACAACTCCTGGTATCACATATATTTATTCAATATTCCAACTGCTGCAGGATTTGCTGCTGGCTGACATGCTGGAGTCTCATGGACACTTGATAGTGAAAGTGAGAGAGCATGACTCCCTGCTGGAGAATAGGGAGGAGGAGCAGCTGAGTGAGGAGGAGAGGAAGGCTGCTTGGCAGGAGTATCAACAGGAGAAAGAGAGGGTTGTCCTACCCCCACCCGCACCGTCAGTCCAGCCTTCCGTAGGATACACAGCTAACAATGCTGCCAAATCTAGCAGTGGCGCAATGCTGAGCAGTCTCCTACTGACTGACTTGGAGAAGTACAAGTTGAGGGATAATCTAAGTAGGAGGGTGAGTATTGTGGGAGCTCAGGCTATCACCATAGCTACATTATAATGTCATGGATATAATTTAAGTGATAATTGAAAGTAGAAAAGTTGTTTTTTAGCATTTTTACTTTTTTATCTCATTAGGTATCAAATCTCATTTTTAAAGCCCGAGTGCACAATCTGTGCTGTAATCAATCAGTATCAGCTGACTGAATGAAATACATTCTCCATCAGTTTAAGAATCTAACTTTAGCTGTCTGTATTCGGTGCCCAAACACTTGCTAAGTGTTACTCACATAACCACAGGCTTTGTAGCAGTTTGTTGTGAGATCACATTTTTCTAGCTATAACATAGTTACTGCAGGAAACTTAGAGTTTTATCATTTATTTCTGTAATTAAAGTCTCCGCCTACTCTCAGCTCATCATTGTCCATCGCATTTACTGCGCTTTTGTTCAGGGGCGGGCAATTCTATAGATAAATTCTTTTGTTACTTTTGATGCATTACCTTTGTCTAAATATATAAAATTGATTCATTACGTATTTTGTTTAGTTTCCGTCATCTTCGCCGGAGCATCTGCAGAAGTTATTTGAGGCCCAGTGTTACGAAATAAACTCTTCAAGGCTCAAACATCATCAAACAGTAAGTTGATAAACTTATCTGCACTTTAGTTAGTTGATGTACTCATCTACTAGCTAAAAACTAGTAACATTGTCTGTGAAGGTTTATCACTGGAATGGAGAGGGCACAACTCCAGCTCTACTTTGTGTTACTTTTGTACACTTATTCAGATTGCACCCAAGTCTAGACTCTATCAATTATCAACAACTGATAGTTTCACATTCGCTGCCAACCCTCTTGTGGTTTGAGTTGAATATGGAGCTTTGTGAACCAAAACTGTTAGATCTCAAAGCTCGTTTGTGCTAGAGGTTCTTGTTTGTGTCGCAAGTAATCGACTTGCTGAATAATGTTTTAGTCAGAGTTATCTCCCAGTTTTTTGATATATAAAATAATCCAACTCCGCCGCTGTTACAAACTACCAACCAGTAGCTACTCTTTATGGATTGCTTTCAAGATAACGTCTCGCCTGCAATCCTTGTGTACAAAGATTGACTTCAAGCACGCAGCTTTCCCTCTTTTTAGCAACCACAAAGTTGTCAAGTAGAAACTAATGCTGGAAAGTATTGTACTATACAATTATAATAATTGTTATTTTTTTATTGCTGCTACAATTAATTACTATTACTGCTTATCGATTGTTTATGCTTGTCACCAGGTTTCTATTCACAATATTTTACTTTTGAAGTATGTGTGAAATAATGGTTTAATTATAATTTATTAGTCAAATTTGGTATGTGGCATGTTGCGGGTGTCATATGTGAGCCCAACCCTTATTCGTGGGATAAAAACCTAAAGCTTCAATACACAATATACTGCATTTTGTAGTATTAATTGTTTCCTGATGAAAATGAGCATTAGCAATTGTAAATGTGTTTTATTCTGCACCTTATGCAATGCCGTAGATCATATCGCACAGTTGCATGAGCTACGTCTTTGGGGAGATAACTTCAACTATGTTTCTATAACAGAACAGTTGTTTCAGTTATCACGTTTTTGTCAAGTGAGAGCTAATAATTTGTCTCTGCTACCGCTGCTAACAGGCGTGTTTGTGTACCACAGGCTATGATGCTAACAGGTGTGTTTGTGTACCACAGGCTATGATGCTAACAGTTGTGTTTGTGTACCGCAGGCTATGGGCAGCCCACAACTAACCCCCAATCAGGTGCTGATGCTGCAGTCACAATTGGAGCAGCAGAGAAAGAGAGATAGAGGTTTGTTCTTGCAGCAGCAGCAAATGATTGCACAGCAGCAGCAACAGCAGCAACAGAGGCAGCTACAGGCACAGATGCAAGCACAGGCACACCAGAGAATACAACAGCAACAACAACAACAGCAACAGCAGCAGAGAGCTCAGCAATACGCATTTCCTGCAAGGAAGTGAGAAAGTAAGTGAGATCAGCTTGTAGTTTCTGTTGTGAATATATATGTGCAGTGGTGGTGTAGGTAGGGGTGTATACAGTGGTGTAGGTAGGGGTGTATACAGTGGTGTAGGTAGGGGTGTATACAGTGGTGTAGGTAGGGGTGTATACAGTGGTGTAGGTAGGGGTGTATACAGTAGTGTAGGTAGGGGTGTATATAGTGGTGTAGGTAGGGGTGTATATAGTGGTGTACGTAGGGGTGTATACAGTGGTGTAGGTAGGGGTGTATACAGTGGTGTAGGTAGGGGTGTATATAGTAGTGTAGGTAGGGGCGTATACAGTAGTGTAGGTAGGGGTGTATACAGTGGTGTAGGTAGGGGTGTATACAGTGGTGTAGGTAGGGGTGTATACAGTGGTGTAGGTTGGGGTGTATACAGTAGTGTAGGTAGGGGTGTATATAGTGGTGTAGGTAGGGGTGTATACAGTGGTGTAGGTAGGGGTGTATATAGTGGTGTAGGTAGGGGTGTATACAGTGGTGTAGGTAGGGGCGTATACCGTGGTGTAGGTAGGGGTGTAGATAGTGGTGTAGGTAGGGGTGTATACAGTGGTGTAGGTAGGGGCGTATACCGTGGTGTAGGTAGGGGTGTATACAGTGGTGTAGGTAGGGGTGTATACAGTGGTGTAGGTAGGGGCGTATACCGTGGTGTAGGTAGGGGTGTATACAGTGGTGTAGGTAGGGGTGTATATAGTGGTGTAGGTAGGGGTGTATACCGTGGTGTAGGTAGGGGTGTATATAGTGGTGTAGGTAGGGGTGTATATAGTGGTGTACGTAGGGGTGTATACAGTGGTGTAGGTAGGGGTGTATATAGTGGTGTAGGTAGGGGTGTATATAGTGGTGTAGGTAGGGGCGTATACAGTGGTGTAGGTAGGGGTGTATACAGTGGTGTAGGTAGGGGTGTATACCGTGGTGTAGGTAGGGGTGTATACAGTGGTGTAGGTAGGGGTGTATACAGTAGTGTAGGTAGGGGTGTATACAGTGGTGTAGGTAGGGGTGTATACAGTGGTGTAGGTAGGGGTGTATACAGTAGTGTAGGTAGGGGTGTATACAGCGGTGTAGGTAGGGGTGTAGGTAGGAGTGTATACAGCAGTATCTATAGGGGGTAACTACAGTAGTATGTATGCACTCATAGAAAGATGCAGACTGTTGAATAGGGTCTTTTAAGTGTTGCTACGCTTCTGCCGTTCTGCCATTGAAGTTTATGTTTGTCTTTGGTTATCTATTGTAGATTAACCGTACCATTGACTTGTGGAGTCAATGGCCGTACCATTGACTTGTGGAGTCAATGGTAAATAGTCAGTGATATACAGTAGTGACTGGTCCTAAGAGATTTCCCTGTGAAGACTAGGCTATTTGTACGCATTCGTTAAACTTTTTATCTTATTCTTTTGTACAGTTTGTTTTAGTAGTGACTAGCTCCAATAGTCCAACCATGTGCAGTTTGTTTTTGGTTTTGTCTACTGTAAGAAAACTGTGTCATTTCTAATATACGGTAGTTTACAGTAAATGTACATTTCAACCATTTTTTTCTGTAATCACAAATTTTTCACAGATTGATTATAAGTCATCGTTTTACGTTGTTATGGGCAGTTCTTGCAGGCCAAATCTGGTTCGCTCCGTTTCATGCTAAAACTACAGCTATTTGAATATTGGAATTAATAAATCGTTACCATCGTTTTCAATAAATTAAACCTTATCAATAGCAGTGCATGTATACTATTGCATTGGGAAGATAATTCCGCTTTTTCTGAGTGTTTGCGTAAACGGGCGGAGTTGAATAATGTGAGCGGTCTTCTCTTGCATAAGAATCCCATTGGTGTGCAGTTACATCAATAGTTTATGTTATAGACATTTTCTTATAAAATTTATTGATGTAACATTTAACACAAACATGAATACAATTTATAATATTATGTACATTATAATAACAAACAATATATATGCACAAAAAAATTCACATTCCTTTATAAATACGCACATGAACTGTAGTTGTTAGTGAAAAATAAATATTTCTGCTCCATTGAACTGTAATATCTCTAGCATCATCTCTTTCACCTTGACATTACGATCATGTATCGGAGCATAGAAATTACTTTACAATAGTACATGGAATTTGACCTGAGTTGCCTTGCAGTTAGCTGTTTGGTTTTCTCAAAAACAAATAAATCTAGAACAGAAAGCTTGACGAAGTTTATGAATAATAAATATGCTTGGAAGAAAATTATTAGAATTATAAATAATCTGTTTTATTGCTGTTTTGAGCAAGAGCTTTTGGTGGCGGCTGTCTTCTCATCGCTTTCTACTGAAATATTGACCTTCTGGCCCTGCGCTGACCTCTGTTAGCTTGCTGCCTTCTCAGGTTGCTTCTGGTGGTGTCAGTTTGAGAGGGTGGATTAGATCTGGCCGTTTGCAGCTGGTTGCTAGGGTTACTTGTTTCGTAGCACCTACAGTGGCTTTCTGGGCAATGCCTGAACGGAATAATCAGATTGAGTTATTTATAGATAAAGCCATTCAAACTCTAATTGGCTCTCACCATTTTTTAGCAAATTTGAAAAAATTAATTTGGTTTTACCCAGTTGAAGTTGTCTTACCTTTGAGTTGACACTTCTCTCACGCAGCTGTCGTAACAAAACTTCAACGTCTCTGTTCCTTGAGCTCCAGTGTTGAACGGCGCCACAACCTCACAAGTGTACCTGTCTTCGGCTGCCTGCTGCAATATACAATCAACATTTATTGCAAAACTACTCGTATATGTAATACTAAATTAGGAGTTATCAGCCTTCGACAAAACAATGATAAACTTGTCGGTTGCCCATGCAGCAAATAATTTAGTTCTTTAAAAGAGGTGAAATGATGTGTTGTGCTCTTGCAAAGTATTGTTGAGCTAGCTATGCAATATCGATAATGACAATTTGTAAACGACGTCAGCTATAAAACTTGCTGTACTACCACCCAACTTCGTCAAAAATTCAAGATGGTGGCTTGTAAATAAATGAAGCACGACAAACTCTTTTGCTCACCTCGGTCTCTTGACCTCCAACTTTGGGTCGATTTCTGTCGTTGGCCAATGAGCCATCTTCTCCACTCTCAGCATGTATAATTCCTGATACAGAAACACCTGTCTGAAGTTGTCGCCTATTCTCTGCATCTGATTGTCTCACATCAGTTCGGTAACACTTGCAGTGTGTGTCAGGGCAGTATCTGTCATTAGGTTGAGCATAGATACACATATCCATACACCATTCCTGCAATTGAATTCTTTTGGCCTCTGCTCCTTCACCTTGTTGTAGTCTAAACACAACTTCACAATCCCATTCTCCTTGTAACGCTGGCTGAAAAAGCAATAAATCTTGTAGAACATTTTTCTTCCTGTAGATAACTTTATATCACTCCGTATTCACCATCATAGCTTACCAGCTGGTCAGTGTCAGATCTGATACTGTTGCTATAGGCTATGATGTTCGCAAGTGCGGGTGGTATGCCTCGGCTCTCACTGTCTGCAGTTCTAGGTGGCTGCACTACGCCACCTTCTAGCTGTGCCCGTGTCTCTTCCTTGGTCTGTGTAACATCCGTTCTATGGCAGTTACACATGTCTTCTGGGCAAAACCTGTAAGCAATGTCATAATAGCATGAACTCTCTGGTACAATTTTCATTAGCACTATATAGTTTAAGATAGCTCGTAAAAGTTCTTGGCATACCTGTCCTGTGGTGCTGCATTGACACAGTTCTCTAAACACCATTGATAGTAGTGGAGTCTTTTTTGGACGTTATTGTAAGGGGAAATTACATCACAATCCCACGTTCCTTGCAATCCATTCTGTAGGGTAAAAACGGTATTGTAGCACATGGTGTGGTAAAAAAAATCTGCTTTCACAAGGGACTGTTTCTAACCGATGTTACTATTATTTGGACCACTGCCAATTACTAGTACTACTTTTCCTGCAGACAGTCAGTCTCTAACCATCAACTGCAGCTACTGGTGAAAACTGTGACTAGTCAAACAGCATTTACTAAGAAACAAAGAGAGAGGCAGTTGTGCCTGGTACATTGCACAAGGGTGAGATTAATTTGTAGGGAAATAATCCGGCTACTTGATACATATTTCTCAAAATGAAGGAGTTAATAGAGATGAGCCGCTGTGGGATTATCTACCAATACAATCAAAAATTTATAATCTGCTCTCATCTGCTCCACTGTTTTAAGATCACATGGCGAATAGTAAATCTACTGATTAATTATTTCTACTGCAACAACTAGTAACTTTCGTTTGTCCTTGTTTTACCAATACTCACTGGTCTTGAAACTATCTGCGATTGCTGTTTCCAACCATCTCCACTGCTTGCACCAGAACTAGGAGCTGCAGTAACCCCTCGGTTTCTAGCCGCTTGATGAACTGGTTGAAGCTGTTGAGATTCCTCAGCGCTGTCCAAGTCGACATCAGTTCGCCAACATTTGCAATGTGAACTCGGGCAGTCTCTGCAATAAAAAATACGCAAAATTTTTCAATGCGGCCACTCAGTGCCAACAGTTTCGTTGTTTTTTAAATACAGCATATTTTATATAACAAGCTTTTTACCTTTCATTTGGAAGAGCTTCAATACAGTGTACGATACACCAATCGTAAAAGTCATCATGGTTGAATGGAGGAACAACTCTGCATTCCCAAGTTCCTTCTAGATTTCCTCTCACTCTCTGTAACCAGAAATAATTGAATGTTACACGAGTTCAAGTACAAACTAACCAATTATGTAATAAATTTCAAAAAAATTAAAAAAAAATTTTTTTTCTGTTTGTCAAGCTAATAATTCAATTTTCTGGTCATAAATCTAACCACTGGCCCGCTAAGAAAGCAGAAAACATTATAGTTTTCGTCACTATTTATATGTCTACATGCTTTGGGATACCAGATCTGTCCCTGTCACCAGTGATGTTGTGCTTGACAGTACCGCAGTCGCATACCGAGTCCATGGTCACCCGGTGGAAACATTTGCTTTACTCCTTTCATACATTTTACGACCTTAAACCCTAGAATCAGGTTTTTGAAATGGTGGTGGTAGCTTTTTGTGAATGGTGAGATCTGGCCACTCACCGTACTAGTAGGAGTTGGCTGATTGGCACGTCTGGTGCTGTCTACCTCAGGATACTCATCGGTGATGCCTAAAAGATCTCTTTCTGTGTCTTTGTCAAGTAATTTATCAGTTCTGTAGCATCTGCATGTCTCCACAGGACAACTCCTGAAAGACAATCATAAATATGTTCGTTTGATACACTTTTGAGTTTATTGGGTGTGGTAAGAACATTTTGATTTCGATAAAGACGTTTACCTTTGGTCAGGCCTGGCGTATAAACAGTTCTCTAGACACCACTCTTTATAGACTTGTTCTTTAGGTCCGTTGTAAGGAGGAGGTACTACGCAGTCCCATTCGCCATCCAGCCCAATCTGTGGAACAATAGGCTTTAATGAAGTACAACTTTCAACTCTTAAGTTTAATTTAGCTTTTTGAAAATTTTATCGTTGAAGTTGGCTGTTTTATACGCTTACCAGTTGACCTTCACCCAGGGTGTGGTTAGCCTCAGGAATAGGTTGATAAGCTTGTGGAAGAATCTCAGGCATAACGAGACCATTTCCCAAAGTTCCGTCTCTTTTAGTGATAACAACATCGGCACAGTTTACAAAGGTTTCCTGTGGAATCCTGTCTCTGCTGTTACCTGTTACAGCCAAACAAATAGCTCGTGGTAATTATTAATGAGCCCAATAAATGTATCAAACTCGTGTGATTTACAAGAGCATCCAGTTTCTTAAAATGTTTTTATGTCCCACTGAAACCTTAAGGTGAAATTGTCTCTGAAAATCTCTAACATCCGTTTTATTTCCTATAATTACTAGATGTTCAGATGCTCAAACTAATGATTTACATAAAACTACCGATTTAAAGATTAAAATACCCACAATTCCACTGTAAATAATTACCTGCAAACCAGAACCACTGTAGAACGCATTGAGAACAGACGAGGTTAGCAGGAAGTCTTAGCTGGAAGTGTACCGTTCCTTTGTATCCAGTCAGTTTGAGTCTGTGCCTTGTGCTCCCTTGAGCGTCGGCTAGCTTGTACCTTTAGCGTCATATTGAAGCAGGTGGTAAATGCATGAATACATTGTCAGGACATATTCCACATAAATTAAACACAAGCAATGAAGACCTTTTCCTTGTCAAAAGCTACCTCACTTTCTAAAACGCTGGTAATCTTTACAAATCTCTGGACTAGGGTTTTAGAATCTGCCATGAATCTTATTAAAATACAATTATCCGCAATCCGTAGCGGTAAAAACAAGAGCATGACTCATTTTCATAGATTAACGCCACCAGAATATTCTGAGAAGACATAATTTGAGGATCAAGTAAGGTGACTTTGTATACTTATAAGAAAAGTACTCCATCTACTTACATATTAAAGCATTGCTGGGTGACAGGTCTGCCATTGCTTGGGCACAAACTAAACTCAAACCATCCAAAGTGGTTCGCTGTAATATCAACTCTGACGTCTATGAATTGGCCTTCTTCGTACACTCTGCCTATGATACCTGTGCATAGACATAGAAACGTAAAGCTTTAATTTGCAATATTTTATAATAAGGGAATGACATGGAGTGATTGTGTGTAAAACGTTTAATTAGGTTTTAAATGGAATCAAGAAAATATTTAAGCCTTTGATAATTATTACCATTTGCGTAGCCTCCTATGTAGCCAGCCTCATGCTTTCTCGGTCCCTGGTAAGGGTCTCCGCAAAGGCCACATTTACCTCCTTGAACCTCCCAATGATTCTAAAACACAAAAAATTAATTGTAAAAAATTTTCAAACCATCAATTTTTTATACTTCACTTTCACAATAATAATATAATATAAAAATAAACTGAATGAATAGTAAATAAAACAATGTACATACCTTGGCTCCACCACAGTTGAGCTCATTGAGATTGTAGTTGGGTTTGTTGGGGAATCCATATTTCCACATGGCATTTCTCGAGGGCGGATCTACCAGCCTTCCATGACCCTACACAAGATAAATTAGAATCTTAGTTTACAAATTCATTGGTTGAAAAAACAAAATTTTAAAACGTCCACAACTTATTCTAAAGCGATTGATCAGAAACAATAGCTGTTTAGAGATATTAAACGCATTCAAACGATAAATCTGGCTTCAGTTTCTTACCTCTACAGAAATCACAAAAGTGCTTGCAACCAAAGCCAAAGTGATGATAGATGGAATTGCCATTTTCTTCCCGTATTCTTCAGATGTCGAAAGAAGTTGACAAACCTGACAAGGAGGTACAAACGTAAGATCACGATTCGAACTTGTCGCTCGTTGATCTTCGAATGAGGAACAGCAGTCGAACCTCCTCCTTATATAGTCTTTAAAGAAACCAGGGGTGGATAAAACAGGGAAGCTGTGAAATGCAAAGATTATTTGAAAATACTTTTCTTTTGAAACAAATAATTTTTTAGCAAGTGTTTTCTTTTCTTTTTATTTTAAATAAATTTAAAAAACTAGCTCGTTACCGTCTTGTGTAGTACATTGTAAAAAAAGAAAAAGAAAGGCCATAGTTGTTACTGTTACCCCTTGACATGTCCCAGAATCTACATCCACTCCATCAGCATGTTTAATGCAACTTTAATAAGATTATCTGTAATTTATGTTACCAATACATAAATCACTCAATTTTATTGACGGCTTCCATTCGGCAGGCAAAAAGAAACGTGGCAATAAATAACTCAACGGCTTATCTACTTGAAAAACACATAAATTAAAGCTAAATTGACCAAAATCCTACAAATTTGTTCGTTATCACAGGATGTTGTTTTAATCAAAAAATACTTAAACTTTTTAGCTGCCATATGCTTCAAGATATCAAGCATTAAAACACACATTTTTTTAATATCAAAAACCGATTAACATTGCAGCTTGCATTTGGTAGTTTTCTCAGAAAAAATTTGAGATCTCGTGTGACAGTGCACTGCACTAATCCTCAGTTATGTAATTCTTTATGGTCTAAGAAATCATTTACTTTTCACGCAGATGACGGAGATAAATTTTGTAATCAGTGACATTATGTCTTTGCACATCCTGTCAACAAAATTGCAGTTAAACATGAGACGTTAAACTGAGACACAATGAGACGACGTGGGTACAGAAGAACTGGTATTTCTATTATGTCTTATCACCATTACTGGGTAAAATTGTGTTCAACACAAAACAAAAGATTTTATGTATGTTTTGAAGAAGTGTTGTTTTCTTTGTAACCAGAAATGTAGACAAACTTCCGTAAATAAAATGAGCCTAGGCAAAAATAACATTGTTTGCCATTTTCTGGCAGGTTCATCGTTAAAAAACAAGTTTCAGCCAGGTATGAATGTTCGTGTTTATAAAATTGAAAATTTATTTTCAAAATGTGATAAAGACCATTAAAATCAGTTCTGCATGAACGAATTTGAGGAAAGATTATAGATGACATTTTGTCTGTTCTAAGACGAAGTTGACACTTTAACTAAAAGAATTAATTAAATATAATATCAATTATTTAGACTGATTAATCAGCTATATTTCTTACTTATGTAGAAATGGCAGATTAGCCGACAACAATCAATGCTTTCCGGCACCAACAAACATTCACAAGTTCCTCAATGGGACATTTAGCTTTTTCACTTTGTCTATACCGGCACACAGATTAAATCCTAGCCTAAGTTCTTAGTGCTTTAATTGTTATCTATAATGCAAAGGCTAAGCTAACAGAATTACATCGGCAATACAACAAGTTAATTGGCTATTAATCATCGATTAATTTTAATCATTCAATTCTCCCACAAGCTGTGAGAAATGAACCCCAAGTGGATAGGGAGACATCTTTGTGGTAAATTTGTCTTCTTTGGGAAATATAAAATATACCCTGATGGAAGGTCGTGTGTGGATTAGTCTGCAAAAACTCAACGGCATGAAGATTTCATAGCTTTAAAAGTTAGTTTTTAGTTTTTTGATAAATTTCAATTTACATCTAACAGCCAACCCTACAAATTTTTAAATTATCACTTGTTTATTTAAATTTGGGACATAACTAATATTTCAAATTTAAGAGTTGATTTTTCAAAAGTTTAATAATTAATTATCAAACGTTTTTAAATGAAAAACGCTCAAACTACAAACTTTGAAGGGTTTTGCGACAACTTTATGAGTATTATCGCAGTTTTCTTCATATTTAAAAAAAAAAACAAGTGTATACATTATATGGCCACAAGGAGTGACATTGCAAACTACTGAGCAGAGAATGTACAAAGAAAAAGAAATGAAAACCAAGAAGCTCTTGTGATGTCTGTATGAACAGCCATAATTACAAGAAAAGTGATAAAAAATTACAAATTATTGTTCTTGTGCAAGAAGACAATGTTTTCCAAAATTACACAAATCCGAGGAGTTGAGAAATACCACTTGGAATGTGTATAGGCTGGAGCAGGAACTATAGACTAAGGTAGTTTGCTTGTTTGTTGAACATATAATAGCCTGAATTGTTTATCGTAAGACGGCTAAATTGACACCGTTCATTTCAGTTTTAAAACCCCAGACTAAGATGTTGCCCAATACCTGACCAAAACTTTGGCTTTATCTACAAAGAATAACTCACACTGAAGCTACAGGAGTTGTGCTCTCTCTGCTACAAAATGTCTTGTTGACGCTTAATTATTATATGTTTGGGATTTTCAACTTGGGTGCATTGCTAGTCAAATAATGACAAAAATATTATTAAGCTGAAATGTTTGCTTATTAAAATCTGACTTTACTTAAGTTAAAACTTCACTAGAGACAATAGTATTTCATACAATTTTAACTATTTCAACAGATTCCAACTTGAAATATTGCTAAGTACACTAGGAAAGCCTCAACTGATTTGTTTCCAATCGATAAAAAAACAAAGCTGTAGTGAGTTGTTATGAAATATTTTTACAACTTTCAAAAAAACTGCTGTTTTGCTAAAATTTAGTCCAGAAAGTAGCAAAACTGTATCATCGAAATATCAGCTGATGATATTTGGGCCCACTTAATGTTTTTTTGATGAGATAATTCAGACGATGTACCTCTAGCTGGTGATTACAAACTGTACAAACCCCCAAAACTGGATATACTTTAAAAGCTGCCAATATCTAGATTGAAGAACCATTCAGTCAACAAGTCACATGACCTGATGACATCATTTATGTACAGCAGACATATTGATTATGTATGCTAGATAACTCGAGCTGTAATTAGTATGTTCAACAGTTATAGCTATCCAATCTTTTTCGTCAGTTAATTTACTTAAAAAGCTCTCTTAATGGCAGCGCTGCTTACCTGTACAATGATTTATACACCTGGAGATATGAAACTTAACCTCTCTCCATCAGATCATGTATACAGATGTCCTGTCTCACACCAAGTTTTCACTTTTATACTAAAAATACTCTGTCTTTTAATTGTTGGTCATCTGCCAACAAAAGATTAATGATTTGCGTCAAAAACCAACTCAACACTTTTCCTTGTTTGTTTTTTTTTGATGAGAGCTTTTGAGTTCGTAAATAGACTTTGACTAATTTTTACATAATCTATTTTTCCACTTCGATTGAAGCCGTGAACTCACAAAGTTGAAAATAATAAATAGTAGAAGATTATGCATAACGCTTGATTCAATCGTTTTTGTTGTTACCTACAGAATTTGAATTCAAATTGTATTTATCAAAGAACTAGTTATAACTGTCAAAAATGACAGAAAGATGAATATGAATGTTTGTATTTATAGATGTTGGTGGAAATGGGGGCAGTTCCGTTTATTATTATTATTTATTTGGATTAAATGTGAGCTGGCATTGATGTACAAAGAGGCAAAAATGGAATTGATATTGAAGATAAATGAGTTTTGAGTGAACATCCTTTCGTCTCATTCTTGCTCAAAATTTTGACTATTACTGATTTTTGAACACCTGAGATAGCAGTTTTTAATAAGCTTTATCAGAGACTTCAATGGGTTTTCTGAAGAGGCATATTTTTATTGGAATAGCAAGTGGATGTACTGCTGCGGTAGCCGTAATTATACTTGTTTCTTACAAGTAATTAGGAACGACTTTGAAACGCAACTCATTTCTAATACACAAAACTTTTACTCTTTCCAAATGAAACGCCGCGTCCTGAAACTCTCTCAGTAAATAACATCCTGCATTGATCATTTGACTTCCTCCAGGTACTGTCAATCACACCCGGACGGCTGAATAGCCCGACACAGCCAGCACGGATACTATTAGAGTCTTGTCAATACACTCAGATGCATATCCAACATGTCACCTGCTACTGGTTGTCAGACACACTGCCAGTGCATGCCAATAATTCATTATTCTACATTTTGTGACGTAGATTGGTCAAATTACTTTACAGCAATAATATATATTTGACATATTAATCCTCTCTAACGGATTTTCAGAGATAATTTGCTTACAATTAAAGGAGCAATGTTCAGCTATCAACTTACTCGTTGACAAAAAACCTTCCTAAAAGTCGTCAATTGAGTCGTGAGTCATCGCTATAATTTTTGTATTAGACTTGAGGTGTGATACGAAGCATTAAACATTACTTGCTAGAATATTCTAGCAAAACAACATCTGCTGTTTCTGGTTACCATTGCAATGACAGTTAGCGAGTTTGTTTTTCTGATTCTGCTTCAACCTCTACAGGAAGAAATATTATTTCTAGCAAGTGTCTACGCCATTGAAACTTTTATTTTTCTCACTAATTGAAAGTTGAGGAAACCATCTATGCTTAGTGGTATAGTAACAGAAATTGATTCGGTAAAATAATCAACTTCAATGGATACAGAAGGTGGAATCAAACCACTAAACTTTGATGTGATGGTTGTGAAATATTGCCCTTGGACCACCAAAGACACCTGCAGAAAAACAACTTCAACAAAGTCATGCAGTAGCTGATTGCATTAGGTCCTTTGTGTGGTCACTGAAAGCATTCCGTTGTTACATCATTCATTGATGTTGATAATCTTGGATTGTCAAATAAAGAACATAGGTAAACCTGGGATTGTTGTAATGAGGTAACTGATATAGACAGGTAAATGACCTAAAGTTGATAAAAATATTTCAGTTTTGATATCAGTTCATCAAAATTTATGTTTATAATAAATCAAAATAATAAGTTTTCTGGAATACTTAAAATAATTATTATATATCAACAATTAAAAATTTGGTTAACAAAGTTGGTCAGTATCTCTAGCAGTTTTTGGTAAGCCCTCAGTATATTGGGAGTTATCCTTACCTGCAGCAGTTTTTCATTGTTTGAGAGTCTCAAAATACTACAAAAACACTGATAATTTTTTGTTCGGTTTTACACAGAAACAGAATCATAATTCAAAATAATAACAGTTCAGCCAAATCAACACTAACACTTGTGTGTAAGCTTTTGACACCACATTACACATTTTCAAAAACTTCCTAAATTTGTTTTTTTTTGACGATACAGCAATATATTCATTCACAAAAATGTTGCTCACACAAGCTGCATGCGTACATGACATACTGTGACTAACTACTCTCTGGTTTGTGACATTTATCACACTGTGGTGACATATTGGTGTGGTTATTTTAGATTTCTAGTGCACTTTCCACGCGTTACGGCGCTGAAGATTGCTTCTAAACAATATTTGAAATGTTCTAACTATCAGCTGATGCTAGTGTTTTGTATAAACATTGACTGATGGTGTTACAGCCGGCAGAGAAATGCAGATCATTTAAACACAAAATGATAAGGTTAAACGTGATAAAATGAAAGTTTTTTTAGTTGAGAAAATTCATTATTTTCAAATAAATATATTACATCTGACTTAAAACTACTATAGGATTCTACAACTTGATTTTACAAAAGTTGTGGTTTTTGGAGCGTTTCCCAATGCAAAGTTTCTATCAGTCGCAATAACTTTTACCAACCTTGCGAAAGTAAAGTAAAAAACACATAAATTTCTGCTGAAGGTTGTGTATTGATTAGCCAGGTATATGTACTGTAGTTATCAGGTTGGATTAAACACATCTCGACCAGACATTTCCTTCTTAACCTCCTGCGACAATGGAGCAATTCTCGAAGATTATTGCATGGTTTGAAGTGATAGCTTAACAATTAATAAGAAGAACGGTAATCTCCAATCATGTAGACAAACATATTTCTAATCCATCACAAACACATGCTGTTTTTGTGAGTGAAACCTGCTGCTCCTAATCTTGTTATAAACCTGCAGGTAAGACCACAACGTGAGTAAGATGAGGAGGATGCTCAAATGGGTTGGTGTCTATTGAGCACATCAACAACCAGTAATGTACGGCGCTATAACTCGAATGTTAACATGCATGACAGGTTAAATAAATTATTATTTTTAAACCATAAATCTTCTTTCAAAAAGGTTTCAATAGGTTTCTAGTGGTTGAGACTGGACGTAAAATGGAATATTCTGGTTTTGTGACAAATGACAAAGTTTTAGATGACTTGGAGTGTAAAAAACTTGTTTGAAATTTCCACTTGTCTCATTACAAATGAGTCATAGAAATAATTGCGTCTTTCTTTAGGTTGTTTTGCTCATTAACCAGTAAACAGGCCATGATCTCATTTAGAGTTTATGATTATGGTTAGGTGTTTGTGGTTTTTATTGTGAAAGGTCTGGTCTCTCAGAAACGGTAGACAGTTTGAAAAATTTTCAGAATTGAACCTTCTCTGAAGGTATGCTGATAGTTCAAACTGACCTTGCCCTCAGTGTGCGGTCGCAACCGGTAAAATGGGAGAAAGATTCGGTCAAAGACAGAAACCAGCAGATGTGATTAGGTTATTCATAACCACAAGAAATATTATAAAAACAAGAATTCTTTAGCTGTTTTCAAACAAAATTTGTTCAACAATTTAAAACGAACCACTAATCCAATAAAGTGATTAGTAAAATAGAAATACTTCAAAGAAAACTATCCAAAAACTGCGAAACTCTTTTATACAATTCGCCCACAATACTACTTTTTTGAGCAGAGATTGATGAGTTTTAGAGAAAAGACTTCAATTTGGTGGTTACCACCTCAAACAAACCTACACATCCACACAAACCTCTGTTGCATGCACTTTTCTTTGTGTAAAATAATTGACAGCTTCTTCATCAATCTCTCCAATTGTCAGGTGTTCGTAATATACATTCAGTGAACCAATAAGCAGTTAATCTGCCGATATACACGGGAAATCTACGTCCATCAACAATCTGTAATCTTGTTTTATGAATCTTTGAACCAATACATATGATTGCCTAATAGCTTCTTTCTAATCCCTCAACGTCTCAACCACATTGTTGCTTTTTCTTAGCCGAATTGATAATTATTTAATCTGCCGATGAAAATGAAAAAGTGGACATTTTTTTTTGTAGCTCACGAGCGGTTAAATTACCATCATCGTTGCTCTTCCACAAATCCATTGGTTTCCTGTAAGTTAATGTATCTACTGAGCCAGCATTTATTGGCCATAAATGAGAATATAACGACCGGGTTGTAAATATGTTGAAACTTTATGTTTCTTGTCAAAAACGTTATCATTCGTATTAAACCTATAAATTATGCCTCGGCGATATTTCAATTTTGACTTTTTATAAGGAAAGGTTTGACAGATTGAGCAACTTCATAAAATTGCAATATTTGACGTTGTTTAGCACTGAAACACATTTCATTGAAAATGTTTGCAGCGAAATCAGGAAGATCAGTCATGTAAAAAGAAGCAAAATAGCATCAAATCCAAGTGATTGTACTTGCTAGGATATTATATAACAGAACTGCTTTTCAACAGTTCTCTATTCAGTAAAATCAGGCTCCGCTGTGAACGGAAATGATTCAAATTAAGTTGATTGATGCCGGGAATTTCTAGCTGAGGCGACGTCTGCACGCGGATGTCAAGGTTTAATTGGTACACAATACAGACGTCTCATTGCACAATACCACAGTAAAACTGGGTGTTTCTCATAAGCAAACAAAACTCCGGAAGCATAATTCCTTATCGTTCGACTTTCTTCAATAAAGTGTAAGGGAAACATAAATTTGCGCCCGTTGACAGGTAAATAGCGATAGCATCAGCCTACAAATCTGTTTGAATGACACCAAAGGGTGGGGTGCTACGAAATATTGCACCGAGTGGATTCAAAGCAAACTATGTACATTAATTTGCTAGAGTATTCATTTTACTACCCTACAAAAAACAAACTTAAAAACAAAAAAACCATGAGTAATTTTTTTGTTAGATTTATTTTTTCCAAGGAAAAAAAAACGATTACATGAGTCATTTTTACAAATTATTGCTGTACATTCTAGAATCACAATTCCTACAGATACTACTGTACATCATAAAATTGCTGAAAACATATATATTACATTATAATATGTTACAAGTATGTATTTATACATATGTTTAATTTAAATCTATTTAGAACGCAAATAAAAGTTTGTAGAGCTGTGATGGTTCTTCTGCGTAGTTGTTGAAGGGTTAGAATCTGTCACAGTCACACTTGCTGGTATTACAGCTGGACCTGTAATAAATAAAACAACTCATTTCCTTCAAGTATTTTGAGTTAATACATATTACCGGTCACCTGATTGATTAGCAGAAAATATTTAAATAAATTCCGAGGTCAACAATTAAGGCAATTCATTGAATTGATTGCTTTTTTGGTAAAGTCGCGTTTAGCAGACCAAGTCCATAAATTGAGGATAAGTTATTTTGCAACAGGGATATTAATAAGTTTGTTACCTCCAGGTCTGTCGCTTTGGTATGCAAGTATCCGCGCACCATTTCCTGGTAGATTGACTGTTTCTGGCGTTCTCATCTCTATCCCTCACCAGGGTACAGATACCTTGATCGTTGAGGTACTGTAATATATATGCCGTCAGTTTATCATAACTAGACGCAACCTTTTTAATTATATCATTGTCAGTCAGAAAAACTAGTGAGTGGAATTGACTCATAACCATAAAAAACATATTTCCTTATCAAATGAAGTTGTTTTTTAAAATGTTGAAATAATGTACCGGTCTTTTTCCTCTGAAGAGGGTAAACCGGTCGCTGCTCTGGGGCCTCATTGTCGTCATTCTCTGTCCGTTCTGTCCTATGAAGTAGCAGTTGCAGTGGGAGGGTGGGCAGAATCTAAAAGTTAAACTTTGAGTAGAAACATATTTGCTTTTTTTATATTTTCGTAAATAAATATTTTATATTTTGTTTGTCTAATATAGCAGCAGAATAGATACCGTACTTGAGTTTTTATTGTATTTTCAAGTCCCGAAACAAAAAGAAAATCTGATTGTAATACTCTATTCATGTCATATAAAAACATTTAATATAACATCAAAATAAGGATTTCATGAAAGAGCGCAAAATCTTATTTTTAGAATTTTATCGCTTTATAATTGTTCAAGTTTAAAACTTTCTTATCAAACTTGCAATGTAATATCCTATCCTGGCCGAGGATGAATCAGGGAATGCGAAAAATTAACCTACCGTTGAGCTTCTGAAGCATGAACACAATTGTTCATACACCAGCGTCGAATACCATTTGCCGTGTTAGCTCTATTGTATGGTGGGACAACTTCACATCTCCATTTAGCGGGGTCTCTGGGACCAGGTGGGGGTGGTGTTGTTGTAGTTGTAGTACGCCCGTCTTTATAGCAGTTACACATGTTTGATGGACAATTCCTGCAGGAAGAAAAGTAATATTTCATGGGGTGGCGTGATGGCAGGAGAGATAAGTTACTTACAAGCTGATTGCTCATTACAAACAGCGTGTAACTCGGTGAGATTGAAAATACTTTGGCTGCTTGAAAAAGCTGCCATCAACTTGTCAAAAATTTTAAAGGCGAAACATTTTGGTGCTGCTCCATTAAAAAAATTGGCAAAAACCTAATTATGTCCGATTTATTTATTTCCAGAGATTTTTCATAAAACAAAATAAAGGACTCGCAACTCCTAACTTTATATATAAAAAATGAGTAAATCTATGGTTAATAAGTTTAGACAATGAGATTACACATCTTACCCTAAAACAATCAGTAAATTTCATAATGTTACTTATTATTATTATTATTATTCACAATTCATTTATTGTTTTTTAGGTATTGGTTACTAATTATTTATTACCATATAATTTAATTATTATAATTATTATTTATACCAACATCGTTTAAACTCGTTATGAGCAGATGGCGACAGTCTCACCTGTGTCTTGGGTGAGCAATAATACAATTATCAGTACACCATTGAGTGAGAGACCTCACTTTCTTAGGCGACGAGTTATCATGAGGTGACACCAGTTTACACGTCCACTCAGCGGGATCTCGTTTATCCTCAGGTGAGATTGGACCTGGCGTGGTGGTCTGTGGCCAGGTGGTCATTCCTTCAGTGATGAAACATCGGCAAACATCTGCCGGACAGGCTCTGCATCACAAAAGTTGTAGAGTTCAAGAAAAACTATTTTTTTATTTCTTTAGCATTACAATAGGATAAATAATAATTTTTAAAAATCATTTTTCTCACCTTGACTGGGGAGGAGCTCTGATGCAGTTATCCATACACCAGTCGTAAGTGTTTTGTATCCGCTTGCCGACATCGTTTGGTGGAACAAGATTACAATCCCAGAGGGTTCCAAGGACAGGTCTTCCCTACACATAATATTGAATTATACTAACACTGGCTGAGCCATCTCCTTAGCAGAACTTCCAACTCTTTTACTTGTACTTACATTATTGTCTGTCTTGTAGTCTGGTTTTCTGTTGATGGTTGGTGGAGGAGGTGTAGGATCAGGTCCACCACTTTTACTAATCTCCACATCAGCACAGTTTACAAAAGATTCTTGGGGTGTACCAGGAGGACCAACGTTGTTACCTGCCAAATGCCAATATTTGAGATATAATTGCTTGTTGTTTTTGTAACTGAAAGCATAAATTTAATTTCTATAACATTCAATTCCTAAGAGTTATATAGGTTTATGCACACCTGAGGTGTAGTACCATTGTATCACACACTGTGAGCATGTCAAATGCTTTGGAAGTACAAGTGAGGCTTTAACCATTCCTGGCTGGTTGCCTATCTGGTCATAGACTGAGAACCTCTTGTTACCATTTACATCAGCCAGAGGGTATCTGTAAGGAAAAATTTGAAATTATTTTCCCTTGTTTGATTTACAATAAATGAACTAGAGAAGACAATTTCTACTTTAGCAAATCAAGCTTTACAACAACTGACAAGTAAGCAAAGATTTGGAATTGTCTCCACTGAAACATAGTTCAGCAACAATCAAGAAGTGGTTTTGTTAATATAATTAAGAGTTGTCCTTACATACTGCTCAAGACAATTGCGAGTAGATAACTCCAGACATACCTGTCTAGACAGTCTTGGGTGACTTTGATATTCTTGTTGTTCACAGGGCAGATTTTAAACACAACGTGACCTTTGTGATTGGCTGTAATTTTAGCCTGAACGTTGATTACTTGCCCCATTTTGTAGTGTTTACCGATTATTCCTGTAAAATACAACAATCGCTGGTGAATTATTTACAAAGTGAGAAACTAATTGAAAGTTTGAGAAGCTGAAATACAAGAGACATGGATATATAACTTTGTATTTTATTACCATTTGCATAGCCCCCTGGGTATCCCGCTTCGTGTTTTCTTGGTCCTTGATACGGGTCACCACACACACCACATTTGCCATTATGTACGTCATACTGGTTCTAAAGTTTTTTGAAATACTTGTAACGAACATTTAAAACATACAAACTACACATTACAACAACCAACAGCTGAGTTGAAGCATCTAATTAGACCAAACCTAATTGAGTGGCAGTGATATTAGCAAGTGAGTCACCTACTTTGGCTTTCTTACAAGAATATTATCTTACAGATTTCAAGGTCAAGTGATGAAATCACTAGATATCAACAGATAGAGCTAGTACATAGACAGAGATATTTGTACTTGATTGTAAATTATGTGCACAGATAGATAGCTATGAGCACTTGATGAGTGATAAATAGATTTGATCAGCAAATGCCAGTTGATGCGATTGAAATGTCACACAAAAAATAATTAATTCAAAAAGTACTTACCGACATCCCTCCACAGTTCAGTCCCATGTCATTGTAGTTTACAGGATTTGGGAAACCTTCTCTCCAGATGGTGTTTCTCGCTGGAGGGTCGTACAGGAAACCGTGTCCCTGTGACAGACAATTGTAGTGGAGGTGTCTTTATGATAGAATGACACAATTTTGAGTCCACGAAAAATTTTCCAAATTGTCAGAATTACTTAAACAACTTTCTTTGATTAATTTTGTTTTGGTAAGCCATTACGATTTTATTGCTTTTATTATGTTGTTGTCTTTTAAATTGGTACGCTAAAAATATTCCATAATTTCAAAAAAGAGCAAGTTTTAGACTTTGCAAAAAAGTGATGTCATAGACAGATGAAAGTTTCCTGATAAAACTATCAAGGAAAATATTGTTGCATTTAGATAAAAACATATTTTATAAAAATTGATAAATGTAAAAACAAATAATTTTCACTGCAAAGGATAAAATTTTGTACAAACCTAAAAAATAAATTTAGCCATTTAAAAAGAAAATAGAGAAAATCTGAATCATCAGAATTTTCCAGGCAGTGACTTGTAGATAGTTACTTACCAATACTTGGGAGATGCAACCAAACAACACAACAGCTGACAACTTTCCTGATTGAGTCATTTTTTTCTTTGTGGAATTGTCTACTCGTACCTGAAATATACAATTACTAGCAACATTGTAAATGTAATTGTTATACCAGCAAATGCTGGGTAGATTTTATTATCAAAGTAAATTATTTAGATGCTTATCAGTTACTATTTCACCAGAAAAAAGGATGCTAGAAAAGATGAAGATTCTACAAGCCTAAACTTTGCATTTTCTTTAAGCATCTAATTTTCTTAAATATGAAAAAATCATTAAAACATTGCTAAAGAAGATTTTGTGTCAAAAAATCAAGTAATATGTTGAATATTAACAAACAAGTTTGTTTTATAAATCAAACGAAATTTCAAAGACAAAAACTGCAGGTAACCTTGCTGCTACTGCAGGCACCACAAGGACTTACCTACTGTCTCAGCAATGTACAAGGAAGACTAAGATTCGACAGTTCAGTCGCTCTGTAGTCCTCAACAAGTGATGGAATACTCAGCAGCCATTCCTTATATATCGTCATAGCCTGTATTCCTATCTGAGAGCTTGCGTGAATTAACAATAGACAGGTTCATCCACCCCATCTTGCCCTCTCAACCTCCTCCTTTGCTAAAAATGTTGAGAATCTAAAATTTTGTAGTTAATTAAGCCTGAGAAGTCTAATGCATAGTTTAAGTTCCTAAGTTTTAGATTGATGGAGAGGGGGGGACATAATCCACTAAGATTATCCAATGATTGATAAGCTGCAACTGGACTACAGCTATAAAGCTAATGAGGAATGAGAAACCAAAAGTGGTGACAACTGACCAATGAAAAGAAAGAACCATGAAAAGACAACTTCAAAAAAATACAGTCAAAAGTTGACCAATCAAAATTTAATATTATAATTAATGTATTCAAGAAAATTTTGTCATAAAAAACAAAAGAAATCATTAAAATGCATGTAAAATGTGTGAGACGAAACACTCCAAGCCACTATTTGTTTATATAGGTTTAGACTGGGAGTTTAGCTGATATTAGCTGCCGCAAAAATCATTGCATCAAAAATGTGGCAATTCTCCTTTCTCTAGTAAATGGTCAAACGCTTCATAAAGTTTCAAGTGGTTAAACATCTGCTATGGTGGTTTCTTGAAACACCACCATAGCAGATGTTTAACCACTTGAAACTTTATGAAGCGTTTGACCAGTTTGGTTTCTTGAAACACCAAGAAATGTTTATCATGTAAAGAAATTTTTCATAACTTTTTTATTACTGATTTGAGTTAGTCATTTTTTATAAACAAGAAACAATAAAATACATTCATGCAGCAAAAATTACAAGCATACCTGTCATGTAGGCAAAAGAAAAAAGGGAAATATTTTGAGCCGGTTGCTTAGTTTGGTCGCAACTGGGTTTGAGGGTTTAAAACAGGAAACTGTCTGGATGCAAAGCTGGACAATAATAATATTTTAAATTCACTAAACCAACTGCTGAGGTAAATGAATGGTGACGACAATAAAAAGGTAGAAATATCACTGTAGAGGACAAAATAAAGCCAATTATACAAGAATAATGCAGAGAAATGTACTTGTTGAGCCATCTCTTGGTTGGTTTAGCTTGGTAAAAGGACAAAAGTTGGGTTTGCATAAGATTTTAGGGAAAAAATTACCTTCCTAGAAGTTTTCAGGAAACAAATGAAAATTCACTAAACTTCTAAGAGATTCCCTGACAAATCAGGAGAGATGAGTAGTCGGACCTTGAGCTATGAAGTCAGCTATGAAACTCAAAATCATGACAGGCATTTGTAACAAAATTCTCAGACAGTTTATTCAGAATACACCAGAGCTTGGCTGAAGCAGATGCTTCACTCCCTCGCTTTCTCTCGTTTAACCATCAACTGAATCAGTTGGTGGTGCTTGGCACCTGACACACTCCATAGACACTCAATCAGCCATAAAACTAATGAGTAAGTCTATGAACTGCACCCAAGTTACTCACATCCTGTAAGCGAATGTTTTCTACCTAGTCAGTTGCCAATCGATATTTGATCTAGGTTTGATCTGTTAAAGTTATATTGATGCTTGGAAACAGCATTTTATAATACATAAAAATGGGCCAAACATACAAATGGGTTTGATGTAGGCACTGGTGTTCTGCCAAAATTACTTGTGTTAGGTTGAATACTCGAACATATATTTTATTTGTTAAAGTAATTTATTACGAAATTTTAAATGCCTATATTTCATATTGAAGTACCAAATATTAAGATAGAAACGCTAAACTATTTATTTTTGAGCAGCAATTTCCAGAGCATCTTCAGTAGCATAAAAAAATTTAGCTTGAACTACTGCTCTAAAAAGAAATACAACTGTTGTTTGATTCAAAGTTGAGTTGTTTTTGTTTACTTGACAATGTTTGTCATTTAATAACCCCAGATTAATTTTGATGAGAGGTTTCTACTTGTGCAAGTTGCAAAATAAGCTGTAAAAATTGGTAACAATAGCAAAAAATCAACCGAATATTTTTTGTAAGACAGCTTTATTCGTGAGAGATTACTGATACTTCAGCTAATTAGACAGGATAAGTAATTTGATACACAGACCTGTCAAACCACTTAAACAGACGTGCCAACAGAACTTGCAAAAGTATGAAAAACTTTATGAAACAGTCTTAACAACTTTGATAATGAAATCTAATTCACATTTTAACACTTCTGCGTATGAAGCTATGCCATAACATAATTTTTTGTCGTTTAAAAATAGTTTTTATTTTTCTCCAACCCATGTTTTTTCCGCAAAACATGTGACTTTTTACAAAAATGTTTATGTAATTATTTTTTTAAGGAAAACCACAATTGAATCAATAGCTATTTGCTTACCACTGAAAGGTTAAGTCTAGTGAAGTGCTTGAGAGAGCAACCAGGTACCAGACCCCATAGGAGAATCATTTTTCTTGAATCACTAAGTCTAATGTATCCATTTACTTTATTATATCTGTTTATAATGGAAAAAGTGTGCAGCGGGGATTATGTGGACAATTTTTTGGAAAATAAACAATTATATTTTATTATTCACAATTGTACCAGCAGAAGACGGGCGTTTGTAAGGAATCATCCATTTCCTTGAGAGCTTGAAGCGTAGAAAAAAAGTAATTATTAAAAAAAATGAAATAGATGGAGTGTAACACGCGCGCTTACATGCAGGGTGGACAGCAACGCTTACATGCGGGATGGACAGCAACGCTTCGTACAAGCATCGTTAACCTACGATTGATAGCAAAATAGAAATCTAATTTTTAAACCTGAAAATTCTCTGAAACTATAATCACTTTGACCAGCAATTACTTATTTTAAAAATTAAAGTGGTATTACATTTTTTTGTCAAAAAGGTGTTCAATAGCTAACCAATGAAGTGAGATGTAACAAAGCTTATCGTCATGATGGCACCTGCGTTACTCAAAATATAACCAGACTCGTTTGATGTTTGAGCAAGTTAAACTACTCCCTACAGCTATAAAACAATAACTAGAAGATCAGAGAACCTGGAAAATTACATCCGCGCAACCTTGCAACTCGCACTGTTCGTGCTAAACAAAGATTTATTGCAGTTTGTACGCAAATCTACCAGGCACAAGCATTGCTACGAATGTCTTCAGTGTTATTCAGCATATTTCAAATTCATGAACTTTAATTTAACGATGAGTAACTCAATCCTTAAGATATAAAATGAAAGAATATGATATGATAGTCATTAGCAGTTTTCTACTAGTTTTTTCATAAACACATTCAATTTTTTTGGCAATTTGCTTTTTTGTTACTTGGAAATTAAAACCAATTTCAAACACCAAGTTTGCGTACATAATGCTATCATGCCATTTTGACAGGATATGATCAGTGTGTAATTACCGAATGAAACGAGACTTCAATCATTGATAGAAATGAGATTTTATAGTTCTTGTAATCGTATTTACATAACAGCGGATTACTGGATTAGAAATCAGGATGTGGAGAAAAGATTATGACAGTTGCAACTGGTTTCTGTAAACTGATGACCTCGAAGGCTTCTATGAGACTCGAGAGTTATTGCAACATTAGAGAGCTTAATCCTGTATTCTAGAACATTCAATATGAATTAGAAGAACATAAATGGTTCTCTAATTCAATAAAGAAAGCACACAACTACAAAAAGGCAGCTAGACAATTGACAACAAGTGAAAAGCGTGACCTCACACCTTTAATGAATGAAATCAGAGAGTGACTACAAAATCGAATGCTTCACCTCAAGAAACGCGAATCTACGAACCGACCACTTTAGGCGAAAAAACTTAAAAACCTTTGCATATCGAACAAATTGAAGTAATTGATTTTCATTAATTAGAGAGCAAAAAACTTTATTTATTATTGGTTTACATTTGGCAAACTGACCAACCAAAACAACTATAAAGTTTTTCTCACGCACCAAGGAAATTAAACTTTTTTCTTTTTCTATCACTTCCACGCAATTGATGCATAAATTACAAGCTATTAACATTTCACTATCAAAAGTTCTCTGTCAGCAACGGTTAGAAACACCTAAAAAGTTTGTTGCTCAGCAATTGGTTATTGATCATGTTATTCAGGTTTGCCTCAACCAATTACTTAATCAGTTAATCCCTTACTAATCCTATTGCAATCTAGAAAAATTAAAAACATGCCTTTGCGACATGAAATATAACTGCATGAGGGAGCGTGCCATGTAATAACAAAGAGATCAGCTGTGAATCACGATATCTGTAAGAATTAATCCTTTTAACCAAAGACACCTTGAAGAGATCAATATTGGATGTCAAAGAATTTTATTGTAAATTGGTCGAACGTTATGAAATTGCTGGACTCATCCGTCGTTATAGTCATGTGACAGGAAATTATTTCATCTAATCGTTATAATAAAAAGATTTTTTGACGCACAAAGAAATGCATGTAGTTGGCAGACTGATTGGTCTGCTAATAAAAAGTTTTGAGACAAAAACTATTGAAATTTTAGACAACAACGACTTATTTTATGCTCTCAAAATTAAGCAATATTAATGTTTTGTGTGATTCATATTTGCTAGAACGTACAATTTTCCATGGAATCGTTACATGGAGAAGTCTTTGTAATGTGTAGTGAATGCCCTAGCCATTTAAAGTCAATTTGAAGGAGCATTTTGTCTTGTGAAACTCAGAAAAGAAATCTCTCAGTTTTAAGGAAACAAGAATAAAATAATAGATATTTAGCCAGTTTTTATAGCATTATTTCCTCATAGCTAAGGTCTGCCTACAAGACTAATACATTTATGGTTTCCCTGGATAATCAGGAGGTGATTAACTGAGACTATTTCTAATTATAACCCTGTTGGTCAAGATCTAATATGAATATAATTCACGCAACAGAACTGACCAGGTAAATATCATTATTTCAAATACTGCATACTAGCCATTTACTGTTTGCGAGCCAGCCAAGGAGAACCTAAACAATGTTGACTGTTTAATAATTGTTCATATTTTATTCATTAATTATTTTTGCAAAAAGAAAAATTGAAACTTTATTCATTTTAGATTGGTCTCAGGATCTGGGGCTACAGTTGCAAAAACTTGTTTAATATTCACCAATTAAAGAAATTGCTCAGACAAGGCTTTGAGAGAAGTCCATATAAAAAACATCCTGTGTAATGTGGCTTTGTTATACCGGACATTTACATATTGCATAACGTAGAACTGGCCACAATCTCATCTCAAGAAGAAGTGAGAGGATGTTCAATTATGGTTTATTCGTTTTGTTCAGTTCATTTTAACAAACCAACATCAAATCATTGGATTAACTCACCTAATCTATTCGCTAATCTAATCAATCTGTGGATATCTGCCCATCTACCAGGGTCTAAGAAGGATGCTGATTGTTTGCTATACATTAATTAATTGTCAATAATACGACAGTCGAGATAGTGCGCTCTGATTAGTCAGCAGGAAATCGTCTGCTAATAATGTTTGCTAATAATGATTGCTAACAACGTTTGCCTACAACGTTTGCTAACAACGTATGCTAACAATGTCTTCCAACAAAGTCTGCTACCAACCTCGGCTAACAGTCTCTGTTATTTCAGTATACAAAGCAAGTCGAACAATTTTTGTAACCGTCCAAAGTTATGGTGAACAAAATATTGATTTTGTTCTATAGAATATTTAGACATTAGCTAAGGAAATGGCATTGTGATTCAAAGCTATTTGATAATGGTTGCCCATTGCACACAGTTACTGTTAAGAAATATAATATTTTTGTATTATTTTCAGTTTGTATATTTCCCCCCGATGTCCAATACTGAGATGATATCTGTCGGTTTGGCGAATCCTTCAAACTTTCTTGATAATCTTTTAACTGTTCTCGTGTAGGTTCAGTCAAACTAAAAGCTTTGGTAATAGCAAAAAAATGATAAACTACAATTGACTGATCTTGTAAACTTTTTAAATCAAGAGGATAAATGATAAAAACAGTTTAGGTAGAAATCATCTGGCATTCCTCAGGTTTTCATAAAAATTTGAAAACTAAACGATTTGAATCAAGTTCTAAAAAAATTTACGTAATTTCCTACATGTTAAAAAGTTGCTGTAGACTGTAGATGATTTGTTGATGACTTCAAAAAACTTTATTTGAATGGGCAAGTAAGGAACAACAATTTCAGCTGAGCAACAGAAAAAAAAGAGTTGAAGTGTAATGTACATGTAAATCTAAACACCTATCTTGTAATCCATTTGTTTATAAATTCACCCAAGCCAGTTTAAGAATTTGATCTAGACAGTGATGGGTAGTTTTGGGGATGGTACCCTTTACTTATTATTTAAAATTTACGTCTAGTATTTGTGAGGTAGATGGTTAGTTTGAAGCGACAAGGAAAATAAATGGTCACAAAACATTTCTCTAGAGTCACAATGTGAACTTTTCAAGAAGAGACCACCTGCTAGTAGAACTAATAACTGGTACTGCGCTACCAAGTTGTAGACGTAGAGAGAGCCAGCTGGCAGCGGTACTGGGTAACATATCTCAACGATTGAGAGTCATCTTTCATATCCAGCCAAATCTCTGCATTCAGACCTCTCTCAATAAATAGAAAAAATCTGGTTATAAAACTGGGTTACGTGTACGGCGTTGATGATTTTCATAAAAAGAATAAATTTCAGGTCTGTTGAGAAATGTTGAGAGAGCTGACGGGAAGTATATACGGATGAGAAAAAACTCTGTCATGAATTATTATTATTGAAAATATGGAACATCATACACGGATGTCTTCAGTGGTGCCAGTTTTGTCTAAAACAGTCGACTGAAGACTTTATCATGATGACATCACAATATTATGATACCAAATTATCATGACATCACTAAGTAATCAAATAAACCACTTTGTTCGGTTTTAATTCACATTTGACAGAAAATAAAACAAAATCATTTGTAAAAAAGAACACCGTAATGAATGGCTGAAAAGCAATGAGCCAGTAGCTAAATTACACCAAATATAATAGAAGTTATCGTCTCTCCAGGTCAAATAGTGTAGAGAAGGCAACTCTAGAAACACATGAAGAATGATGACAGAATAGCTAATATATCACAACATCACCATGGCAACTGGTTGGTTTAACTAAAAGCTGTAGCTATATATTTTAGCTGTCCCATTTTTATCAAAAAAGACCAAATAGAGAATGGGAACTATGACGGTTTTACTCAAGCATCATTTGGTCCCGAAAGCAGCTAGCGGAACTTGGTAGAGCTATGAAACTTGTACAAAATTTTGTTTAGGTTTTATTGTAACGTATAATATTAAATTTGTCATTGAAACATGTAAAAATAGAAATTATTAAAATAAAGCTGAAACACTCATCTCAAAATGCTATCAGCGAAATTTTGGATATAGAAAAAAGAATTATACTTTTAAAACCCTAAAAGTCTTGATAATCTTCCATTTTTTTACCGAAAAAAGTTATACACTATATTTGTGATTAAAGCAACTATTTTAGCAAAGTTGTTGTTTCTATGGAAGATGTCTGCTATAAATTTGGTCTAGTCTTCTTTTGGTAAAATAACTATGTCACCAAGTTATTTGGTTTTCAGAAGCGCTAGCGACTCCTTAACAACAAACTGGAGGTTTTTAGTATTTAGTAATATTTCAATCATTACTATTGATTATTGTTCGTTAGCAATAAATATTAAGCAATAAGCAATAAAGTTTTTATGATAGAATGTGTTTATAAAAATTAATTTATTCTACAGTAAAATTAAATCTGAAAATAGCATAAAATAGAATTGAAGATATTGATGTATATGCTTTTTTTCTGGTTAATGGTATTTGTTTTTATTGAGACAGTTTTTGCACCTGGTAAATGTTTTGATTCATCAAAAGCCATAAAAAACATAAACAATATACTATATACAGTACTGTGTAGTGAAAAGATGTTTAGTTTTTTTGTAAACCCAATTAAGTTACCGTTTCCCTATGAAAGATCATTAGATTCAATAATGTCTCATTAAGTTTGAATATTTAATTTTTTACATTAGCAACTATATGTGACCTTTAAATTTACTTATCAATAAAATGTGATAATAATCAGATTGATGTATTGATAAAGTTATTTAAAAAGCAGGTCCTTTTACCTGCAATGAATGATGCTCAAATTTAAAAAAATATGCAGCGAAATAAATAATTTTACATTTTTACATTTCTAAATCCTGTTTATGCTCTTCTATTACGGTAACGTTTATCTGACAGCCCTGAAGTCAACGTGGTGGACACAACTTTGTTTGAACAATTTAAATAAACTGTATTAAAATTAATAACAAAACAAATGTAGACATTTTAAAGCTTTATTGATTTTTCAATAATAAATAAATTAATTCAAAAGACGTAGAAGTAATTGTGAAAAAAAAAAATAAATCCATCCATCCATGATAATTTTGTTCAAAAACTTGAGACTTACCTAGATTTTATATCTATCATTTCGTTATTTACAGGCTTTCAACTTAATTTGTTGGTTTCATAACACTGCAGTAGCTGTAAGGTGTTACATAGCACTTCACTAGCTGTAAGGTGTTACATAGCAGTTCACTAGCTGTAATGTGTATCACTCAATGTGTGAAGTTTAACTTTCGCTTCATACACGGAGTTTCTGGTTGAAATAAAACTTTTGCTGTGTAAAGCCTAAATTTTTTATGGGTTGTCTGCCCCACGGTAATCTCAGGGTTTTCACCTGTCAGACAAACGTGACATTCTATTATCATGGAATAGAACAACATTTGGAGTTGTCTTCTTGCATACAAAGAACAGAATGATGAGAACACAACTTCACTAGTAATCAATAACTATCCAGACAGATACACTTGCCTAATGCTACATGACATGTACATCTACCGATTGCCTACCGATTCGCCCCTACTGATCGGAAAAGACGAGAAGGTGTTCCCCTATTTTCCTACTTCACTTGCTATTCGTTTTCAATTCCGGTTAAAATCGCTGTATGTGATGTCATTATTATCCATGTAATGCTTTGCAATCACAAGGAGATGGCGTTAATGAACGGCCATTTTGTATAAATACTAGCGCTCGAGAAACAGTTTTATTGGAAACAGTGAAACTATGAGGAGTGATATAATTGGTCAAATTACGAATTGTCTACAGATTATTTGATCACGATCAAAAATGCCAATAGCCTCAAATAAAATGCTACCAATTGGTTTTGCACATTTCATCGGAAACAGAAATAGGAAAATCCTCAAACAGTAGACAAAACTGGTACGCAATAAATAGATCTACACGAGGCTGTAGGATAGATGGATAGATTATATCTCCATGGCAACAAGAAACCAAAGCATATACATTTATGATATCCTATTTAGTCAGAAATAAATCAGCAAGAAGAGTTGACAATACTGCATAAGGACAGTTACAAATGCTTTAGAAGTCACTATTGGATAGATTTTACTTGTCTCGTCAGTTTAGCATCTGCTCTTACATTATGCATAGACATAGGAAATAGAAATCAACCAACACATCTGCCATCTCTTATCTGCAGGTGGTTTGTAGAAATGAGTGGGTGGCTGGGATTAAAGGCTAACCAGGTGCCATCTAAGCTAGTAGTACTTTTAGTTGGGTGGATACCAAACCCAAGCAAACCAGCCAAGTTATGCTGAGGCTATACTTTCATAGTTAGCGATAAATCATTCAATGCTCCTTCAGTAGAAGACAAAAACATTAGTAGACACACAAATCCAGCCAATGCTCACAATTCTAACTCAAGTACCTCACTTAATCCTTCTCTAATCACATGATTGCTCAACCATGTAGTTCCACTCTGTCAAACTGAGATCTGGGTTGTAATTTATCCTTCAAACCAGTGGATGCTTTTTGTTTAACAACATCTGCCTTCAGAGAACATTCTAGAGAGGTTGTTGCTTTCACTGATGCGGAAAGATTTAGTTGTGAACTACTAGCGTTAATCCAGCTCAACCAAATATGGACATCCATGTGTGTCAGAATGCCTGAGATATCATCTGCAAAAAAACCATCATCGACTTTTTTACTTGTGGAAAACTTCACAAAATTGCTGTCAGATTAACAATGGTGGCCTGTAGAACCTTGAGCCTGATGATCCAACTTGCATGCACCACATTGGGCATCTAACTCCCCAAAGTGGTGAAAACTTGCAGAAAAAATCACAATGAATCACTAAACCTCAGGTTTCATAACAATTTTCTTCTGGCGGTCAAAAAGTTTTGATGCAAATTCCTCCAAGATTAATTGTCAACTATTAATCTCATTGCCATTGTACTTTTGCGAAAAAAAGTCAAAGCGTTATATGAGACAGACAACACATAAAAATCTGTTTTTTTTTATAAGTTTTTTGCTTTCAAAAATGAAATTTTGCTTTTAATACTCTTACTGCTGTTACAAATAAATTAGCTAATCAGGAAAATATTTGCTAATGAATTATTGGTGGATAACATGACCTTTCAACAAATAGTCTTAAAAACACTTCATATGATGACACTGGAAAACTTTTACGTAACAGTGACCAATTGAAAGTCATCAGTCATCGAGTCAATTTGGTGATTCAACTTTCCTAGCCAGAGAGAAGCCTGCGTCTCACCACCACATATGAGATGTTAAAAGTGATGAGTCAACAGACAAGTCTGCTGCTACGCGGAACAACTGTAGGCACGCACGTAATGAAGACGAAAAGGTTGGCATTGAGAGAGATTAACCATGAAATACGACTTAGCAAGGATTATTGTGATGTCAACACAGATGGATTAGAGTCAACCAACTGAAACTGTAATTTATAGAGGATCCAACGGCATTTCAAATCTCACTGTGAGAGAAGACAAGCTGTGAATAAGACCTACAGGAACAGCTGCAAAAAGAATTATGAAGGTAAAATAGAAAGTTCTTCTTGGAAACAACTTGTTTGCTGAATGACGTACACTAGTTGGACTTTGAATCTTGCAAATTTTATTTTTAAAACAAATGAAAATAATTGCGAACAATTAAAGACTGATAAATTAGTAATAATATTAATAAAAATGATAATTTTTAAGTTATTTTATGTTGAATGAAGTTTCATCTTCGACAAGTGAATATGGTTTTCCATTTACTTCAAAATGCTGGTAAAAATATTAAAATAAATTATAATAACTACACTTTGTTTACTATTCTATTCGATAGTCAAAACATAGCAAACCTAGAGAGAATTTTGGTTGAGATGTTGCCATTGTCTATAGCTGATTCTGATTGTTGCAGACTGAAAGACTTCTGTGTGTCCTGGTCAGCGTTATGGTCGGCCTGACAACTACATTAGCTAATGAAAAAGACAAACTACTGGAAGAAATAGTTGAAGTGAGTTGAAGTTTGTTTTCCTACTAACAACTAACAACTAACAACTAACTAAAAAACCAACCAACCAACTTTCACTATAACTACTGACGCACTGATTGACTAACCGACTAGGTGATTGACTAATTTTTATTGCTGACTAATGAACTGGCACGCTAAATTTTTAAATAATTAACAAACCAACCAGTTGTTTTTGCAAAATAGACTTGTGGACAAACCAGCCAAAATTTGATCTTGCGTAAGGAGAAAAAAGTTTTGTATTCTGCCGGCAGCAGAAAACTTGGTGTCTGAGACAGAAACGAATGCAATCTAAATATCATGACATCTATTTAACAAAACGAAAACTTACAAAATTAGCTTCCATTTTCTGTAGTTAGCCAAGTATCTTAAGCCCATCTGATTTCCATGAATCACAAGCTACAGGCTTCCTCGCGAACATTATTTGTTTTGACGTCTGCGAAAGGAAATGAAGGATAATCCGCTCAGTTAATTTAAAGTAATTGAGAGGAAACTGCGCGCCATTTAATGCCACAAACTCATCAGCTAATCTCTCCCATACAAACGTATAAATATTAAATTGTTATTTGGTGCGGCGTTACATTGCCACATCAACCATTTCTCTAACATTCGATAAGTGACGCATGATTCAACGCAGCTAATGGTAATTTATCACCGATTTTAAATTGCGGATAATAAATTTCCTTTCAAATTTAATGGGATGAAAACGTTGTGAGATAGCAGCGCCAAGAGACTAAAGTATTTAGTGCAATTGCATAACATTATGAAAGGTTTTTGGCACCTAACAACAGGTGCGATGCGACCTAGATTATAAATATGATGTTAAAGGCAAGTTACAAGTTGGTGCAATTGAATGTTTTATGACGCAGGTAATAGAGAAAGGGTTAAAGAATAAAGCTAACAATATAATTAAAAACAAAAAGAGTGGCCCAAGAGGTTTGGCCTGCCCACAAGCCCCTGCACATGGCCCAATACCTGCAAGGACTGAGAAACAGTGTAGAAGGAATCGCCAATGTGAAGATGGAGAGAAATGCTGTGATTGGGCAGACACTAAACATTGCCTGAAGGGCATCAGTAAGAAAAAGAGATTGGGTAAGATTTGCTATAAAAATCATTATTTCTCACATAAACGACAAAAACAATTTCTTTGATCGTAGAAAGATTTAAAACAAAACATATTACAGGTTAAAAAACTGTCCGCACACTTTTTATTACTGTCTTTTTTAGAATTGGATATTTTCTCGCAAATGAGTTCATTTGGTTTTTACGACCAGACAAGTCGGATCATCACATGAAAACTTTTGTTGCAGGTCAATGTCCACAGATAACACAAATGAATGATGCTTGCTTCGCTGGGGGCTCAAGCTGCCGATACGATAATGAATGTGCAGGAGAAGACGAGAAATGCTGCCTCAATGCTGGTTGTGGCCAAAAACAATGTCTTAGCATCCGACAGGTAAAGAATAGTTTAACATTACATGAAGAGTTGGTACATAAAAACTATTAGAGCTAAACTTTTAGAAAAAAATTAGCAAACAATGCATTGTCTAGAAAGCCTGTGACCCTGTGTAAATATATAGCCCTTATTGAATTGTAGAACTTGGGTTGTCCAAGACCGAAGTCCTTAATCATCCCAGAAAGATCAGAAAAAAACTGCACAAAAGACACAGAGTGTGCTGTAGATGAGAAGTGCTGTGATTGGTCAGGCAGCAAACACTGCCTTGAAGGAATCAGCACCATCCCTAAGCCAGGTAGGTGTCAGCATGACACAACTCCAGTGACTACCTATGAACATATGTATATATAGAAAATATAGTGATGAAGCAATTTTTGAAAATAACCGTTTACAGTTAGAGAACAAAAAGCTAAAGGCTTTAAATAAACTCTATGTTTTTGCTTAAATTTGGTTTTATTTTAAAATCAATTTTAATTGGAGTGAGTATGTATATTAAAAATTTTTTTTCATAATGCAAAATTTCTCATACTCCTTGTTTTATTGTGCTGAAAGTGAAGCAACTAATTAATGATTTGAAATTATTTATATCTTGTGAAATAGCAAGTACCAATTTAGGAGTATTTTGGATTATGTTTTTGAGCTCGTTAATAAATTTGTCATGTCGTTGCAGGTCCGTGCATTCCCTCGCCAGCTGAATCAGAAGCTTTCTGTGTCGCAGATCTACCTAGCTGCGAGTACGATGCCGAATGTAGCGGCATCAATGACAAGTGCTGTCTCAACCATAACTGTGGATACAGCGAGTGTGTGGACATGAATAAGGTAAGCTGAGTGGACACATTTTTTTCCTTCTTTTTCATTATTTTTTTATTTCCTACTCTCTTATGTCCACGTCTCCTTCTTATACGTTAACAAACAAGATGGAAACTGGAAAAAATACATGCCAAGAAAAGCGAAGACCCTCTCAACAAACTCTGTAAATTATTGCATTACAGTTACTGTTTGATAAACACTTTTTACTACAAAAATAAAAAAAACTTATTTATTTATTCTTACATAATCTGTATGTTATTTATTATTTAGTTTTTTGTGTGCCCTGACGTGGATGAACTACCAACAAGTACAGAGACATCAAAGTGTTCAACAGACAACAGCACATGTGAAGGATTTAGTAAAATTTGCTGCGCGACAGCAGTGAACGCTGTCGGTGAGAAGATATATGACTGCATAGAAGGGAACTTTAGCCCTCCAAAACCAGGTAAACTAAACTGTTATTATTTTTATTGCATTATTCATTTTTATTATCAATATCTGTAGCGTTTCACGGAAGAAATTATGAGCAAAAAGGTTTTTTTAAAAAACCTGCATGAGAAATTCGAATTGAGTTGTTTCCTTTTCCTGTTTTGTTTACTTATTTTTTCAAAATTAGTTACTGGTGTCAGCTGAGATAAGTAGTGACATCATTCAAACAAACGTTCGCATTATTCGTTAGCTTAATTCTTAGCTGCATCCTTTTCCTTTCAACTTTTGAACATAATGATCTATACACAAGCCACATCCTGCAGTGCGACGTTTTTTGTACATGCCGTGGTGTTTAGCTACTGGCCTTGCAGACAATTTACGTCAACACTTTTAATCTTTAATCTGTCATTAAAATCACATCTTTGAACTTATTTCAATCTGCAGGAAGATGTCCGGCAGCTTCTCATTTATCTTTCCCTGGACAAGAGTGCCTGGAGGAGTACGAGGGTGGATGCCAATACGATGATGACTGCTTTGGCGAGCACAAATGTTGTGAGACAGCGTGTGGGTACAAGGAGTGCGTTAGAGTCAGTCAGCAGACTGATGGAGAGGATGTAAGTGCCATTGCAAAGCTACTCTCCATGCTGTATTCTATGCAATAAGTGTAATTCTTTGGATGAACAGCAACCTTTTAATGCTTTATTCAGTTGATCTCTACCATACATTTCTAAAAATAAAAAATCCTAGATTATCTAGAAAAATATTTTAGGAATTGTCTGCTCTCTGAAGAGCAGATAAATCTTGTAGCCCATGTAGAAGGCAAAAAACTATAATGGTTCATATACACCGATTTTTTGTTCGGTGTCAGAAAATAGCTCATTAATTAATTAAAAGGGCATGACTATGTTATGGCCCTGCCACATGAGCTAGAATATCACTCAAGACGAAGCGGAATGGACGTGATCGATTTTTCATCCTGCCCGTCGTACTGTGATTGGCTGATTAACCCACAGCGATTCCGTTTGACAAGGTTATATTGACTTTCCGCTTGATTACAAAGATTATATGTATTTTTAATATAGTGATACGTACTATAGCGATTATGTGATCGTTGGTTTTTATCTGAAACTAAAGCGAGTAAATAATTGTTAAAATAATTATCGTTTGTGGTGGAAGAAAATTATAAATTAATAGCTAGAAAGGATAAAAGTCATAAATGATCATGAATCATATACCTAATAATAATAATTTATTAATTACTTGACAAATAATAAATATTATAAATACTATAAAAGAAATATTATAAAAATAATCAAAAACAGGAAACCATGTGGAAAGCACAAAATATTAATCCTGCTCTTATTTGCTCAATCAAACGCTACGTCTGTCATTTCAGTAGCCAGTCAAGTTCGTGTGACATGTTATCCGTCGCAAGACTCTGGCTCCGGTTGTGAAAAACAGGCTCGTGTGGAAAATGCATTAGACTATATTATACATTAAGTATGTTGTACAATGTATGTTGTATGTTGTACAATGTATGTTGTATGTTGTACAATGTATGTTGTATGTTGTACAATGTATGTTGTATGTTGTACAATGTATGTTGTATGTTGTACAATGTATGTTGTATGTTGTACAATGTATGTTGTATGTTGTACAATGTATGTTGTATGTTGTACAATGTATGTTGTATGTTGTACAATGTATGTAGTATATTGTACAATGTATGTTGTACAGTGTATGTTGTATGTTGTACAATGTATGTTGTATGTTGTACAATGTATGTTGTATGTTGTACAATGTATGTAGTATATTGTACAATGTATGTTGTACAATGTATGTTGTATGTTGTACAATGTATGTTGTATGTTGTACAATGTATGTTGTATATTGTACAATGTATGTAGTATATTGTACGATGTATGTTGTACATTGTACGATGTATGTTTCAGGCTGTAGTAAAGAGACTAATCGACTTGTTGACCAATGAAAGCTAAAGCTTCCGGCTTCTCAACGACTTCTACAACACTATAGCCTTTTCTCTACTTCTGCTTCAGCTATCGTAGCCCGAATACTTAACAATAACCATTGCGCAATCTCTCATGCCAAACTTCAGGTGTATATTTTTATATTTTCAGTTACTTGTGAAGACTTTTCTAATCTGCACATAATTCAGCAGCATTGTTCGATGTAGTTTAAATATCCTAACGTAATCGTTTATTGTTTTACCGTGTTTTACTTTGTTTTACTTTGTTTGCTGAAATGTCAAGTCGTAATACATTTTTTATTATTTAACACTATGTACTATGTACAGCCATGGAACTGATTCACCAAAGGTGCTATGCAATATTTGACTAACACAAATCTGTACAGACCACACAATATTTTGCATTGAACTGACCCATTAATCCGTTTATTATAATAATAAATTATTATTACTCCCATCAAATGAACATTATCGCCGTATATGTGAATATTAATGAGTGAGTTTCAAACATAACTTTCTCAAACAGGTTTCTATAATTACTTTTGGTGAATCAACTTAGACTAGATAATATAAGAAATATATATTCCATAAAGTGAACATTTAGCATAAATAACTAATATACCGTGGCTCTTTATAACAGGATTAGTAAAATAACGAACAACAATGACATTGCGTAACTGTTTTCAAGTATTGCTCATCGTGGTTTTAAATGTGTCAAACATATTTGACTCACAAAGAAAAAGTTTCTGTCATAGATAACCATCTGATGTTTTCTGAGTCAGTGAAATCATAAGCAGCTCACCTCAAAAATAGTAACCTAGTAAAATGAGAATTGACTCATAATAAATGTAATGAGCCTTGTTTTTTTTTCGTGTCGCTAAAGCTAAAAATAGTCATTTACACAAATGCTCGATCCCCTCAAAATATTTAACAAGTCAATTTATACAGAAATAAATTATCAAAATGCAGAGAAAGGATATAGCCATAAATACATAATTCACAGACTAGACAGTTAATGATTGTTGAGCGAGTCCAAAACTTAATCCATATTAATGCCGGCACTTAACACATTTGCTTTAAGAATTATTTTTTTTGCTAAAAGTATAATAAATTATTTTGATACAATATTAAGATTGTAGCGCCACATCCTATAGAACTACAGCCTTAGAAGTAGCGTTACATATGAACGCTTCTGAATGAAGCAACTTGTTATAGTTCACTTATCTACTACAATATACCAATGTCTAACGGGTCAAATATGCTGTGTAAGAATCTCTCACCTCTTGGAAACTGATTAAAAAGAAGTAACCATTACTGCCATTACTGCCTCTCGTTTTCTATAGTTTATTTTTTATATACAAACTGAAATAGTGGGTCTGGTCAAAGTCATAAAGTTTAATTCCCTTGCCAACCATCAAACCAGTTACTCCTCTGGAGGAATGAAAGAGTTTGTTTACTAGAACGACTCCATAACTCATAGAGAGAGTGCGTTTAAAAAGTGAACCACTTTCTTTCATGCCCATATCTGACCAGGTGACTTAAGGAAAAGTCAAAACCTTGCAGGGATTTGAGCCCTAGATCCTCAGTTGTAGTGCCCGCCACTCTGGTCTTTGTAATTGGGTTTGCGACAAGCTTTTTTAAAAGCCATTTGGTTCTAGAAACAAATGGTAAAATGTGGGTGGTACTATTAGATATATATAAAATCTTGATTTGGTTTAATTATAATGAACAATATTTGTGGTCTGACCTATCCGATAAATTATCAAAACAAAAATTGAAATACCTTCTTGAAAATGCCAACAGCACATTTGTTGTTGTGGGGCATAATTTGAACTCTTACGAACTTGAAATCTCTACCAATTCTTTATTATTTTAAAACAAACTATTATAGATAATAGATGAGGAGTTGAAAGCTATTTTTTCAAAAAAATTAACTGTGTTAAAAGTTCGGAGTTGTTTTCTTTTGCGAAAACAACTTTCTTGTGTTATGCGTTTGGTCCTGGAGGTTCGAACAACTCTTTGTGCTATTGGTTACATTATCTTTTCAATAGTTTCTTAACTACAAAGCTCTATATTTCTGGGATCAACGTATTACAACACAGTTTACAAAAAGGCGCGTTTGTGATGACAGCTCATAATCTACATTCATCCTTAGAACAATTCCGGTGAAATTTCTCTTGTGTCGCAAAAAATTGCCACGGAGTCATTTTGCAACTACCACCGTGTTATATATTTAGCTAGCTTTTTACAATGAGAACAAAGCTATTAATTTTAACCCGTAAGATCGATTTTATAAATAGGTCATAAATGGTTACACCAAACATGGCACGAACACATGATTAGACTCGCATGGAAACACCTGATGCGCGTAACCCTACCATATATATTGTGATGTTTACTGTCTAAGTTAAACTGTGATGAAAGAGCTGATAAATAGCCTAGGTAACCTAGCCGCAATCATATTTAGTGCAATATCTGAGGAAAGCTAATCCGTAGTTAATCGGTGGGTATGGTAAGGATTAGGATCAGTTAGGCTGGATTTAGCGTCACTACTAGCTGCGTGATAACTCATTTCTCTTGTACAGCCTACATCTATCTACCAGCTTTTAACATGAAGGTAAGTCGTCTGTTGCTAGTTTTATTTATTTAATAGTATACTACTGCGGAAAGGTTCGGTAGAAGCAAAAGTAAATTGTCTTCTAGAAAACATATTTAAAAACACTTCATGAATATTTGGTATATTGTGTTTTGTATCTTGTTTCTAGGCTACGTTATTGTTTGAATGATATGTTTTTTTGTAAAACCCATGGAAATCGCTTCTAGTTATGAACCAAATCATGAAATTTCAGATAAAAAAAAATTCAAAACAAATTGACAACTACTGAATCCTAAAAAGCGTCTTCTGAAACTGAAATGTTTACAATTGCTACATTGGCTGTGAAAAATCTCACGTGTTTGTGAAAACTTGTGTTTAGTTTTCTGCTATAATTCAAAGCTTTTCACAGACCTAACTAATAATAAAAATAGGAGATAATACTAAGTCGTGTGGAATTTTGACGAAAAATATGATTCAGCTATACCCATAATCCTTAGCCGTCGGCTAATCTTGTTTCTTCTCAGCAGAAACTTAACCAACGCGCTAAAATGTTAAATTCTGGGTTCAAGTCTTTTAGCCTAGGTACCCTGGTTCAATGTCATAAACTGGACAATTTCAATAGAAGTCGGTAGCCAATTACCACGAGTGATTTACTAGTTTGCGGTATGTTTGCGTTACGTCAGTTCATGTCGCATCTATTTGCTTTTATCAAAGAAAGTTTTAAAGTATTTTTATTAACGGCCAGCTATTCACTATCACCTGTAACATGCAGGCAGATGTTTCAAAGCTAACCAGGCTAAAGCTTAAATAATGATGTCACAAAAGTACTATAAGAACAAGGCGCAGTAGACGATAGGTTGAATTGAGCTGCGTAAAATTTTACAAAATATCATCACTACTTCTTTGTGTTAGATAATAATATGTTCGAAAGTTGAAATAAACGACTACTTGAATGAATGCAATACTTGCTAACAGAACGAGCTTTCATTCTAACTGCGTTCTGTTCCACCATTCGCTTAAGTTTGTTTCTGCTGTGTCAAAGTTGAGATAACTTTGCCAAGAACCTATTGACAGACTGCGTGCTTGGAGAAATATTTTGGGATTGTCGTAGTGAGTGATTGCGCTCATTAAAATATTATTTGGTGTCTTTAAATTATGGATTTGGAAGTTGTTGAAATCTACCAGCAGCTGTGACTGTCTATCAGATCTCTCTGAAGCGCCAGAGATAATAAATAATCAATTTGATCTGAAAGAAGGAAATACTTGCTCTTCTAGCAAAAGACTTCACAAGTAGTTAGTTATAATTTTTGTCCCTAACCTGACCTTAATAAGAGAAAGGGTTGGATTAACCCTAAAGGGACCAGAAAATAGTTAAGCTTCACCGCACTAATCCTTACCAATGTGAACAAAAAAAAACTGATTGTTTGCCAGAATCTGCTAGTAGCTTTAACTAGCTTTAACTTTTGGTGCTCCAAAACTGATGTGCATGTCCTAGATACAAAACAAAGAGAGTGTAATTAGAAACTATTGCCAAATATCACTGGTAATAATTAGATCCACTGTTTTTTAAACTTCAATGAAAAGGTTCACTTGTAAACAAACAATGTATATTTTAGGCGATTTTTTTCTTGACAGCTATTTTATGGTATTAGAAGAAGCTTTTACATCGAGAGACAGTGAAAAACTTCCATTACCTTCACGTCCGTATTTTGATGTAAATGTTTGCAATATTCAAATTTTTTTGTGTCTCTCCTTTGGTTGATTGGTCAAAGTAGCAAAAAACTTAAATTATCTTCGTAGAAGAATAAATTATTATAATGAACATTATTCTCTTGACGGTAACGCAAATGTTCTGAATAATAATAAAAATATCTTCCTATCAAAGCACAAGTTTTTTATTTTCCAAACCACATTCCTTGTCCATAATATTGCATAACCAATAAACCTCATCATACCATCACAACCAACAGCCAATCAAATGAGCTTGTACGTAGCATTGCCTGCCGGTTTATGCGGCTACACATTCTTCTGAAACATAATCTTTGGTTAAATGCAGGCGGCATTGGCCACGGATTTCTGGTGCCATTCCACTTACAGGCACGCCTTACGGCTCTACCTCTAAGATTAGACTAAAAGTAGAATCTATAGATTTTTTAGATGGTCTAAATAATTATTTTAAGCTTCTGCCACTCCAACACTAATCCCGGATTTAAATAATACAATTTGTTGATGGAAACCTGAAGGTAGTACTGACAAAATAGTGACGTAGCAGTAAGAGTAAATCCATACATCTATAAATAGATAATCTATCGTAGGGTGGTACATAACTATAGCAGATAATAGGTAATAATACTATGTTGCAACACGCTGTCATAGATTAAAATTATTGTAAACCATTTTGGAATGTTAATTATCCGGTTTTAAATTGGGTAGATAGTATTTTAAATGTCAGCCCATCTTGAAAGCTATATTAACTAATTTAAGTATTATCAAATGTTTAATAAAAATGTTAAAAGCTCTCCAAATCATATTTTCTTGTTTGAAACTTTGCTAATTAAATTTATCTGCCTATTTGGTAATAGAACTTTTGTCTTCAACCTGTTTCACATTCTGATAACAATTAAAAATGTGTTATCAAATGTCTCTATCTGGAACATTTCTTTTTTTTAATATATTTTCCCTCTTCTGCAATGGTCTTTTTTGCTTTATTATCTATAGTCTATCTATTGCAGGCATTATTGATTCTCACCATTGCTCTAGTCTCAGTACAGATTTTGTCCGCTGAGTCAAATGAAGATATACTAAAAAGGGTAAGTCTAGGATTTATTATTACCTAACAATGCTCCAGAAATAGCAAACAATCGGTCATTCTTTTTAAGAATCTTAGCAAGATTTGAAAAATATAATCCAATAGATTATGTACTTAAATGCTTTTGTATTTCTATCAATTTTAGCAAAAAAGTCTTTTTGTGATTAAAAATTCAGGATTTATCTTGATTGCCAATAAAAAGCCAACTTGATCTGGTAAAAAATTATTTTAAATAGAGTTTGATTCGTTCTTTGTTTTTTATAATACATTTCGTAAACTTTAGCTGTTTTTATCAGGATGTTAAATATATCGCTAAAAGCCAATGGTTTCTTGAATAACCCTTGCCAACCTACTAGTATTACAATATCACATTGAGCTCTCCATATGTCGTGCTAGTTTATTATAATTCTTTTTACCATATTTTATGACTTCAGCTACTCGGAGAGAATTTGGAAAAAAGACTTTTGAAATTTCTGGAGTCCAATGCCAAGCCCACACCTGTCCGGGTAGGAAACTTATCTGACAACCTCATAAAATAATATAATTTAAAAATTTATTTTATTTTATCTCCAAATAAAACACATTGGAGTTTTGTGTTTCGAGAAAGAAGCGGACCAATGTTTAAGAAACAAAACTGCCATACAATTTTGTTTACCTTGGCCACTGCGTTACTGCTGATTAGACAAACCAATCGCTATAGTTTAACATACAAACAACTAAACTTCCTGTCACTGGTTGTTTTTACTTGTTTTTCTCCAAACATGTATTTTTGTGAGGAATTATGAATCACAACTACATTTCTAATTGTGCCAACTCCAAACCACATCAGTGAGTTATTGCGATTCCATTGTTAGAACATGATAGATACAACATTGTAGAGTGACATGGCTTGTCCAACCCCTCGCCTTGGTAGACCTCTGCCAAGAACTGAGTCAAACTGCACCAGGGACTCTGATTGCGCCAATGATGAGAAATGTTGTGACTGGGCTGATAACCAACACTGTTTGAAGGGAATCGATAAAACTCCCTCAAGAGGTTCGTTAACTGAGAGATATTCTGAAAACTTACAGCTTTTTGGACATTACAAAATTGTGGTATTCACTTTGATTCTCTCTGTAGGTGTGTGTCCACCACACAGCATGTGGGACGATGCCTGCCTCGCAGATCATTTGGGCTGCCGATATGATTCAGAATGCACAGGCTCGGATGAAAAATGTTGTTTCAACTTTGGCTGTGGATACAATGAATGTCAAAATATCAGAAAAGTATGTCGGCAATAGGAGTTGTCTTCTTGTTAAATAGATAAATTCCATGATTGTTGGTTTTAATAATAATTATTTTTTCTACTAGCACCTGGCCTGTCCAAGCAATATGTCATTAGACAGCAATGCTACATACTTGAGCTGCAGGAATGACGCAGACTGTGAGCTGGATGAGAAATGCTGTGATGGTTTAGGAAATGGTTCCATTTGTGTTGGTGGATTAAATATAATACCAAAGCAAGGTAAGCCTATTAGATCATACAAAATGGTTGCTAAATCGAGGTACAAAGACAAAGAAGGCTAAAAATGCCATATAAGTTTTTCATCCACTGATAAGGCAAAAAAAATTTAAAAAAAACGGTATCATTAATGAAAAAAATATTACCGAAATTAAACAAGTATTTTTCAACACTTGGAAAGTACCATAGCTGCAGACTTTACTCAAAGCAGCTAGTTTGCCCAATGCTAAAAATAATTTTAGAAAAAACTTTCTTTATTATAAAAAAACGCCAAAAGAATTTTGAAATTTTGCTAGATGAAAAAACTTTTTGACATTTGGTCTTCATTTAATCTGGAAGATAAACAACCCCATTGGAAAATTGTTTTATAAATAAAGAAGACAACTTCAAGCTGATATGACATGTATATTTCACTACATCTATCTATGTCTATGCAGGATTTTGTCCAGCTCCACTGGAGAGCTCAAACCCAAGCTGTGAGGCTAACCACGTAGACTGTGAGTATGACTCAGAGTGCGAGGGGGATACATACAAGTGTTGTACCAACACAGATTGTAACTACAGCGAATGTATTGATATGAACAGGGTGAGTATAGAACTCTGGCTATAATTTAAAAGTACTCCTTATGTAACTTAAAAAAACAGACTAGATTCTTGATATGGCGGATTTAATTTTATCCTGATGCATTTGAAGCAAGCCCCTCTGTGTCACATTCACAAGATGGCCCCGAAACAAGTTATTTGGTCTGAAGCAATCATTGCCTATTTTGCAGGATTTTGCGTGCCCCTGGTTTGACACTGCTGGAGGTGAGGCTAACCCAACTACTGACACTCCCACATGTCACCCGGGTAATACAACATGTCCTGGGTTTGGCTTGCTCTGTTGTCCTACTGGTCTGACGGTAGATAGAGAGCTTGTACACCAGTGTGTACCTGCAATACTACACAAGCCTAAAGCTGGTAAGTGATTGGCCACAGCTTTTAGCTGATTGATTAGAAGTAGTCAATGATTGGTTAACTCTTTTCAAAATTCAAAGGTGATTGGCTAGAGCCACTTGGTAATTGGTTAGAGGTAACCAATGACTGATTAGATCTTATTTAAAGTCAAAGATGATTCGTTGAATCTTTCTACACAACAAATAAATTTTCTGCTTTTCATCAGGTCGCTGCCCGCCACCAGAGGCTCTCCAACACCCGGATGCTCCTTGTCTAGAGAACTACAGCGGTAACTGTGGTTATGATGGAGATTGCTATGGCAACCACAAATGCTGTGAGACTGCTTGTGGGTACAGCCAATGTCTGCTGCTACCAGATCCTGAACAGGTAAGCTGTTTTACTGTCAAGAAGCAGCAGTAGAAGCAGCAGCAGGAATAGCAACAGTTATAGTAGGAGTAGCAGCAACAGCGGCAGCAGCAGTAGTAGTAGTAGAAGCAGCAGCAGCAGTAGTAGTAGCAGTAGCAACAGCAGTAGTAGCAGTAGTAGCAGTAGCAGTAGCAGTAACAGCGACAGCAGCAGCAGTAGTAGCAGTAACAGCGACAGCAGCAGCAGTAGTAGTAGTAACAGCAGCAGCAGCAGTAGCAGTAGCAGTAGTAGCAGCAGCAGCAGCAGCAGCAGCAGCAGCAGTAGCAGCAGCAGTAGCAGTAGCAGTAGCAGTAGTAGTAGTAGTGGCAGTAGTGGCAGTAATAGCAGCAGCACTAATAGCAGTAACAGCAGCAGCAGTAGTAGTAGTAGCAGCAGTAGTAGTGGTAGTAGTAACAGCAGCAGTAGTAGTAGTAGCAGCAGCAGTAGCAGTAGCAGTAGCAGTAGCAGTAGTAGTAGTAGTGGCAGTAGTGGCAGTAGTGGCAGTAATAGCAGCAGCACTAATAGCAGTAACAGCAGCAGCAGTAGTAGTAGTAGCAGCAGTAGTAGTAGTAGTAGTAACAGCAGCAGTAGTAGTAGTAGCAGCAGCAGTAGCAGTAGCAGTAGTAACAGCAGCACTAGTAGTAGTAACAGCAGCAGTAGTAGTACTAGTTCAGAAAACTTGTTTGGCTGCAGCAAATGAGTAGCAAGAAATGAATTTTTTTTTATTTGCTTCTATATTTATTTCTAAAGCATTTTTAAAGAAAAGTTTACGCATCCCACAGCAAAATGCAAAGCCTTTCTAACATCACTTTTTACATTATCTGAAAACCTCCTAATAGAGCTTTATAGTAAGCATCTCCAAATTAGTTATGCTATATTCTCTGAGGCTTTGTAGTTTGTGGTTCTATAGAAATAGGAAATACAGAAGTTTCAGACGTGTTACAATATGTTGATTATTTATTTAACACAAGGAGAAAGTAAATAATTAACTGATATTTTAGATTCGGTTAGAGAGAATGCTGGAGATTCTAGCAACTGAGGGTAAGAAATAATAAAGAGATGTAAGGAGCTATTATTTATTATCAACTGCTTCTGGTGAAGATCAAAGTACCTGCTGACTAATGATCGCTGATAATAACAGCAGCAAGCAGGTCATTGCCTGAATGTTAACAAAAAGAACCTTCTCTCTTCAACAATAAAATTTCTTGAAAAGTTTTTACATGATATATTTTGTTTATGAGCCTGCTCTATTTTTACATGCATAGACATTTAGTGTATCCTGATTTTGTTGTATACTGCACAAATACTTACCTCGTAGACAATTGCCAAATATATGATATATGTATAATAATTATATAATGTAAATGATTGGCTGGATGGATGCTGTCGCGATGTGTTATGCTGACTTGATGATATTTTGATGAAAAATGGATTATATAATATTTTGCATAAAATTCGTGCAGCTCTAATGAAAGTAATCTTGTTTGTAAAGTCTTGATATCGATACATCATAAATCAGCCAATGATCATTTTGCATGCTTTGGAGTTGTCAGACCTCGCACTATCAGATGTCACAGCTCCTAATAGTGAAAGATGTGACAACTCCTTAGCTGGCAAAAAGGTTGTTGGTCGATCTGCAAACATCACATTTCACATCATTCAAATAAATAATTTTACTTTTGCTACGAACTGACAAAAAACTTTAACAAATTATATCATTTGCTTTGCATAAAAAAAGTACTTCCCCAGTTTTTTTCTTTTCAATTTGGCCACAGGACTGTGACTTTTACTTGTTATTGCCTCAGGGCAAACCCAAAAGATTTCCTGTTAGTTAAATAGGACAAAACTCTTGAAAATTTCAGTTTTTAAACATTATAATGCAGAGTTTTTATTGTCTCCATAGACACAACCACACAGCAAGGAGTTTGTAATGAACGTAGACAAGAGCAAAAGTAGACAGGAATGAAGGTAGACAGGAATGAATGCAGACACCTCCAATACTGAAAAAAGTTACTGTTCTCATCAAAGTAGACAACTCCTGGAATGAAAGTCGAAGTAATATTTTATATATTGTCAAGAAATGAATGAGCGTCGAAAATTTCTTTTTATAGCATAGTTGACATTCATTCCAAATCTGTCAATGTTCATTCCGGGATTTGTCTGCATTCATTCCTGTCGACGTTCATTCCAATTCCCAACACTCATCATTTTTTAAAGAAATCAACATCTGGTTCACAGCGTCTCAGCGAGCCCAGCTAGCCGCTTCTTCTGCCACTACCACCGAGATCGTTAGCTCTAACATCCATTTTAGGTGGAGCCAATGGACACAATCAGACTAAAAACAGTTATTGTTAAAGGATAAATAAGGCCATAAACTTTTCATGCACAGTTAATAAATAAGTGTATGAAAGACTATTTGTGACGATACAGAGTAAAGCACATAAAATCTGCAGTGAAACTTTTGCCAGACAGCGCAATTATTTGGTTTTTATAGTGAAACAACACAGCTATTAGCAAAGTAATAGCAAATCAGGAGAAAAGATATCTTATCCTGTATCTTGCTGCGTTGATTATCAACTTCAATAGTAGGTGTACTTCTGAAGACTTAGACGATGTGGCAGGCTCATAATCGGTTAGCATTCCGGTTCAGGTATCAGAGCATACAGGAAGCCAAATATCTCGCTCACAGATAACAGCGCTGGGAATCAAATCCCAGATCCTGGATTGAAGTGCAAGCACTATAACCACTAGACCACACGTGCCTCCCAATAAAAGCAGCCAATGAGAGCTTCAAGTCATGTTTACAAATATTTGGACAAGAAATATTTGGACAAGAAATATTTGGACAAGAAATATTTGGACATGTAAAATCTTTCAATGCCAAGTTGTTGGCTATGTTTCAAGCTGCGCCTCATTTATTATAGATTCCCATTGCATAGTTGTGATAGCCTTAGCTCATCATTATGCTTCATTTATTACTGCATTTTCACTGGTGAGGCTCTAAAATATATACACCCCAACAGTTTTTTTTATTAGCAACATTCTGGCTATTCAAGGCCACAAAGTTGTTGGTATGAGCTGCCGCAATTCAGAGGCAGCTTGGTTATGCCTTGAGTGTTCTTTGTAAGCAAAACAGTAGCAGATGATAGGACACGAGGGAAGGTGCCATAGTACTAAGTTGATTGGATGGTTGTACATGCCCTAAATCTTCCGTAACTCACTCCTTTTTGGAGTCTGTGCCAGCTCGGTCACTTGCTTCTTACAGCTATATAAAGAACTCATGGAGGTGCCCCCGCATTAGTGTAAGAGGTCTTTAGGGGGTACAGTGGACTTTATCGAAAATTCTCTAAAAATTTTCAGAACAACATTACATTATCTGCTCACCATTATGTAACATGCATGAGACAAACAGAAAACAAGGTTACAGTTCAACTCATACCGTGAGAAACAACATATGGACAAATATGGCAGGAAACAGATGAATGAAATATATTATTGATAGGTTAATCAGCTGTTCCACTGCTAGAGCTGGCTGATATGCAAACTAACTTGTGGCTAGTAGTACTAGCGCTAGTAGCGGACTGCTGTCTGTCTGTGCAGTTTGACAACCTGGTGGTACGTTCAATTGTACTTTTATATTTTAATTTTATTGTAATAATTACTGTTTTGTTTTATGGAGCTTCAAAAAAAATCTTGATTTAAATGGAAAATTTTATAGTTTATAAAAGCCCAGTAAACGGAGCAATCAAGTCTAACTAGTTTTTAATTTTTAGAAAAAAATACTAAAGCATGGCGACTAAAAATTGATAATACTTTTGTGTCAGATAGATCTAGTCTGTGATAACAACTAAAATGTCTTCATCCAGGCTAAACACCATTTCTCTCCACATGTACAGTTATAAATGGTAGAACCAAGACTCAAACACAGCCCTGGTGTCTTTTATAGATAGCAAACGCCCAGTATGGGGCGTGTTGTGTAAACCAGGACCCACCCGTTGTCAGTGTGGTGAAGCTAATGGTGCAATCACGTACACGTACTGTGACAAAGCTTCAGAGAGTCGCTGCCAAGTGTGGAACTTTTGGATGGAGTGTTTGTACCAGATACAGCACAGCCCTAGTGTAAGGAGTTATCCCCCTTGTGATAAGTTATGTACTAGGCCAAGTTAAACATATATATCGCAAAAACTGCAGCGAGTTTACAAAATTCAAATTAGGCATAGTTGTTAGCAACAAAGAATACAATAGGAAAAATTTGCTGCCTTTCAATTGAGATAATTAAAGCTTAAAAGAAATCAATTTAAGGTTAAAGTTATTTTATGCGAAATCCACCTTATTTTAAAACCAACATTGCTTTACAGCTTTTATAAATATGGCTAATCTATTTTGACTTTTTAAATTTTTGGGGGCCAAAACAAAATGTTAGCTCTCACAAAAATAAAGTCTCTGCAGAAAACAAACCTCAAACAATGCCATCCTAAACTTTTTTATCGAAGAAAATTGCGGAATTTCAATTGTTTGCAATATTAGGCCCCCGCAGTGCAGATTAATCTAATTAAAACTGCCAACAAGTGACAGAGCTAGTTTAAACTTGTTTGTCTATGTAGTTACATACATATTATATATACGTTTGTTGTTATGGTATTGTCAGGCCACAGCAGTACTACGTACAGTTGTATACACACAACACAAAGTACCCACCTTGTAAGAGATATGCCTGCTGCCATGGATTTCAGCAAGTGGTGGATAAATGTATAGGTAAGTGGGGATTACGCTCATTTACTAGCTAATCTCTCCGCAGGAAGTCACTTGCTTACTTCTGCTATATTGGTGCAGGGAAGGAAAAAACTCTTTCTTGGATAGGCTACAGCCACGTTTTGAGTGGAATAAAAACTTTTGTCTAAATTTAAAGCAAATTCTGTCCATTGACTACCTTCAGGATCAACTCTAAAAATTAATGTTAGTAAATTCAATTTACATGGCCCAGAGCTTGAAAATGGGGCTGCATTAGAAAGAAAGAAGTTTATGGAATGTGGTTACTGAGCAATATGAGACGGTTTAATTGACCAATCAAAGCACTGTTTGCTATGTTACAGAGGCATCCAAGTTCCAACATGTTGTAACGCTGCTAGCTGATTGGAGGGAAGAGCATCCGTCTGCTGACCTAAAAACTGCATTGAGTGATATTCTCCAACAAGAAAAGATTCTAGGTTAAAACCTATTACTGTCGACTTTCACAAGTAATACTTCCTGTTTCGTTGAAAATGCAAATAAATATTAGATTATGCATATAATTTCAGGCTGTGTAAAAAACAGCTGTGCAACCTCATGGTTGCCTCCAGAGAGACAGCTGCTGCCGATAAATAACAAAGTTGGTGTGTTATTGCAGGTGTCAATAGTTGTAAAGGTAACTGGAAAGGAATAAAACGAATTTGTTCTGTGAAATGGTATTTTCAGGCGTGTAAATATCATACATCTTTTAGAAAAAAAAATTTTTTGCCAAGTTCTACTGCTATTTTTCTTTTAAATTTGCAGTCTAAATTCCCAGAAGCTGATGTCATACCCATTTGATGAAGCACGAAAACTATTAAAGTAATTTCAAATATGAAGTCACAAGTATGGAAGTTCTAGGTTTTACAGGAAATAGCTAGCAGTCTGCGTATAACTGTGCTAAAAAATTTCCCTTCAAACTTTTGCAATGTAAAAATTGATGTCGTTTTGTTAGAAAAATCAACTTGTCAAATATCATACAATATTTCACCAGAAATGCGTGGCTCCTGAGGCCTGTACCACAATCTCTTAGATGTTTTAACAAATAAAATGTGGTCATTGAGGGCAGCAAACGAATTGATACTGAAGATCTCGTGCACCACATGTGATGAGTTACAAAAGAGGTTGGGCATGTAGGAACGATTGAAAGGGGACTGCAACAGTCGTTCTCAAATGCCATTCGGTCATGGGAAGAGCTGACGAAAGTCGGTGGCGCGATTAAATATATATAAAACATTGATTTGGTTTTATAATCACAAATAGCGATAGTTTTCATAGAATTATCCAAAGAAAATATTAAAACCGAAGCTGAAACACTCATCTCACAATGTCAGCAGCAAACCCTTTGTTATTGAGAAAAGAATTATACTTTCACAACCCCCCCCCCAGAAGTTCTTGATAATTTTCAAATTTTTTTCACCAGATATTATAGTTACAACTAAAAATCCATTTTAGCAGAGTTGTCTGTTCAACAGGAGATAACTCCGTTATAAATTTGGTGTTGTCTTCTTTTGTGGAGATGACTATGTTGCTTAAATAATTTGTCCTCCGAAATGCTAGCGACTACGTGTGTTTGTACTCTTACCAGCACAGGCTCCATTGATCACATAAATCACGAAAGGTCAGAAGAAAATATTAATTATGATTAAAACAATTTTATTTACTATGTACAAGAAATAAGATTTGTGAAGCTGTTGATGACAAACGTCTTGAATAGATAATACCAAAAAACCACTAAAAAATAAGGTAATGCAACCAAAATTCATGAGAGTTGCTTACCAGTTAGATCCATTGAACAACCAAGAAAAAATTCGTTAAATTTGTATAAGATGACACCAAAGAGATAATAATTTTTTCATTTAGATACAAGGCTCAGGTGCATACCACCAAAACTACAAAAAAGTCACATCTCCCAGCCAAGCAAGCCTTAGCACCAAACAAACACACAAATAGAGCTGTTAGACTTGCTCCAACTCTACGAGCACTCCATTACAATCCTTTGGGTGCAGGAATATAACAGGTTTGCCATGTGCCCCTATCCTGGACGTGTCAGTCAGAGTTCTGATTCCTTTACTATTTACGTCTGTGATCGCTGCCTCTATGTCATTCACCTGCGACAGCACAACAGCAGCAATATAAAGGTCTAGTATTGTAAGGTAACAACAGTAATATATACAGGTAGTATTGTAAGGTAACAACAATAATATATACATGTAGTATTGTAAGGTAACAACTGCAGTATATACATGTAGTATTGTAAGGTAACAACAGTAATATATACATATAGTATTGTAAAGTAACAACTGCAATATATACATGTAGTATTGTAAGGTAACAACAGTAATATATACATGTAGTATTGTAAGGTAACAACAGTGGTATATACATGTAGTATTGTAAGGTAACAACAGTGGTATATACATGTAGTATTGTAAGGTAACAACAGTAATATATACATGTAGTATTGTAAGGTAACAACAGTAATATATACATGTAGTATTGTAAGGTAACAACAGTGGTATATACATGTAGTATTGTAAGGTAACAACAGTGGTATATACATGTAGTATTGTAAGGTAACAACAGTAATATATACATGTAGTATTGTAAGGTAACAACTGTAATATATACATGTAGTATTGTAAGGTAACAACAGTAATATATACATGTAGTATTGTAAGGTAACAACAGTAATATATACATGTAGTATTGTAAGGTAACAACAGTAATATATACATGTAGTATTGTAAGGTAACAACAGTGGTATATACATGTAGTATTGTAAGGTAACAACAGTGGTATATACATGTAGTATTGTAAGGTAACAACAGTAATATATACATGTAGTATTGTAAGGTAACAACTGTAATATATACATGTAGTATTGTAAGGTAGCAACAGTAATATATACATGTAGTATTGTAAGGTAACAACAGTAATATATACATGTAGTATTGTAAGGTAACAACAGTAATATATACATGTAGTATTGTAAGGTAACAACAGTAATATATACATGTAGTATTGTAAGGTAACAACAGTAATATATACATGTAGTATTGTAAGGTAACAACTGTAATATATACATGTAGTATTGTAAGGTAACAACAGTAATATATACATGTAGTATTGTAAGGTAACAACAGTGGTATATACATGTAGTATTGTAAGGTAACAACTGTAATATATACATGTAGTATTGTAAGGTAACAACAGTAATATATACATGTAGTATTGTAAGGTAACAACAGTAATATATACATGTAGTATTGTAAGGAAACAACAGTGGTGTATACATGTAGTATTGTAAGGAAACAACAGTGGTGTATACATGTAGTATTGTAAGGTAACAACAGTGGTATATACATGTAGTATTGTAAGGTAACAACAGTGGTATATACAGGTAGTATTGTAAGGTAAGGTATTGTAAGGTAACACACTTCCAGACAAACATGATGCAATCCACCAGACTTGTTCTTATCCAGATAGGACTGTATGGGACTTTTCTCTCCGTAGGGCAGAAGCAGCTGCAACAAGCGGGCAACCCCAACACGCAGTACATATGGAACGCAATGTGTATATACTACTAATGAAGTGACATAGAAACATACGAGTAACACAATGTGGGGTAGCAAAATATATAAAATAACATTACAAAAGTTGATATAGTACTATAATTTTAAACCATATTACACAATATGCATCGTATAATATCATATAATATGAGTTATATTCTATAAGCAATACTGCATATTATACTACATATAACTTCATGAAAGATGTTGATACATAACACCTTCCATATAAAATAGTGCAATTATTATGCCACAAATGAACCAACAATAATCATTAATGACATGAAATAGTCTACAATATACATTGCAGGGAGTTAAAACAATAATAGTGAAACGATATCAGGATATAAGATGTTGTGGAGGCAAATATGTTACGCGTCAAAAACAAAAGAGAAGACAACTGCAGAAGCTTAATCAAAAATGGGAGTTATCTCACCTCTATTTTTGTGTTGTCTAATTCTACAAATACTGTGTACACACCATGCTCTGGCAGCGCCTGTATAATATGCACAGTGGTGTAGCGTACCCCTACACAGTGGTGTAGTGTACCCCTACACAGTGGTGTAGTGTACCCCTACACAGTGGTGTAGCGTACCCCTGCACAGTGGTGTAGCGTACCCCTGCACAGTGGTGTAGTGTACCCCTACACAGTGGCGTAGTGTACCCCTACACAGTGGTGTAGCGTACCCCTGCACAGTGGCGTAGTGTACCTCTACACAGTGGTGTAGTGTACCCCTACACAGTGGTGTAGTGTACCCCTACACAGTGGTGTAGCGTACCCCTGCACAGTGGTGTAGTGTACCCCTACAAAGTGGTGTAGTGTACCCCTACACAGTGGTGTAGCCACAAAGAAGTTTTTAATCATGAGGCCGTAAGAAATACACAACTCCAAGCTTTAGCGTTCTGTGGAAACAAGAGAAAGAGTTGAATTAACCATAAAGTAATAATCTGGGACACATACGACTTTGTCAGACACTTTCGCACCGAGAACATCCCTGTATAGCGAGGCAGCTTTCTCTATATCTGGTACAGCTATAGCCACGTGGTTTAGCCTGCCAACCTTCCATACAGCGCTGCTCTGGGGGAGAGAGATAACACATGTATGCATGCAACTGAAGTGGAATAGCTATAGAGACTGCAGCGTCAGTGTTGGGATATCTAAGTTATAGATTGATTGCTTGTAGTAGATAAAAAGCTCAAGATTCTATAAGACAAGATTTAGCATAAATAAGTATCATTATATCATACCGCAAAACATATTTAAATAGAAATACGACTCAATCTTTTGTCTTGTGAAGTGCAAAACTATTTAATTATTTTAGTTTTTGTTCGAGGGTGAAAAGACAAGGTTTATCAACATAGTGGTGAAATTCAGCGAATATTACCAAATAGCGTGGCTGCCAATGTTGGCTTGCTGCCAAAATCACAGAAAGAATTTCTCAATTTCTAACTGTATAAAAATTCAACCAACTTCTTTCACCGCCACCGAAGAGTTTTTGTTTATAAAAATGTACGATTTAATAATAACTATTGAATCAATCACATAGACTGAGAATACAACAATATACTGCAGTTGTCTCCCCACATACCTTGTTTTCAGGTGTATAGCAGCGATTTGAGGAAATGCAAGGCAAACATCTGGTGGTCTGCAGCAACTGACCAACCTGGAACCAAATCAATAGCAGAGAACTATGGGTAATATTGCCATCTCCTCACACTAAGTAGTGGGACATGTAACTTCCCATAAATTTGAAAGGGTTATCTTTTTATTAGATTTGAAGACACCAGATGGCCTCATACTTATCTCAAAGTAAATATTGAATGCTGGAGTTGTTTGCACAATAACTAAAAGAGGTGACAAGTTTTATCAACTTATACTTCCTCTTCTACAATTAGCCAACTGACATTGACAACTGACATTGACAACTGACATTGACAACTGACAACAACAACTAGAGCTATCAATTGTCATAACGAATTAAAAATTCAACCAAATAGAAAAGCTTTACAGGTTGGCAGCCAAGTTGTTATGACTAATAAAACGAAGACTGATAGAGGTACCAACCCTTCTTTCATTTCTCATAGGAATAGTTTGCTTCGTGCAAGACGACAATATACTCCTGAGTGCGGCCATCTTGATAACCCAGTTGGATTTCCTGCGTTAAATGAGATAAAATAATTAAAATCGAAATTTAAAATATTTTGAACGAAGCTCAAAAATTACTGGAAAAACGTTCAAAAACCAAAATGATCCTTTTCTAGGAAAACAGATGACCAATTTATACCCCAACATCACACCGAGAAAGTTTTTTTTGTTGAAAAAACATCCCGAGCAGAGCTAAGTAACGTTCTAGAAAACTTATATTGCCTGCAATTGGATTTGAGAGCAATTTTATGTAAATAAAACTATGACCTAAATTTTTTTTCAACGATTATCTCTAAAAACAAAATTTACTATGTTTTAAAGCAACCATTTGAAAATTGAAATATAATTACAAAAATTGCTAGTAAAAATAGGACAATCTAAAACACTTTTTTATGATTTTGGAAACCAAGCAAGCGAGATATTTGGCAAATGAAAAAGAAAGAATTTGAATATGGTAACAAAAGAACTGTAGTAGTCTTGTGAGAGGTGGGGGAGGGGACAACTAGGTATAGATCTGGTGCAAAACTTTTAAAATCACAATCTACAGGGTTACTGGGACTGGGAAGACTACAAATCGTTAGTGATGGACTGCATATTTTATGTGGTCAAACAATATTTTGATATCAGCTCCAGGAAGTCTCAACACTCATTTCATATAAAATGTCATTACCAGAAGTCTTCACTGCTGACATTACCAGCAACAAATAACAAAACAATACGTTTCATATACCTGGAAATGGACGCCGACACTCCCTAAAACAAACAAACTTTCATCCACCTCAGACACTTTTTTGAGATCAGAATGGCTGTGGCTTTGATATTAATTCCCTGGCTACTTTTTTGCCTAATCACTTAGCTTGCCAAGGATGTAGGGTAAGAAAAATAAAAATGTTTTAAAGCTAAATAGCAAGTAATTGACAGTCGCTGTGATCACCACGATGACTTTGGAATTAATGTGGTAAGTTTATTTTACAACAAAATAAAACTACACTGTAATAACTTGCTACTAATAAATCATCAAAACTATTAAGAATCTCTTTCCTGTACGGCGAACAACAAACACAACACAATAATAATAAAGAAGTGATTGTCTCTCTTGACTTCATAGGTAGGAGATCATAACTTCGTCTTTAAATAAGATTACTGCAGTTATCTTCTCCATGTCACACACTTAATAAGGGCTATGGGGGAAAAATATATTGGTGTACCTTACACAAACTCTCTGTACTCTTAAATGGAGGTTTAAAACCTTTTCTAAGGAAAAATGGCCATGGTAATCGCCTATCAGTACCGTTTACAACCAGCCAATAATACTCCACTGAGGAGCTAAACACAGTATAGCTAGTTGCCCATGCAACTAAGTCAAGGTGACTACAGTCTGATGACGTCTATCAATCTCAGCACTGACACTTCGCTAAAACAACACTTTCTAGACCTGAGTGTAGATGTGACTAGTGGTCTGTACAGATGAGAGGAAGTGACATGTCGAGAGATCTGTCTATTTCACAGCAAGAAGATCAGGCTAAATGGATAAATGATCAAGGAAATGGAAATATCATTCAATGAGAAGTGCCAAGCAATAAACTTTGAACATGAATTTACACATAAACGAGATGCATGCCTTGCCTGCACAGAAAAATCAAGTATCTTGGAGTAACCATGTGTGATGGATTTGTACAGAGCAGCCGTGCGCTTGACAATGGACCATTTATTATTATTACATGCAATCAGATCTAATATTTGACCAAAACATAAATGAAAAGTGTAGGAAGACCAAGAAGATACATACATTACACAAAAACAGGGAATGCACCACAATGACCACAAGAGCAGAAACCAGGGAACAGCCAAAATCAGTAGCGGCTCAAAATGAATATATCTCAACAGCTTCACACCACGATGGTTTGTGACATGAGTGGTCACAAAACAAATAATAAACCTTCATAAACTGCAGCATGTGGTTACATAAGTTAAACCTAGCCTAAAACCAGTCCCTCAAACTAAAGGCTTCCCTATAGATTCTAACAACTTGCTAGGAGTTCTACCTCAACTGCTGAGGTAATAATTATAATGATATTGTGATAGAATTGTACAGAGCAGCCGTGCGCTGGACAATGGGCCATTAATTATTACGAAGCAGTGTACAGGAAATGTACAAGATGACCATGACCTGATGAACGCCTGGCAACAACAAATGACGAGTCAAGACCAAGATCCTTACCTGACGAGAAGAGCCCGACGAACGCAGGACCGTAGCTGAGGAGAACCAAGCTAGATTAGTTAAAAGACGCTATGGTTGACCTATAGTATTATTCTTATTAACTTTATTATCTTGTGACCTCTCTAGAGGCGTCAGCTTATGCCATTGTATATATATTTTATGTCTACCACTTTTGAGATGTGACTTCTAATGCGATTGCTTTTGTATTACCCAATCATTGTTGTCCACGTTTTAGTCATTGTATTTTCCTATAAATAGCAGGGCAGATCGCCCGGTGCTTCAGAGTTGGTTTAGAGTTTACTGAATGTGTTGGAGATAACGTAGTGTATTCTGGGATTTACTTGGACTGAATTAGTGAGTATTCTAATTAACGCCAAGTTTACTATACGCTTCAAGGATTATCTGTAATTGCAAGGTTTTGTATCCTGCTGATAATATACTGTTATTAAACCTGAAACCCGTCTGATTAGTGTGACTGCTTTGCCTACAACACTAAGTTTGTCTATAACACGTGTTCCTGAAGATAAGTTTGCGTACCTTGTCTAACCGGATCTGCCTGCTAAAATGCGGATCTCTTGTAATAAAGAACTGTTATTACGGTATTGCTACTGCTATTAGTCTACATTGCTACATTCCTACGCTAGAGGATCCTACCACCGTACCGGTAACTTTGGATAACTGTAATTATTTGCGTTGCACTGAGAGCTAACGCTACCACTTGCTCTCCACTCAGCAATGTCGTATGGTTTTCTATAACATACGGGCTACTCACAACAGTGTCGGTAAAGATTTCAGTATGACAATGCAGAAATCCTTTACATTGGTGGCAGCGGTGGGATACTTGGTGAACGACGAGACACTGTTGGAGAGTCAGCAACGGCCAAACACAGTTTACTCTTTTCCCTGTCTCCCCGAATAACAGAGCCTTTCCCTTTAACACAGTCATCCGGTAGATCACCCCACTACCATCCCACGAATACTGTGCTACCCCTCCTTCTTATCTTGTGGCGAGCCCCCACCTGACAGAACGATCCTCTTACGGCGTGAAGAGTGCAGCCCCGTAACCCCTGTCCAAGCCAGTGACTACCTGCTTTGAAGTGAGCTACAGACATCACAGCTTCCCCTTCCAGTACAGATACCTGCTAGAGGATCTACAACTCAGTACTGCTGAAAGAAGATACAGTCACTACCCCTTGGATGGCTGCACAGAGAGCAAGAAGTGCGGGTCGGTCTCCTGCAGGCACCTATGAATCTGCAGCTTTGGATCGGTTAGCCCAGACACTACTAAGTGTCCTGCAACTCCGTACTCCCCTCTACACCACTACCACACTTCAAGCCGGTTTGTAGAAGTGGCAGACGCCAGCGGATGGCATGCTCACACGGCGCTACTCCATGTCAGGGAAGCACTCCATGAAGAAGCAGTGGACTGTGGCAGGCCTAACAACCTGCAGGCTGTGTTCACTAATCTTCGTGCTCGGTTTGGCCTTACACGTCGTAAAGTCTTACAGAACATAGCACATCTAGAGAAATTGTCAAAGACTCCCCTTCAAGAGCATGCCAACAAAGTCGAAAGACTAGCACGGATTGCTTATGAGGACCTGCCAGCAAGACATGTGGAGAGAATGGAGTTAAAGACGTTCCTGTCTACACTGGGGCACCCGTAGCTACAGCGTCATCTGCTAGCTGTGAATCCCCAGAGTGTAGAGGAAGCTGTTTGTGCCAGGAATGAGTTCCTCCACATCAAGGCATTCTCGAACATCAAGTCGACAAAGGTTAGAATGATAGAAGAGGAAAAAGATGACGAGGATTCCGATGCTGAATACTGCAAACCTTCTCTGACCCAGTACCGTCATTACCAGACAGCTGCTGTAGTCAACCGGACATCAAGAGAGAGAAAGAGAGCACCAGTATGTAGCTGTGAGCAGTTACCCCTCTGTGAGTTACTCTTCACCACCCCTGCAACCGACACCGGTATGTGATGGCGCGATGAACAGATCGTTGCAGACAGTTCAGGACATAGCCAATGAGTTAAAAGAGTTCAGACAGTGGCAGCAAACAGTACATATGCCTCCTTCCCCTACTGAATGTACCCCCTCCCCTCGTACAGTGATACATCCTCCTGCTCCTCCTGCAGCGTATTACACTCCCGCAGCACCTGTCCACCCTGCCGTTGAGCAGCCACCTCCTGCAGCACAGTGGCTACCCCCTCAGGGCTGGAGCTGTGGACACGCGGGCCACATCAGTAGAGGTTGTCCCATGAGGTCGAAAGCCGTCACCAAGCCTAAAGCAAATCCTATGACGGGAATTGGGAAGTGCCCGCAATAGCTACCACACCGACTACCTGTGAAAAGGCACAAAGGTGGAATAAAGAGATCCATACGGTGGAGAAAAGGAGCCCTGTATACTCTACCCTCTCAGACTGGCCACTCCTGTCGAAGGAAGGGTCCAAGAAGAAAGAGAAGAAGCCGAGGAAAGACAGAGTGGAGGAGCAGGAACGCCCTCCCCAGTCATTCCATTGCTACTGGAGATGCCGCTCATACAGCTTGTAGAGGTAATAGAACACAAGTCGGTCGAAGCACAGAGCCAGCAGGCTGCTGTCTCACCGGTATGCCAAGAAATGGAGCGGCCTATACTCGATGGAGATACAGCCCTGTCTTTTCCCCCTCAAGCAGCTAAGGTGCAGCCTACTCACCTACCCAGTGCTGAAGTGGAGAGACTGTACAGAGGCAGTTATTTCCTCCCCGGCAAGATGAGAACAGAGCAGTCACCCTCCTTGTTGATAATGGGTGTATTACTAAACTCCTGTCAGAGCGTGTGTTTGATCAGCTCCCCCAGCCAGTGAAGAAGACCATACGGAGGAGTGAGTCATATTGAGCTATGGCAAATGGCACTAGTATCCCTTTCTTTGGCACAATAACTACTACTCTGCAGCTGCAAGACGTGCATGCACACCTCGGCCGCGTTCTTGATCAGCCAGCTAAGTGAGGATGCCATCCTAGGCATGCCCTTTATTACAAGTCACGGCTGCCGCCTCAAGTTTAGCGAATGCGCCATAGTTGTAGCGGACAGCAGAATGCAATGTACTGACAAAGACGGGACACCACTGGCTAATGGTGTAAGAAGTCTCAATATGATGCAGCTTCCCCTAGCATTGAGCCAGTATCACCCTGTGAGAGGACCGAGTTGACTCCCTATCCTAGCAAAAGTGTGTCCAATTTGGAGCGGCCAGACATACAGGACCAGGCCACCCCACCAGTTGTGTCCAAGGAGTTTGAAGAGGATAGAGCAAGTAGTTTGGCCAGAGAGGAGCCAAACGTGCACGAGTTATCCCCTCAAGACCTGAGGCAGCTCCACTTCCCACACAGACTGATAGTCTATCACCCAGTGTGTCAGATCAACGATTACGCAAGAGCGTGGACGCTTTTACACACAAGGACCAGCCACTATGTTGTGCCAACATAACAAATAAAAGAGCGGAGGCAGAAAGTGCAAGAGTGCAAATACCTGAGTTTCAAGCGGTTCTCCTGGGCAGAGTTTTGATGGAGCATCTTGCAAACTGGGTATCAGTAGAAAGGTGCGACTCCAGTACAACTGTCTACAAGAGACTAGTTCCCTGGCAGCCGGAGCCATGGAGCCGTGAAGTTGTACCATTACTTCCCCAGTGAAAGTAAACTGCCAAAACGGCTAAGGCCACACGGAATGAAGAATAATTTCCAAGTGGATGTAGCCACTCCCCCCCCGTACTGGGCGTTGTTAGAAAGAGCACAGTCTGGCAAACATCTTACCCAAGTTTCAGGCAAGCAGCTCCCCCTACGGAAAGATATGGGCGCACAAATACTGCACCCGTTAATCATTCCATTGTTGTTCATCCGCCCTTGTCCAGTATTGACCAAGGACAGGTCAGCCGCCCATCCGCGGGAACCGCCATTGCTTTGAAATTTTTTAAAGTGTCAAGACATGTTTTTGATATCTTTACTGATTGCTACCTTTCTACTACGATGAATTAAATAGAAGATTTTTTTCAGGAGCCTAGAGGAGGAGAACTACAGCTCAAAGAAGAAGAGGACTTCTTAATGGAGATTTCGAATGATGCAGAGCTACCACCACCTTCAGTTCTTCTTTCATCTCGAAGTTCCGTTCGTTACCCTCCCCCTGTACAACCAGCTACTTCTACCACTGTGGACCCCTGTACAGCAGAAGACAAGAGAGAGGATGCTCTCTTGGGCGTGAGTGACCAAGCTGCTCTTGTGAGCATGGTTTGGCTAGCGACCCTCTGGCACTGAGCCACCCATCTCCTGTGCAGCAAACGGAGTTTCCCCCACTCCCTACTGCACCCCTTTTTTCCCGTATGACCACTGCCCCGGCCACTTTGAATCACAACCAAAGTGCAACCAAGACAGCACACCCCGTATCCCCCTTCGTGGTACCCCCACCTCTCACTGTACTGTGAGAATTCCATCTCCCGTGTGGGACCCCCTTCCCCCCCTTTGTGTACCACGGAGTCGAGCACGAGTAAGGTTACTGTGTCAGCAAAGCCAGCTGCTGATACCCATATGCCATATGCTGTAACACGTGAATGTATGTAGACCTTGTGAAAGATACGGCCGCCTAAGAGGAGAAGAGCGTCGCTCTTGACTGGGTTCCCTGAATGGAACAACTCTCTGACAGTCACCCCCTCCTCTGAACCGGCATCCCCTCCTATAGAAGTACGAGCGGTTAGTACTCGGCCACAGATACCTATTGAGGACCTGATACCTTCTAAGCGCAAGCAGAGAAGCAAGACTGTACCTCTGGCGCCGGCTACCGTCACCTCCCCCATACCACTGAAGAAGGAATAGTTGCTTTCTTCAGCACCCACCCCTGTTCTCCCGCTTGTGGATGTAGCTGCTCCCTGCCCTTCGGCGCCTAAGGTGACCGAAGAAGTGGTTGCCCCTTACTCAACTGGAAAGAAGTCACCCATTGCTCGCTGCCTCCTCCAGTGGATTGCTCCCTCCACTGAGGTAGCCATCTGGAAGCAGCTCAAGAAATCAAGACGAAGCATTTGCCCTCTCTGTAAGTACCCGGCAAGAACATGAGACAGCTCTCCATCCATGTACACCAGCATTATGTACAGTATTTCTGCCGTTGCCAGTAAAGCAGCAGTAGCAGAGATAGCGTGTACGGGCATCAAAAGAAGCAAGGTGGACCTGATGATGATGACCCTGACCAACGACTAGGCTATATTTATGTTGTCAATGGTGAAAGTTACCCTGCATTTTGCAGGTATCAGAAGTGGGCGGCTCCTGTTGAGTTTGGCTCGTGCCGGCCTACACAAATGAGTAAGGTACCGGACAAAGTACCTCCCCCCGTTTCCCCTGCCGTGGTTCCACCCCTGTTTTGGTTGGCAATGAATCTCCCCATGTGATCAAACGCAGTTGCGTATGTGTGTGTTGTATGATGTTATTTACTGGTAATCCTGAAGTGAAATAAACAAGAGTGAAAACGTGATGTAATGTGATAACAAGATGTGACAAATAAACTTCACTGACTCCACTGTTACCGTTATTACAGGCTTACTGGCAGGTTACAAAATTGACAGCTTGCATGATCAAGTATGAACATTACACTACAAAGAAAATATTCCGCTATGCAAATGCTATAAGTTGACGTTACATAAGTTTTATAAGAAAAGCCAAGTTGATATTTACTAAAGTATCAAAGGCAACTCACACTTTATATACAGTAGGATCATTGCTTCCAATAACAAGAGAATAACATAACATCTATCTGCATAGATCTCTACAATGATGATTAAAGAATGTGTGATTACGAAGAAAAATCAGGAAAACACTGACGAGATTACGAGCAAACATCAACCAACGAACATGTGGGTCACCACACTGCATCCACCATTAAAGATGTGTACACGGAAACAAACATTGCCTCATTTAGCTCTTAGCTTGACTTACGGAGTAGAGTAGGCATCCACATATAATGTGAGGTGAGGCGATGGTATTATGTCAAATGATCAAGCGGCGTCTCTGTGGCTCCGACAGGGTCAGCTGTTCGGTATGTATAGCAGTTGAGAGGGGGTGAACTGGCAGTCCAGGAACTGTTTGCTGATTCTCTATTTCAGGTATCAGAGTCTTGTTCCACCTTGTCAGCTTCGCAGCGGTTAGAGTTTTGTCTCAGCTGGCAGACCCAGAGCTTTCTTGGCACAAAGATTAATCAGTTAGCTTTTTATTGCGTTGTTTGTGCTTTCTGTAACAAGGTCTGAATGAATAGATAAATAGCTGAATAGCTAAATCTTGTTTTGGGCGCTGCACTTTACAACCCCTACCAGGCTCTTCTTCTACACCTACCAGAATTGTTCCATTGATGGACATCCCTTTTTCTGGATACAAGATTCCAAAGAAGAAGCCTTGTACTGTGACCACTCCCGCTCCAGAGGCTATGATTGTAACCCATAGTGCTCCTTCCCCCTTGCCTCTGCACCCCTAGCAGCGGGCAGAGCATCTTCATCCCCTGTTCTTACCACAGAACCTCCATCTAGTGGAGCCGATCTGTCGGTTCTCTTTCTTCAGAATAGTGCAAGGTGGGCCGCTGCCATTGAACGCGGTGCAGCAGATCTGGATACCCAGCTCCAGGAGCTCATGATGCGAGTGTTGTCGTGTACTCTAACCGGCACAGAAGTTGCTAAGCTTAGATCACAGGCTGAACTCCTGAAGGGAGAGATAGCTGGACTCAAGGACCCGCGCAAACAGTGAGAGGCTAGAAGTTTTAAGGCGGATGCCTTTCCCCCCGTTCTTCTTGTTTAAGCCACGCGGGTTGTGTGCCACCACCCCCTCTGTGTTTACACGGTTGTGTGAACTCCTATTTTAGTATTACTCCCTTCACTCCCTCTGCCGGTTGGTAGATAGTTATGTTCCTCCTTAGTACACATGGTCTTGTGTCGACAGCCGTACCTCCGTACTTGCCCCTCTTGGACTACAGGGTTCTGTAGTTGCCAGTCTCCCGAGACTCTCTTGTATACCTCTGTGTATACACCCCTTGTATATACTCCCTTCATTTATCCTCTGTGTATACTCTCCGGCCCCTTATTATCTACTCACAGCCACTCTATGGTTTGTTGTTAACTATCAGTACGGAAGTACATATAGTAGTTGAAGCGGCCTGTGTGATGGAATTGTACAAAGCAGCCGTGCGCTATAACGATAATCGTAATAATGATGATTGATTGTTGTTGAACTTGATGATAAGAATTAATTGATTAATTAGTTAATAGTAATTATTATTATTATTTATTACTCACAAATAATAATAATGATAATAAAATAAATAAAAAATAATTAATAATAATAGTGTACAGGAATTTGGTGTCTGGGTGGTAGCCACCTGTACATCTTCCCGACGTGCTCTGTTTCTACCCAAGTCAGCGTGCAATTATTGTTAGAGAGCGTTTACTGGTTTGTGCAGTTATGGGTGCAGCCGAATCTGGTGCAGAATGAGTGCTTGGCAGTTCACAATAATTATGCTGTAATTATTGTTCAGCTGCATCCGAACTTTATAGCGATCGACAATAATTATTATGTTGTAATTATTGTTTGGCTTGCTTTGACTTTGTCGAGATCGACAATAATTATGCTGTAATTATTGTTGCGTTATCTTGTCTCGAACTCTAGTGTCCGACTTTAGTATGGGCCGAACTATTAGGGCACCAGGTGCTTTGCGTCGCACTCCTCACCGTAGCAAGGGAATACGCAGTAAGAGGGCGAACTGTTCTCACTTTCCGCCAAGCCTCGTGCTTGCCAATAGTCGACCAGGTCAGCGCTTGTAGTTTTGTAGCTGTGCTGCTTCTTGTGCAAGAGAATCTTCTGAGAGCTAGACTAACTCTGAACTTTATTGCTTGAACACAGATACTTATATAAACTTAAAGAGGGCGGGTAAAAACATGTACAAGCCACGCCTTGTACTTACAACATGGCACCAAATTGTAGTTTGCTACTTCGTGGAAAAATAATAATAATAATAATTAAAATATCTATTTGGGTACACAATAGAACTGCACTGAATAGACTCTCGTAGTTAGGCAAGGGTAGATAATAGAACGGGAATAAATGCGTAGACAATGTACAGTGAGTAATTAATAATGTAAATAATGGCGGTAAGTGTTGGCGTCCCTCACAATAGTTGCTTAATTGAATGATTTAATATATATATTATTATATAATAGTTATCATTATTAATAATAATATATATAACAAATAATAATAATCATAATGATGAATTGATTGATAATAATAATAAATAATAATAAATAACAATAATAATAATAATAAATTATTATCGATCATCATATAATAATCATCAGTTGTTGTTGCTAGAAAGGTTGGAATCTTCTTAGACACTTTAATAGTATTAAAAACATCGTCCATCAACAACATAAGTGAATTTAAGTTTTTTAAAAATAGTTTCATAAAAGAATAACCGACAAATAATTATTAGGAAAATTTTTATGCTCAGTACTGCAGTGTGATTGGTCGGTCTCACCTGAACTTTCGGTTTAGCATTGCCTTGAGCCGATTGGCCAAGTTGCACAAACCAAAACCATATCCTCTTTTCATATGCAATTTCAAGAGCGCACAACTCGCTATTTACTCTCAATAAATAGTTTCACCAGGCTGTCTCTTCCCAGCCTTTGACCAAAGGGTTGATTACATCCTAATTCTTGAACTGACTGTATTAAATGATTGATGGGCATTAGCTAGTATAGCTACAGTTTAGTTATAAGCTGCAAAGAAATAACCACAGCCAGTCCTATCATGCGTGCTGTACGTAGTAATGGGACTAATGAATACAAGCGTTTCCCATCACATGCGGGATCGGATCAACCCGATAAGGCCAGAGATAAATTCACAGCTCAGACAACAATAAACACCAGGTCAACTAATCACAAATTTTATTTATAATTTTGGAGGTGCGAAAAACACTTGACAATAATAGGAAAGATGCACATTTCGAAAGCACAAAAACAGATTATGGACAAATTATATAATTTGCCACAAAAACAAACGTTTTCATGTTTAACTAACGCTGACTTGAGCATGTCACTTGACCAAGAACAAAACGTCGACAAAAATTGTAGCTAGACTAAATAATAAAAATAATTGCATAACAATTAATAGGTTATTTAAATGTTACATGACAGGACAACTAACAACAAATGGAATCCACATACAAGTATGTACATAGGGGTGATGTTATACCAGCCCGGCTTATGTTTACTTCCAGAACACGAACTTTTGAACTTTGAACTGAAGATAATTGATGTGGTAGATAACAGTTCACCAAGACAACTGAATAAGCAGACAAACATGCAAGCTGCATCCGACGACGAGTAGAGTACTAGTATTTAGCAGTTGTGGATAAGAAATGCTGAGGAACAATGGAGGTTGGTGAAGCACTACTGTTGATGCTGTCTACGCATTAGTCATAGACTGGTAGCCAGGTGAGGCTCTCCTGCGGCCAATACAGTAACCAATCAGGACTATAACTACCATAGCGGCCAATGCAGCTCCCACGGCTATTGGTACTATAGCATCCGTCTTACCATTGTAGCTGCAGTCATTCCCTACAATACAGTCAACTCGTGATAAATGTAACCAAACAGCAGCATTCTACTGGAGTAGAGTGAATAGCTAGCCGTTGTCAGTCCCAAGTATCTCTTATCTTATCAAAACCATGTAGATGGACGAACATAAATATTTATACCAGATACAAAAATGAATGATGAGCTACTTTGCAAACTTTTGGAACGAAATAAAAATTATCTGTCCAAAAAATGTGATTGTTTCTGGTCATAATCGAACATTCACCCTTACTGTTGCCAGCTGGCTGACTCACTGCTGCCAGCTAGCTGACTCACTGCTGCCAGCTAGCTGACTCACTGCTGCCAGCTAGCTGACTCACAGTCATAAGGGAGTGTAATATTGACTTTTGACACGTTCGTAAATGACTGCTATTCATTAAAATAATGTGTTTTCCATTTATTCAATTGAGAAATCACTCGGGGAACTGGGAGGTTATAGAATAATAAATAACACAACGACACTACAGACTAGTAACTACCAGAGGTACACAAGGAAGTGGTTTTGCCTTCATCGACAGTTGAATGATATAAATGCCCTCATTTGTCACCTCATTTATGAAGCTATAAAATAAGATTGTGAAAATAATTTTTTTCAGACTCAAAAAAGATCACAAACTTAGACGTCTATATAAACCGCCGATCACATGAGGTTATGACACATTGCTCTGCCCTCTACTCACAACAAAAACATCAAAGCAGAGTCATTCACTAAGTTATACACCAAGTCCATGTGTTTGTTGTACAAATGAACCCAATAGCTATCGTAAAACTGTGACGTAAACGTTACAAAACATGATGACAAGGGAAATACAACCAAAGTGCGAGTCAATTAATATACGAGTGACTTGAGTGATTATCTCGATCACATGACAGTACAAAGGTTGGCATATACAAGAGGGTAAAATGAATATTACATAACGAGGCGTTTAAAGGTAATTCCTTGGATACAGCACAGACAGCTTTTGTCTGCCCAAACAACGGCTAACAATGAAAATTTCAAGTGAAACACAGACATTACAGGTACCTGCAGACATAGACGTGGTGACACAAACACAACCATACACTTGTAGCAGTATTAGCTATGCCAGTGTATCTCAAACTGACAAAAGTTTTTTAACTTGTAAAAATAAAAACGACTCCATTTCCAAATTATATAAATCCAATTTTTATATTAAAGAATTAATTTTGAAAATAAATTTTGTTTTATTTATTTACGAAACATTTTTTTAGTTGAAAATAATTTTCTACATAAAAATTGTCATTAGTTTTTCTCTCGCATTATGATAATAAATAATCAATCAGTGGAAACTTGTAGAGAAAAATTTTGCTTTACAATAGGACTTTAGTTAGTACAATAAATGAGGTGTTCTTATGAGCTATTTAGTGCAAGTTACAAACAAAAAATAGACGTAGAACTTTACCAGTGGCTTGGAAATCAGGCGAACTGTCTGTGGTGTTTATGAACGCATTAGAGACGAGGTTGTTCATAACCAGAGTCATATCACCTACTTTGATGGTCACCCCACTATCACACTTATAGGATGAGCCCAGATTGGTCTGCAGCTGAGAGTCGAGTGATGCGTTGTAGAATCCATCACCGCCGTGCTTACCTATGAGACATAAAATAATTTGGTGAAAACACCCCAAACAACAAAAAGTAATCATAATCTGCGCTAGTCAACACGATGTGGCAGTGCTAGTAGTTGGATAACTTACAAGCTCAAAACAATTACTGATTGATTATGCAAACAGAGGAATCAACTCAACTAGCTGGCAAATGTCCAACAACAATGTCCGTATTTTAAACTTTAGCAGACTTGTTTTCAAAGGGTTCCGTGACTCACCAGTGTAGATAAATTCTACATAGCTGAGGCTGTACTGTTTGTCGCTCTTCGTATATCTCAACCGTAGTGTCTTCTCAACTTCAGTATCCACATCCCAATTAAAATCAATCTCGTCTGTCGATTCGCCGCAGGAAGAAATTATTTCAGGATCTCGAGGAACGGAAGAATTGGTTTGATTTCTCTAACAGGTGAACAGGATATGACATCACAAGACAGAAATGAAGGCTAGCGATGGAAACTAGTAATTTGCTGATCTAGAGTAGTGACTCTCAATAGCGCAGGTAAAACTTACCATGTAGGTAAAGGTAGTGCTGATGTCACTCTGGAGAATCAGACATGTGACGTTACCTTTGGTGGCAGCGTACTTTGGAGTGCCAGCTACAAAAAACAACAACAATAGAGAACAAGAACATCATTCATCCTGAGACTATGCAGTATCTTGAATATGAAACAATTGCCCAGTGCGATTGTAATTTTAACAAGAAAGTAGCAAAATCCAGTAGAAATTATGTAGAGTTGCATCAGTATACTTCTATTTTTCATAATTATAAGCAATCAAAATAATAAAAGTAAAAAAAAATACTAACTGGCTGCAGTGGTTGTTGACAGGACTGTGGTGGTGGTCATACTTTTAGTAGTAGTTGAACGCGCTGTTGTAGTAGTAGTAGACGATGGTGATTCAGAGGTAGTGGTAACATTTGAGGGTTCTGCAGTTGTTGTCCCCTTCTCTAGCCCAAACGAGGTCGCCACGAGACCTGAACAAAAGAATCTTACCTAAGTAATAAACATCACAATTATTAAAAACTAACACAAACCGCAGTGAATAGAAAATAAATAATCTACCACTTACCCAGAAGCACGATTGAGATCACAAAAGACTTCATAATGCTAAACTAATATTTCTTGGTGAACCTAAAAATAATTTAGAGATGATTATAGACATCATAGACTCAGAATTGGAATCTTAATGATTTATCTATTGTCACTAATTGATAAAAGTAACATTTTTTCCTGTGGAAAAAGAAGCCACTGGGCGTGCATGACAGCCATCGGTGAATGTTGGAAAAAGATAACTTGAGAACTAAGGATGAGCGTGAATGTCACTTTGTAGGAGAAATCACCCAATCTCAAGATAAAAGAAAAATTATTTTTATTGCACTCAGGCCGGCAGCAGCAAGACTTGTATTTATAAATTTTTAGCAATCTGGTAGACGAGCTATCTAGAAAACATTTTATGCTATCTACTGCCAATTTCAACATTCTAATCATCATTACAACGAAGAAACACAATTAAAAAAGAAAGACATTATTTAGCGCTACATACATGTGAAAACATTGATGTGGACTATGAGTTTAATAAAGAAGAGAAGTACAAGGCACACTTTGGAATATTAAATGAAAAATAGTTTCATTTTGGAAATATGCATTGGATTTCTTGTTAGATCCTGTAACAATAAACAACAGTGAATAAAAACCTTGAATAGCTGATAGGAAAACTGTAGCTTGATAAACATAGAGTAATTGGCAGAACAATAAATGATGATTTATAAGCATTATCGACAAACACAAATATAATCAACACAAACAAATAATATTAATTAAAAAACATTGCAAATAATAATGTAATATAAGGAGATATATATAGGACAACACAAATCATAATAAAATAAATTGATATTGATTTGCTATGACTATGATTATTATTTCAACTTGGAACTACTATCACACACAGAGATTACAGAGAGTAAAGAGGGGAAGACGGGAGGAAAAGGGAAGATTAAAAAAAGCAGGAATTTTACTTGTCCACAAACAACATCAACAAAACAAGGGCTATTATTATTATTATTGTTGCTGTTGTTTACTGGAACTCCGTTGCTTTTTCATATATAAATAAATAATACTATTATAATAATACACACATGATGATGATAACATAATTACATGTATTATAACGATAAATACTAATAATAATTAATTAATAATAATAATAACTTACTACTATTATTGTTATTATTATTATAATAATAATAGTAGTAGTAATAATAACATACACCACTCAACAACTACATTATTATTATTATTATTATTATTATCATCATCATACATACAAATAAATAATAATAATATTAATTAATAATAATTATACTACTACATCATCATCATGTAAAATTAAAATAACATGAATAAATTATTATAATAATAATAATGATTATTATTATTATTTATAATAATACTAATAATTATAATTAATAATAATTATTAATTATAAATAATTATAATAAATATAATAATAACAGTAGTAAGTCAGCAGACTTGCCAACCTGGGAGTGGGGAATTGAGTGAGAATTGGATTTGGGGCAAACTTCACGCGCAAAATTTGATGAATGGGGCAATATTATGCATTAATAAAAGCTAGATGCAAGGTGGTTACTACAACCAGCTAATGCAACATGTAATATTACGTATGGATGAATACAGTCACAGTGGCATATCTAGAAATGTGTGAAAGGAAACCCACTTAGGCGCGGAGCGCCAAAATTTTTTTCATCTTCTTTCAAAGCATAATGCTCTTCCTTTTAAATGATTTGCTCCTCTGTGAAACAAAATTGGCCCCCCTATGTATTATGTTGAAAAACAGCTATGGCACACCGTGGGCACACAGGATTCTGGCACCATTTTGCAAGTTTCAAAGAAAGTATATTATTGCAGCCAGTGTATAGCACAGAGCTTCTACTGTAAAAAGCTGTTGGGTTTTGACCACTTTTTGGAAATTAATGTTGTGTTACAAAACACAACATAATAATAAAGTTCCCAAAAGTGGCTCAAACCCACCAATATTTTGCTGTAGGCCTGTGTAAAATACCTTTGGATTAAACTTAGGTAACAATAATAATTTCAATAAAGTTTTTCAAAAATACTAAATGGAAAGGTTTATTTCCTTCATGATGGTGCTATAATAATATCAATTATTATAATTGATTATATTCATTCATATTAATTATTATTATAATAATTATAAATAATCATCAATTGTTTTTTGTAATTGAAATATTGTATCATAGTTTTATCATTATTAATAATAAAAATAATTATTAATAAATATAAACAATGACTTTAAAGATAAATGTTGATAATAAATAACAATGATAATAATTATCATTACTTAAAGGGGTAGTACTGTCGGTTTTTACCGGAAAACGCTTTAATAATAACACTATAAACCATAATAGATATTATTATTTATTAAATAATAATAATAACTACTGTAAATAAATATAATAATAATAATAGTAAAAATTATGCTGATGATGAAAACATTGAAAAAACAGTTAATAACAATTTTTATTTGACAGTTGAATTTTTGCAGAGGTCAACCACTCTTGCACCTAAAAAAAATAAAGTATTCATAATAATAAGTGGTAGTAGTTAGTAAGACTGACAACATATGCTGAGATAAATTTCATCCATGAGGAGTACAAAAGAGAAAAAACATATGATATGTGCCACAAGTGGGTCATGCCTGCTGAAAACACAGCCCAAATACTAAATGTAGTTGAAGGGCAACTACAAACACCCCTAGAGTGAGGAGGTATTTCACAGACTATCTGCAGTTCAACCCTTTGCAGCGATGCAAACGAAATACTACTATTATTTTGATCATAGATGCTATAATAGTTGATAGATAGTAGTTGATTATTATGAATTATAAAAGCTTAGTAAAATAATTTTTTTTTAGTTATAATGGGGAAAAGCGTGAGACGCGCGTGAGAGGCGTGAGAAATGGGGCAATTGAGTGAGTCTCACGCAGAATGCGTGAGAGTTGGCAAGTCTGTAAGTCAGTCTATCAAATTTAAGAAGCAGTCAGCGAATCATCATCATTTATTAAAATAAATAATAAATAAATAACAAGGAATAATAATTAATAACCATAATTATTAATAAATTATTATTATTAATTAAATTAATTATTATTATAATAATAATAATTTTATTGTTGGAATAATAATAAATAAAAACAGAGCACTACTACTACTAACTGTAGTAATTACTAATTAATTATAGCGATCAGTATTTTGAAATACAGCTGCCTCATGTCCACCTGACAATTTTGGCAAGTTCGGAAAACCTTACAGAAATCATAAGATAATAAATAATGACAAAAAATATTTAGCACGAACGATGAACAATAACAACAACGAAATAATGAACTAACAACGACTCATGACAGGACGTTATCACATGATGTTCACACATCATATCAGCATCATAATAGTATTTCCATGAATTTGTCGCTGTCTATGTTCCGCCCACCAAAGCGCCTATAAGTTATAATATAAATAGAGTAGAATTCTAATCCTGTGATTTAAATTACCTCTATGGTTTCAATAAAATATTTGCATCAGCTCTACGTTCTTATGTAGCTTCACAGGCTAATATTACAAAACGGAAATGTAAACAGAATTTTTTCTTCGTCAGCCAGTCGAGTTGTCGAGTACTAAGAACAAATGATGAGGGTTTTTGCTCAGTGAGCCATGTATAATTAGTTATGGACTGGTGTTGGGATGAAAAAATGTGAATAGATCAAACATATTTACAATAAATGTATAAAACAAATATGAAGTATTATTAGTACAATAATTATTATTATTGTTTATTTATAATAATAATAATTCATAATAATAATAATGATGATCATCATTATTATGAATTTTATTATTATAAATTTTATTAGCATGATGATGATGATCGACGGGATAATTTATGATAATAATAATAATATAATAATGTGACGGACGGCACCATTTCTACACAAACAATCTATGTAACACTTCTATGCTTAGCGTTCTATGTGAAAGACATTCTATTCATTCTTACTTGCCATATGTTATACAGTACTCATTCAACCATTCTTATTAGTCACACCCCTTGTATATTATTTGCCTGTTTTAGCCAACCACATGTATTAGGTGTGGCCTCCTTTGTGTATTCAAGACTGATTATATAATACTTTTTATAAATAGCCGTGTCAGGCAGAAATAAAGTCAGAGTTAAGCTTGCACACTCTCAGAAGTTTCTTTGTCTCACAAACAATAACTTCACTTGCGCTAGTACATGCACGTACAAACAAAGCTCTATTACTACGAGTAGTAATTAAGGCTGCACGGTTCGTTAAACATCAATGAGGTTAATACCGCAATCATTAGGAATGCGGTTTTCGGTTAAACCTCACCATGATGGGGCAACTCCATATAATGAACTTGCCCTCACCTTGCTCGATTTGATGGGTAAAGAGGACACAACTTCTACCACTTTCATTGCAGATACCACTCTGCATTATGCAGAGGAGCTTAGAGAGACTATTCCAAAGCTAAGATCCAAGTAATTAACTCAAATTCACTGAATTCTTTAAATATCCCTGGCCTGTCCCACACGAGTTTATTCATTACTTTATATTTTTACGACCAAATACAGAACTTGCTTCTAATTATTGATTAGTCAAAATGTATGAAATGAAATAGTTTTTGTGTGCAACCATAAATATATTGTCTGAATTGCAACTGCAAGCACGTACATGTACATTAGGTGACCTTAAACTGTACTCATAGCTAAGACAAATATTAATAACTCATTCAATCACTCCAGATCCAACCTCTTCATGTTGAAATTGATGAATGCCAAAGAATTCACCATATCAGGCTCAAGGGCTGCCCTCTTTTTAGACACAATGTGACCTGTTATTGAAAAAAACCTCTCACTGCTACACGAGGTGGCAGTGGCACAAAGGTACTGTTTAGCAAGCTTAGCCATGAGGGGCAGGGCAGTTGTCTGCCTTTTCCAAAACTCGATTGGATCCGAATTCCTTGTTTCAGCTAGACATGCAGCTTGTTCAGCACTGGCAGCGACATTGTAGGCATTCATCTCCGCTTGAACTCTTTGGTAATGGTCTACCGCTGAAACTGTGGATTCGGACGTAGGAGCTACAGATGACTTCATCAGTAGTAACCCGAGACCAAGAGATTTCTTTTTCTTTTCTGGTTCGGCTGTGACAACCTCGCCACCTGTGGATACATGTTGAAATTTTAGTGCTTGACAAATGTTGAAGAGCGCAAATGAGCAAGAATGACAAAAAACTGGCAATGGCAAGCAGTTTGATAAGATTACATATATCGATATTAACTTACCATCACCTGAACATGAAGCAGGCGATTCTTTGATACGCATTTCTTCACCCTCACGACTAATATCTCTCAACTCCTTTCTGACTTGTTCTAGAACTTCTTCTTCTGTGATTGTATGGTAATACCTCGGATCTAATAGTGTGCTAATTTTTAGAAACATCATCATCTTTGCAACCTCGACCGGCTTGTATGTGGCAGTATCAGTGAACCTTAAGTTTTACGAAATAAAAATCAACATGAAAGCCCATGGATAGAAGACATATTAGGCCTATGAATAGCCAGTGGGATTATTAGCCCAATAATATTTATCGCTACCACATAAAATCAATCAACAATTATGATTATGCCCTTGTCATGGAAAAAAAAACCGAAAACGCCACTCAGCTCCCCCCTCCCACCAGATCTTTTGGGCATGGGATTGTTACTTACTTTGAGCGAATGTAGGAAATGATGGTGTTCTTCATCTCCATGGCCAGTGTGGTCTCATCATCATCTGCTGCGGGCTGGCAGAGCTGCTCTATGTGCGATATCAATGGCATCACCATGCTCACTGTCGCCATGGTATCCCCTGACAAGCTGTCAGTGAGCTCAGAAAATGGCTCCAGTACTTTGACCACTGCTTCCAATACATCTATATCCTGCCAGCTCAGTACAAGGTGGCGATGACTTCTGTTCTCATCTAAATGGAATGAATTATGAAATTTGAAAAGCACTGCATTTTAGTTATGAGGTTCAATTCAGTTCAGTACATTTACAGACTTCACAAACAAAGCAACTATAACACGACACAAGTCGCAGATTTTTCCCAAGGATTTATGAAAAAACTAAAAAGTGAAACTACCATTAGAGGAACAAGGTCTGCAACTGCAATGCACAATGGGAAAACAGAAAGGGCTTGACAACTCCAAAATCTCATTTTCAATACAAACATGACGACACAACAGTAACTATAAACACATGTATGTACAATTAAAATAGATAAAAATAGAATACCTTGGCTGAAAAGCTCATTGAGAGCTCTCTTGTTCTTGTTGATCGAATAGCACATGTCATACATTGAGCCCCATCTTGTAGCAACGTCACCTTTCAAAGACTCTGTAATCTTCAGCTTTTCTTGGATCTGTTTTAGAGATCTAGATTTTTTGAAACTAAAGCTAAACACTGATACTATCTTTCGACAGATCCCCGAAAGCCGTGTAATTCTACTATCTTTCATCGCTTTGTTGATAGCATTATGTAGAACATGCCCAAAGCATGTGAGTCGAACGAATGCGAGTTGCTCTAGAGCTACCACCATGTTGGTTCCTGCATCAGTGGTAACGGAGGAGATGGCTGAGATGGGCAAATTGAAGTCTGTCAGTACTTCTTTTACTCGATTGGCGATGTTCATCCCTGTATGATCTTCCGGCATGTACACGGACTGAAGAACTCTTGATGTCATTTCGTACTGCTGATTGATGAAGTGTACAGTTATCACTAGGAACGGTTGGGTTGTTATAGAGGACCAAGCATCCATTGTGAGACTGAAATGTGTTGCCATAGACATTTCACTTTGTAGAACTTTACGTATTTCATTGTAAAGGGTAGGGATAGATGTATAGGTGAAATAGTTACGACTTGGGCACTCATAACGCCTGTCCAGTCTTCTCAAAAGGCGCTTCCATGACTCATGCTCTACTGAGCTTATTGGTGCCATAGACTCACAAAGAAACAGTGTGATGTCCCTGGTGATCTGTTTCCATTGAGAGGAGCTCTTCTCATACTTCACTGATTTACCCATAGACTCTCTCAATGTCATTTGTTGCATTCCTGGTCCTTTGCTCACAGAGGGCTTGTTTGTTAGCAGGTTTGGTCTGCATACTTTGTATTCCGCCGGGTGGTACTTCTGCAGATGGTTGAAGAGATTTTTGGTAGAGGACTTCTGAGTTTTAACTTTTCCCACTCCTGATGCTGCTGGCGGCTTTGAGCACAGGTTACATGTCACCTGCAAAAACAACAAAAAACCACTCCTATAATAAGGCCGCTCCAAAATAATCCCTTGATACAAGTACAATTACTGTACAGACCATTTAAATACTACATTAATTAATGTGTATGTACTTTAGTGGCCTAACTGACATTTATTTTTTAAACAGCTGGTTATGTTAAGTATAAATCAGCACTTTTGACATCAATTTGATCATAGATTCTTGATTGTATTCAACACAATCATGACAGGCAAACAATTGTAAATACCTAAGTGTTGGTGCGTGGCTTGGCTTGTTTGTATTCTTCTGGCAGTGAGAAGTACGTCCAACAAGAAGACTTCAGCTTAGCATTACTGGCTGCAGAACCTGCACTGCTTGTGGTCTGCTCATCAGAGTCACCACCACCATCCTCATCACCAATCTGTTGGGGCTCAGCGTCTGCCATAGCCCTAGTCCTGCATAAAAGAAAAGAGTAATTGATTTACAATACACCCTGTCCCTTTGTCCGCTCTAAGTGGTAGACACTCACTCACTACTCCTATAAATTATAATAGTCATAATAATAATGAGTATCTGGCTTCAATCATCATCGTGAGTCAGTCCTAATTCTTCACCCTGTTTTTCAACTCAGTTCAGTACTACATTCACTTCACCGCATAATGTTGGTTAGTATTTACTAAGCCATGTCATCATAATCCTATCTGTCTGTATATATATCTAATAATAATCATATTGCTGATCAACACAAAACAACAGTTTAAATTTCAACTAAGTAGTTTTACTCCTTTCCATAGGCTACATACGTGGGTAGATTTGTGTGGATGCTTTAAATGTTGAGGTTAATGTTAGATAATAATGCCTTGAACTTGAACTACAGCCTACAGGTTGTGATTGGCTTTGCACTTAAAAGTTATGCTTGTTGCTGTCAGCCCAGAACAGTTGCATGTGATAGTATTATAATTTAATAGTGTTTATAAAAATCATAAAGACTAATACACTTCAAGATTTGATCAAAAGTTCAATAAATAATAATATTGAAAAGCAAATAATAATAATAATAATAAAATCATTGATATTATTATTATAATTGTTGATTTAAATTTATTATAATAATAATAATTATAATAATTATTATTATAATAAATTTAAATCAACAATTATAATAATATTAATATCAATGATTTTATTATTATTATTTGCTTTTCAATATTATTGTGTAGGATTTCACTTTGTCTGTATGTGTCTGTGGTAGCTTGGCTCACCTGCACAACCTCTCCAGGTCGGTGATAGCTCAATTTGTGCTTGCACTGTCAACAACTACTGACTGCAGGTCGACTTGCCCTTTAACAGTGCTGCATGGCAACTGTCGACAGGATCGAGCTGGCTAGTTGTGTTGACTGTGCTGACAGCAGCTACGGTTGAACATTGATGGTTTAGAATAGCAAAGCTAATTCGGACCAACAGAGGTTCGGTGTAGTGCTCATGTATTACTACTCGCTGATGTAGTGTGCTAGTCGTACGTGCATGTACTTAGTGCGCAGTGAAGTTATTATTGTTAGAGAACAAAGAAGAACTTCTGAGAGTATGCAAGGCTTAACTCTGACTTTATTAACTGAGACACTCGTATTTATACAAACGATTACATAATGGTATGAGACAAGACAAAAGACAATAACAACTGGACTCTAAGACACGCCTGGAATATGTGATTAAACTAATAAGAAGTGAGTAGGCATGGCTTAAGGATATGGCTGGCTGATTAACACATGGTACATGTATAAGTTTGCATGGCAAGGTAAAAGAATAAATGTACATAGAGTTATGTGTGGTAGAGTGTACGCATAGAACAGTTACATAGAACATAAAATAAAGATGGCGCCGTCGGTCCTCCACACACTTCCTCCCATTGGCGACGGTAGCCAATTTCAAGATGACGGCGGCGTCGGTGTACTAGTCCCTTATAAGTCTCTGCTTTCTCGCTGCATCTGTAGCCTGATGTCTTCCGCTCTTTTTAATAGCTCGAACGCTCCGTGGGTCACCTCGTGGAGCTCTTTGTCTAACTTCTCCATCCGTTGTATTTTTTCCTTCCGGCGACGTAGTCGCTCATCTTCTGAATGGCGATCTTTCTCAGCTCGCCAACTCCTCCTTGTCGCCTCCCTTTTTGGTGAGGGGGAATGCCTATGGGGGGTTGTCCTCTTCTTGCTAGGTGGCGGCAACTCCATCCTTTCTCCTAGTCGCTTCGTAATAGGTGGTCTCTCTATGTTTGGTGCCGGCGTACCAAATGGTGCTGGCGAGGTCCATTTCATGACGTTGCAGAATTCGGCGTAACTGTTACTATCTACCTCGTACAGTGGTTTGTTTTTCCCACCATGTTCTATGGTGCCGCCTTGGTGTCTTATGTGGCGTAGGATGCAATCCCTTGACGAACTCTTTTTGCCACATTTACTATAGCAGAATGTATAATGTTGACGGACATGATACATCATTCTTCTTCTGGGTTGCGTTAACCCGCACTCCTTGCACCGCCATTCGTCTCCTGTTCCGATTTGCTCCATGGCATTTTTTATTGCCCTCATAGTGTCGCCGCTGAGCCAAATCTCTCTTCGTTCGTTTAGTGAGGTTGGTAGTGTAGAGGTGTCTGCATCGTCTACAACACGAACCGAGTGTACGTGAATGGGTACTGTTGTCATCATGTCCTCTTTTCTTGGTATCCTTACTGTCGGTTGTTTGGCTTGTTGGTCCAACGCTTGCATTAATGACTGGACTGATACTTTTGGTAGCTGCTTACCAGAAGTAGAGGTGACGTCGATCTTGTCCATTATCTTTCCTGTAGTCCTAGCCATCTTATCTTCTTGCTGAGTTGTTGCTAGAGGCGGTAGAGAGCTCTCACGCTGCTGGTGCACAAGTGATCTTTGGCGGTTGCGTCCTCGATCTTTATTACTATTGGTTGGGTGGTTCACGTGTGTGCCCACGTGTCTACTTAGCTCCGCCTCCCATGCGTGACGTAGCACGGCGGTATTTTTTAATGGTCCGCCCTCGGGGAGTTGGTGTGTGTCCATGGGAGTTGTTCTCTCGCGTATTTTCGTCATCTCGCCCCCACTTCAACTTTCTCGTCCCTTCTTTCTGTTTTTCGTCTAGTTTGGCTAATTTCCATCCGTTTTCTACCGGATTTTCTCTTGGTGAGAGATGTTGTGAGTGGGTTGCTGTTACCAGGGGTCCTCTGGTTTCTTGTCTTGCTTCTGTGGGTGTGGTGATGAGTTTGGGGTTATCTCCCCCCTCTGTTACATAGCAGTGGTAGTCTGCCAGTTTTTTAGGTTGTTGTCTCTCTCTTTGGGGCCTTTGTAGTGGTGACGTCGCCGTTGGTCGGCTGTTTAGGGGTGGCCATTCTTCTTCGTCCAGAGGGGGTGCCTCTTGGGGGCTAGGTGGCCCCTGGGTGACCTCCACTGGTGAGGGGGGTCCTCTTCTCTGGTGATCTCTTCTGCTTGGCTTTCTATATGACCTTCTGCCACCGTTTCCAGTTCTGGAGTTGCCAACACAGGTTCCTCTCTCCTGGGGGGTGGAGCGGGTTGGCTTGGTGTTGGGAGGGGTGGTGGTGAGGCCTCCCGTGGGTCTGGTTGCCTGTCTGTTTGGTTGAGGGGGAGTGGTAGGGGTGGCATGCGTTCTACGAGTTCCGTTGGTTGTTGACTTCTTTTGGGTGGCCGGCCCCTCCGGTTCCCCTTCATGTTGGGCATCAATGCCGGCTCTCGGCAAGGGGGTGCCCGTCCTATTGGCTCCTGGCATGTCCGGTACTGGCGTAACCGCTGCCCACTTTGGATGGACCACTGTCCATTCTTCTCCACTTTGTACGTGTGGTTTGGAAAAACCTCTGTGATTTGGTAAGGGCCCACGAACCGGGGCTGGAGCTTCGGATTGCTCCCCTTTACCCGTCTCTTATTTTCCAATACCACGAGTTCTCCTTGTTGGAACACAGGAGGTTCCTCGCTATCCTGGCTCCTAATCTCCTGCTGTCTCTCTCTGAGATAGCTGTGTGCCTTCTGGAGGTTGTCCTGCGCTTCCGCTGCATACTCGGTAATGTTCTGTGGGTCCAGGGTCGGTGGTGTCTCGGTCAGCTGGTCGGGGAGGCGAACCTCCCGGCCCATCATCAACAGGTTAGGGGTTTCCCCGGTGGCGGAGTGGGGTGTGCCACGGCAGGCCCGCATTATCTGGGGCAGCAAACCGTCCCACTCATCTTGTCCTTTGGTTAGTATCAATGTACGCAGCGCGTCTCCCAGTGTGCGGTTCTGGCGCTCTACCATACCATTTCCTTGCGGATGATATGGGGTGGTCCGCGTCTTCTTTACCCCCCAGAGGCTGCACAGCTCTTCTAACAGTACCGACTCAAATTGGGCGCCTTGATCTGAGTGCAATTGCTCGGGGAGTCCCCAGTATGCAAAGACTCGTTCATCCAGCGCTGTGGCGACGGTGGGGGCTGTCGCGTCTCGCAAGGCGATGGCGTCCTGCCATCGTGTGAAATGGTCCGTAAGAACCAAGGCCCAGCGATTTTTTCTCTTCGTTAGCGGCAAGGGGCCAACGAGGTCGACTGCCAACTTCTGGAAGGGGCGACCGGCAAACATCCGTTGTCGGTGAGGGTTCTCCGTCTTCCTCCCATTCTTGGCCACCTGGCATACCTCGCAGTCCTTGAGGAATCTCCTTACTAAGGACGAGATGCCTGGCCAGTACCAGTCTAGCAGTATGCGTTGCCGGGTCCGGTGCACTCCTGCGTGTATCATCTGGTGAGTCTCCCAGACGACCTGGGTCCTTCTACTGGAAGGGCAGATTACACAGTGTTTGGTTCTGGACGGGTGAGGAAGCGTGATGATGAGCACACCATCCGGCCGGATACTCATGGCCCCACGCCTCTCATACAGTGTCTTCAACTCTGCGTCTCCTTCGGCCAACTCTCTCTCTGTGACACTCCCCGGTCGTCTCAGCTCGGCATAGATCCGGCCTACCGCATCCTGTCCGTCCCTTTGCTCTTGAGCTAAGGTTTGGGCAGAATGTACCGGGTTTGTCACTGCGACGTTGACTTGCTCCTTCCCCTTCTCTTCTTCTGCCAATCTTCCTGTTGTATCCCCCGGTCGTCTCGGCACGGCATGAATCCAGCCTACCGCATCCTGCCCCTCTGGTAGCCTTTGTACCAGGCTTGGGGTGGATTGTACCAGGTTCGTTACAGTGAGATGGCCTCGCCCTTCTGTCCAGTGTACCTGTCTAGCCTCCTGACTGAGTTCTTCGTGCGACGGTCCTCCGTCTCTTCGCTTGATGGAGCTGCACTGTCTGCAATCCGTGCAGGGTCCTTGCCGGCTGAGCCCATCAGCGTTGCCATGTTGGATCCCTGCTCGGTGCTCGAGTTTGTACCGAAACTCGGCGAGGGTTTCCAGCCATCGGGCTATCTGGTTTGATGGTTCCTTTCTCCGGCAGAGCCAGCGCAGGGATGCATGGTCTGTCCGGAGTCTGAACTCACGGCCGTACAGGTAGGGGCGGAAGTGTTTTACTGCCTTGACGACAGCTAAAAGTTCCTTCCGGGTGACACAATAGTTCTTTTCGGCCGGGGCCAGCGTCTTGCTGTAATAGGCTATCACTCTCTCCTTCCCTTCTTGCACCTGGGATAGCACTGCGCCGACGCCCACTGCACTGGCGTCCGTGTCCAGGGTGTATGACAGGGTTGGGTCCGGGTACCCTAGTACCGGTGCTTGAGTAAGCCTGCCCTTGAGTTGCTCGAATGCCGTCTGTTCCTCGGCTCCCCATTTCCATGTCATTTCTTTCCCTGTGAGCACGGTAAGGGGCTTGGCTATGGTGGCATACTCGGGAATGTACTGCCGATAATACTCGGCTGTCCCGAGAAAGGCCTGTAGTCCCTTGACATCTCTGGGCGCCTCCCATCTTCTGACTGCTTCCACCTTGGCAGGGTCTGTGGCAACTCCTTCGGCACTGACCACGTGCCCCAGGTACTTTACTTCTTTCTGCAGTAACTCGCACTTGGAAGGTTTTACTTTCAGATCTGCCTGCTGGAGACGTCCTAGCACTTCACCTAGCTGTTGTATGTGTGTTTCAAAGTCTGGAGCTATGATGATGACGTCATCTAGGTATAGGAGCAGGGTCTTCCAGTGGAGGCCCTTGAGTACTTTCTCCATCAGTCTCTGGAAGGTGGCTGGTGCCGATGTCAGCCCGAAGGGTAACACCTTCCACTTCCACAAGCCGCTTCGGGTGGTGAATGCCGACTTGTCCTGGGCGTCAGCGTCTAGGGGGACCTGCCAGTACCCACTAGTGAGGTCCAGAGTGGTGAAATACTTGCTGCCGGCTAACGCGTCTAGTGACTCATCGATGCGGGGAATCGGGTAAGCGTCCTGCTTAGTGATGTCGTTGAGCCGCCTGTAGTCCACGCAGAACCGCCAGGAGTCATCCTTCTTCTTGACCAAAACGACGGGGGAGCTCCAGGCTCCGTCGGCTGGTGTGATGAGGTCCTTGTCCAGAAGGTCCTTGATCTGGCGCTCGGCCTCCGCCTCTTTCTCGGGGCCTAGGCGGTGGGGTGGACACCTGATTGGCCGGGCTCCCTCCAGTGTAGGGATAGAGTGTTCAGCAAGGTTCGTCCGACCTATGTCTCCATTATGACGGCTGAACACGGCCTGATACTGGATCAACAGCTCTCTTAGCTGTGCTTCTTGTCTTGGGCTCTGGCACTCCTTCCTGGCTTGTCCGAAGAGCTCTCGTAGGTGAGAGGGTACCTCTCCTCTGGCTCCTTCTTGTTCCTCTAGCCCTCTGGGTTCTGCGAGCGTCTGGATGCCACCCTCTTCCCCTCCGGTAAAGGTACCTATGACCTCTCCTGCTGGCAACTTTAGGGTGTCCTGGGTTGGATTCAAGCATCTCACTAGTACTCGCCCCCGGGCGTCTGGCTTGTTAACACTGGTGGCAATTGGTATTCCACCACGTAGACTTTCGATCACTCCTTGTGGATAAGTCTCTTTTGCGTTGAGGTGACACGAGATGGTTACCTCTGTCTGGGGTGGTAGCTCGGTGTCCTGCCTGACCTGTACCTTGCAGACCAAATTCCTTCCATGTCGATCCGTGCAGGCTAGCTCCTTTCCTTGAATGACCAGTACTGGTCGATCGAAACCCAACTGACACTCTTGGCTTGTGAGGAACGGCATTCCTAGGATGACGTCTTCATTGATCTGGCTCACAACGAAGGTCTCGTTGAATCTGACGTGGCGTATTCGCCCTTTCAGAGAGATCAGTCCATAGAATGGAAGCCTAGTGCCGTCGGCCATGAGTCCGTGGGAGTCATAGTGCTAGAGGTTCTGCTGTACATTGGAGGGTAACCTGTCAAAGACGCGCTTGGCTAGCAAGTTAGTATTGCAGCCAGTGTCGATGAGATGTGTCACGGCTTCTCCCTCTACCCTTCCTGGTAGATAATAGCTTGAGCGGTAAGGTCGCTCGACTTGGTTCATCTGGACGGTCACAGGTTTTGGAGTAAACCTCTCCTTCTCCAGCGGGGGCGTCTGAGTCTGCTTATCCCTCTTTCTGGGCCTGGTTGGTTCCTGCTGCTCTAGAGTCCCTTCGCCTTCCGTTTCCAGCGTGACTGGGCTGTCGGGTACTGACAGGCTGGAGAAACGGTTGTACAGGGCGATGGGGGGACTGGTCAGGAGGTCCAGAGGGGAAGCTGCTCGAGGAACTGCCTTCCGGTAGCTGGGTGGAGTCTGCGTCCTTTCTTTCTGACTCGAGGTTGCCTGTGTGCAGCCAGCAGGTTTCCCTACTGCTGCGGGCGGTAGTCGTTTCCCTGACGACTGGGCCAGGGAGCAGTCTTGCATGCCTTCCTGGTGTGCCCTATCTGTTGGCAACCCCAACATCTCTTGGGGGGGTCTCCTTTCTGCTCTGCTTTAAGGCTAGATATTTCTTTGCTTAGCCCTTCTACAGTACGCAGGAGCTTTGCCAGCGGGTCTTGTACTTCGCGGTGTCGGACAGGCTCTTGTTGCTGATCTGGCTCCATGTCCATAGGGTCGGCCTCCACTGTCCGGACGTGGGGTCCTCCTAGTGGCTGATGGGGTACCTGCAGGAATTCATTCCCGGCCTGTATAGCTTCCTCCAGGTTCTGCGGCCGTACGGCCAACAGGTGGCGCTGGAGGTAGGTGTGCCCAAGCGTGCTATGAAATGTCTGGAGTATGAGCTCCTCTCTGTTTTGTCTTGGAAGGTTGCCATGGGCAGCCTTGATAAGACGTTCGACTGTCAGCACATGGTCTCTGAGGCTGTCCTTTGGCGTCCGGCGGTAGCTAAGCAGCTTCGCCTGCGCCTCTGACCGCGTCAGTCCAAAGGTGGCTTGTAAGGTTCTTGTCACCTCCTCTAGGGTGTCTCCGCGTCCACACTGCTCAGCCTTTCCAGTGAGGGATTGGCGCAGGTGAATGACGGTGTCCTCTGGCTGCCAGTGATTGGCTGCTGCTACTTCTTGGAATCTCGTCAGGAAATAGTCCACGTCGCCAATACCGTCAAACTGCGGTACTCTGAACCTGTCTCTGGTCGTGGCTATCGTCATCCGATCCAAGATGTGCGTAAGTGTACCCATCATCTGTAGGCTGGAGGGATCTCGCTCCGAACTCAGTGCTCTTCTCCTCTGTGCCATCTTGTGGGGAGGTCTGCTTTGTGGGTGTTCCAGATCCCACTGCTGCCACCAATGTGCAGGATTTCACTTTGTCTGTATGTGTCTGTGGTAGCTTGGCTCACCTGCACAACCTCTCCAGGTCGGTGATGGCTCAATTTGTGCTTGCACTGTCAACAACTACTGACTGCAGGTCGACTTGCCCTTTAACAGTGCTGCATGGCAACTGTCGACAGGATCGAGCTGGCTAGTTGTGTTGACTGTGCTGACAGCAGCTACGGTCGAACATTGATGGTTTAGAATAGCAAAGCTAATTCGGACCAACAGAGGTTCGGTGTAGTGCTCATGTATTACTACTCGCTGATGTAGTGTGCTAGTCGTACGTGCATGTACTTAGTGCGCAGTGAAGTTATTATTGTTAGAGAACAAAGAAGAACTTCTGAGAGTATGCAAGGCTTAACTCTGACTTTATTAACTGAGACACTCGTATTTATACAAACGATTACATAATGGTATGAGACAAGACAAAAGACAATAACAACTGGACTCTAAGACACGCCTGGAATATGTGATTAAACTAATAAGAAGTGAGTAGGCATGGCTTAAGGATATGGCTGGCTGATTAGCACATGGTACATGTATAAGTTTGCATGGCAAGGTAAAAGAATAAATGTACATAGAGTTATGTGTGGTAGAGTGTACGCATAGAACAGTTACATAGAACATAAAATAAAGATGGCGCCGTCGGTCCTCCACATTATTATTTATTGAATTTTTATTATTATTATTATCAATACTTTTAGAAATTATTTTTAAAAGAAAATTCATATCAAAGACAACAAAAATAACTATATTATGCTGATAAGTAATTAAAATAATACAATGTTGTAGTTTTTAATTATTTTTGGGCTGAGTGCAAAAAGCTGTAAAGTGCAAAAATTGACCTGTAGTTCAAGGCATTATCTAACACTAACCAACCAAATGGTGATGTATGAGCAGTCCCAGTTACACAACTAATTTGCATCTGTCTATCAGAATGTTGGCCAGTATTAGCATTAAATAAACCATCAGATGTCATAGCAAATCGCAATGAATGATTGATTAAAAACTCACCTCAGATGGAGATTGCGTTCTTCCACATAAACTAAGGAGTAATAAAAGGAAGTGCAATGCTGCGCATGTGTACTCAATAACAGCCAATCAGCAAGTGTTGTAAATCTGTCAGACTGTCAACGTACTCGGTTTAACCTGCTATATATGTACTAAACCGACTATAACGGTTAACCTTTCAATCACAATGTATTGCGGTTTATTAGACCGCAAGTGTAACAACCGTATTAACCCGGTTAAACCTAATAACCGTGCAGCCTTAGTAGTAATTAATAAGCAGTTCGCCGAACCTCTGCTGGACAAATATAGCTTTGGCTAATTCGGCCTTCAAAGTTCGGCCACTGGCTTGCACACAGAATAGCTAACGCAACAGGCAGTTAGATAGCAACCTAGAATGGTCGACCACCATTGCTAAGGGAACCTGTCGACCTGCGGGCGGGTTGTATCGCTACCAGTATACACAAAAGCCATCAGCAGTTCAGGGAGGCTGTGCAGGTAGGCCTAGCTAGCTACCAAGTACATACCCCCACAGTGAAATCCTGCACAATAATAATGATGATTACAATCATGAATGATGATAAATGATGTCATTTTTTCAATTCGATAACAACAAAAACTCCAGTTTAGTTCATTTGTTACTAATCTTAGATGTTTCATTGTTTGTGGTTTGTTTTTAGCGTGTATTTTTGTATTCTATTGTTACTGTATGCCTAAACTAAACTCATTTCTTTCATTAAATAAATATTTTCAGTAATAAATAATAATATATTATTATTATTTATAATTATTATAAATATCATTTATGCCATAGTGATACTAATTATAATGATCATCATCATACCTGTAATTATTTTTGTAAGCAAGTGTTGACTTATGTAGCCTTTTGTGTGCGCACAACAATTATATTTGGCACATGATGATGATGGTGTGTTATTACATAATGTTTTTGTGCATATTAGCTGGCTTGCATCTCCTCACTCAGAAGGGAAGGATGAATGTAGCCAGAAGTTTGAAGCATTGATCTCTTAAAGAAACTACTCTCTCACAGACTTCTTTCTTGGACAAGCAAGCAACACTGAACTTGAATAAGTTGCAAACACAAGTCTTTGCCTACAAGTAGAAACGAAAGCATAGTAGTGAAAGGTAGGCAGCCTTCAGGCCGACCTACAGCCTGATCAGGCTTGGGCGGCCAGCTATCATACTGGGCAGCAATGTCAAGTCTTTGATTCTGTCTGGAGCCAGTGGTATGTCAGGTGACAGCTGGTGGGAGGAATCCTATAGTACAAGCCACACTAACTGAGGGCAGTGCAGGTGATCAACCACTACCGCAATAAACACAAGTTACCTAGACAAAATCCTGCACAATATACCAAAGTAAATAATGTAATTGTTATATACTTTTCTTATAACATCATTGGAGTTGTTATCTTTTACATTGTAATAATCGGAGTTATCATATCTTGTCCTATTACTTGACTTACGCAATTGGAGTTATCGTATTCTATCTAATACTTATCGCGGGTTTTACGGGATTTTATGTGAGGACAGTGGCCATGAGATTATACAATAAATAACGTATCGTTGAAGTTACTCATTGGTTTCTGAGCAAAGATACAACAAATTGGCGACGAGATTGGGGTGTCAATAAATCAGAATCATGGCAGAAGTGAACATTAAAGCTCCAACGCTACTGTGCGTTATTGGGAAGCAGCCAATGTTCGAAAATTGAGAACTTTCTAACAGCAATTGAAATTATATTCAATTGCTACGGGTACTCCTGATGAGGAGGAAGCAAGAAAGAAGGCCATACTCCTGACTCTGAGGGGATCAGATCTGCTGCAGATGTAAAACAGCTTTGGCTTAGCTGCTGATGATACTGAAACTTTGGATCAGATCTTGACAAGGTTTGACAATCACTTTCAACCAACGTCCTAATTGAGCGTTTCAAATTCAGATCGGCCAAGCAAGAACCAGGCGAGTCCATTGACGTCTATCTAGTGAGAATCACAGGGCTCATTCAACAATGTGGATTTGCAAATAATACTACAAATGAACACTTGAGAGATCAGTTAATATACGGTTGCTGTGATGAGCAGCTATTCAGGAATGCCCAGCTTACGTTCGATCAAGCTAAAACAGATGCCACGGTCATGAAGCAGCAAAAGAACAGATGGTGATATTTAACCGATTTAACCAGTTGGCAGCCAATGAGAGATGGCGAGAGACAGTCAACAAAGAGACTGTGGCCCAAGTACGCCAAGATTTGGACAGAAGAGGGGCTGAAACAATAGAGCAATGCAAATAGAGCAACGGAAATAGAGCAATGAAAATAGAGCAAAGCAAACACAGCAACAAAAGTAGAGTAACCAAAAAAGAGCAATGCAAATAGAGCAATGCAAATAGATCAATGCAAATAGAGCAATGCAAATAAAGCAATGAGAACCGAGCAATGAAAATAGAGCAATGAGAATGAAGCAATGCAAATAGAGCAATGCAAATAGAGCAAAGGAAATAGAGCAATGCAAATACAGCAACAAAAATAGAGTAACAAAAATAGAGCAATGCAATTAAAGCAAAGCAAATAGAGCAATGCAAATAGATCAAAGCAAATAGAGCAATGAAAATAGAGCAATGCAAATAGAGCAATGAAAATAGAGCAATGCAAATAGAGCAACAAAAATAGAGCAATAAAAATAGAGCAATACAAATAAAGCAAAGAAAATAGAGCAACGCAAATCGAGCAATGCAAATAGATCAAAGCAAATAAAGCAATGCAAATAGATCAAAGCAAATAGAGCAATGAAAATAGAGCAATGCAAATAGAGCAATGAGAATAGAGCAATGCAAATAGAGCAATGAAAATAGAGCAAAGCAAATACAGCAACCAAAATAGAGTAACCAAAATAGAACAATGCAAATAGAGCAATGCAAATAGATCAATGCAAAGAGAGCAATGAAAATAAAGCAATGAGAACAGAGCAATGAAAATAGAGCAATGAAAATGAAGCAATGCAAATAGAGCAATGCAAATAGAGCAATGAAAATAGAGCAATGCAAATAGAGCAACGAAAATAGAGCAATGAAAATAGAGCAATGCAAATAAAGCAAAGCAAATACAGCAATGAAAATAGAGCAATGCAAATAGAGCAATGAGAACAGAGCAATGAAAATAGAGCAATGAAAATATATCAATGAAGCCTGAGAAGAAGAAGAATGAAAACCATTATTTACCCCAGCTAATAGTTGTGTTGTTCCTGCAATACACCATATAGTTCAAGAAATTTCCACAGATCTTGAAAGTTCATCTACAACCATGATATTGTGAACAATTTTATGACATTCTGTTTCACAGTTATACACTATCAGTTGAAATAATGATAAAAATGAACAGTAGATTCAAGTGATGAACTTTCCGTAATGATGAATTTCAAGGAATTCTATTTAGCAAAGGCGGTTTTTGATTTAGGATGATTTACATTTCATATAAAAACCAGCGACTTCCAGTCGATACCGTAAAAATGATGGTTCTTTTTGTAACAGGTGTGCTAATCTTTTTCTATTTCTGGCTGCAATTTCTTCATTTATCCTCTAACTTATTTTATTCTCTAGAGGTTTGAATCTTTTATCAAGTGATTAAGACTCCCAACTACTAAGATTTTGGATAACATGTATAAAAGAAATAATGCATATCTTGAATAATTTTGCGACTTCTCAGAAATAATTTTTAATAATCAATATCTACTCTCAGAAATAATTTTTAATAATCAATATCTACTAACTAAAAAAGACACTTGGCTATTTTATTATTGTAGTCTGGCTAACAATTTTGCATTATTATATTTCTTGGTGCCTAGTGATTGTTTTGGAATTGTGCTCTTCCCAACAGGCATAATGCAACCAACATTACCCAACATTGCATTATCCTACTCTGTATATATACTGTAGAGTAGACATAAAAGCATGAGTCTCTCCAGCGATAATGAGTTGGAGAGTTACGATACCCTCTCCCACTCACTTACATTCACAAAGCCATCGTCCAAGCTAACAGGAAGTGATGAATGCACTTATGGCAACCAATCAGATAGTTACACCCCAATCTCTTCAACATCTTGTGTGAGGTATATGTTTTACTAGCATCATGTTTCAATGTAGCCTGATAATCATAATTTGGAGTTGTTCACCCTTGAAATTTGCTGTCAGGCAGAGAAGACAACTTTAGTGATTATTTTTATTTCTAAATTCTTATGTTTACTTCAATTTGGAGGCCAATATTTTTAAAATTAGAAACTTTTCTCATCAGATTTAGGTCAATGTGAATATCCTTTAAAAGTAATAATTTTAATTTATAGACCTTTTTTATTGGGATGACATTTCCTATTTATATTCTTTTTTGATAGTGAAAGCATTGATCCAAGCGGAGTCGTCTCATATTCAGAAGACTTCACTCCTTATTCTGCAGACAGAGATGATGACTTCTCACAGCTTACCATTTCTGGTACAAACGATAAAACTTCTACTTCTCTTACTACTGCATCTGCTAGTTCGATAGAGCTTCCGGAATCTTCTGCCCACCCCAGAGCATCTCATGGTGACACAGACACATATGGGTCAGACTTTCACTCAATCAGTCAGCATACTAGTGGATTGTCACCACAAGAACTTTCTAGAACTCGCACTGCATTGTCGGATGCTACTTCCTCCTACACGGCTGGTTACTCCAGCGATTTTGACTCAGCTGCTCGATCATCTGCAAGTGGCTACAGCAGTGACTTTGAGACGTCAAGTAGCACTGGAATAACTAGCGATGTGCAGTACACCAGCTACAGTGGGAGTCGTGACTCTACTGGGGGGTATACTAGCGACTTTGAGAGTACAGCTGAAGATGAAAGTGACGATAGCAGCAGACATGCGGAGCAGACGAAACAGAGTGAGCTGGCATATGTGAAGGCTGTGATGAGAGCTCTGCAATCCACAGATGATGGTAACAAGAATGCAGCTGACAGAGGTTTGTTGTCTAATCTCAAGGTTTTAATTATATTTTACCAATACCTGGGGAATTTTGTGTATGTGCTATTTAACGCTTCAGAGCTGATCAATGTGAATTGAAAGTTCGAGAGCATTTTCAAGAAGTAAATTTTTTTGAAATTAGAAAAAAGGTTGACACAAAAGCTCCTTGAGATCCACGCATTTTTTATTAATTATATTTTATTATATTTTTTTCTGATGAATAATTTTATTTATTGAACCCTAATAACATATTTTATTATTTAAACTCGTTTTTAGTTTTTGTGTAATTTTTAAATCGCTAAGATTAGTATTTGAAATGGTGCCACACAATATTTATAATTTTGCACATTCCTGTCAACAGTGGGGTCTGCACTCGTAAGAGTACATACACCAGGAGTCGCTAGTGTTTCCAAGGCCAAATAACCAAACTTGTGGAGTTGTTTCCTCAAAAAACAGACAACTCAATCAAAATAATTATTAATGTTGTAATTATAACATATAGCTGTTTCTGGTCAAAGTTATCAACTAGTTTGTAAGGACTTCTAGGGCTCTGAAAGTGTAATGTATTATCTTGAAAAAAAATTTTGTATCGGCGTTTTTAAATTAATAACTTGACTTTAGTTTAAACAATTTATCGAACAATTTCTTGACAACTATTTCTGTTTATTTAAATGAAATTAAATTGTTGTATATATTTAATAGCGCCGCCGTGGCCTTGTCGCTGTGTCTAGAACCAAATCATTTTAAAAAAACCGTTGCTTGTCCCCATTGAACCAACTTGTTATTGGATGATGCATTTTACAGAAATGTCCTTCAAACATTCATTGCTGTATCACAGCATGATTAGTCCATCGCCGACTGGTTACAGTTAGTTTATTTTCACTACTAGCAAAATATGTATTATGACACTTTGGTCCATCTACATGCGTGCGAGTCATTCTACTTTGTGTGTTATGTTGCACAGCTATTGATGAGGCCGCTATGAAACTAAAAAGAGACGCTCAGCAATCATTTCCTGTACGGAATTACATTGCCAGATGTCTATACAATCTCCAGCAATCATCGGATGTTTCCATGGCAACAGACTCTGTAGCTGAGAGTCAGCCCTCTCCAATGAGGTCTTCAAAGAATTTAGTTTTACCGGCGGATCATGGATTTGTGTATAGAGTGGAGAGGTTGAGGGCAGAGAACATCATTGCAGCGTTGAAAGAGGTGAAGAGATCATGGTTAGAAAACTGAATGAACTTTTGTGCTGTGATGCAGGGAGGTTGTAGCAAGTTCAAGAATAATGCAGTTACTAATCTGCACAAATTGCTTTACTTTCAGAAAGGCGAAAGGTTGAATAGTGAGATAAGAGAACATGAAGAATTTGTTGAGTGAGTATAGCTGTAATACTTGACTAATATGCTAAATAAATTGCTATTTGGTGTTAAAAATGTACAGAATTCGCTGTCAGTGAGTGCCACTAATTGTTTGACTTTTAAATGTTGAATCAGAAATAGGAAACAACTGCCCTGCATACTGCTACCTGCTGACTTGTTTCTTTCTCCTAAACCCGATTGAAATGCGCTTCACTTGTGCTTTCAACTATGACGGTGGCTGTACCGAAAGCTATTCTGAAAAATTCTATGTTGCTTTGTTTCTACCGGTGTAGTTTGCTGCATTTGATTTCTATATATACACATAACACATCGTTCACTTCCGTGACTGGCCTCGTGGCCTAATGGATAAGGCGTCTGACTTCGAATCAGAAGATTGTGGGTTCGAGTCCCATCGGGGTCACTTTTTTTTCTCATACAAGTAAACATTTGGGCTTTGAAACCCTGACGTTGAGACAAAAAACTGTAAAGAAGGTGTATTTTTGTTTTTCTTCTGTGGTTCTAATGCTGGAATCGAACAGTTCGTCTTATCAAAGAACTTTTTCACATGGCCATAGGATATTTTTGGCAGACATGTAGAATGATTCATGCTGGCTGTTATTGCATTGGAGAAAAGTTGGTTAGCATATGCACATTGTTAACAGGAAGGGGATGCCACCTCACAACGCAAGGAGATTTGCATTACCTATAAAGCTGAGGCTAGAGAAGGAAGTATTCCAATCCACACTTGCCGATCATCGGATGAGAATGGTACAAACACTTTTGCCTTTTATTTTATTCCGTCTTTTATTGTCATTTTATTTATGACTTTGAGATATGTGTAGTCGTTTTAGAGAAGGCTTGATTTTTGGAATGCTGATAGTTATATAGCTGTAGGAAAGTTAGTGTTGCACTGTTGCAACCAGATTTTTTCTTTAAATGATGAAAATTTGCCAGGCAAAAGTTAAATTACTTTTCATCCACATACATTTATATTGCTAATTTGTGTATTTGCGAGTTTGATGTTGGTTTTTGACGGAATGAAGTTTATTTCATTTCCCTTTAGATAGCTTCTACTTGCAAAAATTCCACATTGTTCAGGAACCTGTGACAAGTTGAAGTTGTCTTCCTTTTGCTCAATCACCCTCTCTTTGTAATAATTTGTTTCAGAACACAGTGTCTATGATAGGGGAGATAGCTAGGGACCTCCCTAAGCCTACTGAGAGACCTGAGGCTATATGGGATCAGCTTATGAACACAGCACAAAGACGAACCACCTGACAGCAACGTGAACGCAGTTTTACCTGCTGCCGGGTGTCATGCGACAGCGCTAGGCCTATATCTTTTTTATCATTTACATTATGTTGGTGCTGACTCAACATTTTTTGTTAGATTTTACCTCAACTTCCGTCCAACCACTAAATCTTTCTAGGTAAAAAGTTTTTTTTTATAAATTGTTTTAAATAAATGAGAAAGTAACGTGATGATTGTACATTAGCCAATATTCTGGTTATTCATTAGTAGTTCTATATAACAGCCCTTCCATTCACAATAGCAATTTTTGATATAATGAATGCTTTACAGCAGAGTGATTGGATCATGTGACTGTTTTGTCGTGAACTAATTAACATACATAAAATTTGTTCTTACACTGAATTTGAAATGCCAAATAATCAAGGTAAGATAACGTAATGCTCTCCTTCAAAATCACATAAGGCGCTTTCAAATACCCTATGCACCAGGTAGTCGCTGAAGAAACGCTGAGGCCTGAAGGATGAGTCTCGGGTAACTGAATTTTTCATGCTTCAAACCATAGACGTATTGATTTCTCGCAACCTCTATTGAACATCTGTAGCTAAAGCGAGCCCACTTTACTGTCTTCCCACATAAAACATAATTACGATGAAATTACTGTTTGTTATATCGTTTATATACTCCGTAATGTACCGTCATGATTTAGAATAGGGAAAGTGAAATGCTAGTAGTTTGACTCATTGAAATTGCATTTGGTTGCCGTTGGCTCGCATGCTGAGTAAGTCAGTCATTTCTGCTCCCCAAACATACAAGGGAAAATGACTCCTCAACAATGTACCTGCCTCACTTGTCGCTTCGTATGTTTCAGCCAACGTGTTCCTTGCCATTCAATGACGGGGTTTTCGATTAGTGTTGTTTATTGCCATCGTGAATCCTTATGCGTAGTGGATCTGAAAGCACCTTTATTTAAGGTCCCAAAGATGATAATCTGCCAGAATTGTAAAGAGAACACAACTCTTCGTAATGATAAAGCTCTCTTACTATCTAATTGCAACATATATTTTTTTAATAATATAATCATGAGTTTGGTTATTAGCTAATAATTTTGTTCTTAAAAAAATGACAAAGTAAAAACACATAAAAGAGTGATAACTAATTATTTTCGCATGCTCTCTTTACAAATTTTCGATTGAATGTTTCTTGGAGCATTTTTCTGCCAGAGAAACTTTTATCTCGATCCACAGCACCAAATGGTGGATATATTGTTACATGCCCTCTGTTGATTCCAAACTCACTGGTCAGTGTGGGATATTGTAGTGGATTTAGATCTGGTTTCCACGAAATACTCGAATACTCTACCTCTCTCTAGAGAGTACACTGCCGGTATGACGGTGACAACTAGTGATCATTTAATGCCGAATCAGACAAGCACAGATCAAGCACAAAGCCCATGGCTCAGACAAACTATACAGCGTGTTAGCTTTTTAAGTGACTTTATTCGCACATCATTCAGTCCAAGGGATGCAATCCTCCGGAGTTGTGACAAGTACAGGAATGAATGCAAAGAATACAGTTAAATCCAACATTGATATAGGTCGGTTGGCAGGAAGCTATTTGCATAAAACATATAATAACACATTAACAGGATGTGATTCAACCAATACAGCCTATACAATATACCATATAAATAGCTAGCCAATCATGTAATGCAGGAGGGTTAAATAAATAAGGCGGCAAGTGGCTAAGAGGTGGAGTCCTGGTCTCATTGCCCAATAGCTAGCTCCTACTAGTCTTAGGGCTATAGCTAGCCTGGGGTCAATGGTATTGTTTCTCCAAGGAACGATCCTACCGATTTCAGGGCTGGTGAAGGTTCTCCAACTATTTCCAGGTTCCTACGCTAAGGCGGCCATCTTGTGCCAACTTGATATGGTGCATACCAGCACAGCAGGGTCAATACCGGCACAGAAGGGGTCAACCCTGACTCTGTAGGCTGCGCTACTGGCGCAGCAGGTTGTACTACTGGCACAGCACTCTGTTTTAGGGCTGGGATTGCACTTCAGCTCCTCTAGCGCATACATAGTTGGTGGTTCTAAAGTAAGTATGGGTTTTTACTAGTATCATTCACCGAAATCTATCACAAAATTGTCAAAAATCCTTAGCTAGCTAATAGACTGGTGACTGTTTTATATGACATTAAAAACTGTGTGTTGAAGAGTCCCAGCAATCACTAACAGCACACCAGCAAATGTCGACAGTTTATGTAAAGTGCACATAATTGACCATCTATATAGAAGTACAAACAGAACAGCAGATAAAATATCATGGAGCAAATACTTGTACAAAACTTGATTGACTAAAACTTCAATCTCAATTATTGAACTGGCTGATTATTGCTATCAGCTTGTTAGAAAAGTCCGAAAGCCTGAGAGCCGATGAATAAAAGAATTAATTGTATAAAAGCAAAACCTGTTGGTCAGACTGTACCACAGAACTCTGCATTTGATGTTTGACATATGAATCAGCAAATATGCATCGCATGCTAGATGTCTATGCAAGTAAATATCATTGGGTAGACAACTTCTTTTAAATGTTAATTTGAGAGCCGAAAGAAACTGAATTAGTAAAATGAATTGGTACCACATTAATGCCTGTTGCAAAGGTAGACAACAAAAAAGGTGGCAAATCTTTCAGGAACAGCGAAAGATCAATTGAGCCAAAGTCTCTAAATAAAAACGAACCTCCGTTTTCAGCAAATAAAAACGATTCAAGGACATAATGTTAGTACTTTGATTGATAAAAGCCAAGGCCATTTTTGTTTCAAACTTCATTTTGAAAGTGGGTGAACATCAATTCTAGACTAAGGTCTGAACTGCGGTGAAGGATACAGATCATACCACCCACACTTTATCTAAGGTGCCTCATGCTCAAGGGAGAGCTGTTTTATCAGGTCTCCTTTCAACTCATTCTTCAACACTTTCCCAGAAACTGTTAGTGGAAACACTTCCACAAATACCACATATTTGGGTGTGTGCACAAAAGCCTGTAAAAAACACAATATTATTACATCAGAAGTGAAGGTTGAATCACAGATGCTGTAAAAGCAGCTTAATAGATGACTGCAGCAATCTTGGCAGCAATAATACACTTTTGTTTGTCTTCAAAATACAAAACAATAAAAATAGTTATTTGAAACAACCAATTTCTTTTTCACAATAATAATACTTTATTCTTTGATTATATTGCTCTTATTACTGGGGATTTTAAGACCAAAATAGTTGTAAGGCTGTTTCCTGTTTCATCTCTGACTAGCAAGGATTCATATCACATGATGCATTGACCAATTACAGATACCTTTTCTTTACAGAAATCCTTGACCTCTTGCTCCGTCAATGACCTCCCCTCCTTCACTTTAACACACGCACCAATTTCCTCCCCCATTTTTTGGTCAGGTAATCCTGATCAATAAACAACCATAACATCATAACAACTCAAGATACTTTGTCGAGGGCACAACTCCAACATGTACATTTCATTCATAAGATGCCAACTTTTCTACAGCATACCGACGACTTGGGCATCTTCGATAGATGGATGAGTGGATAAAAACTGTTCTATTTCCACAGGGTAAATATTCTCTCCCCCTCGTATGATCATATCCTTGATCCGCCCATTAATCATCACATAACCCTCTTCATCCATCATAGCAATGTCTCTATATAAAATAACAGTTAGACATCAATGCTACAGAACTACTATACATACAAGGAAACAGTAGACCACAGTGAGTACTCACCCTGTGTGATACCAGCGTGTGCGAGATATAGCTGATTCTGTCTTGGATTTATCCTCCCAATAGCCTAACATAGTAGAGTATCCACGGGTACATAACTCTCCATTTACACCTCGGGGTACTATATTACCCTCCTCATCCACTATCTTAGCCTGTGGATCAAATGCATAGAAAGCTAAAGAACAATTTTATCTAATAGTTTTCTATGCCAATGCTTTATTTCTAATATGAATAGTTACATAGAGAAAAAGTTTTTCTCACATTTATGGTTGCAAACACATACAAGTAGTAATGTAGGAGTAGATCACATCTGTTTAATACCAGTAATTAATTTGTGATTATTTTCATCAATTTAAAAACTGTTTACCTTTAGTCGAGCATCTACTTGATATTTATACATTTATACTATGCATTTATAATGTGGAAAGACGTATTTGTTGCTGTTTAGACGAAGTTCTTACCTCAGTATGATCAAGTAGGGTGCCTATGGAGCTGCACCTCTTCTCTAGAGGTGCATCTGGATGAGAAAGGAAGCTGACAGGACTTGTCTCTGTTGAACCATAGGCTACCTGAGCAACATAGATAGTAGCCTTAGAACCAAAACATCATACACGACGTCAGGTAGCCTGAGTCAATAAAGCAGCAAACTAACAAATGAGATGAAGAGGTTGTTGTTAGAGCTTTAGAATAATAGGTTAGGTTTTACCTTTGATAAAAATAATTGACAATTACGTGTTGTTAGTAGTTGTCTAACCTTGAAAATTGTGAGAGGGTAAATTCTGTTTAAAATAAGAATAACGCGAGATATGCTTACATACAAGGTAAATAGAAATACCTTGACTTACATACATTTTACAAAACATTTATTTTACATACAAATCTTGCAATCAAACATGAAAGGAAGTGACGTCACACGCTTACACAGGCTCTAGGGATGCCCATCTTTTCTACTACTAGTTTCACAGTTTCTTTCAGACAAGGTGAGCCTCCCATCGCACCTGAAGCATTGAAAACACAACATGTTTTATAAACATAACGTACCCTTTGAACATAATCAAATGCTTCTACCAGTGAAATATCACTCTTCGTCCAAGTTGAAAACAAATGCAAAAACTTTACTTTAAATACAAAAAGGAGTGGAAATAGCAACTAACCAGATTGCAATGAAGAAGTATCATAATCAACAAAGTTAGGGTGGTTGTATGTACTCAAAAACAGACTTGGGTATCCATATAACACATTGCATCTACAAAATACTCCTCAAGTGACAACTTGTTAGTAAACAGTAGTAAACAATGATTATAATACTAAATTAAAAAAACCTAGCGGCAATTACAGACTTGTAAATTTGTGGATTGTTTGTCTTGCTTTGCGTTTTTTTTCATGCCTGTAGAATTTAGGGAACTCTATTTGTTAGAACTTAGTTTGTGTGAAAGTTTCATGATTAACAGCCTACAATTATACTAGCCAGCCAACCACTCTTTCATAAAATAAATAGCGAATATTTGGCTAGCAGAATTGAGCGATAGACCAGTTTATTTTATACTCTTCTGACTGTTTAAAACATATGACAAAAGCCAACTACGTTGCTCAATGGTAATTTGGTAAAAAAAATCGAAGCCCAAACCTTGGTTGAAGTGCAAACCAAAAAATCTACCAACCGTTTAAAAATCTGAAACTGCAATGGATAGAGTGAGCTTGGTACAAGTAGCAGCATTAATGCAACGGATAGAGTGAGCTTGGTACAAGTAGCAGTATTAAGCTCAGCCTCCGAGAGATTGAAACATCAGTTACCTTTCCGCTTGTATAGCCTCCAAGGTTGTTACGGGGTCAAATGTTTCAGCAGGAAAGACGCAGGTGGAATCAAACAGAGCTGACATTAGAGAGCCAAGTATCAGGGCGAAGGCATGGTATAATGGAACTGGCACGCATATGATAGCACGCTGAAATAATAATTAATGTCATTTAATAATGATTGTAACCAAGAAATCATTCATGTCAACCATTTTGAAATCAGGTCACTGATATTGCAACTTATTAACTGTAACCAATCAAACATTGTTACTAGCGAAATGATTAGCAGAATTTTAGAGAACTGAGGAATATGAAAGCTTTAATTAAAAGTTGAAAAAAACTTATATTGAGATAAAAAATTCAGCGAAAATATGCAACAACTTTTGCAACTCTGTCCAAAAATGCCTTCCATTGTTTTATTTTGTTCTTATCAACAGAATAAACAAGTTTGATGAAATAGCTCAAAAACTTAGTTAAAACTTACGTGTCGATCAAATCCCATCCTATATCCAACAAATCTAGCATTGTTTATTATATTGTGGTGGGTGAGTGTTGCAGCCTTTGGGTTTCCTGTAGTACCCTGTATAATAAAACAGGTATGTGAGTTACAACATCATTATTGACACTATGTATAACTGGTTTACGTACCAAACTATACAACCAGATGTACAGCAAGTTCGACAGATATGTGACAAAGATGACGATGAAATGGAGTAGCGACTTTTAAGGGCGTAAAAAATAAGATTTGCAATTTTTTATCAGATTTTTCAAAATAATTTAGCTGAGTCACCATTTTAGTTATCCACTTTCATTCTGCTATTATGCACACCCTGGCGTCCATGTCATAGGTTACACGGCCAATATCTCAATAGCTTGAGGAAGCTTTTTGCTGAAAAAACTAGTTTTCAAATAAACTATTGTCAAAAGGTTTAAACTATCATAATTTAAAAATTACTTGCGAAGCAGAAAAACTCCAGTTTTGCTTTTCTGGCATCACTGTTGTAACCAACAAAAACAATATTTCCCAAACCTACGTTAAAATTTTTCACTGTAAAAATATTAGGCAACATAAAATTGAAATAATTGATAATTTTCAACCATAAGAAACCGATTATGAGCAAAATCAGATTAAACTGCCCAGCATTTATCGTTACAAACCTGGCAAACTTACTGATGTAAAAAGAATCTTGATTGGCTGATCAAAATGTAACTTCGTGCTTAGTTGTTCAATCTTTAGCCTGTGGTCCTTAGTATCCATATTACACACATCATCAAGTAACAAGGTGCCGCTGAAGATATAGTGCATACGTGTACTTAGGTAGTTTCATTGCATATTATCAATGGCTGATGTTAAAAAAAAGCATTGAATATGATCTAAATACTGTGGTGGATTTCGGTCTTGTTTCTATGAAATACCATAAATCTCGAATATTCTACCTCTCTCCAGAGAGGACACTACCAATACGACAGTGACAACTGTTTGATCTTTTAATGCCAGATCAGTCGGCAAACACAGAGCCCACGGCTCAAACTGGACAGAGTGTCAGTTTGCTCATTGGCTTTATTCTCATAGCACCAATGTCTAGGGAGACAATCTTTTAAAGTCGTAGCAAGTACAAGAATGAACACAATGAATACAATGAAATTCAGGCTGGCAGGAAGTTATTGTGGTGGATTTTCATGACCACTATCTGTGCGCAAGGTCCCCCTGACAACTGCTGAGTGTCAGGCACGCCTAACCTGAGTCTGGCACAGCCAGAAAACAAGTAAGAGAGCCGGTAGAAGCACTACCGGCCCTGCAGCATTCACTGCCGGCCCTGCAGCAGCAACTACCGGCCCTGCAGCTTGCACTACCGGCCCTATACCGGGTCGGTGAAGAAAGAAGGGCTATAGCCTGTGGACCCAAAATAGTACAGAAGATGCAGGAGCCCAACTTTGCCCCTTAGCTACCACCGGAAGGACCAAAGACAGGGAAAACCAGCCGTAACAGCCAGGAACTCGAGCTACCTATTGCACCACCATGATTCAGCATTATTGACTGAGAAGCTCCACCCCTTACTTCTGGGCGCCTTGTACATTTAACCCTATCTTAGCCAATATTACCTTGTGTTAATTATATCTCATGTTTCTATTTGTACAATTACTTCCTGTCACTGCCTATTTGTTGCCCCCTTATTTGGGCATATTTTTTCTCCCATTCTGCCCATAAAAGGCAGACACTGTTCACCATTCATTGTACTTGTATTGGGATCCTGCTTGTGATTGTACCAAACAGCATAATACATTGCCGGTTTTATACTACACATAGTTGTTGCTGTATAATACATTATGATATACTCATTGAGACATTGAGTGGTGCGTTCGAGCCGTGGGCTCTGAATACGGTTGTGGAGTTGGTATACTCCTCCATTTGAAAGTTGACTTCTGGAGTGAGGTGTTGTTGGTGGATGTTTGATCGGCCTCCCCAAAATCCACTACATTATTTGTATGAAACATATAACGATACATTGACAGGAAGTAAACTGTCCAACACAAATACAGGATTAAATAGTTTACGAATAGCAATGCAAGGAATATGGTGTCGAGCAGCTAAGAGGCAGAGTCATTTCTCCATAGTCCAATAGTTGGCTCTTGCCACTCCTAGGGCTATAGTTAGCCTGGGGTTGATGATATAGCTCAACCGAGGAAGATAATTTCCGGGGTCAGTGCTAGCGAAGGTTCTCCAACTATTCCCAGGTTCCTCAGCCAAGGCGGCCATTTTGTGCCGGCCCGGTATGGTAGGTACCGGCCCTGAAGAGGTCAATTGTGGCCCAGCAGGGGTCAATACTAGCCCAAGAGGTTGTACCTCCAGCTCTACACTCTGTTTTAGGGCTAGGAAAACATTTTGTTTCTTCTAGCACATACATAGTTGGTGCCTCTAAAGGTGAGTGTGGGTATTCACCAATATCTACCACAATATTTCATTTGATGAGCTTGAAAGCATTTTTCTCTTTATGTACATTTTACTGCAAAAGTTAACCCTGAAGTTATAATGTTTGTTTGGCGTTTGTTTCCTAAAATTTTTATAGTCTTCTTTATAATCCTTTGATAACATATTTAAACTAAAAAATGTGTCAAACAGAAAAACAACAAGTGAAAAGTTAAAGCCAGAAATAAAAAAAAAGAGTTATCACACAACAGAAAGCATTAAAGTTGCTGCAATTTCGCAAAAAAAACCCAGTAAATTTAGTTTGCAAGCAATTACATAACATTGATGAAAGAGTTGTATTGTTTACATAGAATATTATTTACTTAAAACATTCACTCATCTTCGAAAAATGTTTCACTGGAATCAAAAGATTTTACTCTTATCAACACAGATTCCAATATTAGTAATTCAAGTTGAACAGTTGCCATTTCATGTAAAACCAAAAAAACAATAAAACACTGATGAGACCTCTATTGAATATTTTAACTTCACTGACTAATCGTTAAAGTCAACAGAACTTACGGTTTCCGTTCTCCACCCATCATAATAACTGCTTTGAGTGTTGGTAACCTGCATAAACAGAAATTATTTTCAAGTCTATGAAATATATTGCTCCCTCACTGTTTTGACCTTAAGAATGGTAATATTCATTTTTCGCTAAAAAAAATTTTTTCGGTAAGAAACATCCCATCTATGTATTCTGTATCCAGCACACATGCACAAGATATAACACATATATAAAACACATACACAATATGTAACACTTATACACGCACTAGATATAAAACACACACACATATATAAAACACACACAGGATATAACACACACATATATAAAACAGACACATAAAATAAACCACAATACAATGACTCACCGATGACTTTTGAGCTGACCAGGTGGACATCTCATCAGCTCTGGACACAAGTCAAATATCATCTCATAATAATCTTGTGTTTTAAATGATTCGGCCATAACTAGTGTACTAACTCCTACTTTATCTAGCGCATACTCTAGTTCATTTACTCTGTATGCTGGGTTGATAGTAACCTGCGCAAGGGGAGAAGAGTGGCTTTATTTATGGTACTGACAACCATGGGATTATTGTATTCTTATTTCCTGTGCGTTTAGTTTTCCTATTTACAGCATTTCATGTTTATTATTGCGTTGCTTGTTTTGTTATACTAATATGTACAATGGATAATATTACCAGATCATATATTGTGTAGAACAAGTCACACATGATATATGAAATACTATATTATACGCAATACATGTGAAAACTAATTTATATTATGTAAAACACAGTAAACTCAATAACACAGAGCTAAATTAATCAATTTTAGCAAAGGGGCTACATAGCAACCAACTAAAAATCTTTATCAAAATTAAAAAATATTCTAGCAGATTCCTTGTAAAGATTCAGTTCTAAAGAACAATGTTGACAAAAACAAACATTATCCGTTGTTTTTAGTGTAACAGTATTACCTTTATTCCCTCCCTCTCTCTCTCTCTCTCTCCCTCTCTCCCTCTCTCCCTCTCTCCCTCTCTCCCTCTCTCCCTCTCTCCCTCTCTCCCTCTCTCCCTCTCTCCCTCTCTCCCTCTCTCCCTCTCTCCCTCTCTCCCTCTCTCCCTCTCTCCCTCTCTCCCTCTCTCCCTCTCTCCCTCTCTCCCTCTCTCCCTCTCTCCCTCTCTCCCTCTCTCCCTCTCTCCCTCTCTCCCTCTCTCCCTCTCTCCCTCTCTCCCTCTCTCCCTCTCTCCCTCTCTCCCTCTCTCCCTCTCTCCCTCTCTCCCTCTCTCCCTCTCTCCCTCTCTCCCTCTCTCCCTCTCTCCCTCTCTCCCTCTCTCCCTCTCTCCCTCTCTCCCTCTCTCCCTCTCTCCCTCTCTCCCTCTCTCCCTCTCTCCCTCTCTCCCTCTCTCCCTCTCTCCCTCTCTCCCTCTCTCCCTCTCTCCCTCTCTCCCTCTCTCCCTCTCTCCCTCTCTCCCTCTCTCCCTCTCTCCCTCTCTCCCTCTCTCCCTCTCTCCCTCCCTCCCTCTCTCTCTGAGCTGGAACACTGCAGTCATTACTAAGACAACCAATTTGCAAAAACTATATGATGAAAAAATTGTGCAATTTATGCATACTGGAAGAAAAGAATGCCAGCCATAAACCAACATTGGTGGCTTATTTGATACTTAATGCATCTGGTATCAGCAAATTGTGACTTTTTATGATTTGTCTCCACCTATATTGTAGAATACAACATCAATTCTACGAATATCACGGGTTTAAGAACTAATGGCAAACTGGAACCCCCACAATGCATCAAATTGGTCCAATAGAATGCTTCTACAGCTGTGTGTACTTTTCTCAGCTTATTGATTTAAGGTATGTATCAAACATACAAACATACATTTTTCACTTTTATATATATAGATAACAAAGAGTGTACCAAAACCAACGAGGTATAACCTCCAATCTCTTAGGTGTTATTATTAAACGGGTTTTTAAATGTTTGGGCACTTTCTTAGCTAGCCTTGTACACAATCAAACAATTTATTCATGTAAACAAAACATCTGTACTCAACTCTGATAGTACAAGTATATACAAGTTCTCATTGACCCCATTCAAAAAAATTAGTTTTGGTAAACTGAATGAAATTGCCCAAAAAAGATGCATCTGTAAGCTTTTGCGTTCATTTCCATGTAAAAGCATAGATAAAAAGTGTACACCTTTTCTTGTATTAACATTAAGCGCATAATCGACGAGTTTGTTGAACTAAGAACAAAAAAAAATATGTGTTTGTAATTCAATACGTCGCGAATGGAACAGAACATTAGTTTAGAACATAATTATTCAATGAATTGTTATAGTTTACCGAACAAATCATAAAGAAGATAACTCCCAATTTGCAAAGTTAAATAAGAAAAACATAAAAATGGCAACGCTGTAAACTAAAATAGTTTGTGAAGCTGCGTTTTTCATTTAGTAAAACTTGAATGATCGTAATTATTTTGTAACAATTTTTAGTAATGTAAAACTGGCCTATGAAAATGAACTAACTTGACTTGCTACTTATAAGTTATAAAGTGTTCAGTTTCATTCGCGGCCTACAAACAATAATAATTAAATGCTGTTAATATTGTTTTATTCAGTGAGTTACTTTTTGTTTACCCACGAGTTCCCAACAAAATAATTATTTATTGAATAAACTTTATTGTCGATCTGATAATATTTATTGCAACGCGTTTGGCTAACATAGTTCGCAAATACTCTAATTGACATTTATTACAGGTTGACTATCTCCATAGCAACATGACCTAATAATAAACATAATGAGCAGGGAGACGACTGCATGCTGAGCACTTGAGGCTAGAGCCTCCCGGGGAAGTTTCCTACCATTTAAACAATTTCTTTTATTGTGTATAAATGTAATATCAGTGAGCATTAAAGCATTAGGATACAATAAGTTAATATCTTCGCTATTTTAAAATCCTCTTGCTTGTCGTATCGATGTGAAAACTCGACACTGGAACTTCGCACAAAAATATTATTTGTCAAAGAGTTTTAATTTTATAAATGAATGTCAAAACGTCTATTACATGATTTAAGCAAAACTGGAACAATATCAGCAGTTTGATTTCTTACATGTTGTAACATAATCAGCGTATCGTGGTTATGGTGGGCGAGTGACAATGTAAAGGGGTGGGGCTGAGGGTGGAAAGGCAACATAAAGTTTTTTAAGAGAGGAGTTATTGCTGCCAATTTACATAAAAAATGTTTACTTTTTCAAACTACCGTATTATTTATACCTACTACTTGATAAGGCTGTAATATAAAACAAGACAATTGGAAACAAAACTCAACCTACCAATATGGCTCCAATCTGAGCAGTAGCAAACTGAGTGAGAACGTACTCTGCGCGATTTGGACTCCACACACCAACTCGATCACCTGGTTTGACTCCAAGAGCTAAAAACCCTGCAGCCAATTCATCCACCTATAAACATACGCAAGGGCTGGAAGTACTTGCGGAAAGTTCAGAATTCCATCAAGTTGCCTGAAATTCGTTTAAAGTTGAACGCAAACTAACCTTTTCCTTGAAAGTTTTGAAAGTGTAGCGAACTTTATCGTTGTGGAAAACAAGCATATCTGCGTCTGGAACATTCTCTACTTGTTTATTAAATAAATCAGAAACAGTTGCTCCTATTAAATCGTGGTCACCTCGATTGCTCGCGTAACTTAACTGTGAACTTCTGTAAGAAGAAATAAACTTAAAAATGCTAAAGGACTGCTTTGTGAAAAAAAGTCAAGGAAATAAGAATATACGGCGCGTAAAATCTAGCAGAATGTAGTCTTTTCCTCCGCAGCTCAGATAAAAAATTAACAATTCCGCTACAGCTATCACGTTAAAATTATTTTTCATTACAAAACCTCAATAATTATTTTGAAAGCTAAAAAAATTGGTTTATGGGAAGGGATAGGATTAGTGAGAAAGAATTGAGGAGAGAGAGGGAATGTGCAGTGCAAGGAAAGGACAAGCCAACGACATACAACTTACTAACTAGTTGTCTATCGGTATAAAGATTGTTTATTAAATCAGTGAATAACCAAAATTGAAAATATTGCTGATGGATTTATCAGAAACAACACAACGCTTGAACAGTATGTACAAAGGTCCCCCTGATAGCCAACAGGCAAGCCTAATTGAGCAATTCAAGAAGCTCGGTATTGATTGCAGTTACACTAATAACTAAAACAGCAATAGAATCACTAGTTATTGATATAGCGGCCCTGTATATGTCTATACTGGCCCTGGGTAGCTAAGCGAGCTAAAAGATGGTTATCATAGCCTGAGGAACCAAATGTGGTCTAAAAGTCATGAGGACCCGTATCCAGACAATTAACATCTCCAGATGTCAAGAATTCAAGACCCAAGGCCACCAAAAGACCAGGATCTTCAGAGAAGGGAAAGCTACAGTTGTTACTGGCTGAGAGAACCTTTACTTGGCCCTTTACTTCAGGGCACCAGATCTATTTAATTGATTCCCTTCGTTCCTATTGGTCAATATCTATACCTATTATATGGATTAATGCATTTGTATTATTCTTGCATGTGACTGGAGTACTTTGTTAACTGAGTCAAGTACTTTCTGTCACTTCCTGTAACTCTCCCTATAAAAGGCAAAGATTTTTTATTCACGACTTGCAATCAATCTCGTACACTTGACACATAGCAACAGCACAAGTATATTGATGCCACTATTGTTTCTGGATAGAATAAATGTATACTACTCGAGAGCACTGAGTTGTATGCTTGAGCCAGTTGACAAGTAGAGCTTGCTCCTTTGCAACAGGTTTAAGTACCACCAGGCACAGGATCACCTCTGGGGAGACGTTGACTGTTGGTTGTCATGCCTTGAAAGGCTTATTGTCTTGTTGTGTCGGCAGACCGAAGTTTGCCTGGTGACAACTGTCTAGTGCATAAGTAGTGGACACACCAAAACAACCGTAGCAAACAACCGTTACAGACAAATAACTGTGAAGAAAAAACATTACATGCCTCGTTGAACTACCAATTAACGGTTCATTGACTCCTTGTTGGCGCGTTGACTCTGTTTATGGTCAATTCAGTTGATCAGATAAATCTTAGCCTCGGAGTGGAAAATAGAAGACTTTAATGATTTCAATCACATTAACAACCAGTTACATATATAAGCAATAAATGGACCTGAAATGATAAATGGGTCCGAAATGATAAATGGGTCCGAAATGATAAATGGGTCCAAAATGATAAATGGGCCCGAAATGACATCCCATAACTTTAGCACATCATCCTGACTGAGAGCATCTGAAGTTTTATAATGATGATTGATAATTGAATAAGTGGTAAACAGGTGAAAACCAAACTAGAAACATAACCAAATACATGTAAGATAGTCTGAATGTTTTTCTCAAAACAATCAACCAAGAAAGCATCATGAGAAGCTGCTAAAATCCATATTTAATTTAAATAAAACGCAAGAGCAAGAATAAGGTAATAGACAACTGCATATCCTTCGCCAAGAGAAACTAGTATTACAAAAATACTGGTGCTATATGAATCAATAATATCATAGCTTTATTTAGTATTAAAACTATTAGTTCTAGTCTATTGAAAACTACAACTATTAGTTTTACTCAACTAAATTCAACAACTACTAGTACTATTCTAATAAATACTACAGCTACTAGTATGACACTACTAAATACTGCAACTCTATTACTACTACTAAATACTGCAACTCTGCAACTACTACTAAATACTGCAACTCTATTACCACTACTAAATGCTACAACTGCTAACTCTATTGCCACTACAAACCTTAGAACAGCCTTGGAAGCGTATGATGATCTTGCAAACCACCAGTTTCCGTTAAACAATCTCAAAGAATTCAATCTCTCATAGAAAGTTACTGAAGAGGATCGCTGAAGTAGAAATGACATCACCGGTTTGTTTTCTTGATGAATGAGTCTACAGTAGCATCCTAGTCGGTGAAATCCCAAAAATAGAATATTGAATGAACATGACTGAATTACCATGTACATAACATACAACTTGAGCAAACTCCGCCCATTTCATACTAATACTTGGCGCATTATAGGAATTGAGATGGAATGCATAACGGTGAAAGTAATGTGTGTGACCACTTCAGATGAACTAATTAATGTGTTCTATAGATGGTAACAAAGCACTTACCCATTCCATCATTTGTTCTTTGCCGCAAAACTCACAGTTCAACAAACAGACAACCAGAGACAACAAAAGGTTAGCATAGCTCAAACAGTCTTCTTCTACCAAAGCAGTAAATTTGAATAATTTCCGTTTGTAACAATATCAGCATTTAAACTTTTTTGCAAAGTCTGATTGACTAATGTTGAATTTTAAAGTTTCCCAGTCAAAACTTTGCTATTTATTACAAGCAGAATGGCAAAATGGCATAGTAAAAGTTTATCCACGATACCAAATTCCATATATGAAAGGCAGCCAAACCTGTTAAAAGTTTAAAATGTTTCTAACAACTTTACCATACTTGCTTCTCATTGGTCTATTTCTGCTATTGGCTTTCAGAGATGTCGCTGTCGCACACAACCTTATAATTGACACGATATAGTACTAGAACTAAGCCTACAGTTGCTGCTGCTAAAACAAGTTAGTAAGTAATGTAGTGGATTTTACCAGTCCCCATAAGTGACCACTACTTTGTAAGGCCCCCCCCTGATAGCCTGTAAGCCTCAAGCATACCTCCAATAAGCAATTGACCAGTCCGGTATTAATTGCAAGTAACCTATTTGCTACTAATACAAGCAATAGAACCCTTATTTAACCTTACCGGCACAGGGTAATTACTACCCCGGCCCTGGATAGCTATTTCGGGCCGGCATCAAGATGGCTGCCATAGCCTGAAAAAGGAAACAACCTGAGGACCTCTAGGGCCCATAACCACGTGATTACCATCCTCAGAAATCAAAAAACCAAGATCCAAGGTCGTGAAAGACTGGGAACTCTAGGAGAGAGGATTCCACAGCTACTACTGGCTAAGATGCCCATAGCCTCCGACCCATACTTCTGTGCACCAGTTCCTTTTAATATATTTATTTATGTATCATTGGCTAGTATCTTTTATCTATCATGTTATTGGTGAAATATTATATTTCTTATGTGTGATTGGAGTGTTTGGCAAACTAAGCCAAATATTTCCTGTAACTCTGCCAATAAAAGGCAGAGCTTTCTCTCATCTCCTTGCAATACAACTTGTGTATCACATGTTACTAATGTGTGCCACATTTTTATTCTGGATAAGAATAAATGCTTATATTACTCAAAAGCTTTGAGTGCATATCTGCGCTGCGGGCTCGCTACAGTTGTTAAAGCCAAGGGTTCTCCTTCACAACTAGTTGTAAGTGCCATCCCTGCACAGGGTTACATCTGGGAAGAGGCTGACTGTCTTGTTGTGCCTCAGACAACAGTTTGCCCTGTGACAACGTTAGTGGAGAATTAGCGGATGCTAAAATCCACTACAGTAACAAGGGTAATGTCAACTGATTACTTCCTTGAGAGTCATATTACATAACATGTGATATAAACATATTATTATAATTAAACTGTAATCTGTTACCTGTTGTTGTCCTCTACCAACATGTTTCATGCTGTGAGGCATTCATCAGGCAATAAATGTATATTAATTAATAATCATATCTGATGATATAAAATAATAAATAACACTGTGGTTATGTTATCCAGTTCTACTTATCACTATATTTTATTATTATTATAATATTCATATATGCATAAACGTACATAGGTGTTTTGATTTCACAAATATTTAGCACAGTTCCGATCGCGACCTGTTGTTCGCGCTAAAAAAGGTCATGATTAGAAATGTGTAAAGTACGACAAAAATATATCAAATTTGAATTTAATTTCTGGAGTTGTTTCCTCAGGCTCAGCAGTAGAATAAATCACTTAGAGAAAATAACTCCCATAGTCCCTCTTCTACATCATGGAGTTTACATGCTGCTGTTGAAGAGACAGCACTTTGAAAGAGTCATTTCTTGAATTATTTAGTCTGCTGGTAACTTTGTTACCAGCGTAATGTAGCTAACTGTAAAGTGGAATGCTTTTCAAAGATAAATCGAGGTGTTATATTTTGTGCAAGAAACTAAATGAAAAAGGTAACTGAAATTTTCTCACCAAGGCTGAAAAAGAAAAATTTTAGCCATTAACATCACAAAATACGAAAAAGTACTGTTAAAAATTTCTTTGTGAGAAAAGCACACCGTAAACAGTTTTATGCATTCGTAGAACAAAATGCTTAAAAATAAAACAATAGTTTTTCCAAAAAATGAAATCTTAACTTTGCAACAACTGTGGTAAAAAAATTTAGCTCCACTATAAAGAGTTACGAAAAGAGCGAATAATGATATAAAATACAAAAATCTTTTATACCACAAAACTAGATTGTGGTCATTTATAGCTATAATAGCGTCTTGCAAACCGTTTTCGACAAAAAATACCGTTTAAAAAAGAAGTTTTCAATTGAAAGCAGAAGGTCCTCGTTTTGAAGGTGTATTTAGCAGCTGTTGTATAAAGCAGCCTTCACTGCCAAGTTTGCAAACTTTTATTTTTTCTTACAGTAGGTTAATCTCAGCCAATGGTTATAAAATTATGTTTGTGAGAGAGTCCAACCTTCAAGTGACCTTCACTGATTGATCAGCTCACTTTATCCCCAGCCAAAGCTAACATTCACCCAGACAGCGGTGTCTCTCAGGATGTGCAATTGACTCCAGCTGGTCTTATACAGGATCTTACCATTCCACCCTTGTCACTTCCCCATCCATTGTTACATCTTGTGAAATGCGTCTACAATAGAAGTTTGAGTAATATTACATGTAATTACAGCTGGTTTTGACTTGCTTCAGATTATAATATACCTCCTAGCTTTCCATACGTTTACATAATTAATGAATTAGATGCCCTTTGTGGCGAAACACTTGGGTTCCCTATATATATGGACATTTACAATTTTGTCTTCAGTTAGTTAGTCAGGGAGTTATTGAGTGAGTGAGTTATTCAGTCAAATGTAAGACTGAGCTTAGCCTAAGTTTTAGGCCAACAATTGAGGCCTATGTGTATTCTGCTTGTAATATGCTGTGCACTTTTTTATTGGGAGTTGCATGCCCCATTGTTATCTTGGCAACTTTTAAATGGAGTTCATTGGATGATTGGTTTAGTGAGCAGGTTTTTTTGTGCAACAAACTAGCACAAAAAACCTGCTCACTAAACCAATCATCCAATGAAATCCATTTAAAAGTTGCCAAGATAACAATGGGGCATGCAACTCCCAATAAAAAAAACGCACAGCATATTCCAAGCAGAATACACATAGGCCTCAATTGTTGGCCTAAAACTTAGGCTAGACTGAGCTGCGATGAGCGTAATTAAGTTATTTTAAAAAGTTTAAGCTTCCAGGTATTGATTCTTTGTGGTGCCGCCAACACTAGGACATCAAAGGTTTTAAATTTGAACATTAGTTTTGAATCAAAAATGCCTTTTACATTGTTTTTTTTATAACCTAACTACTGGCCCATTTAGAATTCTTCTGCACAGATTTAATCGGCAGTCATATAACAGTATTAGGCAAAAATCATACAGAAAATGATAAAGTTGGTGGAAAAAATTTATCAGTTGTTTTTATAGCTACTGTACGAAGGTCTCACTCAATGACATCGCATATACTGCCACTTTAACAAGAAAAAGAGAATGGCAAATGAAAAATAAAATAGGGGAAACACTTTGTCATCATTTCTGATCAGTAAGGGCAGATCGTTAGATATGCATGTAGCCTCAAACAGTATGCACACATTGCGACTGCTTGGTGATTAGCTGAGCTATTGCGTGAATTGGCAGTTTCAGTTTCCGGAGTAGTCGTCGTCAAGTAGTTGCTAATAATAACGTATAGAATATACTTTGTAACAGCATGTTTGACCGGAATTGCTGAAGAATGGATGGTAGAAAGAAATTGCGAAATTTTGGAGAGGGATTCCCGCTATTGCTGAGGAAAATCACTTGTGATCGATAGGATGTGTACATGAGGTTTTAGGTTAAAAATTGCTGCAAGGGGCGTTTCCAGTGAGTTAGATAAATGAAAGAGGATATAAAACATCTAATAGAAGCCTTTATAGAAGCTCAAACCAGGTGAATTTACACCAATTAGGCCCCGCCCATCTTATCTTGAAGTATTATTTATAAGAGCAACCAGCCTTCAATTATAATGATGACAACAATAAAATTTTATCAATAGAACATTTATGATGTGATAAAATGCTTTGGATAAATTTAGGCTGACGAAAGGTACATTATATGAATGAATTATAAATACTAAATGAAAATGATACTCACAAAAATGACTGATGAAATAATTTTATTGTTTTCAAAATCTAATTCTTATAATTCTGCTCTACAAGGTCAACAAGCTACACAACAAATTATTGGATATTCATTTCAGCTAAATATATTAAATAGTTAAAAAATAATTTTCGCACATGTTTTGAAAAAAATTGTTTTCTGTATGGCGAGGACTGTGAAAGCTAAACGTGAGCCAAAACCATCGTATCATCGCAGCTCAGATCGTATCTCAAACCTAGATCTCTATATTCACTCATATGGGTATGACATTAAAGTCACAGGCATAGTGGTTTCACAAGTGAAAGTTGTTACCAAGGAAACCAAATGCACACAATTATCATTGACCAGTTGACCAGTTCCAAAAAAGTTTGATTAACCATACAAAGAATTGTCCTCTCTTGCAATCTTTTACAAGTATTGTGCTAAAGAGCCCATTTGACACACTCAATAATTAATTGCGTGACCTTTGACGACTAACACAAAAAAAAATTATTTACTTTGAACGCGACCAATTGCCATTGTGAGCATGGTCATGAGGTGCTACTGGAAATTTGCCTACAATATGTATTAATAGCATTGATACGGTATTTTTGTGGAGAAACTGATGTCTGTCCGACTTGACAACAAAACTACTTTGACTTATGGAGGCCAAAATTATTCATAGTTACACACAAATGTCAAGCTTTCATAAAACGTCTTATTTCTGATAAAACAGTTTCCCTAGGCTGCCCGTAAATGAAAAAAAAAGAAGAAAAAAAAAAAAAAAAATGAAAATCAAAATTTGTGTGCCTATCTCGATGAAAAGGTTTTCTTTCATATTTTGTAATCAATGAAGACTCAACTGCAATAATATTCCCTTCAAACTAGTTAGTAGCAGACTCTACAAAATTCTCCAATGTAAATTTTATAAAAAATAGGCTCTGGCCCCTTTTTCGTGAACCTCATATCTACCGCTGCGAGATTCGCTCAACTGTGGTCTATGACTGCGAGTCAAGTTACTGTGAAAGGAACCTCAACTTATTTTTCACTGAGCTTCACTTCATAGCAGGAGACATATTTTAAAGTGTTTCATACAGCGTATTAATTCCTAGAACTCTTAGTTCACCTAGTAAGCAGACAAGCTCACCAAACTTGGATTAAGAATGTGAAGTTTCCTACTCCTGATTTACATTTTTGATCCATCAAACTGGTCATAGTTATGACAGCTGTTCAACAAAACCAATTTTTAAAATAAAATCATGTAGGTGTCTCACAGTAAGCCTTTATCTTTTAGAACGAAGATGAGGATAACTAAAAACAGCTTTTATGTTTTCTGAATGACAAAACGAAATGAGTTGAAGTATGTAGAAATAAAAGGTCGTAATTTTTTAATAAAATACTCATAATAATTTTCTAAATTAAGTGAAACAAAATAAAAATATAGCCTTTACTCCAGGGTGTCATTCAATCTTTTTCTCCTGCGAGCATTTTTGGGCTACTATCTGAAAGCGCTCTAAATCTCTGATACTGAACCTATGGAATTAGTTCTCCCCCGGGGAGATAACTCTATGACTACATGGTGCACTGCACCTATCGCAATCAGGGTTGTCTATGATTAGAGAAAAGGAAATATTTGGTGGTCTATATCACAGGTACTAGTGTTGTGGTGGTACTGTACAAGCTAGCACAAAGATCTCCATTATCCCTCCTACCCTCCCTCTGACCACAGCACCAATGAACACCAAAATGTCACCTAAAGTGCTACTGTAATCAGCTAATTGACTACCCAAAGCAGCAGAAGTCTGGAGTTGTCTCCTTTGACATACCGTGCGTCCATATTTCCATGGAGTGTCTCAACAGATGTTAGCTGTGTCCAACACAAGACCAAAGCCAGCAGCCACTGACAAGAACTGCATGGCCTAATATGTCAATGAACACTACTTACGTTGGCACATCACAACAGAGAGAGAACTTTCAATCAGGTGTGGTTAGTAATACCGTATGATGTTAGCAATGTGTTGAGAATCATAGTTAATTGTATGAAGCCATGTTAAAAAAATTAACAATGTTTGTCGCTCTTCTACAGTTAACGCTATCATATCTTCATGTGATATCTGGAAATGTTTGCAAAACCGTAACAATTATGATGTGCAGTCACCTAATTTTGCATCAAGCTAGTGTTTGAGCTTTTATGGTTCAAGTATTTGTCAAAAATAACTGTCTATTTTCATACTTTGACCACTTTGCACATCTCAAAGTTGTTTTCGGGTATCAAAAAGAAAAATTAATTTTTGTTTAACTTCTTGATTCTCATGGTCACAGTGGTTCTTATGTCTAACTTGATAATGTACCTAGCCAAGTATTAGGTTAGACGCAGCAGTGAACAATATGCCAACAATAACTTATACTATGATGCGAAACTCCATGACACAAAAGTTACAGGTAAGTTTCGCCCACTTCCCAAAATTCAATATCTACATGGAATGAACATGTTCGTCAGCGGCCCGAATGAAAACGACTTTCAGAGAAAAGGAGTAGTTTTCTTAAATACGTATGCAGGCTACATATCCAAGTGAAGCAAACAAAGATTACAGACAAGCTTGGATGCTGGGAGTACTAGAAGACGCTGGCTTACCATCTGATACACTACGTCAGGAAAACCCAACTTCAAAAACTGAGATAATTAGCTTAAGCTAAGGGGTATATACTTTGGTATGAAGGGTGATAAGGGTACATATGAGCTACCGTATCTCTCAATTACTAATCAAGTCAGATGTAATAAAAAAATTAATTTAAAAGTTTTTCAAAATTAAAATCTTACTTTAGTTTTATTTTTAAATTTTTTTTTATCAAAATTAAATAAAATGAAATCTTTTCATGTTTTTTATGATTTTTACTACTGAAATGCCCAAAAATTGATAATAACATTGACATGGGAGACAACTTACAATTTTTGAAACATGAGAACCAAGGCAATGTTTAGCTTATCCTGATTGAAAAATAACCTCAATTCAAATTCTGAAAAAGATCAAAATCTATCTGTAATGTTTCAATTGAGCCTACGGTGGGAAGGTTTCGAATGATCGGTGAACAAGCTTTTGTTAAACCAAGGAAGTTTGGTTCTGTGGAATTGGAATATGCAAACATACATTTACTGTGAACCAGCCAGTAATAGTAAGAAGATCAGTCTGACAATTTTCCAAATATGAAGAAAATGGACGACAATTTTAGTAAGGTCCTATTTTTCTTACACAAGCGAACTTGAAATTGAAAAATATATTTTTGGGTTGAGTCTAGGCTGTAAACTTGTTTGTAAAGGGAACAAGGATTGTAAACAGCAATGAAATTAGCCTTTTCAATTTATTATAAATAGTGCTGTCTTTAAATCGAGTTCATTGACGATTAAAAACAATCAATTGAAGATTGAAATTATTTCATTAGATTAATTTGGGCAATTTTAAAGCAAGCTCGCCGATTGTAGCTTTCTCGCTTCTTGTTAGTCTATTTGCATGAGAGATCACCGAGGCAGTGCAAATGGTGCAAAAAAAATAAAATGCAAAATACTGCAAAAACTGTCAGTCATAGAGGTACAAATAAAGGTGAATTCATTGAGCAGCTGGAAACAATATTTCAGGTCGGACTGATGAACGGGTGAGTTAACAAAATTTTTGTTGTCAAGATATCAATTTTGCTTCAATTTCTCTTTTTGAAGCGTTGTTTATACGCTTGACCGACTCTCAACCATAACAATGACGGAGACAAAATGGTCTCAATAAAACAGTTGATAATGTGATGAAAATGCAACTGAAAATTTCAGGTTAATAAAAAACCTTTCAGTAAACTCTGAATGAATAATAAATAAAACTGTTAACAAAGTAAACTAATTAGAACAAAAACCAATTGGTGAAATACTGTGATTGTTTTTAGGGCAAAATTTTGTTGTAATTCAATAGTTGTTGTTTGTTACAAACTTTGTAAGCATTAATCGAGCGATAAATGTTGCAGGCTAAAAGTAGACAGGCTAGGCCCACCGAATAAGTAGTAGCGCATGCGAAGTTTTCATTATTTTGACAGCGCAACCCATGGCTGATGTTATACCATGACCCAACCTAAACTGCACACAAATATCTTGATGCATGCACAATTTACTTGGGCTATTCCGCGTTGCTGAAAATATATTTCAAATATATATTGATCGAATGGGAGGACACCTTCTTAATTGTCTATTGGAGTTGTTCCCACATTTACTCTATCAAGTCATCTACAGAAGGAACAAGGCTTCATACAGAGGTGTGATCGAGAGTGTGATATATGATAATATATTGATGTATCATGCAGCAAATAACTATATAGAACCTGATTGCCTAAAATTTTGAATTGCAATTATTAAACTGGCTGATTATCGCAATCGATTTGTAAAAAAAACCTAAAACCTGTAAAAGACAATGCGTAAAAAAATTATTTGAAAAACATAGAATCGTATAAAATTCTCATCTCTAGGTTGGACTGTGACACAGAACCCTACATCTGATGTCTAAGCAAACAAATAACATTGGGTAGACAACTTCTATAAATGGTAGCTGAGTGAATACACATTAATGTGATGGGGCTGTGCTGGAAGCTTTGCAATACAAACTGGCATGTATAGACGGAATTATACAAAATCTCACTTACCTGTTGGTGGCAACAACAACAACAATTGCTACCAAAAGACAAAAAAACTTGATTTAAAAAATAGATAGCAAAACACTGGCTTTGACAAACAATAATTTAGTTTACAATAGATAGAAACTTGGTCCTTAGTCGAATGATATCAGCAGGTACATAACTAAATAGCTTCTGTCTCTCTCTGGGTACCATTTACAGAAGGTGGGTGGACAATGTAACTAGCGTGAGAACTAAGCAGCAGTGATGAAAAGGGGGTAGATCATACCACCCTCAATACATCTACGGAGCCTCATGCTCCAAAGAGAGCAATTTGACTAGATCATTCCTCATCTGGTACTTGAGGACTTTTCTTGTGACTGTCAGTGGAAAGTCATCAACAAACACCACATACTTGGGTATCTTGAAATGGGAGATCTACAACCAGACATAACCCATGCCAACACATTACAAAACAATCCTGGCTGATTTGTAAATAGCTAGCAACCGCCTGTATTGGTTATTGTACAATTATATTAATGCTCGAGAAAGTGAGAAAGCTTTTTGATTAAATTTTGAAATGGTTTTCTCCAGCAAACTTTAATGGTTCCATATTGGAGTTGTCATGAAAACTGTTGAAACGGGTGAATACCTATTTTCAAGTTCAAGGACCAAATTAAAATAATAATATTTTTTAAGAGTGGTGTTTGCGCTGTCGAGACTATAACAGCAAAGAAAAGAGTGAGCTCCCAGGACCGCATGAAAATAAATAACTATTTATTTCTTTAAAAGGACGCAACTCCAAATTTGTAGCAGAAATATCTTCTGTAAACAAACCACTGCATTAAAAACAGTTACAGGAATTACAACATGTAAATGTTTCAGGTAAAGAATAAAAAGACCAGTAAGAACTTTTAGGAATATAATAACATAAAATTATATTCCACGATAGTAAACTAAGTGTTGGCATTTTCAGCTAGTATTTTTAGGTTTTTTTTTTATTATTTTGAATGTATGAAGCTGATCCATCAACAAATACTGCTATTTATGACAATATAACCAAATGAAGGATGTTGCAATCCATCAGAAATCGAAGACTTAGAGAAAACGACTACCAAGCTTTCATAAGATAAATGAGAAGACAACTCTCATAATAATTGCAGTGTTACATATGTCACCATTGCCTACCAGGGGACACATAACACATGGATGAAACATAGGAGTATCGCATGTGAATCATACAGGAAGTGACGGCTATTTCACTTACATATAGAGGTGACGGAGAAAAACATAAACTTTTACATTATACTCATGCGCAACGTGTACCCGTGTATAATTTCCCAACTTTGATATTTCCATAACAACAAGATTACTTGTATGGCACAAGGTAGTACAAGTATCACAAGTACAACATTAACCTACCTTGCCTTTACAGAAGTCCTTGACCTCCTGCTCCGTCAGTGACATCCCCTCTTTCACTTTAACAGATGCACAAATTTCTTCTCCCATTCTCTTGTCTGGTAATCCTGGTGTAAGAAGAGTCAAATGCTTTGCATTTGAAAACCATTCATACCCAAATATAAACCAAGTCTATATACAAAAAAAAATGTTCAGTGACCATTTTCAGAAATAAAAGTTAAGTATCATTATTGTACTAACAATTGAGGTAGAGAAAATCGAATGACATGTGAGGACAACTACACAATTCATCTGCACAACGATCAGTGAAACCCGCATAAATCAACACCGGAGAAACCAATAAATTGGGTAATTCAATGTCACAGTCAAGGTCCCAACTTTTAGCCATTGAAAATGGCTTCACAAAAGTCGATATTGTCATCCCTAGTTCGATCGATAAATTTTTATATTTTTATTTTTATTACAAGATTTCATCCATGCTCCGTGAAAAGCCTTAGGCAAAGGATGGTGTTTGCACACAGAAGTTGTTCTAGTGCAAAGAACAGTAAAAATTTTGTCAATCGTCAATCGCATGCTATTAAAATCATATAATACAAGAGTTATCTTCTCTTGTGACTGACAATTTTTTAAATGCATTCACTACAATGCCTGAGCAGCTTCAACTCGTCCGTTTTTGATTACTGAAATGTGTTCAATCTTGAAACGTAACAAGGATCCAAGGCTATCTATCAACTACTAACCAGTGATAATAACAAATCAATGCTGCTTAAACGCGGTTGTTCAGCTAGATAAAAATAAATGCAGCGGATTTTGGTAAATTAGTAATCATTGTTGGTAGTTTTTGGATGATAATTGCCATTAATTGATCAAACACCAGTTGACAATTGACAATTGAAAACGGTCCTGAAAATATTAAACAAAGCAAACCCACTCATTTATTATTATGGTTAGCATCAAAATAAAAAATTGTTAAAACAATTATTATTACCGATTGATAACAGTAGTTCAAGTTGTCATTATTATCAAAATTTATTCACAATGCCAGACAAGTGAAAAAAACGTCTGGAATCTATATTATTATCATATTACAATTATTATTAGTCGCAATACCATTTATTATTATTATATCTACATTTATAGTCTACTAAGGTATACTCGTGCAATTCAATACCATCCCTAATTAGATGATTATTTTGGCCCTTCAGCATTGGTTTACGCGGGTTGCACTGTAATCAACATACCAACGACTTGCACATCTTCAATAGCATGATGGGTGTACAGGAACTGTTCTATTTCTACAGGGTAAATATTCTCTCCCCCTCGTATGATCATATCCTTGATCCGTCCATTAATCATCACATAACCCTCTCCGTCCATCATAGCAATGTCTCTATATAAAATAACAGTTAGACATCAATGCTACAGAACTACTATACATAAAAAGAAACAGTAGACCACAGTGAGTACTCACCCTGTGTGATACCAGCGTGTGGGAGATATAGCTGTTTCTGTCTTGGATTTATCCTCCCAATAGCCTAACATAGTAGAGTATCCACGGGTGCACAACTCTCCATTTACACCTCGGGGTACTATATTACCCTCCTCATCCACTATCTTAGCCTGTGGACCACAAATGAGTTACATATAGAACTATGCATATTACTGCCGATAACAGTGCTCATCCTAAACCCATATATCATCTATACAAAGACAGAGTCCTTGTTGGCAAACAGCAAGAGGTACTTCAAAACCAAACAAAAACCTTTTGCTTTCAGATGCACAAATGGAAATAATAATTTTCATCGTACTATTATGTCAGATACTCAGCACATAGATGAGACTGGTAACATCAGTGTACAAGGGGCTGTCATAAGAAAGAGAGATTGTGGCTATACTGAGCTAGTGACAAGTACTGACACAACGCCCGCCCAGGCACTGACACTTACCAATGCAATCCACACTTTGACATTTCACCTAACCTTGGAGGTGGTCAGGTGATTGCAAATATCAAAAATGTAGAGAGTAAACAAAGTTACCATCATTTCTGAAACTCCATCCAACAGTTTAACGTAAGTATTTAAACGATAAAAATATCAATGCAGAATACCAAATAGAGTTGTATGTACATTTAAAATCACTACATAAAGACTGTTTACCTACAATAAGAATTAAAAGTAGTACTACAGTTAAAAATATAGAAAATGAAGTAATCTAAAAACCCATCAGTCTGACAAAAAACAACAAAAATCATCCAATTTATTTCCAAACATCGTCTTTCCTCGTTTGGCTGTAAGCGATCTGTCTAAGTATGGAGTGCTTCATTTACCAAGTTATTTATGACCCCTTGGTTAGTTTAGTTCAAGTCCATGAAGGATATCAAACACATTCAAGCTATGGAATGTATGTATAGCTGATGTTTCATACCAGCCTTCACTTGGCTATGCCCAAGTGTTTGTAATCTTGCTATGCATGGCAAATCTGTTTACTATCCAATCGCATGCAAAATAGAGTTCGGAGATTAGCACATGGTACACAAGTTAAACTGAGTTCTTACCTCGGTATGATCAAGTAGGGTGCCTATGGAGTTGCACCTCTTCTCTAGAGGTGTATCTGGATGAGAAAGGAAGCTTACAGGACTTGTCTCTGTAGAACCATAGGCTACCTGAACAACATAATAGTAGCCTTAGAACCAAACATAACACAAGGTTATCAGATCCGAGTCAATAAAACAACAAAATAACAAATGAGACACCAGAGGCCACCGCTAGGACTTTATAATGATTTGATTGGAGTTTTTATTGGAAATCTACCAACATATCTACAATAACCTAATATGATATACCAGTAAGTCTACCAGTATATCTACAATAACCTAATATGATATAACAGTAAGTCTACCAGTATATCTACAATAACCTAATATGATATAACAGTAAGTCTACCAGTATATCTACAATAACCTAATATGACATAACAGTAAGTCTACCAGTATATGTACAATAACCTAATATGATATAACAGTAAGTCTACCAGTATATCTACAATAACCTAATATGATATACCAGTAAGTCTACCAGTATATGTACAATAACCTAATATGATATAACAGTAAGTCTACCAGATAAATCAACTCACACAAGCCTTATCCATGTTCATATCATCAACAACTTGTTTCATCACTTCCACGGGACATGGTGAGCCAGCCATTATACCTGCAGTAAAAGACGTCAACAATTAATGCATTGTGGGTAAATGAATGATGAGCGTGTCTAGCGACAGCAGTAACCACTCACTGGCATCGATGCATTCAACAAATACTACAATAAAACGAACCTGAATCGAGCGATGACTTGTCGTAATCAGCGAAGTTGGGAAGGTTGAGAGTGTCTATGAACATAGTAGGAGTTCCATACAACGAGGTGCATCTACAAAACGTGTCACACTAGCACCACAGGCTATATAAAACATACATGGGCACACAACTACCCGCCACTGCTGTGAAAGCTAAATTTTCTCTCTACTTGTACAGCAAAAGAGATCAATGTCGTTGCATTTCAAAGCTAATTTGTAGTTGCCCTCTCATAAAATGAGTAGACGATTACTTAAAACTGGTAATTTATTACCACTGATCGGTGAAAGAGTTTCATAAAAAACCTAATGAGAATCCCAATGTGAAGTTCATTCCATGGTTGACACAGTGATATAATCAGCCAAGCAAGCAGTTTTAAATTTTTTCGCGTGTAATACGGTTCCCAATAAAAATGAAATCTTTATATCTTAAATAATTCAGTTCTGGGACACTAAAACAACAGTTATTATTATACCCAGCCGATCAGGTTGCATGCAATGACTTACCAATCTCAAATACGTTTGAAAATTTTCACGTTTCTGTTACAACTACTACCAATTTGATTGCTTATCAACATAAAACTTTTCTGTCAACAATATACTATCAATTTTTGATAATATAATTTTTCCAACCGCACTAAATAACCAACGCCAATACTTTTGCGATTAGTATTTGATGGTGATGATAAAATAAACACCTCCAGCTAATGCCATACATAGCTACCTTTCTGTCTGCACAGCCTCCAAGCTAGCCTTAGGGTCAAAGCCATCAGACGGGTAGACACACGTAGAGCCACAAACTGCATTCATCAATGAGCCAAGAACCATGGCAAAGCAATGGTAAAGGGGAACTGGTATACAGATGATTGCATGCTACAATTGATTGACGGTAAAACAAACAATATGGTTTATAGTGGAATGTTTGATGACAAACATCTGCGCAAGCCTTTGATACTAATAACTTTAATTATTAAAGCATGCCAGCATTGAACAATTTTTTGTTGATTTTGTGAATATTCAAGTCTTAAGCAGCAGATTGGTGTATTGAACAACCCTCTAGGCTTACTCAGTGCTGATCTACAAGCCTGCAAAATACCCCTCTTCCCGAAATGCTCGCCAATTTTTACACTGCTTAAAATTGACGTCATCTTCGGGTATTTACTTCTTTGCTGCGCAGTATTTATTTAACCAATCAGATCCCGTTATTTATTTTTATTATTATTATTTTATTTATTTATTATTATTCTACCATCATACTACTGTCCATTCTTGTATGAATAGCATTTATTATTCCCTTACTCACCAAAAGAAGCACAATTTTTTTCTATCCTATTAATGTAAAGAGTATAAGATGAGATGATCCTTGTGATTGAGATCACATTGGACAACCTGACAAGTCCCGCAATTGTCTCTTGTTGTTGCCATTTCACATAAGCAAATTGCGTAATAAACAAGCGTTGATTTTGTTTGCGATGTGTGTGCACTAATTGCATCCATATTGATAGAAACCACTAATTCCGATTTTATGCATGCAGCGTGCAATTTCAAGCTAGATAAAAAATGGCGCGTAATAGTAAATCTCAACAATAATTCTTAGAATCCATTTTTGATGGGGTGTCTTCGTCAGGATTCTTTATTCCTGTTGCAATGGCTTTCATCAGACCTAAGACTAAATGAATTGCCCAATCAGATTTCATTTTAAACGCAGACGATGTAACTTCATTTATAAAAGTTTGCTATTATTTATTATAACTGACCACGCCCACATCCCGAAGATGACGTACACGGCAATCAATGGAAGTTATAGTAAGCTAAATTTCGGCTGATGCGACGAGCATTTGAGGCCAATGACTTTTTGGCAAGCTTGTAAATCAGGACTGAGTAGGCCTAGAGGGTTATTTAATACATCAATCTGCTGCTCAAGACTTGAATATTCAGAAACTCAACCAAAAAGTGATCAGTGCTAGCATGCTTTAAGGAGCCTGTCAAGTGCAACGACACATTCGAGGCAACGAGCTAGGAAAGACAAATCGCATAATATTATATAAAATGTAGTACGCATGAATGTACACAGACAAAAAATGGACGGCTAACAACATCACTAAAACCCATCAACAAAAACTCGTCATCTTTTGCCAATCGTTTCCTGATTTATTTTGGCCATTTTTAGCTTTAAAACTATTTTAGTGGCTATTTTCATAAATGAAAAGTGGCGATTTTACATTTATTCTATATGAAACACAATTTTGATCCACTATTGATGCATAAACTTGATATCATAACAAATGGCTTGTTTCGCAAATGAAACATTACATCTCACTTTATGTGTAAATCGAAAACAAGTGTTATAGCCAGATAGCGACTGACTTGCGTCAATCTCAGTTGTACAAAGACACTTGAGCTCTGGTGATTGGACAAGCAAACATTAAGGTTCCACAAAATCTATTTTTAATATTTAAAAATCTTCAGATAAAAAGTACAAAGTGTTTGCAAACGAAAGTAGTGAAACTCAACTAAAAAATTCATTGAATGTAGGTCTTCGGAAAGAATTAATTTACGACGAAGGAACGATAGCCATGTGACCTCAGGCTTTCATGGTAACCTTAGAAATGCTTTGCTGAACATAAAATATCAACTAAAGCTGCTGCCTACAGGTATAGCACACTTGGAAGGTTTGCTGAGGTGTCTGTTCAATAATTTCTTAGTGATTATTAAATATTGAACTAGATTATTCTAGAACTTCGACATTAGGAGTATTTGTGACCTCTGTTCGCCGAACAAAATGCAATAAAAATAATAAGAACGGCAATAATTCTAGTCAATAAATAATCATTTTGTTCGGGACTTGGGGTTCAACAAAAAGTTGCTCACTGACCAAAAAATAATAATCACAAACATTTATTTATATTGTTTGTAGGTTGTGAATGAAATTGAACAATAAATAAAGTATAATAAGAGTCTAATTTGTTCATTTTCATAAACCAGTCCTGTTGCTCTAAAAACAACTCAAAATAATTAAGATTGCTGAAAATATACTAAATAAAAAGGGCGACTTTACAGACTATTCTTGTTTATCGCGATGCAATTTTTCTTTTCTCTTGATTATTTGAAAATTGGGAGTTATCTTCTTTATGATTTGTTCGGTAATCGGTAAGAAATCAATAAAAAATTATGATGATCTAAACAAATGTTCTGTTTCATATGCGACCTATTATTTTTTCCCTTTGTTTGATGAACACATCGCGAATACTCTTATTGTTTGTTTTGAAGCAAACCCCCAATATTGTATATTATTTGACAACAAACTTACATGTCGATCAAATCCCATCCTATATCCAACAAATCTAGCATTGTTTATTATATTGTGGTGGGTTAGTGTTGCAGCCTTTGGGTTTCCTGTAGTACCCTGTATAATAAAACAGGTATGTGAGTTACAACATCACTATTGGCACTATGTATAACTGGTTTACGTACCAAACTATACAACCAGATGTACAGCAAAAAAAATACTCGCCGCATGCAATGGTTTGAAATATTGTAGTAGTTTTTACACTGGCTACTAGACACAACGGAGTCACTCCATCTTCTTCTGTAGGTTATTTCGGGATCACACCGAATCAATGCTACTAACTGACGGGGTCCTAGACCCAAACACACAACGGCAAAGGTTCAATTAATAATACTTTATTTATTCACAATCCATTTAGCAAGATATAATGTTAGCTAGCAACTCCACAAGACTTCTGCTCTCAAAAAGCACAGTAACTCCTTTTTATAGGAGATAACGGGTACTCTCATTGCTTTTAAGCCAATAGCATAACAGGATACAAAAGGTTCACAAACAGCATAAGATGCTACAAAGTTCAATAGCAAAGCAAGAGAGTGGGGTTTGCAGGGGTGGAGAAAGGAAGGGGGTAATCTTCCGCTAAAATCTCCCACAATATCATGTTATTTATGAGTTTGGAGTACAAAGTGGTTTCCATACAACAAACTACGGGTGCGTTATGGCCCTCACACACGAGCCAGAATATCACCCCCATTCGCCATTTTGTCACGCAGGATAGTACAACCAGCGCAGGATGAAGGAGAATGAACATGATCGATTTTTCATCCTGTCCGTCGTGCTGTGATTGGTTGATCAACTCACAGCGATTCTATCTGACAACGTTGTTTTGACTTCCGCCCGTTTACAAAGATCACATATATCTTTCATACTAGTAGTATATATTATAATAATCATATGACCTGTGGTGTTTATCTGTAACTAACGCGGGCATATAAGTTTCACAATAATTATAGTTTGTGGTAGAAAACAATTATAAATAAATAATTAAAAGGCATAAAAGTTATAAATGATAATGAATCATATACCTAATAATATTAATTTATTAATTACTTGACCAATAATGACAGGTCAGCAATAAATAATAGGGTTTAAATAAAACGAAATATTATAAAAATAATCAGAAACAAGAAACCATGTGGAAAGCACAAAAGATTAAACCAGATCTTATTTGCTCAATCGAACGCTACGTCCGCCATTTCAGTAGCCAGTCAGGCACATGTAACATGCTATCCGTCACCAGACTCTTGCTCTGGTTACGAAAGACAGGCTGGAAAGACATGTGCATAAAACTGCTACACAACCTAAATGTTTTTGATATGAAGATTAGATTGAATTGAATCCAATTGGATAAAATTGTCAAATGAGTGACTGGTGTTACATACTTGCAGGTGTAGGCGATGCCACAAAATAGAAATGACCAGACCAACAGAAGACCCGAGCACCTTTGACGGTAACCACGACAAGTGCAAGTGTGTTTTGCAGTGACATCACGTATCTACTGTTTATACCAGGTGATTGATCTTACAACTGGTATGTGACGATGCATTTGGCTTATAACCTTATTATGGGAGTTGTTTCCTCTTGCGATGTTGGTCATTAGATTATTATAAATATTTTGATGGAGGCAGCAACACTAATAATGGCTATTTCTTATAACTGTTTACTTAAAATTTACATCGCTACATACATAGCACTCTTTGTGATGAGTAATGTTGCAGACTTGAACAAAATTTTTTTGCAAAATAAAAAAATTAATGCTAATAACATTAATAGTAGTAAATAACATACAATAGACACTGTAGTGACAACATGTAAATAATTTTATAAATCTAGCACAAGCTAATTGACCATCCATATAGATTTATCTAAAACTTTAGAAAATGTAAATGTATAGCAAATTTAACAAACATAAACAAACCGTGCCAAGTGTGCCAAACTTTTAAAATAATAATACAAATCGCCCACTAAAACCTAGGAAAGAGAAGATAACTTTCAATTCGTAAACACTAGAAATTAATTACCAACAACTCTCCAGACACTTCCATTTGCCTCACCCTGAGGTCGGGTGTGAATTCTAACCAAAGCACAGCTAGAAATAATTTGCGCTCAGAATATTGTGGACACAGAATTTTTAGACATACCGATGTAAACTGAATGTTGATTGGCTGATCAAAATGTAACTTGTTTGCTATCTCTTCAATCTCTAGCCTGTGATCCTTGGTACCCATATTACATACATCATCCAGTAACAACGTACCCCTGAGTGAGTAGAGAGACAGAGGCTAGAAAAGCAACCAAGGTGCAACACAGGTATGCATAAAAGCAACAGTTAGAAATGGAAGTTGTACGCAAAAATTTGATCATTTTTAAAGCCTTGGTTCCATTCATCTATAAAAGAACCACTGAACTCATATTTAAAGACGGTTTGAGAGAGTAAGAAATTGGAGGCTACACATGATGGTTTAGAGCATCAACAGCACTTGAATTGATCAATGCCTACTATCAACAGAACCATTCAAAAATATGGAAAATCAAATGACAGGTGCTGACAAATCTCGAAATTATTTGACGGAGTGTAACAATAGCAGCTGGTGCCAACAACGCCAAGCAGAGGCTGTGTTATAGGTAATAATTAATGATGAGCATACATTGTACAGTGTAAAACTACAAATGTATACAAAAAAGAATAAAAAATTAGGGGAAAGAAATGTCGGAGAAGGAGAAAAAGGCAAATAAAGTGGAAGAAGGCAAATATATATGAGTAGTAAGATATGAGCAGATCTGCTGGACAACACAGACCTGCCTTAGATGTGAGTGTCACCTTTTATGTATGCTATATAGCGAGCAGAACTTTTGGATTTGTCTACCATTGCTAGTTCGTAAGGCACGGCTGTGTAATTGGATTCTTACTTTGTGCTGCAGGCAAAACCAACGCTAAACCTAATGAATTCAGGTACAAAGGAGACCAACCAAATATTTTGTGACCATGTTTTACACAATTTGCTGTACATGATGTGGAAACATTCAATTTTAGCTATTTGCTATTATTATTAATACTTGCTATTGTAAAATATATATTCATTAAAAAAGACCATTACATCAAGATATACTATTCCGATATTAACTGATAATTATTAATTGATTAAATATATGTTACGTCTTCAATAATTTACTTGTTGAATGATTACTATTTATTGTTGATAATTATTATTTATTTCAATTTTTTTTATTTATTATTATCATTATTATTAAGATAATAACTGTATTCAAGATTACTAAAATCATGAACAGGCCAATAAACATCAATGTACATGCAAAAAATAAATCAGCACTTATTTTTATAAAAAAAAAAATAATATAATTGCTGCTTTGTTGTTTAGTTATTACATAATAACTGAACTAAATGTAATTATAAAGTGAAATAAAAATAATAAATGTCTAGTTTTTATGGTGGGGGTCCATTAGTAGGTGTAAATTATGAAATGCACACATTGTAAACACGACACAGATTATATAATATACTTCTATATGGAATAGCGCAAACGTGACCACTCCGAGACTACAGCAATGATTAACATAGAACAAACTAAAGTAATTAGACATCTGAATTCTATTGGTGGATAAGCTTTCAAATAGTAGTGGTTGTTGCCTGTCACGTCAAAAAAAACCATAAGTAACGAGAATAGCAATCACAAATTTTATGAAATGACATGGTGAATGGACAAAAGAGAATTGTAACTTGTAAATGTATGTATGTATCTATGGAAGTATGTATCTATGTATGTATGCATCTATGGAAGTATGTATCTATGGATTTATGTATCTATGTATGTATCTATGGATTTATGTATCTATGGGTGGAGGATGATATGGTACATAGCACAGAGTAAGAACAATGAGCATTAAACCCAGAGTCACAAATGCATAGACAGGGAGATTGCACATGTGCACAAGAGTTAGAATAACAACACCTATGCAGAGTTATACATAATGTTGTGGGTTGAGGCAAACAAATGTAACATACAGTAAAAGCTGAGCATCACAACAAATATAACCAAAACAAAACTACACTTACAGTGTCACATGAGTCTATCTAAAATAATAATCGTAATAAATCTGCATAAATCATTGAGATAAATCAAAGCTGCACAAGTTTTCGAATGATTTTGCTATAAAGCATTGTAAGTTCTTGCAAGGCGATTAGACAATATTCATTGATATTTCATATGAGGAAAACTGCGATGCGTTAGAAAAATGAAAAAGAGATGATAATAGCTACTCCATTAAACCATAGAAGGCCATGATGGCAATAAAAAAAAACAGGACGCTAAATTATGTGATCTTTGGCCCACTTAGCGCAGATGGCACATTGCCAACGGAGCAATTACATCTTGGCCAGTATTATCAGTTGAACTAGGACGCCGGGTAGTTTGAATATTCACTGACAATATATTTTTGGCAGACACGCTGTACACTTTCACAAATGGCAATAAAATATCTAGTTCACTGTTTGAGTAAAGTTAATGGTGACTGACATCCATTGTTGCTTTTGGCTGTTATAGATTACATGAATAGATAGTACCACCAGGGCTACAGAACACACTCTAGTTTTAGCACTCAACTACATAGTCTAGCAAAAGTGTCAGTATTACAATTTATTTACGCCCCTCAATCGTTTTTTCAGGATCTACAGAGACAAGTCAACAATGTCTGCAAAGAGAGTGAAAAACACCCAGACAAAGTGGATCACTTTCACAGTCGGTGGATAGCAATGCACAGAAATTACCACTCAGAGATTTAACCAGCCAACACCTGCGCGTTTGCTGAACCAGGTTATTCAAAATGTGAAAAAATAAAAACAAACAAAAAAGTTGCCAGAACGGATCGTTCAATTGCTACTCTTACAACACTCGCAAGAAATGGTTTTCAATAGCATTAGAACAAGCTGTATTTCATTCATGATCAAATTTTAAATTTCAGCGCGAAACAGGATCGCAAACAAACAAGGAGAAATAAAACAAAACTTACGGCTTGCGTTCCTTTCCCATCATGATAACAGACTTCAGAGCATGCAACCTACAGCACAAGGACTGCGCCTCAAGCTACGTATCAACATTTCACATCCAAACAATGAGTACCTCAATGAGTAACTCTAACAGCGATGCTTTTGGTGAAACTAACTGACCATGTTTTGTTCAACCTTTTCTTGATTTTAACAAATATTTAATCTACTATTATTAGTATTTGCAAAATTGTGTGGTCAGTAGAAGGTGATAAAACAATAAAAGCAAAGCTTATATTTAATTTATAGAAAAATTAAAAGCGAGTAAACAGGCAGACACCATCTCATACTGAACATACTATTTACTGTTTCAAATTGACAGTTTTGTGAAGAACTAAAAAGCTCTAACTGCAGGCACATACAAGAGCTATAACAATCAACTGATATATCAAATTGCTCAATCCTTATCTATCTAATAAAATAAAACAAACAGAGCTAAGTGAAGCGCTCAGTTATCGACACCAAACTACACATAGCTACTGTATACCCACAGAACACCAGGTTACCTTGATTGACATCAATGTTAGACTCAACTACACATAGCTACTGTATACCCACAGAACACCAGGTTACCTTGATTGACATCAATGTTAGACTCAACTACACATAGCTACTGTATACCCACAGAACACCAGGTTACCTTGACTGACATCAATGTTAGACTGACTACACATAGCTACTGTATACCCACAGAACACCAGGTTACCTTGATTGACTCAACTACACATAGCTACTGTATACCCACAGAACACCAGGTTACCTTGATTGACTCAACTACACATAGCTACTGTATACCCACAGAACACCAGGTTACCTTGATTGACTCAACTACACATAGCTACTGTATACCCACAGAACACCAGGTTACCTTGATTGACATCAATGTTAGACTCAACTACACATAGCTACTGTATACCCACAGAACACCAGGTTACCTTGATTGACTCAACTACACATAGCTACTGTATACCCACAGAACACCAGGTTACCTTGATTGACATCAATGTTAGACTCAACTACACATAGCTACTGTATACCCACAGAACACCAGGTTACCTTGATTGACATCAATGTTAGACTCAACTACACATAGCTACTGTATACCCACAGAACACCAGGTTACCTTGATTGACATCAATGTTAGACTCGACTACACATAGCTACTGTATACCCACAGAACACCAGGTTACCTTGATTGACTCAACTACACATAGCTACTGTATACCCACAGAACACCAGGTTACCTTGACTGACATCAATGTTAGACTCGACTACACATAGCTACTGTATACCCACAGAACACCAGGTTACCTTGATTGACATCAATGTTAGACTCGACTACACATAGCTACTGTATACCCACAGAACACCAGGTTACCTTGATTGACTCAACTACACATAGCTACTGTATACCCACAGAACACCAGGTTACCTTGACTGACATCAATGTTAGACTCGACTACACATAGCTACTGTATACCCACAGAACACCAGGTTACCTTGACTGACATCAATGTTAGACTCAACTACACATAGCTACTGTATACCCACAGAACACCAGGTTACCTTGACTGACATCAATGTTAGACTTGACTACACATAGCTACTGTATACCCGCAGAACACCAGGTTACCTTGACTGACATCAATGTTAGACTCAACTACACATAGCTACTGTATACCCACAGAACACCAGGTTACCTTGATTGACATCAATGTTAGACTCGACTACACATAGCTACTGTATACCCACAGAACACCAGGTTACCTTGATTGACATCAATGTTAGACTCGACTACACATAGCTACTGTATACCCACAGAACACCAGGTTACCTTGATTGACATCAATGTTAGACTCAACTACACATAGCTACTGTATACCCACAGAACACCAGGTTACCTTGATTGACATCAATGTTAGACTAAACTACACATAGCTACTGTATACCCACAGAACACCAGGTTACCTTGATTGACATCAATGTTAGACTCGACTACTTTAGATAATCAGCTCTGGTATTACTTTATTCAAGTGTCCAGAAGAAGGAAAAAATGTTAGCAACTAACTATTTAATTTTTTTTTCTCAACTTAAAAAACTTCTCTAATACTGGGATGAAAGTTAAAAAATAAACCACAATACAATGACTCACCGATGACTTTTGAGCTGACCAGGTGGACATCTCATCAGCTCTGGACACAAGTCAAATATCATTTCATAATAATCTTGTGTTTTAAATGATTCGGCCATAACTAGTGTACTAACTCCTACTTTATCTAGCGCATACTCTAGTTCATTTACTCTGTATGCTGGGTTGATGGTAACCTGTGCAAGAGGAGAAGAATGACTTTGTTTATGGTACTAACACCCATGAGACTATTCAAGATCAAGTGGATGTACAAGAGCCAAAAAGAGAGGAAAAGAACAGAAAATATTAATAGAGAAATATCAGATAAAATACATACGTAGTTAGAGTTTCAGGGAACTTGAGCGTATTATTTTGCGAGAGACAAAACTCAACCTACCAATATGGCTCCAATCTGAGCAGTAGCAAACTGAGTAAGGACCCACTCTGCACGATTTGGACTCCACACACCAACACGATCACCTGGTTTGACTCCAAGAGCTACAAGCCCTGCGGCCATTTCATCCATCTAAAAATTCACATCGTTCGGCATAGACTCCATTAGCTAAACACAAGAAATGATGATCAGCTGCGCAGAGAACAGCTCTGATGTAACCCACCTTCTCCTTAAACTGTTGGTACGTATAACGAACTTTATCTTTGTGACAGACTATCATGTCTCTATCTGGATAAAGCTCAACTTGTTGATTAAACAAAGTACCGACCGTAGATCCATCCAAAGCGTGCTCACTTCTGCTACACGCATAGCTCAAACTTGAACACCTGTAATAATAACAAAACTTGATTTCTTATGAAAACGGTAAATGTGGCAGTGCTAATCAATTCATCACTAAATAATTAATCACAATCCATATATCGCAACAACCGTTCTTTTCAACAAACCTATGAATAGTTACAATTGACAATGATAATGAAAAACCAATGAATATTCATTGCCAATTTTAACTGAAAAACAGATTCTCAAAAACTCACAAATGAGAAAAAGTGAGATTGTCAGATTATGAACTGAACTGAAAGAATTTACTCATGACTAAAAACTATACGACTGTTAAAGAGGTAAAAAGTACGCAGTTGTTACTATTTGGCCAACTGCTATATCATCACTTTTTCTTGGTATGAATCTGGTGCGAAGAAGATCAAGTTTTGAGTGGACTGGAAGTTATCGGGAGAACGGTCTAATCTAAAGACCTGATTGCGTTGTTGAGAGCATAGGCCTTGAACAAAAGATCAGAAACGCTTTTGTATTGCATCATTTTGCAGCGTTTTCAGAAGCCTCATTTTTTTTAAATGTTTCATTCTCACCTCAAAAGTATAAAAAACCAGTGAAATTTTGCCATCGATTTCGCTATCACATGACTTGACTTTGACAATTGCCTCCATCTCATATATACTTATCTTGTGGTAAGGATATACTTTTTGCTACATATTCTAGTTATGGGCTTACATAAGGTCTTATATACCGCTAGTTTTACCTTCTTTCAGGTATCGAGTATAATATATGTACTTTGGCCCAACATGCTATGAATCTGGGATAAAAATTTAGTTTTTGGACATCAGTTTGAGCAGAGCTAGTCCAGGGAAACCCATGGCACAGGTTTTAGCATTTTGGTGGACATATGAAGAGAAAAACCAATTGATCAACGATGGAACACAGGGGCTAGCTGATCAGATTTTGTTATCGCTAAATGCTAAGATGCTAAATTTGCAACAGTTGCTGCACACAAATGCTGGAGGTGATGGTTTCTCTATGATGTGTAGTGAGTGACTGAAACCATCACAAGGTCTGAAATTGGAAGTTATTTTTCACTGCAATACTCCTATAAATGCTTGATAACTTTGATTAAACCAACTTGCTAAATAAATTAAAATTTACCAAACTTCTGAGGAATTAGCAGTTGTTTGGTCTACTTATATCAGTCCTATATTCTTTTTGCAGTTTTCCTCTTTCATGTATGGATAAATCTGACTGGGTGTTCAATTGTAAGAAATAGTAATCATGATGACAATGACTAATGTCATAGCTGCATTATTTACTGGCCACTTTCTCAGATGATGCAAATTCCCTCATCGCTTTTGCCGATTTCCCAACACTCATTTACTTATCATTATAAAGCTGCCATATACTTTGCGTGCACAAATAAAATAGATCCGTTATTTTGCCAGTGAAGTTGACATGTAGAGGTTGTGGACTGTCATAAAGTGCTGCCCTGTATTTTTGGCCCACACATTTTGTTGAGCAAAAATATATCACCTCAATTATGTCAGGGCCAGCTGATCCACTGTAAACTCTTTATTTGCAGAGTGAAATCACCCCATCTCTCGCTGAAGCTCTAAAGCTTTGTGATGAGGACTTTTACCCATCTGTCAGCCAGCTACTCAAAGTTCTAGCCACAACACCAATATCTTCCTGCGAGGCTGAGAGAGTATTTTCAACACATGAAATTAGTGAAAAGTGCTCTCAGAAATCAATGTCTACGGAAAGATTGCAGTCTCTTCCGATGTTAAAAATACCACGAAATTATGATATTGATATACAAAATATAGTGAGCAAGATGCTGCAGGGTTCCATGTTATTGACGCAAATGGCTGACTGTTATCGTGTTGTTTATCGAGCACATGTTTGTGCAACAATTACCCATTACATATTTCTTTACTGTAATATGCTAGAACTCTCATGGATTTCCCGACCCGTTACATAACAAATTTGTACATATACATACACCTAAAATCAGTTGTTTGTAATATAACTATATGCTGCTGTGATGTATGCTTGTTTACTGAAAATGTGAATATGAAGACTACTACAGATTTTTATGTTCAGATATCTAAAAATGGCAAATATTTTGTCAAGCATATAAAAAGTTTCTATGCCAAATGCGCCCCTCCCATAAGCCTACTGCAGAAAATTTGGTGGGTCTTGGACCACTTTTTGGAGATTTATGTTGTGTTTTGTTGTTGTTGGTGTTTGGAAGGTAAGCCATGATTTGACACATCTGTCTTCATGTGCTGGGCCGCTGGCTCAAAAATAATTTGGGCAGCACCCCACCAAGAAATTACCAAAAAGTAAACCCTCTAGGCTGCCGATACAAACATATTTTACTCCGATCAAATTACTAGAAGAGAAGCAGCAACCACATGTTTCACAAATTTACGGTTGCAAATGGCGCATCACGCAAAATTTCTTGTGATCTCCCGAGTCTCCTGAACTGGAAATCATGAATTACGGGAGGGATAAACACTGCTCATGCCAATTTCTATATTGTGGACGCCTAGTAGTAGATGGTTGTAAAAGTCGTAAGGATCTTCAATTATTATATGCAGCCAATCAAATACATTTTGCTCATCCCTCGCCATCATGAATAAATGTCACTGAAAGTAAAAGCGAAAGCTGAAATCAGGTGATTAAATTTTAGCCGACGCTCCTAAAATTAGTAAACAAATACCACCCACATTAATTTATTTCGGTTCAGGAGATTCAGTTGATCACAAGAAATTTTGCATGACGCGCCATTTGCAAGCATATATTTCTGAAACATGTGGTTGCTGCTTCTCTGCTAGTAACCTGATCAGAGTAAAAGAAGTTTGTATCGACAACACAGAGGGTTTACTTTTTAGCAATTTGGGGTGCTGCAAAAATTATTTTTGAGCCAGCAGGCCAGCACGTGAAGACGTGTCAAATCATGACTTACCTTCCAAACACCAACAAAACACAACAGAAAAATTTTCGAACAATGCTCCAAAACCCACCAAATTTTCTGCAGTAGGCCTGTGGCCCCTCAAACCCTGCCACGCCAATGAGCACCTTTTCAAAATCCCCCCCACTTCACCAGCCCAGATCCGCCACTGTCCATAATAAATCAGAGTAATTGGAGGAGCCAAGCCAGAAGAATAGAAGAATAAAATTACTCTCAACCACATAATCTCTCTTGTATTGCATTACTAGAGGCCTGCAATAATAACAAGCTTGTAGTTGTGGTCCGGCATTACATACACTAGCAAGTAGGCTGCGCAGTCCAGCATTGGACTTGGTCCAGCAATGTAGCCTAGCACTACTAGTTAGTTGCGCATAAAGTACGTAGCACAGCTAAACCGATAATTATTACGTGATGCGTGATGAATTTGTCTCTCACGCAGATTTCAAAGTGTCCAATTACAGTTTTGGTAATAACTTCGCAATTAATCCACCAATCAGACAGAAACTTGTTCTTCAAACAGCCAATACAATTTCGCATCTGATTGTCTATCAATAGACTTCTGAAATGTGCTCTACCCACTAATAACTAGTCATAAAGATAACACAGCTTTGGCTCACCTGTGGGAATTCCCCCGAATATTTTAATAATTTTTGACAATTACAAATGAAACACCAATGTCTTACCTACTCACTAACATTTTGTTTTGTTGATCCAGTTCAGTATTTATAATTAATTAGAATTTATTTCAAAAAGCTTACTAATAATTTGTGAGCGGTTTATAAATACGCGACAATGTAGCTAAAAAACATAATTCCGTAATTGCGGGTGTCATCACATAGTACCAGTGTTCGAAATGGGCGGGTACGTGCAGGTACTGCGTACCCTTAAAAAAATTGGAGAGGGTACGTCGGCAGAAGCGTACCCACTCGCTAGAAACGCAATATATCAAGGAAAATCTGACAGTTTGGAAAATCCCAAGTGACTGTTTGTTGTCAAGGCAAAATCTCGCGGTATTATCGTAGTGCTTCAGTTCTTCTAAACACATTAACAGCGGCGACCCAAATGCCCCCCACACATTTATAACATGACTCATTTTAGCGATCCTCGTTTACCAGTTTGTTTTCTAAGTTCCTCCACATTTTTGTTGTAATTAATTCTTATCGTTCTTCTAAACAATACATACAAAGTTGTCTTTTTGCTCGACTCATTCTACTAATATCATGAAACGACAGAGAGAACTGGGAGACTATTTTTCTGTGAAAGGTAAGAGAAATTTTCACCTTCCCTCTTGATAATAAGTTGATAAATATAACAAATGAATGATTGACTGAACCAAACTTAGTCATCATTCATCATTGTTGGTGTTGCAGCAGTTAGTTTGAAACTAGCTGCTGCTGCAACAACAACAATGACGACTCCTTGAACTTTTGTTTTAGTAGTAGCACTAGTAGTAGTAGAAGTTATTTATTATTATTTAGTAATAATGACTGTATATTATATAAATATTTATTATATATTGTTAATTATTTTATTATTAAATTTAATTTAATGAAGTTGGTAATATTATTTTTTTATTTTTGGTTGTTTTGTAGTAATAATAAATAATAATAGTGTCATGTATTATTAATAATAATGTATTATTATATTATAAGAACAAATAAATTGTTGTTCTTCACTCAACATCTTTCGTTTTCCCAAATAATAATAATAATAATAATAAATGATGTTGTTCAACAATATTCATATATATATCCTTTATCATGCATATATATTTATGTTGTTGTTAATATTGATTGTTATTATTATTATTACAATATTATTAATTACCTATAATTAAAAATAAATCAGGTGCTGTGATTTTTATTAATAATTAACTATTATTCTTCTTAAATAATAACAATTGATTATTAATAATAAAAATGACAACAACAATGATGGTTTACTTTTAATACTACTGCTACTACTTTTCCTACTGCTACTATTAATTATAGTTATTGTTGTTTATTGTTCTTACATTAAATTATGATGGATAATTACTGTTAGGTGACAATGGAGCAATGTGTAACTGACCTAGCATTCTTTATCATGCCAAGGCTCATAGTATTTGCTTGTAAGAACTATAAATTACAAATATATTCCTTTTAGTCAAAGTCATTGCAGACAAAGCCACACCAGACGAAGCCACACCTGAAAGTGAAAGTCTGTCTGTTGGTAAGTTAATAATATTCTAGAACCCAGTTGCAATTCGACATTATCAGTGTACATATTGTTACCTTCTATTTATTCTGTCATGTATGAGTAGTATAATTTTTCATTTATACTGGATATGAAAGCTTCACTTAATACCTAGCAAGCACAATTCCTGCAAAAGTGAAGGAAATGTGTGGGTTGCTACATTGTTGTTCTAATTAATTTTTCTGGTATACTCCGAAGGATAGATTTGATTGAATGTTCATGATCATGCAATAGTTTTAACTCTATTTAGTTCAAGCATTTCCGAAGGGTTTGAAGACAGAGCCGGCCACTGCACCAACCACTAGTTCAACTTCTGGTTAGTCGAATTGCATTGTTGAATTGTTGATTTTGTAGACTGTGTGTAGTTTGAGCATTTTTACCAGTAGTTGTTGTCTCCAAATCATATATAAATTAATTATTTATGTTGTAGCTGAACCAGTGGAGCTGAGTGACAGTGACTCAGGGGAAAACAACTCGACCGGAAACAATGAAGAAGTGCAAGGTAACAGTTGCCTCCTATTCAATTTTTTTCACATCACATGTTAGCAGTATGAGCTAGATAAAGCCTGAACTGATGGGGTTTAGATTTGGCACTTGAAAGACCAATTTACAATTGAGTTACTCAGAAACATTTTATACTTGTCTGATATGTTCGAACTAACTATGAAGGCTAAATCTGCCACATGCATTTCCGAGTTGCAAAAATAAGAAATGTTTTATTGATTTTGTGTTACAGCGTTGTTGCAGTTTCTTAGGAGCACATACAACTAAGATAAGTTTTGTGTTAACTTGTGTGCTGCACCTCTGTTCCACACTTAGCACCCCTTCTCTTTGATTTCTAACAACTTTTACTTCCAATAGCTAACCCTGACTGATCTAACCTATTGTCTGTGTGACATCAACACTTAACTCACTCTGTCTCTTCTGCTGGTGTGGTGTTGGTGACAATCTTCTGTATATCACCGTGTCACTATTGGTCACAGCTCAGTTGCAGGCTGTGCTGGGCAGGGTCAATGTGCTTTGACTTCATCTTACTGCAATCTTACCTGTACTGTATTAGCATGTGTTGCCATGTTGCCTAACTTGGTATTATGTTGTTCCCATTAGTTGTCTGTCTATGTTATTTATACAGACAACCGGAGTTGTAACCCTAGGTAGGATATGGTAACTTTAGACACAAGATCCAGCACCACATAATTCTGACTGATTCGTGTTGAAGCACACAATATGAGCTCATCAAATTCAGTTTTAAATGCCTGTTGCGCAAAATTAACTAAGTAAAGCTGTATATTTCATATGTTGCTTCGTTCTCTTTTTGTGCAAGTATATTCTATGATATTTTTGCAGCAACAGACTGGCCAAATGTCTGGACATCAGCCTCAGATAAGCTAAAGGAGTACCCATGGCTGATAGCAAGAAACGGCTTTATTGGATGCAGATACTGTCGTGATGCACCCATTCCAAAAATAGATCGCAAGTCCGGGAAAAACCCCAGTCAAGAGTGGATGTCTTGCAAGGTTGGTTTTGCGCATGATGATAAACGTGAACGTCAAACCAAGCTCTCTATGCTACGAAAGAAGATTTCATTACATTTGCATTCAAGCGCACACAAGGCATCAGAGGATGTATATATACGGAAGCAAACGCCAAGTCAAACACAAGCGCAACTTGAGAATCAGACAGTGAAATACCAGAGCGCAACTGAATGAGTTTTTAGGGTTGCCTATAACATTGCTAAGATGGACAGACCTTTTTCGGATTTACCCATTCATATTGATTGCAATCGTATGAATGGTGTTGATATGGGTCATCTCTTGCATACGGACAAGTCATGCAATGCTATAGTGAACACCATTTGCTCTGATATGCGTTTTAAGCTCACAAAGCTCATTGTCAACTCTAAATGCAAGATTTCTGTGCTTGTAGATGAAAGCACCACTGTTAGCGATTTATCCAGTCTTGTTGTACATCTCCGCACATGTATCGAAGGCAAGCCAACTACTTTTTTTTCTTGATTTAGTGCACCTGCCTTCAGCAGATGCTAGGTCAATAGTGGGAACGCTACTGAAAGTGTTGAAAGGTTATGGCTTTACAGGAGACTACTTGCAGCAACATTTCATCTGTTTTGCTTCAGATGGAGCTGCTGTTATGACTGGTGCCAAATCAGGCGTTGGTTCACAGTTGCTGGAGAAGTTCCCGAACTTACTTCTGTGGCACTGCTCGAATCACCGCCTGGAATTGGCAGTTCATGATACTGTCAATGAAGTGGCTGGTTTAAATCCATTTAGAGTGTTTCTGGACAGCCTGTACAGTTTATACAGCCAGTCACCTAAACTGCAACATGAGCTGAATGAGTGTGCTAGCAGTGTTGATGGTGAGTTGAAGAAGATTGGTCGCGTCTTAGACACTAGATGGGCCTCATCTTCTCTGCGCACCATCCAAGCTGTGTGGACATCATTTAGTTCACTCGTGGAACATTTCTCCTCCAAGAAAAGTGGTAAAGATGGGTCAAAATTTGCCGGAATGCTCAAAACCATCACTAGTCCTAACTTTCTATGCAATCTTGCAATCATGTATGATGCTTTGGAGGAGATCAGTCACCTGTCTGTACTTTTACAAAAGCGCGACATGTCTCTCGTCAAGGCAGACAGACTGATTGATCAAACCCTAAAGGCATTGGAAGCCATGGTGTCTGCTCCAGGGCGTATTCAGCAGCAAGCTTTGGAAGCAGTTGAAGTGCAGCAGTTTCGAGGTGTTGAACTAAGTACTTGCAAAGTTGCTGCAATACGCCCTGGTCAATTTTTCCAATCTCTGGTCACAGCTCTTCAAACTAGGATGCTCACTGTGCAGTCAAGGAGAGGTGAAAAAGCAAGCTCTGCTGCTCAAAATGTGTCAGAGTATAACAAATTGCTGCAGCAGATCGCACTTTTGGATTCCAGCACTTGGCCGCCACAGTATGACAGTACTCCTAGCTTTGGAGAGTCTTGTATCGTTGAGTTGTGCTCTAGGTTTCGGGTTGACCAAACTGAAGGTGTTCGTGGCTTCAAGTTGTACAAGGCAGGAGGTGGTCGAAACAGCAATGATTTGTTGCGCCCACTGCAGCGAGCTGTTGACTCCATTCCTGTTAGTCCTGCAGAATGCGAACGGGCCTTCAGTGTGATGAACACCATTGTCACCACAAAACGAAATCGTTTGGATTTGTCAACTGTGTCAGCGCTCATGTTTATTAGCATAGTTGGCCCTCCAATCCATGATTTCAATCCCGCTAGTTATGTGAAAAACTGGCTGCGGAGGGGCCATCACTCGGCTAATGACACTGAGTCTGTCAAGAGAAAGTTAAAAACTGACTCTAAATCCCATGAACCATATCATCATTTGCACAAGTTGCTGTAGGCTGCTGTATGTATCATCTGTCTTAGATGCATATCCTAATAATATGGAGATTGTATTAGTAGTTGGCTTGTGTGTGGGAGATTTTTTATTAATCTTTTGGTTCATCAGACACGATTTATCTAAAGTGTCACTGTGACTTGATTTTTGACTATTTGTCAGTGTGTGAAGTGGTCTTTTGATGTGACTACCATCCTGAATATAAATAAAATATAATGCCGAAGTAGTAGTTGTCGTCATGTCTTGATCATGATAGCTTTTTGCGTAAACTGTACACACAAGAAAGACTGAAAATAGGAAATTTGGTGACAATCCGCTACGTTCTTAGTTCATATACTGATTTGAAGGTTATGCCTTGTGATCAGTCTTTGTTTATTTTAATCTTGCATTACCGTTTTCTGAAAGTTAATGTGCAGTAATCTGTAAGTTGTCATGGTTCTTAACTTTCCCATAAATTTGTGGCTCTCAGTAACTGCCATATAATTACAACGATCAATGAGATTGAAGTAGGTCTCCATTCGTAGAACATTTTGCTAAGGTTCTATCCCATCCATTATGAACCATGGTTATGGTAAGTAGACAGCCGAGTTGAGGGTCGCTCAAAGTTGAAGCATAACTGAATAGGCAGTGTTAACTTTGGCACAATGAGTAAGTGATTTTAATAATAGCTTTGATGCTCTCAAGTGGCAGGAAATTGCATATTTTTTTGGTATCAATCACAAAAATTTTTGACACGCGGGAGGGCGCTCCGCCGCCCCTCCCGCACCCTCCCCGGCGCGGGCCGGCGGCCCGCAGTCGGGCCTTCGGCCCGAATATCGCCGCGCCTCCATCGCCAAAATGCAGAGTACCCCCAAAAAACTGGAGCCACTTCTAACACTGCATAGTACCCAATGTTTTGGCCAAGTAAAATTGAAGTTTTTTAGGCTATCATTTCCAATAGATTCGCAACAAAAACCAAACCACAACTGTTTTTATTAAATTTTTTTTTATTATTGAAATGTAAATTTAGGCAATTAAAAAGTCATTTATACTAGTAATTTTTATACCATGGAGATAATCATGTCTAGCTCTACAAGTTGGTACCAAATTTGTTCACTGAAATTCAAATTGAAAAATTGAGCTGCACTGGCTCGTATATTTTGACAATAATTTTACGCGTTATTGAGCATTTTTTGGCTTGCGGTTAGACAGGAATGTGATGTTTTTTTAAATTTTACAAAAACGTTTTAAAATTCGGAAATAACAGCTATGGGAACAAACTAAGTATCAACAGAATAGGCAACAAAAAGTCTTCAACTTGATACCACTTTCAGTAGTGTAAGATTTTTTTTTGGTTTTTTGTCCGATTGAGTTGCAGTACCTACCTAAAGTGCTTGACCATAACCTGCCGACTCTCATCTGAGCTGAGGGAAGTGCAGGTGCCTGCTACCTCACCTGCATCAGTACAGACACAAAAATCCTGCACAACATTGCATTAAAAATAATAATGATTATTTATAATATTAATATTACTAACTATAATAAATTATTGTCATCATTAGCATTATTATAAAGATAATAAAGATAAATAATAATAATAATAATCGTCAACATCATCTTAATTATTATCAATAAATAATACTTGAAACAACAACAATGCTACTACTATTTTTATTATTTATTGAGTATCTTTATTATTATTTATTAATTATTATTGTTGTGAGCTGTTTTTTACAGTAGTATTATTAATTATTATTAATTAATCATTAATTTATTAATAATAATTATTCACTCACAGAGACAACAATAACAATAAATACATAAATCTATTAGACTCCAGAGCAAAATGATAATATTATAATAATTATATTAATAATTTATTATTATTACAACAATTGTTTATTAATTAATGACATTATTATTACTATTATTATTATCACTATTATTATTATAGTAGTTAGTATTATTATTACTATTAATTAATAAATTATTATTATAATAATTATTATTTATATATAATTAATAATAATAATTTATTTATACAATATATAAATAAATTATTATTAATTAATTATATATGAATGAATAATCGATGTATGAATAATAATAATAATACATCGATCATCATGATCATCATTATTAACACCAGTAGTTGTTGAAATTTGAAAAAATGTACCTCCGATTATTATATATGAATGTTTTTGGCACAGCATTCTTGGCAATCAGTAGACAACGCTGCAAATTAGCTGAGAAAAGCAAAGGTAGTGTTCGCTGAGCTATTTGTGCCATGACTAGAAGTCTCAGATTTTGCAGAAATTGTGGAGGTGATGGTCTATTCGGCAGCTTTGAAAACTATAAAGATTGTTCTATCGATTGATTTCCATCGCAGTTGTGGTTACTATCATAGGTTGTCTCCCTAATACATATTTGATTGGTTGCCAAATAGACTTAACTGAAATCGAAAGACCGGAAGCAGTCGGAGTTGCTGTGCCTGGATTGCGTAGGTTCTCAATATAAAACGAAGGTGCAACCATCCTACCACAAGAAACAAATAATAAAAAGAAAACAGACTACCACCAGAAGGGAAATCCCCATGACCAGTGAACAATTTTCTCAGCTGTACAAGAAAAATAAAATAGTAAGTGTATAGATGACAATACTATTCTATTCACTAGAAGAAATACTTGATATCAAACAATAATGTCGAATGACAAGCAGTTGAATTATTACTAGGCTTAAATTTTGCCATTTGAAGGTTATTCTTCCTCTGAACAATGGTGGTCTACAGCAACTACTACTCTACTAACTAACTGACTGTTGTTACTAACTAATTGATAATAATAATGATTATAATAATAACTACTACTACTAGTAGTTAAATAAATGGTTATTTATAATATGATTATTGTTATTTATTATTATTACTAACTATTATTACTGCCACTGCAATATTTATGATAATTAATTAATATTATTATATTATTTATTGGATTATTATTTAATAACTTATAATAATAATAACACACTACCTGCCAACCTTAGAGAGGGGAAAAGCTTGTGGTCCTGTAGCTGGGGCAATTTTCGCGCGTGAATTCTTCACAGGGGCCAAAAACACAGGATAAAGGCTTGCAATCATTAATTAATGATTATAGAGTATAATAATATGATATGATATTTTATTGTTGTATACACAATAATATTTAATTCATCTATTTATGCCCTGTGAAGTTAGCTTTGGCTAAAAAGTGTAATAAGGGTACACTCCAGCTAAGCCCCACTAAGCCCCGGATAAATGTCAAATATATCGTTATAGTGGCATCAATGTTCCAAATGTACAACACTAATAAAATCAGTGTTGGAAGCCCTTTTTAATGGTAAATTGTTTCACTTTAACTGTTAGTCGTTTTAATTATTATTATCATTATAATAATTAGTTATACGTAATACTTAGATTTTTACCAATCATTATAATTAATAATTATTGCTTGTTTTGTTTTTGACAACAGGCAATTTTTGTTTTTAAGTAATTGTTGTTATAATATAGTTCAATTACTTGTATTTCTCTCCTTCATCATACTTTCAGTTTGAGGCAAAAAATAAAAATAGACTAGTGTGTGAAAGACATGATTGCCACCAGTTATTAATTAAAAATACCGCCGTCGCTGTAATAGTTTTATAATATTGTAATCGTAATAATATTGATATTGTAATGGGCAACTATGTATCACGTATTAATTACATTAATTAATGTATAACATAAACCAGTTTATTCTCATTGCTTTATTTGTTACCGTACCTTGTGCGGTGAAGGTTACGTTGATGCAGCAGTCCTATTGTTACATTAATACCAAATAGGTAGTGAAAAGATTTCTTGAATGTTGATAATTATTATAATCAAGTTTACAAACTATTACTGTGTCAACTAGCTGCTCTTCGGTTCTGTTAGAAAGACTAATAATTAAATTTGTTCAGATTTAATTACCACCACTGTCCATACTCTGCTACAACTTGCTACTCCTGATCTATCCAGCAATAACAGTTACTAAACTCATAGCAATACATGTACTGACTCATGGCTACAATACAAACTAAAAGTTGTCTCATGACTTTATCTTCTTCACCTCCGCAACTGTTACTAGAATGAATGTAGACATGTCTGATTGCAGTCAAATTTACAATGAATGTAGATATCTACATGTATGTCGACAGAACTGCAATGAATATGGATTATGAAATGAACAAAAATTATTCGGCATTCCTTCTAGGAATTGTTGATGTTCGTTTCCAAAGACATCTAAACACAATATAATTAAAGCTATTTGTGATGTTACGCTTGGTTTCAGAGATGCCAACTTGACTGTTTACAATATTGTATTGTTATGGAAAAAAATTAATAAATTGTAGCGCTGTATCAATTTTAACCTCGTTAACTTTAATAATAATTTCTTATGAAAAGGAAGTAATGATCGATTCAGTTGATGTGCGACAGTTTAGCACATAAGGTAGAGGCCATGCTCGTTTCTTCATAGGGAAATGTTTGAGTTCAGTTGTGTATTACTCACGCTGTTTCCGTTGATGAAGGTAACGGAAAACAACATAAAAATGCTATGGAAGCATATTAGATTGTTTCGAGACCACTACCATTAAATTTTGATCTATTTTCAGGTTGAATTCGTTGGTTTGTCAAGAAATAGCGCATTTGATACTGAATCAGTTTAAACACTGATCTATCTTAATACTAGTGGAAAATTGGCCAATGGCGGAGCAACCAGAAGATGAAGCGGAAGAGATCGTGCGTGTAAGTATTGCTACTTGTAAGAAATACTCTCTATCTCTGCCATCGCACACATGCTGCTATGAGAAAGTCAGCAAAATGTACGCGAAATCACTGAAAATGCCAATGGATAAATTTAAATGCAGGCTAAAATATTTGTATTATATAAACGTGAAAGAAATTCGGTGCGTGTGTGTGTGTGTTGGTAGCTCATGTATGGCTATTCTATAATGTTGAGAGAAATGAAAGCTGCTGCAGAAACCGTCTTTTGAGAATGTAACTCCAAGGTTTAAACTTTCTATTTGTTCTAAAACCAAGGTTTTCCTGTTTTTAAATTCTTTTCAATAATGTAAGGGAGATAAATCACAAAGTCACATTTTGCTAACACCAGATGCATTGAGTGTGGAATAAGTAATCCCAAATTAGTTTATGAATCATATTATCTTTTTATAGCGTCTATAGGTTGGAGCATTCTTTCATACTTCTTTGTTTTGCAAATTAGTTGTCTCAGTGGTTAGTAGCTGCAATACTCACTCTTTTTATATCTTCTATTAAGTGCAGCGGAGAGACAGAGAGAGGGAACGGAGAGATGGAGAGGGTCGAGCGACTCAGGGGTGGAACCGAGTGCGAGTAAAGCAAGGCAGAGGGTTGGAAGTACAGTAAAGCAGTGCAGGTAGAGAGCGGGGCGGGTGAAGTGAATTACGGTGGTGAGGAGGTGAGACGTGGAACAAGGGGGTCGGATGGGGGATGAGTGGGAAAATTTGAGCAGGGTGGGTAAGATTGCTGTTATGTCACAAAATAGAGTGAACTTCGTTCTACTGACAGAGTTCAGATATTGTTTAACTTTTCGTTGGTTTATATTTTATTCAAAATTGACTCAACCTAAAATTGTTTTGATAAATGGTTTTTCAAGCTTTCAGTTAAGGAAAATATCTTATAATTTTGAAATCGTCTTTTCCAGAAAAAATTAATTGTTTTTACTTAGCTCTGAAACCAGAGTTATAGATTTAATGGTATCTTTTAGTGAACTCTAATTGTTACCTGAACACCTTCTGTTGTAGTTTCAGCAAAGAGATGACAACCAACCCAGCGTGGACTATGGTGATATAGACAAGGGCCATGTGGTGAGTATTCTTATGTTGTACTGTATGATGTATGGATGTGGACTGTGAAACTTGGAGTGCAGCAACAATTATATTTGTCGTTAGTAGTAATATAGTGTTATGTATTAATACTGAAAAGGTGTCTATGCAATACATGTATTTCTATTTATTAGTCCACAACTAGGTTCAACAGTGTGCAGCTAAAAAGTCAGCAATCTAGCTGGCAACATAACCTGAGTCATCAGTAAACAAGTAACCAATAGCAATGCAGCAAAAAGGGGACTTCCCTATTATTGTCAAGACATGACCTATAGGAGCAGATCTCTGTCATGGAGTCTAAGGAAAACCAGGAGAGTCTTTTCCTTAGACTCCATGACAGAGATCTGCTCTCATATTACTACTGTTGTTACTGATATACAGACTTTTGTCGATTGTGGTAAAAAATTATCAGTTGAACAAATAACAGAACATACACACCCTGTTGACTATGTATATATGGATTATTTTACCATAAAAAAAACAACTGGAGCTTCATGGTTGAGGCAATTGTCTCATTTTTACCAATCCTGGCTTGGCACTTTTTTTTTCAAATTTTTTAGCAATGCAATACAATGCAAAAATCAGGTAACTCCAACTTTTAAAAAAAATTGAAAAAAATCAATTTTTTGTTTCAAATAGTTTTCTAATAACCATAAAAATATTTCCAAAAAGTTCTCATTCTGGATCAAACCATGTTAAAAAGTTATGATCAAAAACATTTGCATAAATCAGGCATGTTAGAAATATTAAAATGTTACAATGCAAAAATCAAGCAACTCTGAGAGTTGCTTGATTATTGCATGGTATTGAAATTCCATAATTTTATGTCTTATTTTTAACTGCCTGTTGTATTAAAAATGTTATTTTTGAATGCCGATTGGCTTCACGGGCAAGTTTTCTTTAAATTGCCGGTTACTGAGCCGCAACACTGCGTCAAAGTTGGCATTCGCTGTTGGGGTTCCTAAAATCTTTAGGCGCCCATCCTGATTGTTTATCCGGAATGGAATCACAACAGGACGGTCTTTTTAGTGGAGACTCAATCATCCGAGCCATCTGGATCGTCATCATCACTGACCGCGAGGTCAGCAACATCCGAGCTGGTCTGGAGCTTCTCAAAGAAACAAGCACGCCTAGCGTGTCTGCCGTCATCAATTGACTTGATAATGGGCACAATTCCTCTGATCATCTCTTCTTTCTTACTCCTGGGGATGCCTGTCGGACCTTGATACAAGGGAGAAATGGCATCTAGGTCAAGGCCGGTCCTCTTGGTGCGCTTCTGGAGGTAGTCAAACTCCATGAACTCGTCATTAAACTTCCGCTTGACGCTCAAGACATTTGAACCGCGTCTGAACTCAATCACGGAAAGTTCTGAGAGCTTTGGGCGCTCCTTAGATAGCCTACGGGCCGGAGAGTGGGCTTGGAGATCCAGAAAATGTCTGAAACTGGCTTGGAACACCTTGGTGTTCTTGGTTGCCTTCTGAACACAATCAATCAGGTGATGGATGTCAATGACATTCTTTGCCTTTTTGAGTTGACGTTCAACAGAAGCGTGGACACTGTCAGCAGCTATGAAGGTATGCCCAGACTCGAAATACTTCAAAGTCAGTGTTTCAGTGTCAACCAGTTCAGAGTTTACCAGTGCCCACAGAGTTGTGAATAATGTGTAGTTCTTATTCTATGGAGCACAGTTATCCAGCCAGATGGTTATTTTGAGCTTCTCTCTCAAGGGTGAATCTTTCAACATCAGCAGCACCATGCTCGCGATTTCCTTACCCAACCTCCCAGCAATGCCTTCATGCCAGACGGCTGAAAGCGTGGGACGGTTGGCAGTGGTACCTCCAGCAGGAGCCATGGTGTGGTGGAAGGCAACAATTCTCTTGGTGAAGATCACCTGCTTGAATTGTTCCAACCTGAAATACAAATAAAATGTCATTCAGGCTGTCAAGTTCAGATTTGTAAAACTACAAGCAAAAGATAATTACAGTAATAATAAATCAGTAGTTACGCGATGCTGATGATAATAAAGTAATAATAGCACATTTGCTTACCTTGGCAGCATCAGGATCTTCTGGAGATCAAGCGTATAAACAGGCTCAAGGTCTGTTTGCTGATCAGCATCCTGGCAATAATGCCTCCTGCTGCGTCTCGCCCGTCTCTTGTGTCGTGCCAGTTCAGCTGGCTGGTCTTTCAGAAGCTCGCATTGCTCGCATTCTTCGTGACCAAGCTTGGCTGTACTGATGTGCAGCTCATGACACACCTATCACAAGAACAAAAATTTGTATCAAAGTTGAAAGTAAGTTTTTAAATGATGTGGTTAAGGTGCTTGTATTAAACGTATGAAATATTGAATTTTATTGAACTTACTTGACGATAGACCTCATAGCAGCAAGCGGCATTCATCTCCTGGTAAATTGGAGACTCCTTGTAGAGGTCGTACATGGCAGCGAATGATAGCTCCGGTGCTACGTATCTTACATTAGGTGCATGAGAACGCCTAAAATTGCGAATAAACAGAAAAATCTGAGAGAGCTGGTTAGCAATTTCGCTTCATCGCCTGATGGATGATAATCACAAAAGGAGAAATAGATATAAATTATTATTTTAATCGATTTCTTACCGGTAGTGCGAGATTCCACCAGGAAACGAGAGAATGTGACACTTGACAGCATCACGATTGACTGCTCTCGGGTCGGTGGCCTTGCCTCTCTTGTCCATGTCCAGACACAGCACCCCTTCTGCGGTATTACGCATCATGTGGATGACAAGATTACTCTTGTCACTGTACCCAATGGTGCTGTGGAATATAAAGATGACTGCATATCAAAACTTTGTTTAAATGAATGAAGACTTCCACAATTTTTTTGGATGTTTAAAAAAATGAAAACTTCCACAAATTTGTTTGGATAATTTGTGCAAACATACCGATTGAAGAGCTTGCAGCACACAGCAACTCAGTTGTTTTGCTCATCCGGCAGGTGGTAGATATAATGAGGCCTTTGGTCGGATCTTGTCTTGCGGCTCACAAAACTGTAAACCCATTACCGCCTCGCGTCAAAGTTCATCGAGTAAAAGTACTCCCAGATATCGTGAAGCCTTGCTAACGAGAACTTGGTGCGCCACCCCATCCGGCAGTTAAGAGGGCACAAGCCCCAACAGGCACGCTTTCATCTTTGCTGCTCCGTCCTCCAGGCTGGCGTTCTCAAACGCCGTGTGACTGGTTGAGCTGCAAGTTCAGCTGGAGCATCCATATCGAGCGCAACGTCAGCGGCATCATCGTCCGTCATTCGGTCCTCGTCTGAAGCGGCGTCCCGCTCATCCGGGATGAAATCAGGATCGAGATTGCTGTCATCGGCTGCATCGAAAGCGGAGGTAGATGGCTCAACATCTAAAAAATGTCAAACAGCCTAGTTGAAAATAACATACATTTGGAACATAAAATAATAAAACCAGTAAAAATTAGTTTACTACAAGAACAGAGCAAGCTTGTTATTGAATACCTTGTAACGATAGAGCTGTTGTCGCCTCTATATCAGCCTTCTCTTTAGCAAGCTGAGCTCTTATGAAAGGCATTGTTATTTAGAGAGAGTAAATAAATATTACTAGAGAGTTACTAGATGTGAGTAGTACGAAGTTGTACGAGAAAATGGGAAGATTAACTGTACTGCATCGTTTATATAGAAAACTTTGACCTTGACCAGAAAAAAGCTGAACATTGTTTGTTGGCGATCTTAACTTTAATAGGGGTGTGCCGAAAGCAGAGGGTGTGTCAAGGTCATTTTTTATGCAGACACAACATTTCAGTTAGGGTAAAACGATAATCAAAATCACAACTGGTCAGTGTTGACTCCAGATTACTTAAATAAATTGTCTTACCTGAATACAGATCCATTTCTGGCAGGCGTGAAATATGAAACTGTCACTGTTTTATCCGTTTGGTTGTTGGTCGCTTGGATCGGCTCGTAACGAGGAAAGACTGCAGGAAACGCGAAAGGTAAACGCACAAAGTTGATTACTCGACTCGTAAAAGCAGTAAAGAGGCAATTTAAAGCCAACTTCTTGCAGTCAGCAATCACAATGCAACAATCCGGCAAGTTGGCTGAGTTGCTTGATATTTGCAATGATGATGTTGAATGCAATGCAATAATCAAGCAACTCAGCCAACTTGCCTGACTTTTGCAATGGAAATTTGTATAGAATTTTTACTATACAATGCATAAACCAGGCAAGTCCGAACTTGCTTGATTTTTGCATGGGAATGAGTTTTAACACTAAAATAATCTGTTTTTTAGCGATGTAAAAATAATGGAACAAAATGAAATGAGTAAAAATATGCTAATCGAAGTAATTGAAAGTGAAAAAATTGAAAAAAAAAACATAAAATCAGTTTTTCAATTTTTTCCAATTTAAAGTTTTGAAAGAGTTACCTGATTTTTTACCATAAAAAAAAAACAACTGGAGCTTAATGGTTGAGGCAATTGTCTCATTTTTACCAATCCTGGCTTGGCACTTTTTTTTCAAATTTTTTAGTAATTGTAAAAAAACGTTATGCCTTATGGTCAAGTCTTTCTGAATAAAGTTTCTCGACTTACCAAAAATATAAGATGTATATAACTTACATCATTTGTATTTTGAAATAATTAGTTGCAAAAAGATATAAAATAAATTGAAAGGAGTTCAAAGGTTTTAAAGGCTGAGAAAGATCATGTCTAACGGTTTTCTTTGCTAACCTATTATGGATATTTCTGCGCAATCTTTTGGCCAAAAAGAAAATCAAATCTGGAAGCAACAAAATGGCTGCTAAAGGTTGAGATATTAGTGCAGAGACAGCGCTGACTGTTCAATGTAGAGAGTACACATTAGGTCTCCAGGAGAAAGAGAGTCAAGAGTATTTGTGCCTGTGGTGTTTGCACAAGTCAACTGCACTATCACTATGAGCCGAATTATGAGAACACCCCTGACTAGCTTAACCAAGTCATAATTTCAATCAAACTTGACAAGCTGATTTATATTGAATTGTACGATTTCAAACAATGGAAGCAGCACAGTACAAAATAACTTGTACCATTCACTTGGTCTCTTTTGTTTGGATAATGGCGATTGCTGACTTTTTAGGAACGAATGCTGAAATGGTAATTTGTATGTAACTAAAAACAACTTTGTTATTATTTTGTTAGCAAACACTCTGCATTGATTATAATTTTATATCCTATTTTCATATAAGCTTTTTATAATACCCAGCTTTATAGAGTATGGTGATGTTACACAACTCACATTTTGGAGTTATCTTTTCTTTGATTTTCAAAAGCAATAATAAATTTCTAGATATGAACAAAATTTTGTCATATTGTATGGAAATTCAGTGATATGTTATGCATTTTACCTCAATCCCGGTGTAAGATAGAAGTTGTCTTTCCATCTGTTTTATATCTTAATTCTACTACAAATTATTTATCACAAGTCCTTGAATACTTTCCAACAGCAAACTTTAGTCTTTGCACCCACTTCTTAAAAGAAAGAACAAATCAAAGTGTCCTGACCATCCCAAATATTCTCGAACCTGGCCTAATTGTTAATATGTGAGGTGTAAAATTGGCCGAAAGAATTTGAAGAAATTATCTCAATTATTCGTTTAGTCTTTCATCAGTATAATAACGTATGTTCTACAGATAGCTGGAGAGCCTATAGAACTTATGGATGTGGTAGACAAAGCTGTTGATATGGCTAGACGGTACATGCATGCTCCTGATCTACTCGGCAAAATGGTTGATGATATCGAGAAATATCTAGAGCGAAAAACGGTTAGTATTTTCTGCACACTTCTATTGAAGCACTGGATGCCTATTATTGCTTGTCAACTGGTTTCCTACACATCATATTCATTCCGTGTTTCCAACTAAGATAAATTAATCGTTTTTTTATGTGCTGTCAAATGTTGCTGTTTTTATAGAAAGTATGTTAATCATTGTCAAACTTGACAGCATTCTTATGTCACCTTTCTATGTAGATGTGCCAGTTAGCTGAAGACCCGGATATTCCTTTGGAAGTGTGGATGCCTTTGGATGACCTCATTACCGAGACAGTGCGCCACTACAATGCCACACTTCGTTTAAAAGAAGCTTCTGACGCTATATATGAACTTCTGCAACAGTTTTGTCTAAAAGTTAAAGGCATCAGATTCGGTTGTTTGATTGTCGAATTGAAACTAAATGAAGAAAAATTGATTTATCTTGTAAAAAGTCTGGTTTACATAGCTCGTCGAGTCAAGCGCCTTGTATACGAGGACTTGAAACTTAAAGAGCAAGTCACCTCGATCCTCCAAAGCTCAAGATTTGACCATCCGACAGGAATGAGAGAAGTTTTACCACAATTGTTTATGAAGTTACATGATTTGGCTAGAATACAAGTCAGCATTCCAAAGCAGCAAATGCTTGACCTCTTGGATGGTTTGTCAGATACTGTTGAACTGACTATTTACCCGGTTTTGAGAATTTCCAAGCCTGCTCCTGTCGATGAAGAGGCCGAACAAAGAAAGAGACAGTTTCTACAGGCCTTCCAACGCAATGAGGCGATGTACAAAGCTCTGCAAGATGTGTTTGACGGTGCAGAGATGGCTCAACTCTCCCTGGAGAAATCTCTTCATAAAATGGAGGTATGCTTTATTTCCTATTGCAATGACTTGAAACTCTCCAATCAACAAGTTATTAGTTTTTATGTTGTGTAATAAACGCAGTTAATGAGGCCAGGGCTGCTGCTACTGCCAATTTACGACACAATGAAATATGGTACGTCTGTAGCCTAGTTCTGTAACCGAAAAAGAATATTATAATGAACGTCGACAGGAATAGATGCAGTCATAGCTAGGATAAACATAGACACCTGCTGGAATGAATGTTCTTTATGCTAGAGATAGAAAAAATTCAACGCTGATTCCTGGAAGCGCCGACATTCATTCCTGCTAACATATAAACTACCGTTTCGACCTTCATTTGAGAAATGAAGTATTTTACCGATTTTGTCGAAGTAGACAACTCCTGGATAGAAATTCAAGGTGATATTTTATATATAACCGTGAATAAATGTAATCACTTCCAGGAATTAATGTAAGAAGTTTCTTCTTTTTACAGCATAGTTGATATTCATTCCAGGTCTGTCTGCATTCATTTCAGTTATGTCTGCATTCATTTCAGTTATGTCTGCATTCATTTCAGTTATGACTACATTCATTTCAGTTATGTCTGCATTCATTTCAGTTATGTCTGCATTCATTTCTGGTTAAGTTTTTTTCTGTCTATGTTAGTTTCAATTTTCTAAAAAAGTTCAAGGTATTTTTTATTTCCTTGATAAGGCAAAAATTGAACGGCTACCCTCATCGTATGTGTGGATAAAACTATGCATGATAATAATTATAATTGTTTACTTAATTAATAATAATAATCAAGGCATCTATACTTTGACTCAATTTTTATATTATATGAAAAGAAGCTATGAATCTCTTTGACAGAATGTCTTTGTTAAAATGTAACCTTGTTGCAACTTTAAAGTTTCACTTTTGTACAAGCAACTGCTTTGTTTTTGATTGGCTAAGAGCCTGAAACTTATGCGATCCTTACGCTATATGGTTTTAAAAAAATTCCTGAAACAATCATAATTAGCCCATGCTTGTTTGAATGTATAGATTATGAATAAGCAACCGCCATCAAAATTCTAATTAAAAGAATACCACTCACTACTGCTGCTTAGCTATCTAACTGCAAGAGCAGTTTCTTCGATGTTGTAGTTTAAAATCCATTTTTTTGCACCAAGTATCGACATGATGACACGCCGCTTTTGGGTGTTGAGATGAGATCTAGAGGTCCTGAACTTTTGCGAAATCTTCCATATTTTTCAAATAATTTAGTAGCTTTGATGTAAATTTAGTTGTACTTTAGTATTGTACAGGAATTTGTGATATGTGTGTGGTAGCTGCCACCTGTACAGCCTCCCGAGATTGCGGTGATTACTTGTGAGCAGTTATTGTTGGTGTTTTATTATTAATTATGCAACAGGGTCGACAGTTTAGCCAAACAGAACAAAATTTACAGTGTTGTATGCTCGTGAGGATACACAGTTAGGAGTCGAGCTGACTGCTACACTTTCCACTGGGTTTTCGGTTGTAGGGCGAACTGTGCGTAGTCGGACTATTAGTGGAGAACAGAGGACTTAATATCGTACGCCGAATTGGTCGTACACAGTGAGGGCCAATTTGGCTGCTCACTTTCTACTAGTTTGATTGTCGACTAGACCAAGTTGTTTTTGTTTGCTTTCTTCCACTTGTGTTTAGTCTCAGTTATCTGTGCAGGGTGGGAGTCATCTGACAATCTTCTGAGAGTCAGGTTCACACTGATTTTATTAGTACGTTACATCCATTTAAATACAGAGAAGGAACAAAGAAAGTGTAAGCCACGCCTTACTACTGATAACCAAAATATTATTTACACTCTGTGGAAAAACTCTGTAATAATTATTATTTAAATAAATCTTAGAAATAGTAGAATGTGTACAATAAAGGTAATAAAATATTCTAGTGAAGGTTTGTGATTGTTGTATACTACATGGGTTGTCATGGCGATCGAGATTGTTGTTGATGGTGTCCCCAACAGTATTTAAAAATATCAAATTAAATAACTATTAAAAAATTCTAAATTAAAAAACCAGATAATAGAAACGAGATAAAAATATAAAAATTTGAAATTTAAAAATTATAAATAATATTTAAATAAATAGAAAAGTTTGAGTAATATAAAAGATGTCATCCCAGCAGCTAATTTTGTAAAATTCTGCATACCCTTTAAAAGTTTCCCTATCAAACCATTAAGAGTCCTGGTACCATTGCACAATCTAAAAATTTAAAATTTTGAAATATTGAAATAGATGCTGTGGACAAAGAATCGGGTGTTTTTCACCTGATCATAGCTTTGGATCACCGAAAATCTTACTTTTTTTTATTAATATTCCGCTAATGTCGTTTTCACCCATATGCTTGACAGCTTACTGGAGTGGAGGCAGAAAAGGAAGAAGCACATCGGGAATACTCTAAAACTCAGGAGTTCTCAAAACCGGATATGGGCTTTGATGTTGAGGCGAAGGTAAACTGTCAGTTTGTTCGTGAGCATTAAATTGTCCATTTTCTGGCATATTCTGTCTCTGAATTAAAGAGGAAACTGCTTACTTGCTTCCAATTATTTTATTGAATAAGCCCATCAATTAGTATAGACTAAATAATAAATAATGCAAGGTCACATTAAGAGTATTTGTGACCTGTTTGTCGAACAAAGTACCAAAAAATAATAGGTGTTTCGTAATTCAATACATTGCGAATGGAACTGAACATTAGTTTAGAACATCATAATTATTTAATGAACTTTTTAGTTTACCGAACCAATCAGAAGGAAGATAACTCCCAATTGTCAAAATAAAGCTGCCCTTTTAATTTAGTAAATTTTGAACAAGTGCAATTATTATGAAATATTTTTTAAAGATATAAAACCGGTCTATGAAAATGAAAAAAATTAACTCCCCTCGTTATAATTTATTTTGCACAGCTCTTATGACCTAGCATGCTTTCGCAGAGGCTCGTAGAAAGGTTAAGCTAGGCAAACATTCCTGCGACTTTGTACGACAGAGTGTACAATTTTCTTGTCTTCTCAAAAACCACAGTTAGGTCAAGGCTATTGATGTAACATGACTGCCGTCGAAAAATTATAATAAATCATAATAAAACTATGATTATAATTATTAATTATTATTTACTATTAATTTTCTGAATGAAATATTATGATAGTTGACTTAAATCTATACATGTATACATTTTCTGTCAACGTTTATATAGTAATAGCATAATTATAATAATAATTATTAATTATGTTGCTATAAATTGAGATTTAAAAGTGATATATATATTAGGAAAATGGAAGAAAAAATAATAATGCGCCATTGAATAATGGTTATAAATTAAACGGAAAAAAATTAAATAATATTTGATAGTAATAATATGAGTCATAATATAATAAAATTAAAAGTAATAAATAGATCGTGTCATTGAACAACGATAATTCATTTAATATATGTAACCACTGGTCAGTGAAGGCAGGCTTCGGGATGTTATTACCTTCCAGTCAATAGAGTGATTATATTTCTTGCGATCGTAATTTGCGCCAGGTTTATGTGAACATGGATTGCAGATCATCGTACGCTGATCTGCGATCACTTGCGATCGCATACGATATGTATGTGAACCAGGTTAAAAGTCCTGGTTCACATACATTGCAGATCATGGCACGCTGACCTGCAATAACTTATGATATATAAGTGAACCAGGCTTTAGTGTTTAGTTTTATTTCCGACCTACAAACAATCTAAGTAAATGCTTGCCGATAATTGTTTTTATTCAGTGAGCTACTTTTTGTTGACCCACAAGTTTTGAACAAAATGATTATTTATTGATTAAATTTATTGCCGGTCTGATTATTTTTATTGCGAACAAAGGTTGCGAATACTCTTATTGACATATGGTAGCTGAGGGGAGCTTTAAAAGAATCCTATGGATTTTCTTTTTACAAATTTGGTTGTTGTTGTTAATTACTTATAGTTACTATGGAATAAAATTTTCTTTTATTTTACTGTTGAATTACATTTTAAATGTGGTATTCAGTTTCAAAAAAAACTATGAAATTTTAAAAGTTTGAACTTCTAAACTGTCATTTCAGCTCGGAAATAGATTTTTAAGTTTCAACTATATCTGTATAAAATTTAATATCTACTTTTCAAGTGCCATGACTTCCTTATTTTGTTGTAGGGAGCGACAGCAGCAGCAGAAGATGATGTGAGTTCAGTCACTACACTATATTAAGTATAATTATAGAGTGCTTCTATATCAATCATCTACATCATTAGACTTTATGGTGGAATCTTCCAGTTTACTGTCCACATGAAAATCAATTTGAAAATGATATAAAAAGTTGGGTTTTTACTTTCTTTTTTAAGAAGCATTCAAAGTTAAATGGCATGCTTCCACAAACTCCTGATATTGCAGAAAATATGTTCTTAAAAATAGCACTTGAGATGATGATAGTTGAAGCACAGCTGTCAGACCCATCATTGGTTGAACTTTGGTCACTAGGTTTTTACAGATTAATTCCTGTATGCTATTGAGTGGACACAAAATATGCTTGCCGGCAGAATTGACCCATACCATCGATTAAATAAATGATATTTCTCGCAATTTATCGAATGCAATGGGTCGGTAGCTAAATTTTAAGTGGATCGCGAAATACAATCCCCATCGAAAAAAATAAAATTTCTTGTTGAAGCATACTCATTGGTCGCGAGCACTACCGATCCATTACGTAAAATTGATACATAGCATTGTGTGTGATGTTTATTTCAAAGCAGTTCACTCCCGGTATTATTATTTTATTATTACTTAATAATGACTACAAAATCACTACAGGGTCACCAGGTCACTGCAGGGTCACAATGTCACTACAGGGTCACTAGGTCACTGCAGGGTCACAATGTCACTACAGGGTCACTAGGTCACTGCAGGGTCACAATGTCACTACAGGGTCACTAGGTCACTGCAGGGTCACAAGGTCACTACAAGGTAACTAAGTCACTGTAGGGTCACAAGGTCACTACAGGGTCACTAGGTCACTTCAGAGTCACTAGTGCAAAGCAGCTTGATTGTTAAAAAACTTATAATTGATCACAATAAAGGAGCAAGCACGCTCTACGACTCCATTTTATCAGCACGCTGTGTACTACATGAAAGCCGCTTACCCACTCTCATCAGCCGCTCAAGTTTTATTTGACCCACGGTCAGCGTTCTAGAAGAGAGACAACTCTATGGGTCTGACACCCAACCTTTAAAGCATCCCAGCATTGAACAATTTTTTGTTGAATTTTTGAATATTCAAGTCTTAAGCAGCAGATTGATGTATTGGATAACCCTCTCGGCCTACTCAGTGCTGATCTACAAGCTTGCCAAAAAGTCATTGGCTTTTTGGCAAGCTTGTAAATCAGTACTGAGTAGGCCGAGAGGGTTATTTAACACATTAATCAGCTGCTTAAGACTTGAATATTTAGAAACTCAACAAAAAAGTGTTCAATGCTGGCATGCTTTAATTAGTAGAAAAATGTCAATAAAAAAAATCTAACCCTTCGAAAATTCATCACCCTGGGGTTAGACGCGCAACGTTTGTTTGTAAACAAAGATAAATGGATTAAAGCTTCGAAGATGATTGGTTTCTTGCCTTTGTTTTTATAGCCAAATAAGGACTTTTACACCGTCTTTATTGGTGACTTGGAAGATGGCAGTGATGAAAGATACGTGCTAGATCTGTTCAGAAAGTTTGGTACCATCAGTTATATTACTCTGGCTCGTAGACCTGGCAATTATCGTGAGTGTTTTTCTCTGCATTATCAACATTTTGCTCGTTTTGGGTTTTGATAATTTTTATGGAATGAGAGGAGATCTATCTGTACTGAAGCGGTAAAAGTTTTTCAATATTTCATAATTAACTTTAGATTTCTCTCCTGGTATTTTAGTTGAACCAAACTGATTCATAATATCAAAAGATTAATATTGATAGTTAAATGAATTTAAAAATACAATATTCTTCCCTATATGAAATAAATATGATGGAAATCCATATTGAGTACAAATGTCTCATGACCTGTTGTTACCATCCCAGGTCCCTTGTTGTTATTATATATTAATATTTTTTTTCGCAAAATCTACACAATTATATATTTTCATGTTTGTTTAACCATGTGTCATTCATTTCAAACACTTTGTAGCCAAGTTTTCAATTTTTTCGAGTTTTCTTCTTCCTATATCTTGTTTTTTCTTCGTTTTGTGATGAAAAACACTAAAGCGCGCACTCAGGTTATGCTTCCTGTTTTCAAATAAACCAATTTTGCTAACTAATGAATTATTTTTCACATTTCCATTATCCATTTAGATATTTTAAAATGGTTGGTCTGGTAGCGTTGTGGAAGTTTTCAAGTTTGTAGCAAGTTGGTTTAGAAAATATTTGAAACAAATCTTTTGAAGTGTTTTTATCATTATATCACTGCACTAACTGCAAAATAATTACTGATGCATTTTTTTAGTATAATCTTTTATTTAGGAGCAAGAGTATATTGAATAGTTGGAGCTATACACATGCATTGTTTTTGTTTATCTGGCATGTTGTTGACTTCACTCATTTTGCGTGGCTTATGTCGCTAACGATATTGCAAAGTGGGTTGTTTTGGTGGCACAACTCTATTGAAAACTATCTGAGGCAGCAGCTTCTAGACTCGTGGATTTAGTCTTCACATCAGAGGCAACTGACTGCCGACACGGGCCTGCACTCACCCTGCCCTGCCATTGTGCACATGGGCGCTCATCCATAGCTAACGCTGTTACATTCTTTTTTATGCTAATCTGTTGATGAAAATAAAGTGCTACAATATAATACAATAAATCAACATACTGATTTCTATTTTCGTTCAGAGCTCAAAATGTAGATATAGGCTTCTGAAAAAACCCAACAGTGAGCATAGATGAACGTTGAAAAAATTGGCAATTTCAATTCAATTTACATTATATGTTATTGATTAAAAAGTAATTAGGAAGCTTTGGAAAGCTTTGAGGATTTCTGGATCCATGCATCTCATATCTGTACCATTTAAAACATGGAAAAAATGTTGCACAGAATATTCTAGATGTGAGTTGCCTTTAAGTTTAAATGCCAAGTTGAAAGTGCAAAAACTTAAGCTACAAACACTCATGTGAAGTTCTGAACATAAAATTGTTAGTAAGATATTTTTTATTTCCAACCGTCTAAAGTTAACATGGTTGCTGTTTGTATCATACTTGGAGTTTTTTTTTATTTTGAATAGTTTTGTTGCCATACAATTTTCCACTGTACTTGTTACTTTTTTAATATAGTTAATACCATATTTGTATAACCTTGAAAAGCTTGAAGTAGAGTTTGAGCATAAATCGCTCGTCATTTAAAACTAGTAAAATCATAAACGAGTTAGCATTAATTATTGTGTGGCATCAATGTATTTCTATTAAGTTGTGTCAGTTTAATATCTTTTGCAGGAGGATATGTTCGATTTGTCTCCAAGTCATCAGCAGCTAAGGCCGTACATGAATTAAAAAGGGAAGTGCATTACTCGCTGGTACGTCATACATTATTTATTATGTATTTTTTCGCACTTGCAATCCAACTCTCTTGTGAAATTATTATACATATGACTATGAGTAGGCACGGAAGACTGAACGAATTGTGATTTTTTTATGGCGTACTTCATTCAATGTTCTCAACACTTTATAAAAAGCTAATAAATCATTTTTTATTATAATTATTATTTTACAACACTGAATTTAGGACCAAACAAAAGGGACCGCAGAAGAGCTACCTTTGAAGTTGAACACTAACTTCTGCTGTTATTAGTTACCTCTCATTATTATCTGTGATGGAGTACTTTGCAATTGTTTGGAAATATTGGAACAACGATAATAGATGCGTGGATAATTGTATTTGACGTAGAATGGTAAATTAATGAAAAACAGAATTTGAGAATAATAATTGTATTCGTGACCTAGATTAACCATGCAAAATGCAATAAAAATAATGAAGTTTATCAATAAACAGTTATTGTGTTGGAAACTCGAAGTCAACAAAATGTATCTCACTGAATAGAAAAGGAATCAAAGAGCAGGTTGCAAATGAAATTGAACACTAAATAAACTAAGAAAAGCGAGTCCAATTTATAAACCAGTTTTATATCCGCAAAGCGTCATGTATGATTGCTAATATTGTAAAATTATGGTATGTTATATTTGCTTATAACGAGGTCATTCTTGTTAAAAATTTATTGTAAATTGCGGAGTTAATTTATTTATAGTTTATTCAGTAATAGGTAAGAGTTTATTAAATTTAATTAATGTTTGAAACTACAGTTTCGTTCGATACTTAACTTATTGATTTACGAACATCTATATTTTTCGGTCATTTGTTCTACTAACATGTCGCGAAAATTCGTAATGGTTGCTGAAGAACGGCTCCATCATATGAAGTAAAATTGTCTGGAATCTATATCGAACCCTTTTAGCTTTACAACTTTAGCCATTGGGAAACATTTTTATTTTACAGGTGAAACTAGACAATTTATTCTCCAAGCGAATAGCAGTGTGAAACAGTTTTTCCTTCCTTCAGTTTGTGCTAATGACAATGTTAATTATCAAGAGTATTCGTGACTTGCTCGCCAAACAAAATACAGAAATTTATAGGTGTTCGTAATTCAATACGTTGAGTGTGCAACTGAACACTAGTTTAGAACAGCATAAATATTCAATGAAATGTTATAGTTTACCGAACAAATCATAAAGAAACAACTCCAAATTTTCAAAACAACCAAGAAAATAATGAAACTTGAGCTGCTATAAATTGGGATAATTTGTAAAGTTGCCCTTTAATTTAGTAACTTTTGAACGCTTGCGATTATTTTGAATTATTTTTCAAGAATATAAAACCGGTCTATGAAAATGAAAAAAAATCAACTCGCTAATATTTATTTAGTGTTCAGTCTCATTTGCAACCTACCAACAAATAAATGAATACTCGTTGACTATTTTTGTTTTATTCAGTGAGCTGCTTTTTGTTGACCCACGAGTTCCGAACCATATAGTTATTTATTGATTAAATTTATTGCCGATCTGATTATTTTCATTGCAATGTGTTCGGCGAACAGAAGTCGCGAATACTCTTATTGTCTAATCACAATTGGTATGTGCCTTTCACAGTCACATTTTCTGCTCTAGCAACCAGAACCTCCTGTCCAGAAGCGTACCACAGACACTATAGAGATAAGGGATCTACCAGCTCTTGCTGATCCGGGCTATTTGGAGGCGATGTGTGGGAAGTATGGCTCTCTTGAATACGCTAGAGTTATCCCTGGACTGTCTAAAGGTGGGACATGTCGTTATATGCTATCATAAATTTTAAGGACTACATGTTAATGTCCCTACTACTGCTGCTGCTGTTGCTACTACTACTGCTGCTGTTGCTACTATTACTGCTGTTACTACTACTACTGCTGTTACTACTATTACTGCTGTTACTACTACTACTACTACTGCTGCTGCTGTTGCTACTACTACTGCTGTTACTACTACTACTGCTGTTACTACTATTACTGCTGTTACTACTACTACTGCTGTTACTACTACTACTGCTGTTACTACTACTACTACTGCTGTTACTACTACTACTACTACTGCTGTTACTACTACTACTACTACTGCTGTCACTACTATTACTGCTGTTACTACTACTACTGCTGTTACTACTACTACTACTACTGCTGTTACTACTACTACTACTGCTGTTACTACTACTACTACTGCTACTACTACTGCTACTACTACTATTATAATTATTATAACTACCACCTACTGCTACTATTACTGTTGCTACTGCTGCTGTTGTTGCTGCTGCTGTTGTTGTTGCTGCTATATCTGTCATTATCAGTATTGTTAATACTAGTCTTTATTTTTATTTTATTTTAGTTTGATTATGACTTCATTGCTACTATTGCCTTTATAGTCCTACTACTACTATCACTCATAAACACCAAACACTAGCATATTTAGGTTCAATTTTCTATTTTGGATATGGTTTCTGCATACGATACCATGTGCCATTTCTGATAAGTATATTTGCGCTGTCGATCTTGGCATGCTTAGGAAAATCTGCTGCTTCCATGCGCCACAGATTTTCTCAATGCTCACATCAACATGTTGCATTAAAGGTTACGTCAAGTTCAGTGAAGACAGTGCGGCACTGAATGCCTTGGATGTTTTACAGTCTGAAGGAATGATGGTATTTATGGCCAGGGTAAGTACTGTATTTTATTACTAGTGTAAGTATTGTAGTTTATTGTTGCGACAACAGATTCAAGTTTGACAGTTTTAAATGCCCCTTTTACACAACAGTAGTGTTTAGGAATGCTTCACGCAACATGCCAGGTTATTATAGCAACATCGCTGGCAAAACACTTGTGTTGTCACTGTTTAACTTTTGGGTTTCTTTACTTACTCTGTTTATCGTTTTTTTTTGATGCAATGCCAACCAGCCACAACCTAGTAGGTTTAGTATTAGATGATAATGGCCCAGTCGTTTAATTGTATTCAACCAATCAAACAGTCAAGTTAAGGCCTCTCCATACACAACGGTCTTCCTCCACGAATTCGTCACAGTGAGAGAAGTTTTCCTCTCGTGGTCCGTTTTTTCGCTCCACGCATGGCGGTTATGCCCGCGACGGTGATTATAAACAGTGTATAATGCACGATTGGATAATAACGATCGGGAAAACTCCAAGTAGGGAACGTCCACGGCAACAGATCTACATTGACCAATCAGCGCGAGCGATGTATCACTATTTGTGAGACGGGCTGACTAAAACCAAACATGCTTCATTCTAAGTGATCTTAGCGAACGGAGAAAAACCGATTCATTCAGGGTGAAGTAAACATCCATTTTTTTGTTTTCCGTGACAAAATCGTTGTGTGTGGAGAGGCTTTAAAAACTGATTTCCGTTTGCATCTTACATCTGCTATGTATTATTTGTTTAAATAGGCCAACTCTTTGTATTCTAGTTGCTACTATCAGATATTCTGAACAGAATTTCTACAAGTTGATTGCAAATAACAATTATAATTGCTTTTGTAGCCCCCAAAGAAGCATTATTAGTCTGAACAAAACAAGATGTAATGCTGACTGTGAATCACATGTTTTGCCATGCCATAGGACATTGGCATCATCTTGAGAAGTATCAAATGTGACAAACTCGGCTTTTTTACATAATTTATGTGGTATTTAGTTTTATATTGGTTTTCTATCCTGATTGTTCTATACACTTCTTATGATTGTCACAGGTTTTTACTTCCTGTGATTCCATCTTGCCATACAGCATTTTCTTTGGGAACCAACTTGACGATAAAATTATATTGGGATTTCTAAATATAAATAATTTTTGTTTCATGCTTTTTTATGCTTTTTGCAAGGTAGTTAGACTACACGTTGTTTCTGGACGACAATTTCTCATGTAGAAAATGATGAAATAGTTATAACAAGTGTGTGAAAAGCTTCATGTATTCCTTATTGTTTGGTTTGCTCACTTCAGACCTTTTCAATGGAAAGTATTTGCTTTATGCTAAGGAATGAAATATATAAGCGAGGAGTTTGATTAGACTAATCAATTCAATCTAATTGGACTCCTTGATATAAGTATGATTGTCTTCTTATTGTGAGATTTGTGATAACTACAAACTAGATTGATATATCTATGTCTATGGAATTTAAAAAAAATAGTAATAGGTCTATGCTGATGATTGATGTTGGTTTAAAAAGGATTAATATAAATAAGGCTTGAGTAACTCTTGTATTAAAACATTTTTTTCACTCCGCCTGATGATGTTTTTAACAAACGTTTCAACACTTATTAGTAGGCTATTTAGGGAAAGAAGTTCTTTTGTTAGCCAAGTTCTATCGCACCTTCAGCAGATTAGATTTCAAGTGTTAACGGAGCTGAAATCCATTTGTTCAGCAGAGTTTGTGCTTCAAATGGATATTGCCTGTCAGCTGAATATTTGAAAAATCAAATTTGAGGAATAAAAGTTATTTGAATTTTGGTGTCAGCATCAATGCATCTTGTTGGCAGCTTGTTGGCAGCTTGACCAATTGAAAAGTTGATGAGAGCCTTTCGTTTTGCCAAATAAGAAATTTTCTCATCATGAGGACATCTTTGCCTTTGTTAGGTGTCTGAAACTGATAAGTTTGTGTCACGGCATTTTGTGAATATCTGCTCATGTAAACAACTCTTTTTTGAAGATGAAACCAGCAAAAATATGCAAATTCTAAACAAACATTTAAAAGATTAAGCTGTGCATCCAATATGCTGAGCTCCAATAAAAACTCCAAAACAAACATTCCAGAGGCTGACACCAGATATGAGGAATAAATAGTGTATCTTCTGCCAGGCTCTACTTGTGTTTTACTTTCTATACATTTGAAAATATACAAAATTGGATCAAAGAGGCAGATAAAAATAAGCAATCAATTATAGGTGGCGGTTTCTGCAATCAGATAAGGTTGGCAGCTGGCCAGGCTCCACCCTTCCAGTAGTCTTGCTCATGAAACCAGTCTCGAATATAGACACTTTCTCTGAGTCATAAACACATCCCCTTCTAGTCACAGTTGTGCAATCTAAGGCTACAGGTTGAGTATAGCGTACTCGTGCCCAGGACTCTTTAGCGTTTCTCACAACAGCTCTACCATACTGCCTTGCATCAAAGTGCTCCTCTGATTCTACCAGCCTGTGGATGGTGGTAAGTGGTAATGGATATCCTTTCACCACTAATTGATGCAGAAAGCGAAATTAGCCTGCGTCTATTCTTACACGTTGCTCTGTTTGAGTGGCTAGATCAATCTCCAACTCTGGGTCCATCTTGTGTCACTCCTTTCCACGCGTTTCATCTGCTTTTTGCTACAGATGGACTACAAGAATATTGTAAAAAGTTTGCAAAACAAATTTTCCGTTTTTCTCTGTGCCCACCCCTTGCCTTCCTGTTCTCTCCAACACTTTATAGACAAACTTTTCCCAAACCAGACCTACTCCCATCCAACTGCTACACCTACGAGACAGCCTTTCCCCTCCTGTAGAGGGCGTACCAACTGCTACAAAACTGATCGATGTGCAAGACTGTACGCTTTGGTATCCCCTCCACATCCCCTTAACCCAAACACCCCTGAACCCCATCAACATGTCCCCACATACAACTTCACTCATCCTGTAAATTGACAGCTCCTTCAGTGATGTGGTAGGACTCCAGTCTTCTGTATTGTTAGCCTACAGAGATAGGACCTGCAAATTGGGAGTTGCAAATTTTCTATTGTAGTCTCAGATTATCCTAAGTTATTACCACTTGAGCGCAATCGGCCCCAATTACAATCAGAAATTGGAACCACCTCAAGTTGAAGGACTATTACCAAAAGAAGGAAATACCTTCCCAAGAGCAAAGGAGACAGCCTAGGGAGATACCTTTGAAAAGTGAAAGTGACAATAATGGGCTTGGCTAATTTGCCACTTCCATTACTAGCATGTGATTCGTCCATTTTCACTTCCATATGATTAATATACAATGAATAACATGCATTGTTATTATTCAGTTTTAGGTATTGAGAGCTACTGTGCATATTTTTCAATTATACTGATGGTAAAGAGTTTAAAACTCTGCAAAATATCCGAGTTGTCTAGTTTCACTAGCAGCACTGATGATAAGCAAACGGAGTCAGCGGAGGTTTGGTAAAATTCAGAGTCAGTAGAGAGACTTTGTGAGCAAACAGAGTGAGACTCGGTCACAAGTCAGTGTAAGACTCCAAAGTGAGATTATGGTTCTGTGCCAAGCTTTAAAGAGAAGTAGATAGCAACAACAGTGACTACGTTCACAAAACACTAGTTAGAGAGCGTTTAGGCCGCTGACTCCGTTGTAGACTTCTCCTAGATACTCCTCTTGATTGGCTGTTGGATACGACATGATCATCTGCTACTTGAAGTCCCTTCTTTTGCTTTGGCTAGCACACACTGCTAGCAAGCGCAACCATATTTCTCTTACTATGTTGTAATTACAGACAGCGCATGTCTTTAATGGAGATGCGGTAGAGTTTGGTGCATGATACTGTTAAAAACCCATACTTTTCTCAGAAGCACCAATCATGTATGCACTAGAGTGCTACCCCAGCTCTAAGACAAGGTACTTTGTCGGTTAGTACAACTTGCTGTGCCAGCAGCACAACATGCATGACCGGTATGGAGCACCGCTGGTTTGGTATTGATGCCTGCAGTGCCGGTAGGCACTCTACTTGGCCAGCAAAAGATGACCGCCTTAGCACAGGAACCTGGAAATAGTTGGCTAACCTGCACCAGCCCTGAAACCAGAAGCACCCTTCTTCGGGCGAGCAATACCATCGACCCCCGGCTAGCTATAGCCCTAGGGGGAATTGAAACGAACGTTGACAGGAATGAACGTCGACAGGAATGAATGCAGACATAGCTGGAATGAACGTAGACACATCCTGGAATGAACGCCGACAGACCTGGAACGAATGTCGACTATGCAACAGACAAAATAATTTCGACTTTCATTCCCGGATGTGTCTACGTTCGTTCTTGGCAATATATAAAATGTCATTTCGACTTTCATTCCAGGAGTTGTCTACTTTGGGAAAAAACGATAATTTATTTCATTCCTGGAACGAATGTCGAAATGAAGCTTTATATGTTGCCAGGAATGAATGTCGACACCTCCTAGAATGGAAGTCAAAATTTTCTTCTCACTAACATAGTCGACTTTCATTCCAGGTCTGTCGACGTTCATTCTAGGGTGTGTCTACGTTCATTCCAGCTATGTCTGCATTCATTCCTGTCGACGTTAATTCCTGCATACGTTCGTTCCAAATTCTGCCCTATGACTAGTAGGAGCTAGCTATTGGACAATACGACCCGACTCCACCTCTTAGCCACTTGGCGCCTTATTTATTTAACTCTCCTGCTTTACATAATTGGCCAGTTATTTATACATTATATTGTATAGGCTGTATTGGTTGAATCATATCCTGTTAATGTGTGGTTATATGTTTTATTCAAATAATTTTCTGCCAGACTGGATTTAATTGTGTTCATTGCATTCTTTCTTGTACTTGCCATGACCCTAGAAGATTGCTTCCCAAGACATTGGTGTTATGGGAATATAGCCATTTAGCAAGCTGACACCCTGGGTAAGTTGTCTGAGCTGTGAGCTCTGCGTTTGCCAATTGATCTGGCATTAAAAGATCAAACAGTTGTCACTGTCGTACTGGCAGTGTCCCTCTGGAGAGAGGTAGAATACTCGAGATTCATGGTATTTTATAGAAACAAAACTGAAATTCATTACAATTTATAACAACCTGAACCATTCATACAAACATAAAACAGCTCAAACAAACATTAGAAAGTATCATTTGCACTACTGATAATCTAAATGTTGAAGTAACAAACTCTGACATCTGCATATTAGAATAAAATAGGATTGTATGAAAACGGCAGGAGCCAGTGAGTTCTAATGACCACCCTAGGCTGACAGAATATAAAAAAACTTGTTAAATCATGGATCAGTCAGCCCCCAAATCAAACTACGTGTCAAGTTATATCACTGAAAATTTGTATTAAAAATTCTTGGAAATTCATAAATGACTATGCTCCTTGTAAATTGTCACAAAATCTTTTGTGTGACAATTCGTTTGGTCTGAGTAATCATGTTTCATTTACGTATCTCAATGTTATCAGATGGCTAACTAAACCAGTATCATAATAATTTGTTACACTCCAAGTGGAGCTTTAGTATAAGCCAGTTATAAAACACTATGTCAACGCATGACAGAGTACATTGTAGGCTATATGAATAGAACTTTTGTGTTGTATTATTTATATGAAATTAAGGATAGTTTATTTGTATAGCTTTACAAGCTCAAAGCCTGTGTTGAATTTGACAGGCGTTGGAGAGTTTCTCTACAAAGTAAGTACAAAAGTTAGTACTAACTGGATAGATAGTTTTAGATAGCTTTTTCCTATTATTAATGTTATTGTTATTATTATTTTTATTATTATTGCTCTTGTTGATTTCCTCAGCTCTGCAGTCGGTGTGAATTGGTGTCTGGTTAAAACCCGTAACCTGAGACATCTAACACTTTCCTCAGTATAGTAGCCCTTCCTAGTAGAGCCGAAAAAATGGAATCATGTCTACTTCCTTCTGCTGTAAATCTATCATCCCCAGATATTTTTCTAACTTTGCCACTGCTCCAAGTGCTCCTACGACAACAGGGATCACATTATTGTTATTGTTATTATCATTGTTATTATTATAATTTATAATTATTATTATAATTATTTTTATTATTGTAATTATTATTATTATAATTATTGTTTTTATCAAGGAAAAGTGAACATTACCTAACTTTTGCTTAACATTCCCCAGAAATTAAAATCTACTGCTAGTTTTCGATCTACACTAACCAATACTTTATGAAACAAGAATTTTACGCACATACCTATGAGTGGATAGACGTGTTGAATATGTTTTGCAAGAATTATGGTTGCACTTGTTTATATCACCGACAATTTGCCGTAATGGAGATGTAACTTTTAACACTAAAGAAGTAACAGAAGATGTCGATCTTAAATATGGAAACTAAACCCGTTCTGGTATTGTGTAATTTTTATCTGATAAAAGATCAGAGAACGTAGTTGTTAGGTTTTCTAGTTTACATTGTATTTCCCAGACCTACAACGTTGCCTGGGATTGGTGTAAAGAACAATTAATTTTTGCTGGATGACTCATGACAAATAGTGGACTGATTGTTGAAAACCAGGATGTCGACAACCTGGATGGCGGCAAAGTTGAATCAATAGGCGAAAAAGCGAGTTCGGTTGGCGAAAACTTTGACCAGTTGGTCCACTAGCTCACTTCGATGTTGACAGAGTATTTCTAGACATCATTGATTTGTTTGGTGACAGTTTCTGACGTCAAAATTTGCAGTAGAGGACAACTCACATTTTTTAGCCCGATTAGCTTCTTATTTATAGTTAATCCATTAGTATGAGAATACCTTCAGAAAATTAGTCCAATCTCTACAAAAGACACTCCATGGGCATATTGCATATGCACCAGAGTATTATAAAAAAAAATTATTATTCATACCAGGTAAACGAAATGGATGTATTATGCGGCGGTACCTTGGTTGGAAAAACTCATTCTTTGAAAGCCATAACGTTGTCTAGGCTGTCCAGTAATCAATGTAATTGTGACATTGTAACAAATTGACTCGCTGTCAGAGTATATAGCTGCTGATTAAGCATTCTCGGAAGTTCATGAATGGCTATACCTCTTGTAAATTGACTCTAAATCTTTTGTTTGACAATTCGTTTGCTCATGTTGACCAGCTCGATGAACTTTATTTCTATCACAACACTCGCATTGTATTCCAACACAATTCACAGCTGGTGACAGCCTGCATTTACTGCTATAATGGTTTGCAAAAGTTATAGTGCCTTCATACTGGTGAAGTGATTCGTATTAGATATTTTATATCAAAGAGCAAGTACAAAAATCTTTCCTTGTATTTGAAGTAACTCAAAACTGTTAAACTATTACGCTGGTTATTAATGCAGGCAGATGGTAGTTAGGTTGACTGATTGCTTGGACTGCTGAATGGTCAACTACATTGCATCCAGAGACAATGTGAGTGCACTCAATGCTTCTGTAGAGAAAGGTGGCAATCTCTGTACCAAGGCTGTTGAGCTATAAATATGCTTGTTTGCTGAGGTTCTCACAAGCACAGCCATAGCAATTCTCTGCTGATGATTGTATCTCAACAATTGGTTGAGATACAATGCAGCAAAGTTAAACTATTATCATTTTTTCATAGCATTTTGCTAAATCTGACTTAAATGAAGTTTCATTGAAATGATTATCTATTGTGTAATTTTTGCTCTTATAAACCCGATAACTGTTTAGTACAAGAGTTTGTGACTAGGAATGCTTTTAAAGCACAAAATGGTAAATATCAAAGTTTGTTCATACAATAAAAACAACAATAAATAATAATCAATATGTTCAATAAAGTATAGACTCATGTTATTGTTATTTATAATAGGTATATAAAACATGAGCTACATGTTTCTTTCACTTACTTTGCATTATTTTGTAATGGATTCCGGTCTGTTTACCACGGACATCCACTAGTCTCGGGTATTATACCTCTTTCCAGAGGGGACACTGTGCTGATTGACAGTGACAACTGTGTTCAGGCAACCGAATTACCCGGTATGGCAAGAGCCCATGGCTCAGACAAACAATGCAGCTTAGTGCTTGTGTAAGTGGCTATATTCCCAAGACAAAGTCCTAGAGGGTAATTATTTCTCTAGGGTGTCTGTGGCAAGACCTGAAAATGAATGCAAAGATCAATGTAAAGGTCTCTACTTTTATAGGAGAGCTCACAGGAACTAATTAGCATAAAGTATATAACAACAATAGCACAGGAAGTAATCAGTCCAATGCAATCAATTATATAAATAGTAATCCAATCATGTAAGACAAATGAGTTAAATGATAAAGGCGCCAAGTGGCTAAGGGCGGAGTCCTATCTCCTACTGTCCAATCAGCGGTCCTGCAGGGCTCCCAGGCTGTAGATAAAATATGGTCAACTAAGTCGGTAATCCGAGGAAGGGTAGTTCCGGTTCCTGGCCTTGACTGAGTTCCTAGATGGTTTTGCAGTTCTTTGGCTATGCCGGCATCTTGTGCCGGCCCAGTATAGCTATACTGGTTCGGTAAGGGGTCAATACCGGCCCTGCGGGGGTCACTACCGGCCTTGTACACTATGCCACCGGCACAGTATGACTTTTCACCTGTACAGCAGTTGATTCAAGGCTGTCGGTTAAAGTCTAGCGCATTATCTCTGCCTTTTTACTAGTAATCTCCACCAAAATCTACCACAATATCTTGAACAGATTTTAATAGTAATAGTCTGTAGATAACATTAAGTTTTCCAATGAAAAATCATTAATCTAGCTAGCTGTTTAGTACTTCTGTTTTTATTGTTTATCACAAACAGTAATAATTAAAAATATATTTGTTTAGTAACTTGAAATGCTCCACATGTATCAATAAAGAATTGGTAGAACTAATTAATGGTAATAAGCATACCAACGTTTAACAATAAATAATGAAGCATCATTAGCAATTACAATTTTATCATAAACTCAGCTGCTTTTATATACAGTAATACATGCACACACCAAAAAATATACCATAAAAATGCCTAAATAAAGCCAATTTATGTAATTTTTATGATTGTTTCAGCCAGATAAAGTGCTTTTCTTCATTTCCCCATAAAAATATTGATAATGTAGTGGATTTTTACGATCAAATTGTCTGCGCAAAGCCCCCCTGACAACTGCGGAGTGTCAGGCATGCCTTAATTGAGCCTGGCACCGCCAGAAATCTTGTAGGAAGGCAGATATTAACTCTACCGGCCCTGCAGGCAACCCTACCGGCCCTGCAGCTACTCTATACCGGGTTGGTGAAGAAAGAATGGACATAGCCTAAGAGACCAGACTAGCTTCAAAAGATGCAGAAGCCTCAGTTTGCAACTTAACCATCATCGTAATCACCAGAAGTTATGGACCACAAGCTATAACAGCCCAGGAACTCTAACAAAATCACACCACCACTTCCTGGACTATGACTCAGCAGAATTACACTTGAAGCTCAGCCCTCCACTTCTGGGCACCTTGTTTGTTCAACTACAATTTAGCCAATCTCATAACTTACTAATTATAACTTGCCTGTTGATTTGTATATTTACTTCCTGCTTATTGTGATTTGTTATGTCTGAAACTAGGTCAATGATTTTGTGTACCTCTGCCTATAAAAGGCAGAGTTTTACCTACACTCCTTGCACTTGTATCAGGATACAGCTTGTGATTGCACCAAGTAGCGAGATACTTTGTCACTATTGTTTTACTCTGGGTTACTGTGGAATAATAAAAGGGTTATTACTCTGAAGCACTGAGTAGTGAGTCTGAGCCATGGGCTCTGTTACAGTTGTGGAGTTTGAGATACTCCTCTGTTGACTGTTGACTGTACCATGTAAATCTCTCACAATATTGTAGTGGATTTTGGGGGCTGCACAGCACTAGCTGAGGTTGATAGCGTGCTGCCACCAGTTGTTAGTTTTACCTGTTACAACAACAGGGCCGGTGATGCACCGAACGAATACAAGACAGAGTATTTCTACTCTAAAACCAGTAGTGAGCCCTCGGCTCAGACGCATAACTCAGTGCTATTGAGTACATATGCTTTTATTCCTCCAGAATAAACGAGTTAGTAAAAGTCCCAATTACAACTGACAAATATAAGCAAAGTTCTGCCTTTTATAGGCAATGCACAGGAAGTAAGTAACCAATCACAGAATGACATCACAATATGCACCAATGAACATGGTTATATAAATACATAACAAATAGGGTAATCAGAAAGGGCTTAAAGAGAATAGGCGCCTTGTAGCAGTGGGTGGAGTCAAGAGCTCATGAACCAATCACCATTAGTCTCTGGTCCTTGGTCTCTGTAGCTTCTGTCCTTCATCTTATGTAAGGGTAAGGGCTGGAAATCTCCGGCAGCTGGCTCCCTGCTTCTCCCAGGCTACTTTTAGGTTCTCAGGCTTCATTGACTCACTTCCTGCTGGCCTAGTGAGGTCAGTATAGCTGCATACAGGGTCGGTATAGGTCGGTATAGCTGCATACAGGGTCGGTATAGGTCGGCATGGACACAAATATAGTTATAGTCCATTCGGCCTGGTAGTTACTAGTTATTCTGGTCATCTGATGGCTATTATAGAATGTGGTACAACGTGTGCGCAGAGTGTATGTACCCTAAAATCCACCACAATATATGCAAATCTATCTCTGAGCTCAAAAAATTCAACCTTTTTGTTATATTTATTTATGGTGCTCAATAAAAACAATCAAAAATGCTTTACTGCTTTGTTTTTTTTATTTACCAAATAATAAGTTGAATAATAATTAAATACTAGGATATTAAAATTTTTTTATTGATCACAATTTTGATTATTAGAAAAAAACAGCAATAATTTTTAAACATTGATACATTTTGATAATCTAGTTATTTACATAAAAAATAATTTTATCGTATATTGTATTCTTCAACACCATAATGGTCCCTGAATTTAATCGTATTTTTCTTGAATGTTTTGCCTCGTTGTTTTTCACTTTAATGTTAGTAGTGTCAAATCATGTGTTTCATCATTCTGCAAACTCTCTTTATTTCATAAACTGAAGTAGTAACCGAAGTTTATAAGTACAATTTGGTTTAGTTGGGTTTCAGTCAGCTGCTACAAGAGAAGCATCCACCCACTCTTAGATTATAAGGGTCTATTGTGATTCATAAGTGCCTCAATCAGAAAAAGACAACTTTAGTTTTATTTATGTAAAGTGGTTCAATATTTTCAAGGGCATGTGCCTGAAGTGCTTATGTGTCAAAGTTTCATCAGTTCAATAATTCTCCATCAATAAACAAGCTCAACACTCAACCTAAAACGACTTCATTTATGGCAACGAATTTTAAGTTGATTCAAGTGGAATGTCTGTGATTGCTACCTGGTCTGCAATAGACGCAAAGATAAGCTTTTGTATGACTGCTTCAGTTTTCGAATGTGCATCCTTCTGTATAGCTCACCTTTTTATCTTAAAATTTTCCAACGCCGTTGTTTTTGATGTTGTAAATGTTTGTAGCGTTTCGCAAGCGTTTCGCGAGCGTTTAGCGAGCGTTTCGCGAGCGTTTCGCGAGCGTTTCGCGAGCGTTTCGCGAGCGTTTTGCAAGCGTTTCGCAAGCGTTTCGCAAGCGTTTCGCAAGCGTTTCGCAAGCGTTGCAATGCGAAAGCATTGCACTTTCAATTGATTCCCTCATACCATTTCATTGACCTAGGTTGGAATAATCCTCAAATTTTAACTTATTGATCACCGTATCTACTGATACTTCCGATAGACTTTCAGTATGAGATGATGGTTTTCCTCTGTTTACTCTGACATCACACACATTTGGAAGTTTGATGGCAGAGTTTTGTACTTTAGACTTGATACAGTAATTGATGCGGAAACGCCGGTGCTTATACTTTTAACTGGTTCTAATGCCAGTTTTTCTGCAGACCCTGTTGCCTACTAACCTCATTGCCATGTATCATTTTTGTTAAACAATCAATTATTTGTATTTTACTCCTTGCGAAACCTCTTTATGAATAAAGGGACATGAAAAAACCTCATTGGGCTGAAATGGCACTATTCAAAGTTTTGAAAGTTTGAAATTATGTTTGCTTTTAAATCTTCTTCCCTCGCATTCAGCAGTTTTTTGAGAAGGAATGGGAGTTTGTCTTTTATGATTGTGGAATTCTTCCTCTGTCCCAACTTTATGTCCACTCAGGAAAATGAGCCTACAATTAATTTTTGGTGGTCTGAAGAAAGCAACATTCATTGGTTGTTAAACATGTATAAGACTTGGTGAGAGGCAAAAGTATTTTTTATTGTGCTCTTGGCACAAGCTGCCATAGAAACACCAATTTCAACAAAAAATTTTATATCGAAGTATGTTAGTTGTCAAGCAAATTGTCAGTGAAAATGAGTAAATAATGCATAATTATCTTAAAAACTTGTTACAGTAGTCTGAGCCAAAGTATTTTTAAAATCGAGACCTTTGAACTCTTGAAGTACTTGAAAGTTTGACCACTCTGTAAATGACCTGCATTAGAGTCAATGCATTAAACAGAAAGTTGAGAAAAGGCTGACAACAGGAATGCAACAAACAATTTTCTTTGATATTATTTCATGAGCATAGTACACCAATGTAAACATGCACCTTTTGAATTAAAACTCTTATAAGGTTTATTCCTTGAAAAACCAGAGCAGAAATGGGCACATTTGTCTAAGTGGCAAAGTTACCCCAGCTGGACAAAGTAGATGTGGTTATGATAACAGAAACAGTAATAGCGGTTGCCAACGCCATAGCAGTGGTAATAATGAGAACTAAATAATGCTTACCAACTTGTCTTGCCTGTAAACTCAAGGATTCGTTCACCAACATTGCTATCTAAAGAGTTCCATAACAGCAATAAATAATTTTTATGGTAAAGTGATAACAAGAAGTTTATTCTATACACATAACTGATTTGCAGCCGACTGCATAATTACATGAAAAATTTAAAACTTTCCTGTTTGTAGAGAAGATGGCAAATCAGATAGGTTTCAGTTTGAAAGTTTTTGCTATATTTCTGGTCTGCTACCTGCTCTTGGACTATGCCATCTCTTCAAAGCCTGTATTTTCACATGAAAGGCTGCTCATGGCAATTGGGTTTACCTCACAAAGCAAGAATCCGTCACCTAAAGTACAGGTTAGTGACGAGAGATTGTATGTTTAAGATGGTGCTTGGTGAGGCATGAAGTAGTATTTCCACATTTGATCCGTAAAAACTTCTTCAATTATGTAAGCGTGATCTCTAATGAAACCTAAAAATGAGGCTTTTTTTTCTGGAGTAGGATAAGATCAACAAGCACTATTACTCATAAAACAACTCTATTGTCTTCTGCACAATTCGATGCTTAGATGCCTCAAACAAGCAGACAAGTAATATTAAAATATTAAAACATTATACATTATATCTGGTATCGTGAAAACGACCGCTCAAAACAATAGCAATCAGCAATTTTGTCCACAAAACAGTCCAATACCGAACAGAATTAGGTTACACAAAAATATTCTATTAAATCATCACATGTTATCTGCAAGAAGCATACAATGACATATCTTGCTTGCTGACACTTTGTTAACATTGGTATCTATATAAAAAGTATTTTGATAATCTCTACCCTAGTAGGTATAGCCTTCTTCTGGTAGATCGATGTATTTTGTCTTTTTGTCTTTCTATTGAAAGATATTTCTTTATGCAGTCACATCTCATGTACCATATACTTTCTGCTTGGCTAACTCTCCCTATCATGTTTTGAGTTAGTTAGGCCCATTACATCGACCGATTGCGCCTACCGATTGAGGATTTCCTTATTTTGTTTCCGGTGAAATGGCCTAAAACAGTCGGAAGTGTCTCATTTGAGTCAATTGGCAGGTTTCGATCAGCATAGAAAAATTGGTTAGCAATTTTTGATTTGACCAATCATATCACTCCTCACAGTTTTACTGATTCCAATAAAATTGTTTCTTGCGTGCAAGTATTAATATAAAGAGGGGTCGTACATGAATGGCCCTTGTTTATTTTTGCATTTTATGGCTAACTATGACATCAAATACAACGAGTTTAACCAGTATTTCATAATAATGGCAAGTAGAAAAGTAATAAGGGAAACTTCTGACATGTTGGGCCCAATTGGTAGATGTACATGTAGCTTTATGTGCTCAAAGCATAGCCATTTAGGTACCTGAATGATGGGCTATTTAGGCACTTTCGGCTAATTTTCAAGAATTCTGAAAACTTTGCTCAATTTTTGTTAACGCGATTTCAGCAAAAATGCAGACTTACAAAAATAGATTTTATTGAGTTTCCTTCTCTAACCACAGCTATATGCCACTGAGGCTAAAAAAGCAAAAATTTAATAATGTAATAAGAAAATAAGTTTTATTATCATGATAAAACATAATTATTTTTCTTAAAACAATGCAAAAAAATGAACAATTACTTTTGCCAATAATTGACATTGTAACTTCCAATAATTATTATTAGTTTAAAATTTCTGCTTATACCCTTGTATCAATGATCATTGTTTACACGTTGATAATCTTTTGTTTTTCTTGCTGTATCTCAAACAGAGATATTGATTAAGGTAAAACGGCTGTGTTTTTATTTGCAACTCATCAATCCAGAAAAAAACAACGCCTAATTTTTAAATAAGTGTTGTTTTTAGCAAACACACTTGTACTAGTCCACAGAGTGAAGAATTTCTATGTTTTACTCGCTGACACAAAAAGATTTCCCATTCATCATGATCGTTACTTCAAGTCATCTTAACCCAAAGTATTAGCAAAAAAGTGATTGGCCAGACTGTGGCTATTCAACAATGGAGGACTTTCACAGGCATAGTTCAAACATGGTGAAGAAGATATAGGTTTTTTACTGGCATTGTAATCGAGAGAAACGTGCGACAATGTGTCAAGGACTTTTGCGTAGGTTTGAATGTTTGATTGGTTAAGCTTAAGCGCATATTTTACATATTTTTATAAATCTTTTGTAGATAGTCTACAATGACTTGACAAATTGCCCCAAAAGACCACAATACTTTGACCAGTACAACGCTCATTGCTGGGGAGAATGCAAAGACAATTTCATATGCAGTCACCCTGTTTCTTTATTGGATATTAAAGTCGAAAGGTACGAGGTTATGCATTGTATTTTTGTTTAGGTCTGTTGCACAGTGACATACAACGTGGCGGTTTGCCAGAAAGTAAGATCAATTATAAAAGATTGTGCAGCTTTTTCACTTTATGTAAATCAGTCGAATCGACATCGAGTTGCATAGCGAAATGTTGCAAACGCATTACATAACAATTAGAATGAAATCTTGGTGTGATTTAGTTCCATGGATTTATACAAATTTTTTTCTTTTCCATGCCGAGATGCTGCTTAACTATGTTTTTTAATCTTGGCACTTCATTTTTATTTGTTACGAAACCTGAAATTACATTTAAAATGTACAGCTATGTGTCTGAAACATTCATTGGTAGTGATCGTCATATTCTGTGCTAGGGCTCAACGATTGCATACTTTTATATGCAAAATAACATCATTTCGATATTTGCTAGAGCCAACTTAAAAAAATGGTGAGTTATAAAATTTAATGAGTTCAGCAAATTTTTAGCCAACTGCATCAGATAAAAATTCTTATCATTCCTCAAAATGATTTCAGTTATATTTTTGTGTAAACTGTATAATTGAGAAAATCTTTTAATTTTTAATAGCGATTCATTCCCAAGTTTATTTCATTTGAATTTATTGTTACTTGTTTGTGCTCATTTCTTATCATAGTTTTTGTCTCAATCTTCTGTTTAATTTTTCTCATGGCAGTTTCAAAATTAATCAAAGTAATTTAATGTGAGCTTTTATCAACAGAGCAACGCTGAGATGCATCGCTAATCTCTACCTGGTAGGTGCTCGCAAGTCAGCAACATCGAGCATTAAACACTGGATGTTTCCACATCGTGAAATCCTTCATTCCACTGCTGTAAGTTTTCTTGATTTGTAAACATTTACAGCAATGAATGCTCATTTGAGGTGCTTTTTATCTAGTACCAAAATTGTAAAAATATTTCTCAGCCTATTAAGAAGTTAATGTACAATCACATCATAGAATATGCTTCAACACCATTAAATGTCTCCACATTAAGGATTGGTGAAACAATCTCTTGTATAATTGCTTTTTATTGATGTTGGTTTACTACAGATGGTTCTCAAATGAATAGCATGCAGTAAGCAAACCAAATTACCTATGGGTAGTATTTATATTTGGGATAACAACGGTTTGATCAACATCGAAACATCCTTAGGTAATTATAAAAAGTGACACAGAAGAATCTGTTGTATCATACAAAACTTTTAAAGAAAACCTTCAACTGTTTTTGCATGATTAACTATACATACATGTATAAACAATGGATATCATGAATCTTGCTTGTGATTTTTTTAAAACTTTGAAGATACTATTTGAATAATAACTAACCATTTTTAATTTTTTTTGCGCATTCCCAAAGCAGACAAAACAATGTTTCACTCTAATGGCATTGAAATAAAAATCAGTACATGTAATTGAGATTCGGAGTAGTGTCACAATTTCTATCAATTTTGTTTGACCGACTATTTCAAATATTAATAAATTATTGAATACACAAAATTATGTTAAATGATTAATCTATAATTGCAAGACCCTTAATTATTAATTCTTTGCAATTTGAGTAAGCCTACAACAATTATCATAAAAGTTCTGTTTGCAGTGAAAGTTACTAGAGAATAGTCATTCAAGTATCCTTGCCACTACTAGCATCGCATTGTATGAGCAGATATCACAAGTACACCTTCTCCTTAGACTCCATGACAGAGATCTGCTCCCTTATTACTACTTACAGCACATATCATGTTATAATACAGGATGTGCGTATAACTGAAGATGAATGCCCTACGACATTCTTCAGAAGGTGCAGAGCTAGTAATTCTTGTGATCTCCAGAAGAAACACCTAATCAGAGTCTCCTCTAAACAACTCCAAGATGGCTATTTTCTCTGGGGACCAGGTTTGTAGACAGCTCAAGTTCCGTTGAGGCTAGCTTTAACTATCTACAGTTAATTTCAAGTTTGTAATTATCAAATAAAATTTCTTCATAGCATACAAGATTATAATGGTCTTCTAGTGGGCACATTGTGATTTTTAAAGGAGTTTTTTAATCGTTTTACAATTCTTAACACACTATCCTTGTATGCTATTATGTTCTAAAAAGTACACACAAAATTTAACTTAAACTTTTCAACATATCTGACAGCCATATTAGCTTACCTATTGCTGACGTTACTGAATGCGGAAAACAAACTCAACTTTTACTTAGCAATGGTGGTTGGGCTGATACAAATACATAAACAAGAAGTTTTATTAACTTTCAAGACCAAATGAATAAAATAAACAGTTGTCTACCCAAAAGCAAGCAACTCCAAACTTATGGCATTTTCTGTAGAAAAAACCACTTTTGCAAAACCAGTTGTCACTGCAATAATCATGAAGCAAAATAATTTTGGTAGAAAATATTAGCAAGAGTAAAAACAAGGGCTTCAAGGGATGTAAAAGTGTATGATTTCTTTTCACAATACAGCAACTTTGGCATTGTTGATTGGCAATATAAAGATTTTCAATTTTTTTTATTTTTTTTTTATTAATTCTCACAAATTGGCCTTAACTAACAAAGTACTGCATTTATTGATATTTGTGACTTCTATCCATGCAAAATAATTCTCAAGCCAATTGGATTTATAGAAAGACAGTTGTAGTCTCAATGGTTGTAGTCTCAATGGTTGTAGTCTCGATGGTTGTAGTCTCGATGGTTGTAGTCTCAATGGTTGTAGTCTCAATGGTTGTAGTCTCGATGGTTGTAGTCTCGATGAACCATCCAATGCTGGGTTGTTTTCTACCAGTGGACAGTGCTCACTGTTGTTGGCCGGGAAAGAATGAGAGACTCAATATCTCAAGTCAAACTCATAAAATTTTCAAATTCTCACGAGTTTATGACAAACAACCGCTAACTAAGCCATATGGTCTGAGTGTTTGCCCCAAAGTAGCGCAAGCTCTTGAAAAGACCGGCTCACTTTTTTGTGCCATTTGTTAAACTGTTGTAATCAAGTTTTATGATACTTCAGTGATTAACATACACTAGACTGAAATGCTGGGTTTACAAACTCTAGATCATTTCAAAACAAACCAAAGCAAAACAATGATACCAATCAGTCTGCAGCAAACATGTACTAAACTTACCTGGCAGCTGTTCGCAGACCATGCTAGTAGCAGGCTACACCCGACCAGAGCCAGAATTGCTTATAGCGAGCAATACATTTTTCAAGAGAGACATTTTTCGAGTGAGACATTTTCCGCATTGGACGAGCTATGTTAGCTGAAGGCTGGGGAAAACCTTACTGTTGTTATAGAAACCACTAACAAACAATCGATATGATGACAGTTGTGCTCTGTCTAATGATTGTAGCTAATCTGATGATCAACAACAAAATAGCTAGGAACTCTACACACTTAACAATCACTACTGCCATGCAATACTTAGGATTCATGTCTACACCAGATACTAAGTTCTATGTACAACTAAGAAACCCTTCAGACAGGTGAGCGATGAGTCTACGCAAGGATCAGGGTGTTGGGGTGACACCTATCGGCCCTAAAGTTTTCTGGGAAATCTTGAAGAATTCCTGAGGATGTTCTTTTTAGAATTTGTGTTATAACTTGCCATATTGAATTTAAAACTTTAAAATAATCAAAGCGTTTGGTGTTGAGATGACACCTATCGGTCCTAAAGTTATCTGGGAAATCTTGAAGAATTCCTGAGGATTTCACTTTTAGAATTTGTGTTATAACTTACCATAATGAATTTAAAACTTTAAAACAATTAAAGATTTTTGTTTATTTAACTATCATTTACCATTTTTTGTTAATTTTAAACAATCAAATTAAATTAAGTTCACCTGAAAGTTAATTGAAGAAAATTAAGAGCTCTCAAAAATCTCTCAGGACTTAAGGACCGATAGATGTCATCCCAACACCAAGATCAGAGCTATTAAGTTTCCCAATTTCACCTAGATTGTAAGCTAGCAATAACCATAGCAATTGTATCTTTGTTGTTTCTTTGTGAGAAATCATGAAGAAGTAAAATGGCATTTAACGCCTAAATGCTATGACTGTAGGGTCATCTCATATCTCTTTCACTGGCACAACAAACAAGGTGATTTATTCAGCAACATGACTCTTGATGAGATGGATGCAAAGTTTGTGGACAATCTGATACAGGAATATCTAACAAAACTAAAAAAATGTATAGCTGAGAATGGAGATTTATATTGTGCTTATCTCTCTGATGGAAAAGATGGAGATTTAAATGTGAGTTTTATACAGTAACTTTTAACGACACTAAATGCAAAGGCAATAAATAGACTTATATGTATAGTTGTTAAACAATAAAAGTGTGGATCACAAACAATAGATTCATTTCTACATGGCTGGTATCAAACTCTTTATTACCCACAGATCATATGTAAAATAAATTAACCGACTTTCGCAGTTGTGCCACAGCCAGCTGCTATTACTGTGGTCCACATTTCATGTTTAATGTAATCGTAACAGGGATTCTCTCTCCTACCCAGTTTTAGTGCACACCCTCTTGCTGTGAGCAAGAAGCTCTGTATTTGGGGGTGTTTTGGAATACCTATTAATAATTGGTAGACAGGATGTTGTAAGATTTTGTCCTCTTGTGCTAGTACATGGTGTATATCCCGGCATAAGTTATTTAACACAACCCCGGGTCACATGCTGCTGCTGATGGTATCAAACTTGTCTGGGCGTAGTAGGTGAATATGAAGTCTCTCTATGGAGTTGGGATCAGTGCACTCAGCAGTGTGGTTACATTTAACTCCAGCCACTGGTACAGAACAAAACACTGGAATTTCTTCCAATAGCAGTCGTTTCATATCTGTAACACCTCGCTTCGCATTTCAGGTTTTTATGAAATTAAGCCTGTGTTGACGCAAACCTGTGTCAACAGCATACCTTTTCACTGCGAGTTTTAGTGTTTACATGCTTGCAAAGTGGAAAGTTCTGTAAATGAGGCTTCATTCCTAAGTGGGCTTTTTCAGCAGGATTCATATCACATCAGTATCTTGGGGGAAGTGGGTGGAGAGTTTTGCTGGGAGAAAGTGAGAGAATGAAACAATTCAAATATGGAAAAAACTTGGGTTCTTTGCCCCATTTTTACATCACAGCTAGCGGGTTCAAGTAACAAAGTAACCCCCCCCCACAACAGTAGTACAATTATAAACACTTGGGTAAAATTGTTTACTGCAATATACTGAAGACCCAAAAAATAAATGTTTGAAAGGCGCCATTATTGTGTTATCTAGATATTCTATTTGGTATGTCATAATATAAAGTAGAAGCTACACATGTGAACCGTATAATCTACATCTATATGTTGTATATATTCTACAGTGTCTACTACAACATAGTATGTATGTTGTATACATCAGGGAGGCCTTCAAGTTTATTCCGAGAAAACAGTTTCTGTTTGTGAAAACCTCAGAGTACAGCGCTAATGAGGTAGGTGAATTTTGTTTCTTATAACTTGGTTCATGTTATTCTCATGTGTGCTACCTAAGACTTCTAGTGCACCAAAGTATCTGTGAAGGAATTTAATTCAAAATAAATTGAATGCTACAATTACAAAACGAAATTGAGCAAAAAGTAAAACTTCGGCATGTAACACTGGTCAGAACCAACTAGAGTTAAAAGAAAATTTCTGATTGTAATAAAAAGATTTTACTAAAAAAAATATGTTGCTCAAAGTTGATATTTTTGTATACTATTTGAAAGGAATCTTTTTCTATTTGTACAAACTTATTTGGATTAAAATTTGTAATGCTATTTCTATTTTCAATTAATTGAAAAAAATAATTTGAGTAGTCATTTTTTGTTTTCGGTAAAAGCTCCATGATTTAAAATTTTGGTTCACAATATATTTTTTGTTTTAAATTAAATACAGCCAGCCACACAGACTTTATAGTTGTACGTTTGTTTTTTTGAAGTTTTCACATCTCTCCTTTAGTTTCAAATAATAAAAATTATGCCGTTAATTATTTAGCTCACTGCATTGCTAACAAGTAACTCTCCGTTATTTTACACATCAGTTGAAAGAAAAACAGCAATCTTTGACAATCTATAATTTAAAATCAAAATTGTTTTTTCATTAATCATAATAATAATAATGCATGTAGAACTCTACATTAGAGCCCCCTTAAACCTATTGTTACCCAAAAATTATTCCATTACTACATTTTTTTCAAAAATTCAAAAATTTTCTGAAAATTAGCTGAAGCGTTGGCAGCAAATACAGAGGAAAAATTATCGTCTAAGTGGACAGCATAAAATGTGTGGCAAAACCTTTCTAACACAAACTTTTTAAATGTGGCTTGTTTTTTTTTGTACTAGAAGTATGTTAATTAGCCTTGCCTCCAGATATCTTAAAAAAGTCTAAACGTTCTAGTGTAACCATAGCTAGTAATAAATTTCTCATTCTAACTACTGGTGCTGAATATATTTTTTATCTGCTTCTATTGTTATCACATACTATTATGTATCATTTCTAGGCAAAGTATAGAAAATTGTTAGTGAAAGACTTCTTTGGTCTACACTTCCAAGCCAACGCCGTTAAACAGGAAGCAACAAAAATAAACGTTGGTTCAAAGAATCCCGTATGGACATCTACTTTGACTTTATTGGACGATTTTTATGAGCGATACAACATCGAACTTGCCCAGCTACTGGGTGATGAAAAATGGTTGTTTGCTGTAGATAGGCATACTTAAACCGCATGTACATATAGCGATTTCCTTAGCTATTGAGTGATTTGGCAACTTCTGTTTCCGGCAAAATCGCTAGCTGTTTATTTGAGGTTAATGCCAGGTTTTATCCAGATCAAAAATTTGCTAGTCGATCCATTGATCGGCCAATCACAACGCACAAATGGTTCATCTCTGTTTCCAATAGTGTCTAGTCATCTGTGGAGCTCCGATCTATCAATGGTCACATAATAAGTTGCAGGCTATGTTTGTAACAGTGATTTTGACCGGAATCGTCTGAAGAATAGATATTAGTACAACGCTGCGCAGCTTTGCGAGGGACTTGCCCTATTGCTACGGAAAATCGCTAGAATGATCCCTAAACGTACATTAGGCTTTAGGTTTGTATTACCGGTTGGGATGGTAACATTTTTAATTAAAATCATTTAGTTTTTGGTATTTTTCCTGCTGATTTACCTTGATAAGTGTGGATGGAAGTTTGTATTTGATTCTGGCACTTGCAGACAAACAATGCAATTCTTTTATAAACTTGAAGTAATTTTATTGCTCGGGTATTCAGGTACTTATTAGAAAACTTTTCTGTTATGCATTTGCTGTTGTATGTGATAAATTGGAAATTGTAACGAGAGTAGACAGGAATGAATGCATACACAGCTGGAATGAATGTCGCCTATGCTATAAACCAAACACTTTTTACATTCATTCCCGGATTTGTCTATGTTCCGGCTATATATAAAATATCATTTCGTCTTTCATTCCAAGAGTTGTCTACTTTGGGAAAAACAATAGCTTACTTCCTTCCTAGAACAAACGCCGAAACAAAAGTTTATATGTCTCCAGGAATGAATGTCAACACGTCCTAGAATGAACGGTAAATGTTTCTTCTTTCTAACATAGTCGACTTTTATTCCAAGTCTGTATATATATTTTTTATACGACACAATAAAAGTATTTGCAACCTACATATAGCCACCAAAACAAATGCAATAAGCTGAAAATAATAAATGGTTGATAACATACAATATATTATAGTACTCTTTGCCATCTACTACTGACATAATTGCACAGTCAACAACCAAACACCCCTTGTGTTTATCTTCCTTCTCATTAATGAGGTCCAACCATCAGTATTCCATTGAGTTCACTCTGTTGACTCTTGAGGAGTCTACTCCATTTGGTGTCTATTCCGAATGCAGACGCTGCCCACTAGAATAGAGCCCTAGATTCAGGCACACCATGCCATGGTATAGAAATATATAATTCATTATGCTACGCACAACCTATTTAACAATGTTCATGTAAGAGACACAAGATCCACCAGACCTCTAATTCACAAAGGCAAGGCAGACCCTTTTGTAAAAGAATACGTAGAACTCTCAACCCTTTATTAGGGATTAGGGATTTGAATAAAACAAAACGTACACCAATACAAAAGCGTAAAACATAAAAACGTAAACAAGAATAGCCAATAACATAAAGTGCACATGGTCAAACTCCTAATGATCATGTAGCAGCCAATCACGGTAGAGAAGAAGCTTGTCATCTTTACAAGGTGAACTGATTTTCTTAGCTTAGGGGTGGTTTTTTCTGATACTTACTTTCTTGTGAGTATAGGTGGTTATTTCATCCTCTGGTTCTAAGGCTTCTAATACGGAGGCGCTCTAAAAATCTGGGTATGGATACTGGCTCAGGATAGGCCATTCATAACATATTAAATGTACGCCGGATTGTATACTGGGCCAGTATAGCAGCCTATACTGGGCTGGTATAGCAGCCTATACTGGACTGGTATAGCAGCCTATACTGGACTGGTATAGCAGCCCATACTGGACTGGTATAGCAGCCTATACTGGACTGGTATAGCAGCCTATACTGGACTGGTATAGCAGCCTTTACTGGACTGGTATAGCAGCCTATACTGGGCTGGTATAGCAGTCTGTACTGTACTGGTATAGCAGCCTGTACTGGACCGGTATAGCAGCCTATACTGGACTGGTATAGCAGCCTATACTGGACTGGTATAGCAGCCTATACTGGACTGGAATAGCAGCCCATACTGGACTGGTATAGCAGCCTATACTGGACTGGTATAGCAGCCTATACTGGACTGGTATAGCAGCCTTTACTGGACTGGTATAGCAGCCTATACTGGGCTGGTATAGCAGTCTGTACTGTACTGGTATAGCAGCCTGTACTGGACCGGTATAGCAGCCTATACTGGACTGGTATAGCAGCCTATACTGGACTGGTATAGCAGCCTGTACTGGACCGGTATAGCAGCCTGTACTGGGCCGGTATAGCAGCCTGTACTGGGCCGGTATAGCAGCCTGTACTGGGCCGGTATAGCAGCCTGTACTGGACTGGTATAGCAGCCTATACTGGACTGGTATAGCAGCCTGTACTGGGCTGGTATAGCAGCCTGTACTGGACTGGTATAGCAGCCTGTACTGGGCCGGTATAGCAGCCTGTACTGGACTGGTATAGCAGCCTATACTGGACTGGTATAGCAGCCTGTACTGGTCCGGTATAGCAGCCTATACTGGGCCGGTATAGCAGCCTGTACTGGGCCGGTATAGCAGCCTGTACTGGACTGGTATAGCAGCCTGTACTGGACTGGTATAACAGCCTATACTGGACCAGTATAGCAGCCTGTACTGGGCCGGTATAGCAGCCTGTACTGGGCCGGTATAGCAGCCTGTACTGGGCCGGTATAGCAGCCTATACTGGGCCGGTATAGCAGCCTGTACTGGGCCGGTATAGCAGCCTATACTGGGCCGGTATAGCAGCCTGTACTGGGCCGGTATAGCAGCCTGTACTGGACTGGTATAGCAGCCTATACTGGGCTGGTATAGCAGCCTGTACTGGACCGGTATAGCAGCCTGTACTGGGCCGGTATAAGTAATATATCTTATAATGGGGTAATACTGGGTATTATTTAGATTAGTGCTGGGAGCGATCAATAAATGATATAGGGAAGGAAAAAATATCAAGGGGAGTTGCTCGGGGTGAAACTGGGAGCAAGTATGGGGATACTTCGTCATAAAGTTCTCCCAAATCATTATATAGTTTACATAATACTGTAAAGGATTTTGCCGGCACCTTCACTGAACAACTACTAGAGAGAGAGAGCTAGAGACAGCGGGCCAAGACTGCCTTCTGTCCAACACTGTCACACAGTGTTGCAATGTCAAGCCAAGCTGTACTGAGCTGTATCGAGCTGGATATCACCAGTGGGAGCACTACTGAAGGTACTGTCCACTTTACTCTCAACTACAAAGTACTGTGAGCAGTAGCGAGCTATACTGAATTCGGTATAACACAGAAGCAATTAGCAACGCAACCTGTCAAACTAATAAGGTTTAGAGTCACGAAGACATATGTGCTTTTGCCTATACAGAGCCAAGTCACAGTAAATTGCTGCAGCACAACATGATTGATTGCTAATCCAACTTAACTCTGAGAGTGTACAACCAGTTCTGGCCACAATGGGCAAAATGTCAACAAACCTATAACATATATTTGCAAATGATGAAGTTGATAATAAAAATATATGATTGGCTATACAGCATGACCTTATGGAAAAACAACACATAAAAAGTTGACAAGCTGAAGCATTGTAGGCAATAAAAATAGTCAATTTAAAATACACAAGTTATCCAATCAGGAGAGCTCTCCTGATTGGATAACTTGTTTATTTTAAATCGGCCATCTTCTTGAGACGAGGGAAGTTCCTATCATCTGCTTTAGCATAGTACCACTGCACCTAACCTAGCCATAACTAGTAGCCTATCAACAAGTTTGATCCCAAGCTTGCTAGTGCCTTCCAAATGACTCACTTTGTTCAGATTCATTCTTCGCAGTGCAACAATAGCAAGCCCTACTTTCGGTGTATTTTTACACCGCGATATAGAGGCCACACTTTGTAGATTTACGACAGCGCTATATATTATATGGTCTATACTACGGCTGCCAAAGGAGCAGTAGGTTATACAATATAATAATCATGTACATAGTTTGTATATTGCAATATCAGATAGATTATATAACACAATACATTAATGTAGTTTATACAATACATTATATAGTTTATATATTAAATGCCTAAATGATGTAGTAACTATTCAGTATATAATATATGATATGATGCTGGTTATACGATGTACGAATCATCAATTTGTTTGCACAAGACAAGCATACAAAACATGTGGTAGATTTCAGTGCACTCTAGTGGTAAACGGGTAGTTTACACTAGGAACCTTATGAAGCAATGCGCTAGGCTTCTGCTCACAGCATTTGGTTAATGGCTGTTGGGTAGGAAGTCATACTGTGCCGGTAGCATGGTAAGCAGGGCCGGTATTGACCCCTGCAGGGTCGGTAGTGACCTCTACCGACCCGGTACAGCTGTACTGGGCCGGCACAAGATGGCCGCCTTAGACGAGGATCTGTAAAGATGTCTAGGAACTGAGTCAAGGTCGTAAACAGGAAGTGACTACCCCTAAAGTGCCAACTTAGTGGACCGGATTCTATATACAGCCTGTGGACCCTGTAGGAGATGTCATTGGACAGTTGGGAGAAAAGACTCCGCCTTTAGCCACTTGGCACCTCCTTGTATTATCTTGCATTGCATTGTGATTGGTTAAGTATTTATATAATTGATATCATTGGTTGCATTACTTCCTGTGCATTGTATCTTATATGTTTTGTGTTCCTTAGCTCTCCTATAAAAGGAGAGCTCCTACTGATAATCAGTGCATTCATTACAATGAGCCATAGCATGTATTATTATATTGCTAACCACCTAGAGGAATAATTACCCTCAGGACTGCTTTGTAATAAAGCCATACCACAAACACTACTCGGTACTGTTTGTCTGAGCCATGGGCTCTTGCCTTACCGGGTAATTCGGTTGCCCTATACAAGTGGCACTGTCGGTCAGTACAGTGTCCCCTCTGGAGAGAGGTAGAATACTTGAGACTAGTGGATGTCCGTGGTAACAGACCGGAATCCATTACATTGGTGGCAGCGGTGGGATAAACGGTACCTTCCCACGCTGTGCTCTTTCACGCTACCCTCTGGCCCTGCGAATGCACTGCAGGCCAGCTACCACTGAGGAAAGAGAAGTGATCTACCGGGTGTAGATCTGGAGAGAGGAGGAGAAATTGATCTACCGAAGTAGTAGATCGGAAGAGCAATTGACGCAAGATACTACCGGATTTCTCTGCAGGTTCGTTTGAGTGCGCTCCGAACTGCAGCAGCTATCCCGGCACAGTATCCACTACTAAAGGCTGTCTGCATCAACCGTAGAGCTTGCTCCGTTTGCAGCAGTCCAGTACAGACGCTACCGTATCTTCTACAGGCTCGTAGAGTTCGCTCCGACCTGGACATAGAGATACCGGCACTGTGCGAAAGGAAGAGAGAGTCGTGTATCAGCTATACAGACTCAGCTACCAGAGGTTACTCAGCTTGGAGTGTTACTCAGCTGGTAACAGTGACCCCGGCACTGTATCCATTTACAGTGTCACTACACTACTGCCTGTAGGCCCGTAGAGCTTCGCTCCGCCCTGCAGCAGTACAAGAAGTTTCGTAACGGTTGTTACAAGCGACGGAGTGCCAGATACTGCCACAGTATCCATTGGACCAACCCCTAGATCTGCTAGAGCCACTGGAGACACAGCTACCGACCCGGATCTAACCTATACCGGCCCGGGATCCAGTTGTACTGACCATTTCTTAGATTTGAGTTGAGATCACTCCTCTATCTGCAAAGAATGGCCACCCAGAGAGCACGCAGCGCTGGTCGAGCACCCGCTGGCAACCCAGAAGCTACAGCCATTGATAGATTGACCGAAGCATTGACGGCTATGATGAGGCCCAACCAAGACAATGCACCAGCTAGGCTAAAGGCTCCGAAGTTCGACGGCGAAGGAGACGTCGAGTACTTCATCAGCCGATTCATTGAGGTAGCCGAAATGAATGAGTGGCCAGAGAACACGGCCATGTTATACCTAAGGGATGCATTACGAGGTAAAGCATTGGACTGTGGAAAGCCTCCACAACTGCAGGGTATCTTTGCTGCACTACGAGCACGTTTTGGGCTAACACCCAGGGAAGCTATGTCCCGGCTGACCAGCCTACGCCGCCAACACAAGACGTCGCTCCAAGAGCATGCAAGTGAAGTAGAGCGCCTAGTGCGCGTTGCGTATGCAGATCTACCTCACCGACCCATGCAGAGGATGATGCTGGATATCTTCAGCACCACGGTTGGAAATGCTTACCTGCAAAGGCACTTGTTGGCCATGCAGCCCATTGACATTGCTGAAGCAGTCAGGGCCGGCAACGAGTATATGCAGATAAAAACACCGTTTGAAGAGCGCCAGGCTCATGTACGGATGTTGGAAGAGGATGCCGACGAGGAGGAAGAGGAATGGATGAGGACGGTTGCCAAGGGCCCGTCTCAACGTGTCTCCACCACTACTGCCGTACAGCAGACACACCACACCCCTACACCTGCCATACCGGATCCTATGACAACAGTCATGGACAGCCTAAAGCTACTAACAGAAGAACTACGGTCGCTGAGAGCAGCAAGACAGGCGGCTCCCGCTCCACAGTTGGAGGCAGAACCTGCAACACGCTGCTGGGGCTGCGGACAACCAGGTCACATGATGAGTACCTGCCCCCGAACTCAGCGCGCAGCTCACTTCACAAACAACCCCAGACAGACGGGAAACGGCCGGCGCCCGCAGTAGCGCCACCGGCAGCTGACTGCAGCTGGGCAAGCCGGACCACACCCACAACCCCTTATAGTCCTGGAACTCTGCAGAAGAGTGGACAACCTCCCAAGATACAACCGACAGCAACCAACCACAGCTGGACAAGCCAAGCAACTCCTGATGCCCCGTACAGTCCTGGAACTCTGAAGAAGAGTGGACAACCCCCCAAGAGAGCATCAATACCCGCTGACTGCAGCTGGACAACTCCTGACACCCCATACAGTCCTGGAACTCTGAAGAAGAGTGGACAACCCCCCAAGAGAGCACAGACGCCCGCTGAGGACAGCCGGACAGCTCGACAAGCCCCCATTAGTCCTGTAACTCTGCAGAAGAGTGGACAACCCCCCAGGAGAACACAGACTGACAGTAGCCGGATTGTTCATCAACCCCCTTACAGTCCTGTAACTCTGAAGAAGAGTGGACAACCCCCCAGGAGCACACAAATGGCAGCGCCACCGCTGGAGCGACCTTACCAGGCCAGCTACTTCCTGGCTGGAAGGTTAGCCGGTAGACCAGCCTCCCTGTTGATTGACACAGGCTGCACCACCAACTTGCTGTCGAAGCATCTGTACCAGCAATTGCCACAGTCAGTGAAGGACACGCTGCAACGCAGCAAGGCACATGGACTCACGGCTGACGGGTCTAGGATTCCCTGTTACGGTACCCTGCAAGTAAACTTGCAGCTTCGTAAACTGAGAACGAGCGTTAACTTCGTCATTAGTGACATCAATGAAGATGCCATAATTGGCATGCCGTTTCTCACCTTACACGAGTGTGCCCTAAGGTTTTCAGACTCCCATGTCATCATTGACGGACATGTGTTACCTTGCACAGACAAGCACGGGCGGCCACTTAGTGATAGTGTCCATCTAGCGCAAGCAGAGCTGACGGAGAACCCCCCTTACACCCCTGAAGAAGAGGATGTCCGCACACAACCACCCGCTGTAGAGAGAACTACAGGTGGAATGTACCAGGCTGAGAAGAGCCCCCCGCCACAGGTAGATGGCAGAAGATTTGAGCCGGATCGGACAACAACTGTAGGAGCTATAGGCGAAACAGTGTTTTCCCCCCCGTTGGCTACACCCATGCGATGGAGAGAGGAGACCCCCACCGCTGGAAAGAGGCAGCCACCCTCCAGCCATCCAACCCCTACAAAGAAAAGTAGACTACCCCGAGGAGCTCCCCGACAACCTCCAGTGAACAGAATCACTGTAGCTGACCGTCTAAAGATGTTGGAGAAGTGGCCAAAACCTCCCAGTACTCGAACCCTTCCTGTTAAGCCGGGCAGAGTGAGACAAAGTTGTAAGCAACTCTGCAGCACAGACCAGCCACTCGTACCTAGCAGTGACAGTGACAGGACCATCCCCCAACTAGCCATGGCGGCTGATCAATGCATAGAGCTTGAGGACCAAAAGGCAGATTTGCTGCAGGATGCAGGCCTTGATAATTGTCCGTCAACCAACTGTGCAGACACAGAAGTACTGGAAGCGATGCCAACGGCAGAGCTGTATACCAAGGTAGAGAAGGTCAAGCTAGCAGAGAAAGAGAAAGAGGGTGAGCAATTAAATGCAGCATTTTCAAAATGGTTATTTGAGAACTGCACACCACGAGATCCGTTAGCACTACGGAGTGGCAGCCCACCTGGCTATGCTAAACCTGTACCTCTAGACTCACCATGCGCTGGTGACAGTAGAGTATGCGCTCTCCCACAAGTTGGGACTGCTGACACCCTCATAAGGGCAGTAGATAAGAAAGAGCGGGAGATCAAGTGCTCACCACTTGATGCTGCCTGCCTGCCGGCCCGGGATGACTCCCTACCGGCCCGGGGTCCTCCAGAGATTCAGTCAGGGAAGACTGAGAAGCTACAAGGCAGTAGTTACCCTTGTAGAGCTTACCGAAAGAGAAAGCCTGTGGTGGCAGCTAAGGGTGAACGTCCCACGGCGTCTTCACCACCAACCTTAGTGCCACACAGCACAGTGCACCACACCCCGGCGCGGGATGTTGCTTGCACCCCCACGGTACAGTGGGAAGAGGAGAGAAGGCGCTGGCTTTCCTTAGAAAAGGAACGGCGGTCTCCTAAAGTTGAGATAAGGAAGGTTCTGCCAGCACTAGAACTTCCAGGGCCACTGCTCGCACCCATACATGACGCTATGGTACAGCAAGCCTCGCTGCACTATAGGCAGCCCATTGACATGTTGCATAAAACTGGTAATGCACATGTTGCTGTAGACGCGCGCTCACAAATGAACGTGACGCCCATGCTTACCATACGATTGGTACAAGCATCAAGCCCTCCCGTGGAGGAAGAAAAGGAGCTGATTACTAGCTTCCCCTATGATCCAGGAGGAGTTGAGTTATGGGAGGTCACCTGCAAGGGCGACCTTCTCTGGAGAGAGGTGCTATGTCATCTCATGGCATAGTACCTGACTTTATATATAATCAAATATATAATCTGGGTACGGGTGTTACCCCCACACATATCTGCTCTTGATATTTTGTTATTAAAGCCAGGCTATGACTTTAATGGAGAGAGGTATGTGGTAGATTTCAGTGCACTCTAGTGGTAAACGGGTAGTTTACACTAGGAACCTTATGAAGCAATGCGCTAGGCTTCTGCTCACAGCATTTGGTTAATGGCTGTTGGGTAGGAAGTCATACTGTGCCGGTAGCATGGTAAGCAGGGCCGGTATTGACCCCTGCAGGGTCGGTAGTGACCTCTACCGACCCGGTACAGCTGTACTGGGCCGGCACAAGATGGCCGCCTTAGACGAGGATCTGTAAAGATGTCTAGGAACTGAGTCAAGGTCGTAAACAGGAAGTGACTACCCCTAAAGTGCCAACTTAGTGGACCGGATTCTATATACAGCCTGTGGACCCTGTAGGAGATGTCATTGGACAGTTGGGAGAAAAGACTCCGCCTTTAGCCACTTGGCACCTCCTTGTATTATCTTGCATTGCATTGTGATTGGTTAAGTATTTATATAATTGATATCATTGGTTGCATTACTTCCTGTGCATTGTATCTTATATGTTTTGTGTTCCTTAGCTCTCCTATAAAAGGAGAGCTCCTACTGATAATCAGTGCATTCATTACAATGAGCCATAGCATGTATTATTATATTGCTAACCACCTAGAGGAATAATTACCCTCAGGACTGCTTTGTAATAAAGCCATACCACAAACACTACTCGGTACTGTTTGTCTGAGCCATGGGCTCTTGCCTTACCGGGTAATTCGGTTGCCCTATACAAGTGGCACTGTCGGTCAGTACAGTGTCCCCTCTGGAGAGAGGTAGAATACTTGAGACTAGTGGATGTCCGTGGTAACAGACCGGAATCCATTACAAACATCAGCTGCCTAGACACTGTGTGGGTGATAAAATCTGACTACACAAAGTTAAAATGAATCATATAACATGGATGCTAATAAATAGGAATGCTGATGTGTCAAGTTTCCGTGCGTGCGCATACATATTACATATCTATTACATATCTATATCAATAACAACTAGGGTAGATCCGCATATCCCTAGGGCTGCACCAGTGCTGGTAAACAGTACGATTATCAGACCAAAAAACTTAGATTTTGTCCAGCGATACTTAAGCACCTTTTTGACAAGAGTTTACAGAAGCAACCAGTGGAGGAAGGGCTATGTACAGCTTTCATCCCTCAGTTAACTGCACTTTACTTTTACAGGTTTGCTTCCACTAGAATTGACGTGAGCATTCAAACAAACAATATTTCTTTTCCTTTCTTAAGATATATGAGTACATTTGTGGGTGGAGGAGCATCCTGTTGTATTGTGGTATATATAGGCGTAAAGACAATGTAGAGACTGTTATATGGTCTTGTGTGGATAGACTGAGACACACACAACAGGTAAAGTGTATACCTATAGAACAGTATAAAAAATCGTGGTTGGTTGAAATGTTGTAACTGAATATAGCTTTGCATGTTTAACAAGTTGCTATGAATGCTATATTATTGACATACATATAGTAATATTGTGTGACCATACAAACGTCAATATGTCAAGCATCAAAATAGAATATTCATTGTAGGTAAAGAATTGTTGGTAAAGCATGTCAATGGTCAAAGTTTTATGCTGTTTAATGATCGGTGCGGTGACTGCGTCAGCACTTGCTTCTAACTCCTTTGTCAGTCGTACAACCGAGCAGCAGCCCCAGTTGTCTGAGGCTAGTACAGTCAGTAAGTACTACACAGTTTTCATTGTGACAATGACTCTCTATCAATCTCAATATATTTTGAAGTATACAAGATGCTCATACAATTTCACTTTCAAATTTTATTAGATCAATAAACATAGTTGAAAATTTCCGTCGCACTAAATGCTAGAAAAACATTTTTAGAATATCACCAAGTATTGCTGTAATGAAAACTTGATAATCTTGCAAGCTAATGTAGGTATACATTGAGTAACTCCTTAATTTCTACTTCTCAGGAGATTGCAGAGAGAATGGTAACATCTACGCGCCAGTCCCCGGAACTAACTGTGAGAAATTCACGCAGGCTACAGATACACTTCCACCCCAAACACAAGACTGTCCAGCAGGACTACAGTTTGATCTGAAGGAGTGCGTGTGTAACTATCCAAAGGATACCAAGTGCTATGTATAGTACTCTAAGACTCAGTGAAGTAGTTGTTACTTTTGTAGCTAATCCATGATTAATAGTCTTTATGTCTATTTGACTCTTTGATGCTTATTGATTGTTTGACAGACTAAATGTAGCAAAGTGTTGTTATAAAAATATAACAACACATCCATACTTGGCTATGCAACTACATATATAACAACATCTGTAAACTAATGAAAAGATTATTTATCTGTTTGCGCAGTTTGTAAATGTCTATTTCCAATCTACTGAGAGAGTTGAAAGCCACAGTACAAACAGTTATTGGACGATTGAGTTGCAACGTATATTTTTGCCATTTTTTCTGAAATCAAAGATGTTTGGAGCCTTGATTGACGTTTAAGTCATCAATCTAAAATTTCAAAAGAAAAAGAAACCGATCCCCCACATTACAATTATGTAACTTGTTTGATGTTTTGTGTACGTCGAGCTGACAATGACTGATAAATGATCATACGAAAGTTGCCAGTTGAGACTGGTAGAAGATTTTAGCTAAAATATTGAAGTTTGCTGAGGAGTGTTTGTACACGCAAAGATTTAGATAGTTGCCTGAAGGGACTTGATAGTATAATCGTTGCTGCATGTGAGAAGACATTGCCATTGTATTAGTTGGGAGTATCTGACAAAGCTTGATAAATGTGGTCTGAAACTGTTGTGGGAGCCGTAGGAGCTGTTGTGATGGAGCCAACTGGCTCTCACTCGTCAGAGAGAGAGAGAGGGAGAGAGAGAGAAAGGGAGAAAAAGCAGTGTGGATTAGCTGTAATGGAGCTGTTGCTTGAGTAAGCTGAAATAATGAAGTGCGAGTGAATCGTGCAAAGATGCATGTGAGTGTGTGCAAGTGGACAGATGATGCTGCCCATAAAACGTATTTAGAATACTTCGGACATTACATACACGTATAACTACAATGGTGATGGTTGTTAGACAACCTTAACTATTATACTCACAGTAATCAAGAAAGAAATGAAGAAAGCAAAAAAATGAGGCAACATTTACCAAAACAAATTGAAAAACATTTTAAAAAATAAAACAAAATAACCCATTTGTAAGTAATTTTAGGCACGAATGAAGGCAAGAAGTAAGTAAACACCCCTAATTTAGCTGATTGTCACTATTCAGAGGCATACATACAGATGATGTTCAATAGCTTACAAACATTGTACAATTAATGCTATTGGTTGCATGAGGTGTTTCAGGGTAACATTCATTTTATCCTGATATGATCTGTCAATTTCTTTTTGTTGAGCCAATAAGAGGCCATGCTTGCCGGATATGGCTTAAAAATAGTCAAGGTACTATTATTTCCACATATTTTTGTATACTGAGGAGTTATTATTGTAAATACATTGCGCGCGTGGGCTGAGATTCCAAACAGAGTTACTGAATTAGATCATCTTTGTACGTCATGTGGCTATCTCAGTCCTGGATCCACAATTTTCAATCTTAGGAAGCAATATCTGATGACTGATAGAGTTCTTTAAGTTACATACTTGGTGGGCAGTGAAAATTTACTACACAGCGTATATGATGAAATACGCCTGCAGGTAGGCCTGCAGGTAATTACATTTTGTGAAATGTTTAATATTTACTAAGGTATGCTCGCTCCAAACAAAAACGTTTCACATTTATTTCGCAAATTGCTTAGCAATACTTTAGTTTATTGATACATGATAGATGGCATAAAACAAGCAATATCAAATGAAATGCCAACAGATCATACGGTAAAATAATACATTTGACTCCCCCTTTTAATGACTGAACAACACCTGCAGGTACTACTTTTACTGTTTTGTGCAAGTAACAATTTATGCTCCCAAATAAACAGCTTTACCAAACAACTTCCAGTCACTATCATGCAGCAAAATGAGCTGAAACTAACAAAGTTTGGCTGGCAACAGCATCATAGTGATATTAATGGTGTTATGGATAGTTTTATCTTTTAAGTACTTTGAAATGAAAGCTTTGAGGCGCTCGTATCAGACCAGATTTCTGCTTCTCTGTCATGTCACCATAACCTTCAGCTTTCTCAAACGTAAAGTTTTGTAGGAACTGTACCAAAATCAGAATCACTTCGATCGTAGCAAATTGTTTCCCTGGACAAGCTCTCTTTCCTGTAATATAGCTGCCATTGTTAGCTGGTTAACCTATTTCAAAAACAGATGAACAAACATAATTTGTACATCCTTGGCAAAAATCTTTGTGCAGTGTTCTAGAATTTTTAAATGGCCACAATAAAAAATGTTTGTGATGTTCTGCTTACGCGATATGCTAAAAAACAGACAATGATTTTAGTCTGTTAGTCCATATTATGTAATGAAAAAAATAACATTTCATAATGTCATAGACTCTGGTACGTTACAATCATTTATTGCGATGTTTTTCTTGAGCTGGAAAAATTTGATGCAGTTACTTTTTAAGAGTTGGTTCCTTTTTTATACACTCAAAACTGAGGCATCACTTGTAAGTGCAAAAGTAAAGCAAGTTTTGTTAATTCCAAATTCAACTACAGACATAATAAACCAACACTTCTGCTGGTAGATATGCTAAGAGAAAGTTTGGGTTAAATACCTTGAATAATTTTTTAACTCTTAGTAAAAGTTGATCAACCAGATTTGTAGACAGTTTATGACCGTGAAATTTTAACCATGCAACATTTATTAAGATGTAATCAGGAACTGTTGTTAAATGCTACTTTGGCGCTTTAAGCAGCGTCGTGATAAAACAAGTTTTTATGCTGTAGATTTGGTTTTATGTAATTTTAAACGAAAGAAGTTAGTAGACTCTTCGTTTTTATAAACTAATAAATATTAATTTATATAAGAATACATCCTTCCTAATCATTCCATTGAAAAGTTTTCTCAACTGTCCTGAAAGGAAGGACATCTTGGTGCTTACCGGTAGAGAAAGGGTAAAAATGTCCTTCATGCTTTCTTAGCTGTCCTTTCTCATCTATCCATCTATCGATACGGAAAGTGTAAGGATCCTCCCAATAATCTTTGTCATGATGTATAGCAAAAAGGCTACCAAACACGAGATCATTGGGTAGTAGAGTGTGTCCATCTACATCCACTGGTCTTGCAACTGTGTGGGGAGGGGTGACTGGAGCTGCAAAGGCCATGTAAATACTGAAACATTTCCTACTGTTCACTACTATGATTAATTAGAAAAAGTTAAACAAAGTAGTTCAGTTTGTTCAAACCAAATAACTACCAGAAAAGCTCGCCTAACTTTCTAAAGCTTTACGTTTTCAAATTGAACAAGCGTTTAGAAATTCTCTGTTGTTATCGAAACTATTGCTTTATTTTTTGGATTAAATTTTGTATATCATCTGTTTATTATTTATTATTACTTCATGCTACACTGCATAATGGCTAACTTGGTTTTGTTTCATTACCGATTTTGAAATAAACCAGCACAGGCATAATAATTAATCTGATCAGTGGAGAAAATTTCATAAGTTGTGCAAATTATTTTAGTATCATAGACTTTTCCGCGCTTTCTATAGATGTTCTACCACAAGTGTTTACTAATAGTTGAAAATTATGGTCGGAAATAAAACAAACAGCAATTTTTTTGCAGCATTTAGTATAACTCTCCATTTGCTGCAATTTCATTGATTTTATTTGATTTATGTAAAAACAAATGAGAACATAAATAAACTCACCGATGGAGACATAGCGATGAATTTCATTGATAAAAGCTCTGGTTTTCACCAGCTGATCTTTGTCTTTTCTATCAAACTGTCTGTCACCTACAGCCTGAAAAAGAGAATCATTTTACATCTTTGTTTGGAACTGTTTGCTGATAGCTCATTTCTGCTAGAAGAAATGTTTTTATTTTTTGTAATTATTTCCATAGTAAGTTTTTGATGCTTACCTCATCAATCTCTTCTCTCAGTTGTCTCTGGATATCTGGTTCTCTCACCAAATACATCACAGCCCAGGTGAGAGTTGTAGCTGCAGTATCTGAACCGGCTCTGAACAAATCCAACATCGAAGCAAAAATGTTTTCCTCTGAAAATAGTTAAACACGAAATCAACTAAAGATTAGAATAGACGATTTTGAGAATAATCCTCACTATTGAAATATGATAAGGATACTCCAGTGGAACCGCCTTAATAACCCACAACAACCGCGAACTAATTTGGATAACTCTGTGGTTTCTCTATTGTTTAGCATTTATTGAGGGTGTTTTCAATCCGTAGTCACATCTTTGAGTGCGACAGGGTTTGAGGTGGATGCGAGACATGTTTGGCAATTCATCAGATAATCCAAATTCTGTGGTCAAACTTTTTTAACGTGAAAATATGAGGGCCAATCGTGGATGCATGACAATTATTGAGAGTTATCTTCCCTCTTTAATGAGTCAAGACGTCACAATGGGCAGGGTTCAGGGACCATGCTACTAAGTTATTACTTTCTGTAAATGTAACAAAATGAAAAAAACAAACTGTTAGCTATTATTATCATTATTGACAGCTTTACTGTTTATTTTCATTATTTGTTTATGTATTTATAGAAGAACTTGAGTGGTGTAATTTTTCGTTAGCCTCAGCGATAAACCGTATTAATAATCACCAAGAATATTATATAGTGGTACATTAATGTGTGTACCACCACATAGTACATACATATTGTACTATACTGATGATGATGATCATTAACAAGCAATACACCCATCAGAAAATCGAAAAATTAACACAGGAGGAAACAAATCCCAATAACTTTACAGTCACCGATCACTTCATCACATTCCAGTTACGCATCCAAAAAGTAAATTTAGTTGGATACAATCTTATCCGATCATCTCCTTCTAGACATTACTGTCTGTCACAGAGTAGATGAAAGTACTGTCAATTTTCAGCTAACAAGTTGGTACAGAAACTACCTATCTATTGCCGAAATTATTATAACAGCACATATCTCTTAGCTGAAGATATAGATTTGTAATAAAATGAAGTGTAGTAATGGTCCTGTGCAGTTACCCAAGAATTAAAGAATTTGACAATTTTTTAATAAGTCAGTCGCTTCCTACGTGCCATAAATATATTTATCGTTCCCTACTTGTATAGAACTCCTTCTCTTCAGTCTCATATTTTATGTAGAGATCAATGAAGTCCCTGATCTCTCCTTCAACATAAGTACTTTTGTGTTCTTCTATCTCAGAGCTCATATAGTTTTCGAGAGACTGATTGAGTTCCAGGAACTTGGCCAACTACCAAGAAAGGGACGCAATAAAATTATATTAACACGAAAGAGAATTAAATTAAACTAAAACTAGACATTCGAGAGAGCTTCCAAGGAAAATATAATTCAGATAAATTCTGTCTTCACTGGAACATGTCAACACTTTTGTTGTAAAAATTAAATGAAAAAAGTTTGATTTCCTAAGTTGGATTATTTGGACAGAACAAAAAAGCATGCAACTTGGAGTTATCTTGCTCATGAGGTGACAACTCCATTGTAATACTTCCTGCTATTCAAAACTTGCCATGAACTTGTTTAAATCACCTATCACTAACCCGTTAGTATGAACAAACTAGTCTGTTGGCAGCATATGTAGTTATTACAAGCTAGTAACTAGTCTGTTGGCAGCACATATAGTTATTACAAGCTAGTAACTAGTCTGTTGGCAGCATATGTAGTTATTACAAGCTAGTAACTAGTCTGCTGGCAGCACATATAGTTATTACAAGCTAGTAACTATTCTGTTGGCAGCACATATAGTTATTACAAGCTAGTAACTAGTCTGTTGGCAGCACATACAGTTATTACAAGCTAGTAATTGGTAAGCATTACCTGACCTCCGCTGATGAATCGGTTTAGCAGAGGAATTTTGTCCAACACAGGAATGAAGTTCTCAGGGAATGCCAAAGGGTTGAAATCAAACAAGTCATACAATGTTTTCACTAGAACTATCCACTTGGGGTCATCGTACTCTTGTCTGAGAAACAAAGAGGTTACAGCAATAGAACTGTAGCCGTCTTATTAAAAAATAAATAAAATCACACAGCTGAGATAACGCCTGTCTATCGTGAAGTCGTTTAAACAGCTCTCACGCAAAGTCGGAGAAACTAAAACCTTTAATAACACCAAAAGACGATGAATTTCAGTCAAAATGAATACACGATTTTAATTTTTTAATATTTTCAAAATAGATATATTAGTAATAATAAGGTTAAACTTTTTAAAATTAATATGTAAATGAAATGAAACCACGAAAATTTTTTTTTGACATTTTACTTAATTACCAAGACCAATAAATATTTCTGCTGCATTGGTGTGAAAAATTAAAGAAACCGAAATAAATATGCTCATATTTTAGACAATGTTATAAACAATCGCAGAGTTTCATTTATTAATTTTTACAACTTTATTATATTCTTGAATCAGAATTCCAAGTTTTTGTGCTTACGGTGGCAGCATGCGACTAAAATGGTCTTACCTGTATCCAAACACGATGTGATGTATAACATTAGCTGTAGCATGCTGCATCTTTATCTTCAAATCAGACATTACTCCATTAGAGTCAGCAAGTTCTTCTAGATGCTGACAGAGAATAGTTGCTTCTGTTTGAATCATTTCATCGAGACTTTTCTTTCCTACTCCGAAGTCTCTCAGGGACAGCAAAGCAAATCTTCTCATTTCTTTGTGAGGCTCTCCGTTCCCAAAAAACAAACCTACATAGTTACATAAAGTTAAATGAATGAATGACCTCAGAATGCAAAAGTTCATAACTCAAGTTTATGGAGAAGTATTATTTTTGGAATTGCTTACCCAATTATGAGCAGACAACTCTTAGACAAAGAATAGTGCGCACAAGTTTTAACATTTAGTAATTGATACTATGAACAAGTTATTAGTGCTTTTATTTTTGAGTTTTATCACTTTATGGTATCATCTGCATTCTTCAATTAAGAGTTCATTGGTTCATTAATCAATCGGTTCAATTGATTACTTGATTAAAACCAATTAATGCATAAAGTAACTTCATTCAGCGAAATGGGAGAATGATGGTTCAAGAGTTAAGTAAAATTTGCCGATGTATGAGTAGTTACCAGAAGGAAAAATAAGCATTTCAAGTTTTCAAACAGTGACCAGTAAATAACTGCAACAATTTTTCAGGCAGTTGCAGCCCTGCCGGCCCTCAGTATATATTATGCCATTACCTATGAAGTGTCTATGTTATTGTTATTTACTCTTCTGCTCACCAGGTTTTATCAGAACGTAAGAAAAAAACAGCTTTTTGGACATTCAGACAAAAGCAATGAAGTAAACTATTATAACCCTTGGTATCCATTTCTCAGGCTATGTTTTGGGTACATTAGTTTGCAATGATACGGATCTGTTAGAGTTGTGGAGGTCAGTATCATTTAACGAAAATAAATTTGTTGCAGAGAGCGAACTGAATTTGGACAATGATACTAATACATCCTTATGCTGTGATTGGTTATAAAAGGTTAGCGGTTAATACAATATCGACATGTTTAAATGAAACATCGAACCAAAACTGTGAAGGTTGTCATCAACAACCAAATAAAATCATCAACAGCTAAGACATATTATTTTATTTCTCCCGGTTTATACTTTCGGAACTAAAGCTAAACCTCCGATAATCGTTGGTTATTTTTGCAGAATAACAATAGGGTCTGCACTCGTAAGAGTACATACACCAGGAGTCGCTAGAGTTTCCAGAGCCAAAAGATCAAACTTACAAAGTTGTCTCCTCAAAAACAGACAACTCAATCAAAGTAAATGACAAAGCCATAATTATAACGTAATGCTGTTTCCCGTAAAAAACATTTTGAAGTTGGTTAGAACTTCTAAGGATGTTAAAGTATAATATTTTCCTATGAAGCAAGAGTTTTGGTGTTACCATTTGAAGATGAATAACTCAATTTTAGTTTAAATAATTTACCAAACTGGCTTATTGACAAATACTACAGTTGATTTCAATAAAATGAAGTCAAATTTTTATTTATGTTTAATATCGCTACTGTGGACTGATCGCTGTTTTTAGAACAAAATGACATTTGAAAAGGACCACAGCAGTCGCCATGTAGCAAAGGGATATTGTGATTTGATAAAAAAAGTTTTATTAATTATTGGGTTTGATTTTAGCTTAATGGCAACAGACACAGACACCAGTACAACTACAGGGAGTCCTGTGAACTTCTAAAACCGAATGAGAAAAACTAATCTTTTTATAAGAAGCTACTCCAACTTTGAAACAAGATTACTTCTTGTAAAAAAGAGTTGCTGTTGCCATAATTAAACCTTTGACTGTTTTTGGTGTAAAACTGAAAAAATAGCAAAAACTTCCGTGGCTACAAAAAGGATGAACCGCTTGGTTTATCGGCAAGTTTGGTGTTGGCATTGTAAAACTTTAAATCTTGGTTTGGATACTTAATCAACGTGGTCCAAAAACAAAAAAACAAGTATTTTAATGAAACCAAATCAGAATTTTTTTCAAATGAAATAGCACGCACTATGACAGTTTTTGAAATATTTCCGGGACCAAACGGTTTAGGGAAAAGATGGTTGCAGCAACGGTTAAGAGAATATCTTATGGTGACATGCTGAAATAGTAACTTATTTGTTTTCGGGTAGTTTTTGTTAATAGAGTGAAAATAGAAAAAAAAGTAGCCATAACATTCAAAGGACACCATGAAAGTGCAAAGTAACAATTGGCTTACCTCTAGGGGTTCCGTGAGAGAGACGTTTCAAAGTGATCAAGTTGTCAACTGGTCGATTAGCAAACTCTTCCCTACTGAATAGCTCAGCTACCAGAGGTCCATCATTGATGTAGATGAGTCTCTGCACTCCAGCGTGTACGGCGGTAAAAGATCCATATTTCTTGTGTTGTTCTAGTATGAACTCGACAAACATTCCTCTCCGTAAATAACTAACTGAAATGAAACAATTTATAAATAAATATTTTATTATATAGTTAGAGGTTTGCATGAAGGCACACTGTGTGCCCTTGATTCCTAGTTATGACTAGTTTTGATCAACTTCAGTAACCATTAAAAGATTATATTACGCAACTTTTAACTATTTAGAGTTTTCTCCTCTTTTTCTGCGATCAATTTTTTATATGGTTGTAAAACACTAAAAAGCACACCTCCAGTATTGTTTCCTGCTCCAAAAACAACATATTTTAGCTCACAAATCAATAAGTTAACACTAATCCAACATTTTGTTACATGAGCAAAACTATTGGTGACATATTTCAAATTTTTACCAGAAAAGCTACAAAATAAATTAAAAAGATTAACATACTTTTATCATATTGCTCATATTCACTACAATCACTCCGGACTTTTGATTATTACTACTTAACTATTATGCATCTTGTATTTTAATTTAATCAAATATTTTTGTTTTAGTCGCTGTCATAGATGTAATTTTTTAGTCGATTGTCATATAAGTAATGTTTTACTACAAAAATTTATAATAGTTTCTCATGCCTGGACTATACTACAAACAATGCTGCTAAGTGAGTCGTTTTGGTAAGACCGCTCTTTAGCAATCCGATGAGTTCATTTCTATTTGTGTTCAGTACTCAACACGCTGGTTTCATAGACTCATTGACCAAATGCAAATGAGTTTTGATATGCATTGGAAAACCCTGGCTATTAGCTGGCCAATAATCTATGATATGTTTTAATATTGCACACAGAAAATACATGATATGCATCAAACAAAACTACCTTTTTATGCGAAACTTCACACAACTTTCTCACATTGAAGTTGCGAATGGATTTTGCTGCCGGTAAATTTTGATGCGATGTAAGATTTTATATCGTGGGCCAGGAACCAAAGGATAAATTTATTTCTTAACACAATTGTTAGAGAAAATACAACTTACTTAAAGTTGCAAGGCTGCCAATTAAAGGGAGGCCTTTCGGTCCAGGTGGTGCATTCTTTGGTTTCTGACTTCTCCACCAAAGAGCTAAAGTCACTCCACAGCCAATCGCTAGTACAGTTGTACTCAGAGGTATTCTGTATGATCTCAATTCGTCCATCAGTAATCTCCTGCAATGTTGATCGCAATATCTCAACTAGCAAGATGAGTAGCTGATATTCCTTAGTGAAAAAGAAAACATACTCATTGAGGAGCTCCTGTATGTATACAGTATACACAACTGCAAAGCATGAAAAAATATGCTAGTCGTACGCATGTAAACACCAAAATCTGCAATTAAAAGTCATACTGTTAACATTTGTTTGCATCAAAACAAGCTACGAAAACTAAAATGGGTTGCATAATACCGTTTTAAAATGGATAATAATGACTTCATTATGAGCGATTTTGTCTCATTTCCTCTCAAGCTAGTATGAACAGAAATTGAATAATGTAGCATGTTAGTATTCATGAACTGTGGAGCCAAGTGACACATTAATAACTAGCTAGTTAGTAGCATGTACTACTAGCTAGTAGCATGTATTACTACACGGTGTACTTACTAGCGGCTGGATGTCCAGGGACTGCGTGTGCTCTCTAACTTGCAGTAAATCGCAGAGTGACTGCGATGCATGCTTGTGGGTTACATAAATAGCGTATTGGCCAATGAGGTTGACAGATTAATAACTACAGCTCACGCAAAATGTGTTGGCAGTTGATTAAATAGAACAGTCTTGTCTAGTAGCATACATTATTTGTATAAAGATTAGCAAACAAAGCCAGGTGAGTTGATAGAACGTTTACAAACGTATGCACTGAGATTGCTTAGGTTTTACAAGAGCCGTATCAGGAGTGTTGATGAATTAGTAGCAGCCCCATACTTACACAAATTCATTGAATTCCCAGGGAAGTATTATGTTTTAGTTGACTGTAAACTTTACATCACTCTGCTTATTGCATTAAAAAGAGTTGACGCTGCAAAAACATTTAGTTGGTTTAAACATTAAAATTTCTTCAATATCTGATATACTCCACAGGTTGCAAGCCAAGAGAAAACCACAATGTGTTAGTTTAAAATGGCTGTATATTCTTGGTTTATTCAGCAGGAAATAAAACTTCAAGCTCTACACCTGTGGTAGCATGCCATCTCCAAGCCAATGTTGAGTGAGATTGTTTCACGGAGAGGGAGAGGTGATGGGTTTGTGTGGCGATAACCCGAAATAGTGATAACACAAGCTTGCCATCGTTGAATGCTATCATAAAGTGAATGGACTAACCAGTGCTGTGGTTAGCTACTAGCACAGATAATGATATCTAGCCGGCTGGTGAGATATCAGTGATCGTACTCAATAATGACCTCTGGCTGTCAATAGATGTCTAATAATAATTGGTATGTATAGCCAAGCATAGCCAGCTAATTGTAGTTAGCTAAACTATAAAACACAGTCACCCACTAAAGTAACCGCATGTTTTACCGGGCTCATCACAATTTCTGAGATATTCAGTGATAAGAACTTGTTCAAAAAATCCCTATAGCTGCTCTATGGCATTTGTTGCTATGTGACAGCGCCGTCATAAATGGCACTTAATGCAAAGTTTTTGTGCATAATTCATTACAGTGATTATTTTTCAGCCAATAATTTTGTTAACGGAAATGTTGAGAGTTTAATCTGAAGAGCAGACGAGTAAATGGTCGTTGCTGTTGAACCAAACTATTTCAGACCCTGTTATCAATCTATGATAGTTGCTTGAGAGGTCACTCATCTGTCTTGGTTGGCAAGTTCGGCAGAGTGCACGCACTAAAGCCTTTACAGTCTTCAACAAACACAGTGAGAGGTCTATTGATATTATTTTTGTTGTAAATCACACTTTGAACATTCTTGATCAATCTGAACTTTTCGTCAACTCTACTC